>CM069455.1:54999259-55206091 GCA_035610835.1 Ophiura sarsii | reverse complement strand
GGCACAAAAAAGTTGACTTGTTTTATGCTTTTTTTGCAATCCTGAGGTGTGCAGTTCGATTTTCTTTCTCGAATTGTTTAGAAAACCATCCATTTTAGAACATCTGAAATTTAAAATGAACTGCACACCTGGGAAAGTATGATGCCAAGGGCATATTTTTTGTACGTAAATCCAATACAAGAGTTCTGAAAATCGACAAAAATATGACGTCATAACCATTGCTTCGGGACAAAATGGCGCGGTACCCCACCCCCCCCCCCCCCCCCTAACCTAGAAGTGAGGGTACATGTAGGGCGCCCACACTTGTCACCATTAACAACATAGATGGGTAGTATTATAAGTGAGGGCGCTCCTACTTGTCACCGTTAAAGCAGACGACGGTGGCTACGAACGGCCGTTAATTTTGAATTTCCGTTGGTTTCAATGTAACAATGGATTTTGATTATATGACCCCATAAAATTCATCATAGGTTAGAAGAAAATTTTTCCAATCCAAAACCGTTCAGGATGGCTAATCATCCCAATTGTAAATGCTATTTTTTGAATTTAAACCGTTGTTAAGCGGTCGTCCCATTCACTTGATCAGGTAACCTCGTTCGCATATTTTAACCTGAATACTCGTGAATACGCCTATGTCCAGCGTCGTCTGCGTTAAAGTTTTACATTCCCCATTCGCCATTGCAGTTCGTCAGTTTTTTTACTCGGGGCATGTCGGTTAGTGGGCGGGTCGGAGCAATCACTGTATCAGTAGTGGACTAAAGGGAGCCCTCTGTTGATCATATCATATCATATCAATAGCGACAGAATTACAGAACATATACAATACTGCCCTCATAACATTAGGAATTTACTCATTGGCGCGGCTGCATGCAAAATATTAGACAACGGTCCAGACACTGAATAAATGGTTTAAGTAAAAAAGAATAAGAAATATATAAGTAGAAAATAATTTTAAAAAAAGGTTAAAAAAAAAAGAAGATAAAAAAGGGTTAAAAATAAAATAGACTATGGCATAGTCTAACTTGGTGAGGGATCCATTGTTTGAAATGCTGGTAGTACAAGAGAGAATAGCTGTAAAGATGAATCATGTCAGCCAAAATATGAAAATACGTTTTTCATCGATTTTCAATTATGTCTTGCCACAGCGGAACAAAAAGTGATATCGCAATGAAATTAATGACACCCGGTAAAGATCATTCTGGGACACCCTGTATATAATATTTATTGTTTCTCTCAACAGAAGACAACATGGACGATCGCATGGCGGAAGCCGTGGAGAAAGCATCAGCTATTCTTATGTGTTTTTCTGAAAAATATCAAAAAAGTCTCAGCTGTAAGAAAGGTAAGATATTTTTTCAGGATAATACCCCCCCACCGTAGAGTCTAAGCCTGAGATGTTAGATCCCACATAAGTGTTCCTTATATTAATTCTAGATTCTCTCCGGCTACATATTTGTCATAGACTTTCAACGTAGAAACTATCATGTTCATTTGAAAAAGTAGTCACCCAAAATATATAGTTCACTGACAACCATAATTATATTTGTCTATCTAGAGCAACGCATAATACTTTGTTTTTATCAAAGGAACGATGTTTTTGGTCGAGTCCTTTATAAAAAAAACTTTGTCTAAAGGCCTACTGAGCTTTGAAATGTTTTCCCGAAAGGATGAAATCAACATAATGTTTTCTTTTATCTAATAAATATAATCATGAATTGCCTGCTCACAGATATACATAATAGTATATTTCAGTGGTTACCTAATTTGCCCAGTCAAAGTTATTAATCGACTAGCTGCAATTGGAACATCTGCGCGAGGACCGGGCTTACAATGAATGCCGGTAACTAGACCAATGTAAGGGATGTTGTCTCTTCAAACGTCTCCAAACATCCGCTCATTTACAGACACAATGTCACGTGATCTTCCACTGTGCATATACAGACCAAAGACACTGAAGCCATAAAGTGACTGTTTGTCAGGCTGTTGTCTACTGTACTTGTTTTTGTTTACTAAGCAATGCTTTTAGGGCATGACCACTGGCCTGCCTAATCTGGGAATTGGAGAATTTATGACCGACCAATAGCTAAAATCGCAGGTATCAAAGTGATAAGGCAGTGGAACATAATAGAATTTTTAAAGCTGACGCCTATACATGTGTTATATGCTTTTGTCACACGATTTTGTACCTCTACACCATGAAAAGGCTACCAAAGTGTTCCCATCAAACAAGTGAGTCGATCTGGACCCTCTCGGGGACAAAACTTAAGCAGGTGTATTGTTTTAAACCTTTCAGAAGCCCAATATGCTCGAGATCAGGATAAGCTGATAATTCCAATGAAATACGAGGATTACAAACCAACCGGGTGGCTAGGATTGATGATCAATGCGATGCTATACTATGACGTGTGTACAGATGACGCTATGATGACATCGTTACCAAGCATCATGAAGAGACTTGAGAAGCGGAATGCACTGAGACAAGATGGTAAACTGGTTGAACCGTCGCCATCTAAACATGTTGGTGAGTAAGATAGAGTTTTCATGTATTGTCCACAACGTAAAAACTGTAGTCATCTACAAATTAAAGGTCTGGGATTCAAGTGAGTCCAGCAGTACCTTAGTCGCCATCTTTAAACATAAGAGAATCTAGTTGGCTATCGTTGTCAATCATAATATTGACTGCATTTTTATTGATTATACAAATCATGTTTTATCTTTTTCAGGATTTTTATTAGTGAAAAATGTAATTAGTTATGAATTCGCCAAACAATAAAATCTTCTCCCAGAAAGTTGTGCTATTTCACGAAAATAAAACCTGTTTATGTCACCTCCTTACTGATACATGTATAATAAAATAATATATTGCCAACGTTAGTAGGCCTACGTGATCAATACTTATATTGCGTTATGGTAAATACTGTTCTGTCCACAGATTTTGTGCAAATGATAGCAAGCAAACTAAAACGGTATTATTTGGACAATCAGTGCAAGAAACAGCTGTATCCATGGACTAAAAAGGGTGGTCATGTGAATCTAGAGACTCTTTTCGTTCCGGTGACGATCGATATCCCGATACCAGGTCCAACTCCGATTAAAGAACGACTAGATTCTTATCTTGACATTTTCAGTGAACAACAAGATCACACGAGATACTGTATATTCGCTAAACCTGGACAAGGAAAATCAACACTGTGTGTCAAGCTGGCGTATGATTGGTGTCAGAAAAAGGCACTTCTGCATATTCAACTTCTGTTTATTCTGCAGTTGGGACTCATCAAGAAAGGGACAACTATTGAAGAAGCAATATGTTCACAGCTCAAACTCAAGGATATAGATCCTTCTGAGCTGGGAAGAGTCATTCGAGATCTTGGCGACGAAGTCGTTATACTTTTCGATTCTCTTGATGAAGCTCCACGCGATCTTCTGGAGGACTCTGATGATGACGGCACTGGGAGTGTTGTAGAAATCATTAAACGTAATGCCATGGAAGAGTGCCGAGTCCTTGTGACAACCAGACCGTGGAGAACGGACATATCAGATATCGCGGCATACAAACGTCTAGAACTGCAACCCTTTAAGAAGGCTGATATCGTAGCATATGTAAAGAAGTTCTTTGGCCAAAACAACGATCCAATGGCCATCAAACTTGGAAAAGGTCTTGTGAAAGTGATCAATGAGAACAAGCTTCTTATTGATGTTTCGACACCGTTGATGGCGCTGCTTATTTGTTGGTACTGGATGGAGACAAAGGGACGCGGGATTCCGGATAGATTATGGGAACTGTATGATGCCGTTGTCAAGATCATGCACAAGAGCAATCGACGTCCTAATAACAAGGTGAATCTAAACGGTATTTAAGATTTCTTAAGTTTAAATAATTAATAAAGTGTCCATTTCATTACTCGATATTATTTTTGTATTGTATTATGCGCTGAATATGACACTAATTGTATTGTGATTATTTTTCTTCTTTTGGAACAGGACGCAGTTATAAACCAACTCGGTAAACTAGCCGTTGAGGGACTCACTCCAACAGACACAACACTTGTATTTACAGAGGACGAGGTGAAGGGACACTGTGACGCCATAGACCAGGCATGCGCAATGGGTATCATACGAGGGGATAGAACACTGGAGGGCGCCAATACCCTGCAATTCTTCCATAAATCAGCGCAAGAGTTCTGCGCAGGGAGATACCTATCCAATCAAATAGATGAGTTGTCCACTTATCTTGAAGAAATTGAGACCATCGAAGATGCCTTGAGCGTCGCTCTGGTCCTGACATTCTCATCGAGTCAAAAATCCGCTGCAAAACTAATAATGGAGAGGTTGATGGACGTTTTTCGTGATGAAATTCAACCCGAGTTGTCAAAATACAAGAACGAGAAGCTGCTCTTTGAGGAAATACGGCCAATGCAAGCGTTCACTGAATTGTGCCTGGAGTGTAACTATGAAGCAGATGCCAGAGCTGACTTCGCGTCCATAATGAAAGATCTTTACGCAGACGGTGCAGTGTTGTTCTATGGCATTCCACCAAAGGCTGCTATCACCCTTGCCTATTACATCAATCATTGTAGGCCTACTATAAGCAATGTGACATTAAGACCAATTGCTCACGCGAGTGAGCCACCAATGTTCTACGGACCTCCTGCTGACATGTACAACGCCGCTATACACAGTATGACGGCTCTCTCCGATAAAGAAATACAAGAACGGCATGATCAGTTTAAAAGTGTGAACAAAGATTTACACGAGTCTTGGGAGTGGGAACGTCGTGGTGCCGCGGAGTTAGCAGCTTACATCATGAGTATCCAAGCATGCGAAGGTCTTCTGTGTTCCTCAGAGACAGATGTATCGCCCATCATCGACAGCTTCAAGTACATTGAACTACAGACGCTGAATCTGGCAAACTTCAAACTCGATTTTGATTCCCTTCTGAAGACTCTCGAAGATGATTGTTTGCATTCGATGAAGACGCTGCGAGTACAGACAGCTGCTTCTACACGCAAACAGATGACACGTTTAGTGGCATCCCTCGGTAAGATGCCCAATCTGGATACCCTCAATCTATCAAAGAACCCTGCGGAGGCTGGACTGACAATTCCGAAGCTTGCTGAGACTATCACAAGTTGCAAGTCTCTGAGATCCTTGAGTATTTGTGATATGCAAATACCAGCCAATGATATGGCTATTTTGGCGCCAAAATTCCCTTCGGCACTGAAGATCTTATATCTCCGCGGTAATGAGATGGACGATAACTTGGCATCATGTCTGATAGAGACTCTACCACGGACTTTGGTACGTCTGTACATCGATGTAGATAATCTCAAACTGGAGACGCACAATGAATTATTGCACGCGATACAAACCCGTTGTACACTTCTACGAGTCCTCGGTGTCTACTGTAGTCCATACGCAACCGATTTGGTCAAGTGCTTAGGTCAAGCGTTGCAAACGTGGGACGACATCTATAAGCTCTTTCTGAGTTCGTCTTCCAAAGAATCGATTCCACGGGATTGCTTTCAGGTATTCATCAAAGGTGTCCAGTTCGGGAATGTTGACACTATGCATATGCAAGGTGTAACTCTACACAAGGAGGACTTCGAGGAATTGATTGAAGTCGGCCGTAAGAAACCTTTCGACACATTACGGTAAGTACAATGGGTTTTAGGTATCGGTCTTCGCGCATAGGTCTACCAAACGCAGAACCATTCCGATCCGTCCGATACTGGTTAGTACTATAAACCCCGTAAAAAGTACACAATTTGCAAAGGTCACACCACTGTTTTTACGTGAAGCTCCTTGAAGGCAACTTATACACAAATCTTTGGATTTCTGTATCTTTTGATACTTTGCACGCCACCAGAGATTGCAATTCGTCCAATACAGTGGCGTGCGCAGGATATTGTGAGTGGGGGGCCACCTGGCCATAAATGAAATTCCCCCGACTATTTGAGTAAAGAACTGCGCGCGTAGCGTGCGAAAATTTTCGAATTTACAGCTTTGTTTTGCACGATTGAACTACATTTTGGCTCTAAACAAGTTTGTACCAAAGAATATTGCATTTTTGGAAGACATATGCGCGCGTAGCGCGCGAAATTTTTTCATCTGTGTTTTTGACTATCATAATTCCATGATGCCACTGACCTAGCCTCCTTCTCAATTCCCCCGACTGGCCTAAGTTTCCCCCGACTGACTTAATAGTGGGGGGGGGGGGTGGCCGCGGCCCCCCCCCCGGCCCCCTCTTTGCGCACGCCACTGGTCCAATATCGACAACGGTTGATGGACAAAAATCTGCTTAAAGAATCGTCCAATCACAGGCACATTTAATCTCGATAGGACATAGTGCTAAACACTGTATTAAGTTATGAATAATTTACAAAAGTGATAATTTGTATTAACTGTTATTTTTTTGGTCAATATTACATGTATTTGGCAAGTAGCTTCAGCAGAGCGAGGCTACCAGATGGTGTTGCAGTGCAAGACTACGACTTTGTCACACTTGTTGATTGATTAGATAGGTAAGAAAGTGCAACTATTCTTTAAACATGTTGAACCAAATACAGCACGAATTACCAGATTGTTATATAGAGGTTATCCATGTAACGGATTATAGCTGCCACCTTGTCGGGAGTAATAACTGTGTTTAAGATTTTCAGAAAGAGGACACACCTGTTTCATGATGTATTATGTAGGCCAATTTGGTAACACAGTTCATCCAATGAATTGGACGTCATGCACCGATTCAATTGGATGTAGAATCGACCGGGTGCGATTCCCCTTTGTAGTATGTTGCGCATGGCTACATGGATAACCTCTATTGATGGAGGAAAGCAACGTTAATGGTGGTGGTGGTGGGTGGGGGGTGGGGGGGGGGGGTAATCTTTGAACTATTATTGTGATGTATATAAAAGTATACCTTTTTTGGAATGGTGATGAGTCAGATAATCCATTTCTGGTATTAAATTTCACTAAAAACGCCGATTTTTAAAAAAAATTGAACAGAAAATCACTTTTTCGGGCACGATTCAGTTTTGGTAAAAAAACCCGAAATTGCATCTAAAGCCATTTCCCTAGGATCGTGTTTTAATTTGTTCGTATATTTTTTTGTTTTCAAATTTTTGACCGAAAAGGTAACGAAATGGCATTATTTTGGCATTTTGAAAGTAATCAGAATTTTGAGTGAAAATGGATTCTCCGACTCATTTCCTTTCTAAAAATGTACATCATAATATTAACAGTTCAAAAGTTACAGCGCTTGATAAATTTAATTTTATGAGGGTTAACACCACCCTTAAGTCTGGGCAAAAGTGGTGCATTATTTATTTGAAATAAGCAATGAGAAATTCGGGGAAATGTAACCCATCTACATTCAATGTTTTATGCCCTGCTCTCGTAGACCTATGAATGAAAATCAACTCTTCGAGGAGTGAGTTAACAACCAAATGGAGTGAAAAGCCACATCAACTCCAAATGAGTGCCAACTCATGTCGTGTTTTTATTTAGTTTTGATTGAAGTGGATTTGGATTGAAGTGGTAAAATTCCACTCTGCAAGGGTTGTCCCTCAACTTACTCTTGTAAAAGATTTGATTGTCACCTTTTGAAAAATTAGGAGAGTAAATTAGTTTGAAATCCGTATACTTGTTATGCTGACACACCACATGATTACGTTTACCATGTTTAGTGTGCAGAGAAATTAAATGAAATCAAACTGTTGTTCTTTACATATACAGGTGAAGGACTCCGAGAAATCTGACCACAAGAAACTCAATAACGTACAATGTGACTTCACGATATAGTGCGTTTAATCAAGGGATGACAGATTCAACACTTATCTCGGCTAAGGGGCGATATCCAAACTCTACAGGGATTTTAAAGCATTTTTCTAGCGATTTTACAACGATATTCCAACGGTATTTCGTTCTATTGTTAAAAGCATCGGAAAAAGATAGGTGATTAACTAGAAACCTCTCTACTTATCTGGCGTTAACAATATAACTATTGTAGTACTCTCGATGGCTGCATTAGTGAAGCAGACAGATCAAAGGCGCAAGGAAGGTTGTGTTATATTCTTTAAGAAATACTATATTATATAGTATTTCTTAAAGAATATAACACAACCTTCCTTGCGCCTTTGATCTGTCTGCTTCACTAATGCAGCCATCGAGAGTACTACAATAGTTCTATTGTTAACGCCAGATAAGTAGAGAGGTTTCTAGTTAATCACCGATCTTTTTCCGATGCTTTTAACAATAGAACGAAATACGGTTGGAATATCGTTGTAAAATCGCTAGAAAAATGCTTTAAAATCACTGTAGAGTTTGGATATCGCCCCTAACGAAAATGTGTCCATATTATACTCCACGGATAATATACATGAATGAATCCAAGTTGGTGGATGTTACCACATCTGCAGTATTAGTTATTCACTCAGCATAATAAACTTTATACCAATTTACATTTTATAAATAAGACATCATTTTATGAATAGACAACATTTACATATTGAGATGTTATGATATACACAGTACTGTGCAACAAAGTCTTATCTGCGTTATATCGCGTTATACCCAAATTTGTTTCATGAATGTTTTTGGACAAAATCATGCATTTTCCCCTTGGCTTTGAAAAAACATTACATCGATTACGTCACAAACTAAAATGTGGCCCTTTTGTTGCACAAAATTTTGTTGGACAGCTTACGCAAACAAATGATCCTAATAATATCACACCATGGTGGCAAAATTCGTGGCCACATTTGCACTTTTCAACAAAAAAGCAGTGGTGCGATACTTTTTTCCATGTGTATATATGATAACATCTGGCCGCTATTGCAGATGGACACTTGTTGCACTAAACCTAGCTATTTATAACAATTAATTAAGTACCCCTTGTTATTTGAAGGAAATCCGTTCCATGGAGCTTTAGCGCTCAGAAATATGTAGCATTATTATCATGTAGACCACATAGACAAAAATCGGCTTTAGAATATAGAAACAAATTACCTGTATGGACGACGCCATATTGATTGAAGCTATGACGAAACAGTTGCGAGATTTCCATGTCTCTAGCTGTTTCATGTACTGATATTTTCGATGTTTACCTCACTTCACTGCGCGAGATTTTATGTGAGAAAGATAACTTGAATTATATCTGGAACATAAAATGGTTGTGTCTCGTGTGAGTTATTTGTCCTCTTAAAGGCATATTATGTGATCCTTTCCAGAGAGCGCCCTCTATTCATGGTTTTTTTTATAAAGTAGATTTTCTTGCAGATTTACATTTCTGATCATAAATCGTAAACACATTCCATGTTACAGACATGACAGAGCGATACGATTCCTAATTACCTCAAAATCATGGTTTTAGAGTGAAGTGAAAATATAAACTGTCGTGTTATCCCGACAGATCATTTTCACTCTAAAACCATGATTTTGAAGTAATTAAGAATCGTATCGCCCTGTAACTTGGAATGTATGTACGATTTATGATAAGAAATAGAAATCTGCCAGAAAATCTGCTTTCAATTTTTGTTTCGATGTTGAGGGCGTTCCCTGGAAAGATCACATAATATACCTTTAATTTTCCCTCTGACCCCTCCACACTTACTTACTTAAAGATTAAAATATTTGTACATGCACCCACATAACCTTTACCATTAGGCTCTAGTATCCAAGTGGGCTAGGGCTTCTGGTCACACGTCCCGAACAGAATTGTAATTCCTAGCCTAAAGCTGGAACTCCGTAAGCACGGGTAACTGCTGTTGGATTTCAACGGAGCTACGGGGAGATTTCCATCGCAGGCAAATACATTTGACCTATATCAAGGAAAAGAATCTTAACTGACGTTCTCTGCTGTCACCTGTAGAGAGAAGCCAGTGTACACACGGGGGGGGGGGGGGGGGGTACTCGGATTTGGTTTGGTCGGGGGTGTGCCGCTGGAGATTCAAAACCCATACCCAGTTTTAGGGGGGATTTGGAAAAATCGGTACCCATTTTTAGGGGGTTTGCTTCATTTTAGACCAAATTATCGGGGGAAAAGACCTATTTTTTTGCAAATTATTGGGAGAATAGACCTATTTTTTTGCAAATTTTCGCGAAAATAGACAAAAAAATTCGCGAAAATAGACACATTTGTAAAAAGTGACCCCATTATTAGGGATTTTCAGCACAACATCATACCCCATGTTTAGGGATTTTGTGCCAAAAAAGCTACCCATTAGAGCGGCACACCCCCGTATACCGTCTTAGGCGAGTAACCCCCTGGGTGTACACAAGTTTTTTCGGAGTGATGTCCAATCCTTGGACTGAAGCTGGTAATCCTTAAGAATATTTGTTCTACCTCCATGTATGGGAATCACGAAACTAGTCTAGTGTGAAAACTTCATTCTGGAATTATAAGCTTTATTCAGTATAATCCCTCAATGAAGTCTTATATCCTAGACTAACTTTGCCTCCCTTATAAGGGAGGCAAAGTTAGTCTAGGATAAAGACTTCATTGAAGGTAATACCAGAATATCTGAGGGAAAAAGTCTCCGTATTCATGGTATTCATCCGAATACCGAGCTCAGTATGTCTGAGGGAAACTTATTACACCAATCCAATCTGGGGGCAAACCATCCGTCACTCCCAATAAGAAGCCAGTGTAATCAATGATCCCGATAATTACTCCATTGCCAGATTTTAAAACAAATACACCTGGGTAGAAACGAAAGCGTCTGAAAGCGAATAAGTCTGTCATCTCGGATCATGCGGCGAGAAACAATCACATAATATACTTGGAGGAGGCTAGGATAATAGACAAAGTGAAGGAAGCGATATGGATCGAAAAAAGGGGAAAAGAGCAACTTGATGAATCGGGACGAAGGCACCTACATGTTTAGTAATCTCTATAATAATCCACTATTGAATCGAGAATCTGGCAAATCTGGTTGGAAACACTGTTTCCGCGGTTCCGGTATACATGGTATAGTGGATCACAACTCTGATGAAATCTTACTGACCAAGTCATGATGAAACGTTAGTTGGTGGGATGAGTCATTTTCCAAATATTGAACTCAATCACAGGTTTTGATGAATACAATGTTACTCCTTTACTTAAACATGGTTATTATTCGAATAGATTTGGGTTAACTGGATTTTCAACCGGTTTTTATAGTTGAACCCAGTTGAAACCAGATCAACTTGGGTTCAACATGTTCAATGGGAATTTAGAACTAGGGTATGTAATTTCTTATCAATATAGTCTTTGATTCTGCTGGGGAAGAAACCGCTAATAAACGCTAAGAGCGTGTTTCTGCTGGGGAAGAAACTGCTAATAAACGCTATGTTTGCCCAGTAGAAACAGGCAGAACCCGGCAATAATCGGTATTTTTGGTAATCCCAAAAACCTTCACAAACCAGGTTTGGAATCGGCAATAAACCCAATAGAAACAGAAAGGCGATTCTTAGCGGTTTGTGCCGTGAACCATGTCACGCTGGGTTATACACATTATTGTGAAGCAATCTATTTCAGGTGCGGTGGCATTGTTTGGTTTTACAAAAGGTCAAATATCGTGGCCCATCGACTAGGATCGATAAACTTAGCGGTAACTTTTCGCGAGTAAAAAACGGGGGATTAAAAACTGACCGATTGAAACTTAGCGTTTATTAGCGTTTTTCTTTTTGCAGTGCCCAGCAGAAATACGCTCTATGTTTGCCCGGTAGAAACAGGCAGAACCCGACAATAATCGGTATTTTTGGTAATCCCAAAACCTTTTACAAACCAGGTTTGGAACCGGCGATAATCGGCAATAAACCTCAATAGAAACAGAAAGGCGATTCTTAGCGGTTTGCGCCGTGAACCGTGTCACACTGGGTTATACACATTATTGTGAAGCAATCTTTTTCAGGTGCGGTGGCATTGTTTGGAATTACAAAAGGTCAAATGTCGTCGCCCATCGACTAGGATCGATAAACTTAGCGGTAACTTTTCGCGAGTAGAAACAGGGGGGATTAAAAACTGACCGATCGAAACTTAGCGTTTATTAGCGTTTACCTTTTGCAGTGCCCCAGCGGAACCACGCTCTTTGATACCTTACTGATACGTAATCTATCTATAGTAGAGGCTATCTGTGCTTTGGATTAGCTGTCATCTTGTCGGCCCCGCTCAATTTCGTGCAATATTGCACGGAATGCATTATTAGCCCAACAGATGGCGCTATATTTATTATTTGATAATCATGCAGGTGGTTTATTGCTTACAGTAATAGGAATGTAAACTCCTCACAAAAATTATCGAGACACTTAAAAATGAGCCAATAATTCAGTAACGACCCGAAAGGGTATGGATTAATCGAAGCAAATAACCCACTGCGTATTTTGACACCTCGATTATTGAGATTTTGCGGAGCGGAGTTATTTTCATTTTAATGATCGTAGGTCCAGTTTCAAAAGTTACAATCATCCCTACAGAGAATGATCAGGTTTATGCTTTACACACGTGTACAAAAATGCTTCTATAGGGATGATTGTCACTTTTAAAACTGGACATACGACCATTGAAATAACAATAACTCCACTCCGCTACTTCGTATATCAACAAGGCCAAAAAAAAGTTGACTTGCCCTTTCAGGGTAAAAGTCAGGGTCGGACGGTCGGATTTTTTGTTGTTGTTGTTGAAAATTTTTGAAAATTTACTGCACAAAAACACGTTTTAAAGATTTTTATTTTTATTTTTAATATATTTTTATTTTTAAACAAGCAGATACTACTCAAAAACACGTTTTCATCTTTCTTTATTGTTATGTGCTTCTTTCAATTTTTGAAAAAAAATAGCGACCCTAGATTTCCGAAAATTCGTCGGGTCGGTCGGAAAGGGCAAGTCAAGTCTTTTTTTTTGTGGCCCAATCGAGGTGTCAAAGTCAAAAATGTCAACAACAAAAAAGCAGAACAAAATTATGCACTGAGTAATTTGCTTCGATTAATCCATACCCTTTCGGGCCGTTTATTGGCTCATTTGTTACTAACTGTCTCGATACTTTTTGTGATGAGTATAGAAGTGTCTCGCAACTGATTTATGTGGAAGTAATAAGGAGGGGGTGTATGGTAGTGGATTGAAAAAGGCATTGCATGGAGGTCACGTTACCCCAAATTACTGTTAAATAGGGCCAGAATACCACCAATTTAATTCACAAATAAATCCATAAATTCTTATGAGATATTTCGATACTTGTTTCTTCTTTTACAAGGACTTGGCGTCTGTTTTGTTTTCATATCACAAATGAAGCATATTGGTTATGTTTGGATGTTATTTTCATAGCTTAAAACATTATTTTTTCCCCCTTCAAATTTTCCACCAAAATTCAATAGTAATATTCATGAGCCTAATTACCATAATATTACATTTCTTTGTATAAATTAAATGACCAAATCAAAACTTGAACAATTATCTTTATGATGATGTATGATATGCCTTATATGGATAAAGGCATAACTTGTAATACTTGACAGAAATGAGAAATGGTGATATTTAACTGCAAATGCGAAATAATGGGGAATTAGTGTTAAACACAGTTCAAGCCAGTTAAATCCAGTTCTTTACTGGGTTTTGAATTGGTTTTGAAACCCAGTTAAAATCAAGCTCAAAACTTCTAAGTTTTAAAAGACCAGTCAGTCATATGGATCCTCGTATAGTATTTCCTTATGCTTAAAATACACTCTTGAATTCCACTGTTATAGAAAATAAAATCCGACTGAATAGGAATAAATTGATAAATGTTTGACCTTGACTTTGGTTTGCATTCATTCATCCGTTGTAGGCCTATTCATTAAGCAAAGCCAACCGTGATTTTTCCAGTTGGTAGGTCAGAGTAACATAAAGAAATAAAGCCCATCAGTAATTACCACCTCGACGATCGACAAACGTGCACCCCGACTGGTTTATATTTTTGCTTACATATTCCGCTTTTGATTTTAGGAGTCAAGATATCGGCAGAAAAACAGCTTTGTGTTCCACTGTATGCAGAGAGGTATGTCCTGTCGGTCGATGTGTTAACGTGATAAAACATCTGTTTGGCCTGTATAGTGTAATTATCTTAATATCAACGGGACTTTCAATGCTGAATAAAGGTCCTAGCAAATGTGATTATCATTGCAGACGGATTCTCATACCAGCCAATTTTATACCACGATTGTACAGGTGATTACATACACTATGGGTATAGGGGAATATGGGGCAACTGGTCCTATGGGGCAACTCGTCCGAAATGAAGGATTTTGTAATTATGCATACTGCTTTCTTTTGAACAGTACGACTTTTGTTGAAACTTGACATATTATATATTCTTACTTTCTACAATCCAAAACATTTGGAACTTTATGGTATTTACACATGTGATATTCTCCAGATCTTTGAAGCCACCTCCTTGAGTGACTGATTGAAAATTCACAGATAGTATGGGCGATTTATGAAGGTGGGTTTAGATCATGTTTAATGTACTTTATATGATTGATAGATATACAATAGTAAATATATACATGCAGTACTGTCATCTTAAGATGCTTAGTGCATATTGCATTTGATGGATGCTATACCGTAGTGTGCTTAGGGACTTTTCGAAATATGATTAAAACCATAGGTTGTGGTTGTAACGACCGTTAATGGCGCATGTTCCTAACTTGGGACATTGGTGGTTTGGCTTTGCGATCAAAATTATCATTTAAAGAATGCTTCAACTTAACTCATTATCACGGGGATTCATTTGGTAGAGTTTTTAGTTTATGAATTTGCACATAACTAAGTATACCACTTCTTATTTTATCGAAAGACACTCGTCTACTTGTAGGACCCGAACGCCGTTAATAATTGCGAATACAAAGATACTCGCTCGCTACAGAAAACTGCGTAATGGCTAAAAACTAAAATGCAGTTGTGTGGGTTTTTTTCTGAAATGTTTTGGAGTTATTGATTATTATGACAAATGATAGTATGTTTTAAAAACATTTTAGCGTAAAATGTATTACGTCACAGGCGTGCTTGAAATTTTTTTCATCTCGACAAAGTGCTGAATCATTTGTTGGGGCAAGTGGTCCGAAAGGGTATAAGACAAGTGGTCCACCTGCAAAAACTTAACCAAAATTGTAAAATTAATTTGAAAATTATTTGTTAGTGTCAATAAAACATGACTCGGTATTGAAATGTGAATAGAACATGAAATATTTATATTAGTCGAGAAACGACTAATATACTGTATTCGTCCTGTTTCTTTCTTCTTATATTAGTCGAGAAACGACTAATATACTGTATTATATTAGTCGAGAAACGACTAATATACTGTATTCGTCCTGTTTATATTAGTCGAGAAACGACTAATATACTGTATTCGTCCTGTTTCTTTATATTAGTCGAGAAACGACTAATATACTGTATTCGTCCTGTTTCTTTCTTTCTTTCTTTCTTTCTTCCGTCATGGGACCTATAGCTCCGTAACCATTGAGCCGATTTTGACCATATTTGGTCATAAGTACCCTTATGTGCACCACTACTCAGGTTGTAAAGCATAAGGGGTCAAAGGTCACACAAGGGTAACTAGGGGTCAAAACGTGATTTTCACTTAAAACGCATTTGCAATTTAATGAAATGACCTAGTATCGTCAGAATTGGCCAACATATTCCTTTTGACCGTACGCATATATAATAGTTCGGTTTTTTAAATCGAAACATGTTTGGGGTCACTAGAGGGCAAAATGTAAATTTTACTCCATTCACTCAAAACCCTACTTGTCCGAGGGAAAATGACTGATGATACTCAGAATTTGTCAAAAGATTCCCTGGATCCATGTACATATAGGGTGCTTCTACACTAAAAGTGAAATGTCAAACGAGGACACTAGGGGTCATTGAACTTTACAGTGGGAAAATATAAGGCACGCTCCGATTTTGACAGGGTTTCTTTTATTTTGTGGGCATTGATGAGACAAGAACAAAAGTCAATCATACCGTTAAGGTCAAAGGTCAAGAAAAGGTCACTAGGGGTCAAAATGTACATTTTCACTCCTCGCACTCAAAATACTACTTCTCCGAGAGAAAATGACCTATGATTGTCAGAATTAGTCAAAAGATTCCTCGTATCAATGTTCATATAGGGTGCTTCTCCACTAAAAGTGACATGTCAAACGGGGTCACTAGGGGTCATTGAACAATACAGGTGTAAAACCGAAGACATGCTCTGATTTTGATCGGACTTCTTTTTTCTTGTGCGCATTGATACGCCAAGAAAAAAAGTCAATCATAAGTTTGGGGTTAAAGATCAAGAAAAGGTCATTAGGGTTCTAAATGTATTTTTTAAACTACTTCAGGGCTGAAATTTATAAAAGCAATTATCAAATATAGTACAATTTAAGATATTATAAGGTTATTGCCCTTTGACAACATATACCAAGGTCAAAGGTCAAAGCCCTCGACTAATATCCGTGATCTAAGATCACAATTATCTCTAGTTATATTAGTCGAGAAACGACTAATATACTGTATTCGTCCTGTTTCTTTCTTATATTAGTCGAGAAACGACTAATATACTGTATTTGTCCTGTTTCTTTCTTCTTTCTTATATTAGTCGAGAAACGACTAATATACTGTATTCGTCCTGTTTCTTCTTCGTCTTCTTTCTTTTTCTGTCATGGGACCTATAGCTCCGTAACCGTTGAGCCGATTTTGACCATATTTGGTCATAAGAACCCTTATGTGCACCACTACTCAGGTTGAAAAGCATAAGGGGTCAAAGGTCACACAGGGGTCACTAGGGGTCAAAACGTGATTTTTACTAAAAACGCATTTGCAATTTAGTGAAATGACCTAGGATCGTCAAAATTGGTCCACATATTCCTTTTGACCGTACGCATGTACAAAAGAACGGTTTTTAAAATTAAAAATCATTTGGGGTCACTAGGGGTCAAAATGTAAATTTTACTCCATTCACTCAAAACCCTACTTGTCCGAGGGAAAATGACTGATGATACTCAGAATTGGTCAAAAGATTTCTTTGATCAATGTTCATATAGGGTCCTTCCACACTAAAAGTGACATGTCAAACGAGGTCACTAGAGGTCATTGAACCTTACAGGGGAAAAATATAAGGCATGCTTCGATTTTGACCGGGTTTCTTTTATTTTGTGGGCATTGATAAGACATGAACAAAAGTCAATCATACCGTTAAGATCAAAGGTCAATAAAAGGTCACTAGGGGTCAAAATGTACATTTTTACTCCTCGCACTCAAAATACTACTTGTCCAAGAGATAATGACCTATGATTGTCAGAATTAGTCAAAAGATTCCTCTTATCCATGTCCATATAGGGTCCTTCTCCACTAAAAGTGACATGTTACACGAGGTCACTAGAGGTCATTGAACTATACAGGTGAAAATCTTAAGACATGCTCCGATTTTAACAAGACTACTTTTTTCTTGTGCGCATTGATCAGCCAAGCAAAAAAGTCAATTACAAGTTTTGGGTCAGAGGTCAAAAAAAGGTCACTAGGGGTCAAAACGTGATTTTCACTAAAAACGCATTTGCAATTTAGTGAAATGACCTAGGATCGTCAAAATTGGTCCACATATTCCTTTTGACCGTACGCATGTACAAAAGAACGGTTTTTAAAATTAAAAATCATTTGGGGTCACTAGGGGTCAAAATGTAAATTTTACTCCATTCACTCAAAACCCTACTTGTCCGAGGGAAAATGACTGATGATACTCAGAATTGGTCAAAAGATTTCTTTGATCAATGTTCATATAGGGTCCTTCCACACTAAAAGTGACATGTCAAACGAGGTCACTAGAGGTCATTGAACTTTACAGGGGAAAAATATAAGGCATGCTTCGATTTTGACTGGGTTTCTTTCATTTTGTGGGCATTGATAAGACATGAACAAAAGTCAATCATACCGTTAAGATCAAAGGTCAATAAAAGGTCACTAGGGGTCAAAATGTACATTTTTACTCCTCGCACTCAAAATACTACTTGTCCAAGAGATAATGACCTATGATTGTCAGAATTGGTCAAAAGATTCCTCTTATCCATGTCCATATAGGGTCCTTCTCCACTAAAAGTGACATGTTACACGAGGTCACTAGAGGTCATTGAACTATACAGGTGAAAATCTTAAGACATGCTCCGATTTTAACAAGACTACTTTTTTCTTGTGCGCATTGATCAGCCAAGCAAAAAAGTCAATTACAAGTTTTGGGTCAGAGGTCAAGAAAAGGTCACTAGGGGTCAAAACGTGATTTTCACTAAAAACGCATTTGCAATTTAGTGAAATGACCTAGGATCGTCAGAATTGGTCAACATATTCCTTTTGACCGTCCGCATGTACAATAGTTCGGTTTTTAAAATCAAAAAATATTTGGGGTCACTAGGGGTCAAAATGTAAATTTTCACTCCATTCACTCAAAATGCTACTTGTCCGAGAGGAAATGACCTATGATTGTCAGAATTAGTCAAAAGGTTCCTCTCATCCATGTTCATATAGGGTCCTTCTCCACTAAAAGTGACATGTCACACGGGGTCACTAGAGGTCATTGAACTTTACAAGTGAAAATCTTAAAACATGCTCCGATTTTGACGGGACTACCTTTTTCTTGTGCGCATTGATCAGCCAAGCAAAAAAGTCAATTACAAGTTTTGGGTCAGAGGTCAAGAAAAGGTCACTAGGGGTTCAACTGTATTTATTTACTCCATTTACCACTCGAAGGGGTTAACATGTAACACACCCGACTAATATTCGTGATCTCCGATCACAGGTCATGTCTAGTTCTTTCTTTCTTCTGTCATGGGACCTATAGCTCCGTAACCATTGACCCGATTTTGACCATATTTGGTCATAAGAACCCTTGTGTGCACCACTACTCAGGTTGAAAAGCATAAGGGGTCAAAGGTCACACAGGGGTCACTAGGGGTCAAAACGTGATTTTCACTTAAAACGCATTTCCAATTTAGTGAAATGACCTAGGATCGTCAAAATTGGTCCACATATTCCTTTTGACCGTACGCATGTACAAAAGAACGGTTTTTAAAATTAAAAATCATTTGGGGTCACTAGGGGTCAAAATGTAAATTTTACTCCATTCACTCAAAACCCTACTTGTCCGAGGGAAAAAGACTGATGATACTCAGAATTAGTCAAAAGATTCCTTCGATCAATGTTCATATAGGGTCCTTCCACACTAAAAGTGACATGTCAAACAAGGTCACTAGGGGTCATTGAACTTTACAGGGAAAAAATATAACGCATGCTCCGATTTTGACCGGGTTTCTTTTATTTTGTGGGCATTGATGAGACAAGAACAAAAGTCAACCATATTGTTAAGATCAAAGGTCAAGAAAAGGTCACTAGGGGTCAAAATGTACATTTTCACTCCTCGCACTCCAAATACTACTTGTCCAAGAGATTATGACCTATAATTGTCAGAATTAGTCAAAAGATTTCTCTTATCCATGTCCATATAGGGTCCTTCTCCACTAAAAGTGACATGTCACACGAGGTCACTAGAGGTCATTGAACTATACAGGTGAAAATCTTAAGACATGCTCCGATTTTGACAGGACTACTTTTTTCTTGTGCGCATTGATCAGCCAAGCAAAAAAGTCAATTACAAGTTTTGGGTCAGAGGTTAAGAAAAGGTCACTAGGGGTCAAAACGTGATTTTCACTTAAAACACATTTGCAATTTAGTGAAATGACTTAGGACCGTCAGAATTGGTCAATATATTCCTTTTGACCGTACGCATGTACAATAGTTCGGTTTTTAAAATCAAAAAATATTTGGGGTCACTAGGGGTCAAAATGTAAATTTTCACTCCATTCACTCAAAATGCTACTTGTCCGAGAGGAAATGACCTATGATTGTCAGAATTAGTCAAAAGGTTCCTCCCATCCATGTTCATATAGGGTCCTTCTCCACTAAAAGTGACATGTCACACGGGGTCACTAGAGGTCATTGAACTTTACAAGTGAAAATCTTAAAACATGCTCCGATTTTGACGGGACTACCTTTTTCTTGTGCGCAGTGATCAGCCAAGCAAAAAAGTCAATTACAAGTTTTGGGTCAGAGGTCAAGAAAAGGTCACTAGGGGTTCAACTGTATTTATTTACTCCATTTACCACTCGAAGGGGTTAACATGTAACACACCCGACTAATATTCGTGATCTCCGATCACAGGTCATGTCTAGTATGTTTTTGTATTTGGTTGACAAAAACAAGAAATCTTTTTTTCTTCTGTCATGAGACCTATAGCTCCGTAACCATTGAGCCGATTTTGACCATATTTGGTCATAAGAACCCTTATGTGCACCACTACTCAGGTTGAAAAGCATAAGGGGTCAAAGGTCACACAGGGGTCACTAGGGGTCAAAACGTGATTTTTACTAAAAACGCATTTGCAATTTAGTGAAATGACCTATGATCGTCAGAATTGGTCAACATATTCCTTTTGACCGTACGCATGTACAATAGTTCGGTTTTTAAAATTAAAAATCATTTGGGGTCACTAGGGGTCAAAATGTAAATTTTACTCCATTCACTCAAAACCCTACTTGTCCGAGGGAAAATGACTGATGATACTCAGAATTAGTCAAAAGATTCCTTCGATCAATGTTCATATAGGGTCCTTCCACACTAAAAGTGACATGTCAAACAGGGTCACTAGGGGTCATTGAACTTTACAGGGGGAAAATATAACGCATGCTCCGATTTTGACCGGGTTTCTTTTATTTTGTGGGCATTGATGAGACAAGAACAAAAGTTAATCATATTGTTAAGATCAAAGGTCAAAAAAAGGTCACTAGGGGTCAAAATGTACATTTTCACTCCTCGCACTCAAAATACTACTTGTCCGAGAGATAATGACCTATGATTGTCAGAATTGGTCAAAAGATTGCTCTTATCCATGTCCATATAGGGTCCTTCTCCACTAAAAGTGACATGTTACACGAGGTCACTAGAGGTCATTGAACTATACAGGTGAAAATCTTAAGACATGCTCCGATTTTAACAAGATTACTTTTTTCTTGTGCGCATTGATCAGCCAAGCAAAAAAGTCAATTACAAGTTTTGGGTCAGAGGTCAAGAAAAGGTCACTAGGGGTCAAAACGTGATTTTCACTAAAAACGCATTTGCAATTTAGTGAAATGACCTAGGATCGTCAGAATTGGTCAACATATTTCTTTTGACCGTACGCATGTACACTAGTTCGGTTTTTAAAATCAAAAAATATTTGGGGTCACTAGGGGTCAAAATGTAAATTTTCACTCCATTCACTCAAAATGCTACTTGTCCAAGAGGAAATGACCTATGATTGTCAGAATTAGTCAAAAGGTTCCTCTCATCCATGTTCATATAGGGTCCTTCTCCACTAAAAGTGACATGTCACACGGGGTCACTAGAGGTCATTGAACTTTACAAGTGAAAATCTTAAAACATGCTCCGATTTTGACGGGACTACCTTTTTCTTGTGCGCATTGATCAGCCAAGCAAAAAAGTCAATTACAAGTTTTGGGTCAGAGGTCAAGAAAAGGTCACTAGGGGTTCAACTGTATTTATTTACTCCATTTACCACTCGAAGGGGTTAACATGTAACACACCCGACTAATATTCGTGATCTCCGATCACAGGTCATGTCTAGTTATATTAGTCGAGAAACGACTAATATACTGTATTCGTCCTGTTTCTTTCTTCGTCTTCTTCTTCTTTTTCTGTCATGGGACCTATAGCTCCGTAACCGTTGAGCCGATTTTAAACATATTTGGTCATAAGAACCCTTATGTGCACCACTACTCAGGTTGAAAAGCATAAGGGGTCAAAGGTCACACAGGGGTCACTAGGGGTCAAAACGTGATTTTTACTAAAAACGCATTTGCAATTTAGTGAAATGACCTATGATCGTCAAAATTGGTCCACATATTCCTTTTGACCGTACGCATGTACAAAAGAACGGTTTTTAAAATTAAAAATCATTTGGGGTCACTAGGGGTCAAAATGTAAATTTTACTCCATTCACTCAAAACCCTACTTGTCCGAGGGAAAATGACTGATGAAACTCAGATTTGGTCAAAAGATTCCTTTGATCAATGTTCATATAGGGTCCTTCCACACTAAAAGTGACATGTCAAACAGGGTCACTAGGGGTCATTGAACTTTACAGGGGGAAAATATAACGCATGCTCCGATTTTGACCGGGTTTCTTTTATTTTGTGGGCATTGATGAGACAAGAACAAAAGTCAATCATATTGTTAAGATCAAAGGTCAAGAAAAGGTCACTAGGGGTCAAAATGTACATTTTCACTCCTCGCACTCAAAATACTACTTGTCCAAGAGATAATGACCTATAATTGTCAGAATTATTCAAAAGATTCCTCTTATCCATGTCCATATAGGGTCCTTCTCCACTAAAAGTGACATGTCACACGAGGTCACTAGAGGTCATTGAACTATACAGGTGAAAATCTTAAGACATGCTCCGATTTTGACGGGACTACGTTTTTTTTGTGCGCATTGATCAGCCAAGCAAAAAAGTCAATTACAAGTTTTGGGTCAGAGGTCAAAAAAATGTCACTAGGGGTCAAAACGTGATTTTCACTAAAAACGCATTTGCAATTTAGTGAAATGACCTAGGATCGTCAGAATTGGTCAACATATTCCTTTTGACCGTACGCATGTACAATAGTTCGGTTTTTAAAATCAAAAAATATTTGGGGTCACTAGGGGTCAAAATGTAAATTTTCACTCCATTCACTCAAAATGCTACTTGTCCAAGAGGAAATGACCTATGATTGTCAGAATTAGTCAAAAGATTCCTCTCATCCATGTTCATATAGGGTCCTTCTCCACTAAAAGTGACATGTCACACGGGGTCACTAGAGGTCATTGAACTTTACAGGTGAAAATCTTAAAACATGCTCCGATTTTGACGGGACTACCTTTTTCTTGTGCGCATTGATCAGCCAAGCAAAAAAGTCAATTACAAGTTTTGGGTCAGAGGTCAAGAAAAGGTCACTAGGGGTTCAACTGTATTTATTTACTCCATTTACCACTCGAAGGGGTTAACATGTAACACACCCGACTAATATTCGTGATCTCCGATCACAGGTCATGTCTAGTTATATTAGTCGAGAAACGACTAATATACTGTATTCGTCCTGTTTCTTCTTCTTTTTCTGTCATGGGACCTATAGCTCCGTAACCGTTGAGCCGATTTTGCCCATATTTGGTCATAAGAACCCTTATGTGCACCACTACTCAGGTTGAAAAGCATAAGGGGTCAAAGGTCACACAGGGGTCACTAGGGGTCAAAACGTGATTCAACATGCTCCGATTTTGCTCAAACTCGGACATTTTGTGCGCATTGACAAAAAAAGAAAAAAAGTCAATCATGACCTTGGGGTCAAATGTCAAACAGGGGTCATTAGGGGTCAAAACGTGATTTTCACTAAAAACGCATTTGCAATTTAGTGAAATGACCTAGGATCGTCAAAATTGGTCCACATATTCCTTTTGACCGTACGCATGTACAAAAGAACGGTTTTTAAAATTAAAAATCATTTGGGGTCACTAGGGGTCAAAATGTAAATTTTACTCCATTCACTCAAAACCCTACTTGTCCGAGGGAAAATGACTGATGATACTCAGAATTGGTCAAAAAATTTCTTTGATCAATGTTCATATAGGGTCCTTCCACACTAAAAGTGACATGTCAAACGAGGTCACTAGAGGTCATTGAACTTTACAGGGGAAAAATATAAGGCATGCTTCGATTTTGACCGGGTTTCTTTTATTTTGTGGGCATTGATAAGACATGAACAAAAGTCAATCATACCGTTAAGATCAAAGGTCAATAAAAGGTCACTAGGGGTCAAAATGTACATTTTTACTCCTCGCACTCAAAATACTACTTGTCCAAGAGATAATGACCTATGATTGTCAGAATTGGTCAAAAGATTCCTCTTATCCATGTCCATATAGGGTCCTTCTCCACTAAAAGTGACATGTTACACGAGGTCACTAGAGGTCATTGAACTATACAGGTGAAAATCTTAAGACATGCTCCGATTTTAACAAGACTACTTTTTTCTTGTGCGCATTATTCAGCCAAGCAAAAAAGTCAATTACAAGTTTTGGGTCAGAGGTCAAGAAAAGGTCACTAGGGGTCAAAACGTGATTTTCACTAAAAACGCATTTGCAATTTAGTGAAATGACCTAGGATCGTCAAAATTGGTCCACATATTCCTTTTGACCGTACGCATGTACAAAAGAACGGTTTTTAAAATTAAAAATCATTTGGGGTCACTAGGGGTCAAAATGTAAATTTTACTCCATTCACTCAAAACCCTACTTGTCCGAGGGAAAATGACTGATGATACTCAGAATTGGTCAAAAGATTTCTTTGATCAATGTTCATATAGGGTCCTTCCACACTAAAAGTGACATGTCAAACGAGGTCACTAGAGGTCATTGAACTTTACAAGGGAAAAATATAAGGCATGCTATGATTTTGACCGGGTTTCTTTTATTTTGTGGGCATTGATAAGACATGAACAAAAGTCAATCATACCGTTAAGATCAAAGGTCAATAAAAGGTCACTAGGGGTCAAAATGTACATTTTTACTCCTCGCACTCAAAATACTACTTGTCCAAGAGATAATGACCTATGATTGTCAGAATTGGTCAAAAGATTCCTCTTATCCATGTCCATATAGGGTCCTTCTCCACTAAAAGTGACATGTTACACGAGGTCACTAGAGGTCATTGAACTATACAGGTGAAAATCTTAAGACATGCTCCGATTTTAACAAGACTACTTTTTTCTTGTGCGCATTGATCAGCCAAGCAAAAAACTCAATTACAAGTTTTGGGTCAGAGGTCAAGAAAAGGTCACTAGGGGTCAAAACGTGATTTTCACTAAAAACGCATTTGCAATTTAGTGAAATGACCTAGGATCGTCAGAATTGGTCAACATATTCCTTTTGACCGTACGCATGTACAATAGTTAGGTTTTTAAAATCAAAAAATATTTGGGGTCACTAGGGGTCAAAATGTAAATTTTCACTCCATTCACTCAAAATGCTACTTGTCCGAGAGGAAATGACCTATGATTGTCAGAATTAGTCAAAAGGTTCCTCTCATCCATGTTCATATAGGGTCCTTCTCCACTAAAAGTGACATGTCACACGGGGTCACTAGAGGTCATTGAACTTTACAAGTGAAAAGCTTAAAACATGCTCCGATTTTGACGGGACTACCTTTTTCTTGTGCGCATTGATCAGCCAAGCAAAAAAGTTAATTACAAGTTTTGGGTCAGAGGTCAAGAAAAGGTCACTAGGGGTTCAACTGTATTTATTTACTCCATTTACCACTCGAAGGGGTTAACATGTAACACACCCGACTAATATTCGTGATCTCCGATCACAGGTCATGTCTAGTATGTTTTTGTATTTGGTTGGCAAAAACAAGAAATCTTTCTTCTTCTGTCATGGGACCTATAGCTCCGTAACCATTGACCCGATTTTAACCATATTTGGTCATAAGAACCCTTGTGTGCACCACTACTCAGGTTGAAAAGCATAAGGGGTCAAAGGTCACACAGGGGTCACTAGGGGTCAAAACGTGATTTTCACTTAAAACGCATTTGCAATTTAGTGAAATGTCCTAGGATCTTCAGAATTGGTCAACATGTTCCTTTTGACCGTACGCATGTACAAAAGAATGGTTTTTAAAATTAAAAATCATTTGGGGTCACTAGGGGTCAAAATGTAAATTTTACTCCATTCACTCAAAACCCTACTTGTCCGAGGGAAAATGACTGATGATACTCAGAATTGGTCAAAAGATTCCTTCGATCAATGTTCATATAGGGTCCTTCCACACTAAAAGTGACATGTCAAACAGGGTCACTAGGGGTCATTGAACTTTACAGGGGGAAAATATAACGCATGCTCTGATTTTGACCGGGTTTCGTTTATTTTGTGGGCATTGATGAGACAAGAACAAAAGTTAATCATATTGTTAAGATCAAAGGTCAAAAAAAGGTCACTAGGGGTCAAAATGTACATTTTCACTCCTCGCACTCAAAATACAACTTGTCCAAGAGATTATGACCTATAATTGTCAGAATTGGTCAAAAGATTCCTCTTATCAATGTCCATATAGGGTCCTTCTCCAATAAAAGTGACATGTCACACGAGGTCACTAGAGGTCATTGAACTATACAGGTGAAAATCTTAAGACATGCTCCGATTTTGACAGGTTTACTTTTATCTTGTGCGCATTGATCAGCCAAGCAAAAAAGTCAATTACAAGTTTTGGGTCAGAGGTCAAGAAAAGGTCACTAGGGGTCAAAACGTGATTTTCACTAAAAACGCATTTGCAATTTAGTGAAATGACCTAGGATCGTCAGAATTGGTCAACATATTCCTTTTGACCGTACGCATGTACAATAGTTCGGTTTTTAAAATAAAAAATATTTGGGGTCACTAGGGGTCAAACTGTAAATTTTCACTCCATTCACTCAAAATGCTACTTGTCCGAGAGAAAATGACCTATGATTGTCAGAATTAGTCAAAAGATTCCTCTCATCCATGTTCATATAGGGTCCTTCTCCACTAAAAGTGACATGTCACACGGGGTCACTAGAGGTCATTGAACTTTACAGGTGAAAATCTTAAAACATGCTCCGATTTTGACGGGACTACCTTTTTCTTGTGCGCATTGATCAGCCAAGCAAAAAAGTCAATTACAAGTTTTGGGTCAGAGGTCAAGAAAAGGTCACTAGGGGTTCAACTGTATTTATTTACTCCATTTACCACTCGAAGGGGTTAACATGTAACACACCCGACTAATATTCGTGATCTCCGATCACAGGTCATGTCTAGTATGTTTTTGTATTTGGTTGACAAAAACAAGAAATCTTTCTTCTTCTGTCATGGGACCTATAGCTCCGTAACCATTGACCCGATTTTAACCATATTTAGTCATAAGAACCCTTGTGTGCACCACTACTCAGGTTGTAAAGCATAAGGGGTCAAAGGTCACACAGGGGTCACTAGGGGTCAAAACGTGATTTTCACTTAAAACTCATTTCCAATTTAGTGAAATGACCTAGGATCGTCAAAATTGGTACACATATTCCTTTTGACCGTACGCATGTACAAAAGAACGGTTTTTAAAATTAAAAATCATTTGGGGTCACTAGGGGTCAAAATGTAAATGTTACTCCATTCACTCAAAACCCTACTTGTCCGAGGGAAAATGACTGATGATACTCAGAATTGGTCAAAAGATTCCTTCGATCATTGTTCATATAGGGTCCTTCCACACTAAAAGTGACATGTCAAACGAGGTCACTAGAGGTCATTGAACTTTACAGGGGAAAAATATAAGGCATGCTTCGATTTTGACCGGGTTTCTTTTATTTTGTGGGCATTGATGAGACAAGAACAAAAGTCAATCATACCGTTAAGATCAAAGGTCAATAAAAGGTCACTAGGGGTCAAAATGTACATTTTTACTCCTCGCACTCAAAATACTACTTGTCCGAGAGATAATGACCTATGATTGTCAGAATTGGTCAAAAGATTCCTCTTATCCATGTCCATATAGGGTCCTTCTCCACAAAAACTGACATGTCACACGAGGTCACTAGAGGTCATTGAACTATACAGGTGAAAATCTTAAGACATGCTCCGATCTTGACGGGACTACTTTTTTCTTGTGCGCATTGATCATTCAAGCAAAAAAGTTAATTACAAGTTTTGGGTCAGAGGTCAAAAAAAGGTCACTAGGGGTCAAAACGTGATTTTCACTAAAAACGCATTTGCAATTTAGTGAAATGACCTAGGATCGTCAGAATTGGTCAACATATTCCTTTTGACCGTACGCATGTACAATAGTTCGGTTTTTAAAATCAAAAAATATTTGGGGTCACTAGGGGTCAAAATGTAAATTTTCACTCCATTCACTCAAAATGCTACTTGTCCGAGAGGAAATGACCTATGATTGTCAGAATTAGTCAAAAGGTTCCTCTCATCCATGTTCATATAGGGTCCTTCTCCACTAAATGTCACACGGGGTCACTAGAGGTCATTGAACTTTACAGGTAAAAATCTTAAAACATGCTCCGATTTTGACGGGACTACCTTTTTCTTGTAAAATTAAAATTACTCCTCGCACTCAAAATACTACTTGTCCGAGAGATAATGACCTATGATTGTCAGAATTGGTCAAAAGATTTCTCTTATCCAAGTCCATATAGGGTCCTTCTCCACTAAAAGTGACATGTCACACGAGGTCACTAGAGGTCATTGAACTATACAGGTGAAAATCTTAAGACATGCTCCGATTTTGACAGGACTACTTTTTTCTTGTGCGCATTGATCAGCCAAGCAAAAAAGTCAATTACAAGTTTTGGGTCAGAGGTCAAGAAAAGGTCACTAGGGGTCAAAACGTGATTTTCACTAAAAACGCATTTGCAATTTAGTGAAATGACCTAGGATCGTCAGAATTGGTCAACATATTCCTTTTGACCGTACGCATGTACAATAGTTCGGTTTTTAAAATCAAAAAATATTTGGGGTCACTAGGGGTCAAAATGTAAATTTTCACTCCATTCACTCAAAATGCTACTTGTCCGAGAGGAAATGACCTATGATTGTCAGAATTAGTCAAAAGGTTCCTCTCATCCATGTTCATATAGGGTCCTTCTCCACTAAAAGTGACATGTCACACGGGGTCACTAGAGGTCATTGAACTTTACAAGTGAAAATCTTAAAACATGCTCCGATTTTGACGGGACTACCTTTTTCTTGTGCGCATTGATCAGCCAAGCAAAAAAGTCAATTACAAGTTTTGGGTCAGAGGTCAAGAAAAGGTCACTAGGGGTTCAACTGTATTTATTTACTCCATTTACCACTCGAAGGGGTTAACATGTAACACACCCGACTAATATTCGTGATCTCCGATCACAGGTCATGTCTAGTATGTTTTTGTATTTGGTTGACAAAAACAAGAAATCTTTCTTCTTCTGTCATGGGACCTATAGCTCCGTAACCATTGACCCGATTTTAACCATATTTGGTCATAAGAACCCTTGTGTGCACCACTACTTAGGTTGAAAAGCATAAGGGGTCAAAGGTCACACAGGGGTCACTAGGGGTCAAAACGTGATTTTCACTTAAAACGCATTTGCAATATAGTGAAATGACCTAGGATCTTCAGAATTGGTCAACATGTTCCTTTTGTCCGTACGCATGTACAAAAGAACGGTTTTTAAAATTAAAATTCATTTGGGGTCACTAGGGGTCAAAATGTAAATTTTACTCCATTCACTCAAAACCCTACTTGTCCGAGGGAAAATGACTGATGATACTCAGAATTGGTCAAAAGATTCCTTCGATCAATGTTCATATAGGGTCCTTCCACACTAAAAGTGACATGTCAAACAAGGTCACTAGGGGTCATTGAACTTTACAGGGAAAAAATATAAGGCATGCTTCGATTTTGACCGGGTTTCTTTTATTTTGTGGGCATTGATAAGACAAGAACAAAAGTCAATCATACCGTTAAGATCAAAGGTCAATAAAAGGTCACTAGGGGTCAAAATGTACATTTTTACTCCTCGCACTCAAAATACTACTTGTCCAAGAGATAATGACCTATGATTGTCAGAATTGGTCAAAAGATTCCTCTTATCCATGTCCATATAGGGTCCTTCTCCACTAAAAGTGACATGTTACACGAGGTCACTAGAGGTCATTGAACTATACAGGTGAAAATCTTAAGACATGCTCCGATTTTGACAGGACTACTTTTTTCTTGTGCGCATTGATCAGCCAAGCAAAAAAGTCAATTACAAGTTTTGGGTCAGAGGTCAAGAAAAGGTCACTAGGGGTCAAAACGTGATTTTCACTAAAAACGCATTTGCAATTTAGTGAAATGACCTAGGATCGTCAGAATTGGTCAACATATTCCTTTTGACCGTACGCATGTACAATAGTTCGGTTTTTAAAATCAAAAAATATTTGGGGTCACTAGGGGTCAAAATGTAAATTTTCACTCCATTCACTCAAAATGCTACTTGTCCGAGAGGAAATGACCTATGATTGTCAGAATTAGTCAAAAGGTTCCTCTCATCCATGTTCATATAGGGTCCTTCTCCACTAAAAGTGACATGTCACACGGGGTCACTAGAGGTCATTGAACTTTACAAGTGAAAATCTTGAAACATGCTCCGATTTTGACGGGACTACCTTTTTCTTGTGCGCATTGATCAGCCAAGCAAAAAAGTCAATTACAAGTTTTGGGTCAGAGGTCAAGAAAAGGTCACTAGGGGTTCAACTGTATTTATTTACTCCTTTTACCACTCGAAGGGGTTAACATGTAACACACCCGACTAATATTCGTGATCTCCGATCACAGGTCATGTCTAGTATGTTTTTGTATTTGGTTGACAAAAACAAGAAATCTTTCTTCTTCTGTCATGGGACCTATAGCTCCGTAACCATTGACCCGATTTTAACCATATTTGGTCATAAGAACCCTTGTGTGCACCACTACTTAGGTTGAAAAGCATAAGGGGTCAAAGGTCACACAGGGGTCACTAGGGGTCAAAACGTGATTTTCACTTAAAACGCATTTGCAATTTAGTGAAATGACCTAGGATCTTCAGAATTGGTCAACATGTTCCTTTTGTCCGTACGCATGTACAAAAGAACGGTTTTTAAAATTAAAAATCATTTGGGGTCACTAGGGGTCAAAATGTAAATTTTACTCCATTCACTCAAAACCCTACTTGTCCGAGGGAAAATGACTGATGATACTCAGAATTGGTCAAAAGATTCCTTCGATCAATGTTCATATAGGGTCCTTCCACACTAAAAGTGACATGTCAAACAGGGTCACTAGGGGTCATTGAACTTTACAGGGGAAAAATATAAGGCATGCCTAGATTTTAACCGGGTTTCTTTTATTTTGTGGGCATTGATAAGACAAGAACAAAAGTCAATCATACCGTTAAGATCAAAGGTCAATAAAAGGTCACTAGGGGTCAAAATGTACATTTTTACTCCTCGCACTCAAAATACTACTTGTCCAAGAGATAATGACCTATGATTGTCAGAATTGGTCAAAAGATTCCTCTTATCCATGTCCATATAGGGTCCTTCTCCACTAAAAGTGACATGTTACACGAGGTCACTAGAGGTCATTGAACTATACAGGTGAAAATCTTAAGACATGCTCCGATTTTAACAAGACTACTTTTTTCTTGTGCGCATTGATCAGCCAAGCAAAAAAGTCAATTACCAGTTTTGGGTCAGAGGTCAAAAAAAGGTCACTAGGGGTCAAAACGTGATTTTCACTAAAAACGCATTTGCAATTTAGTGAAATGACCTAGGATCGTCAGAATTGGTCAACATATTCCTTTTGACCGTACGCATGTACAATAGTTCGGTTTTTAAAATCAAAAAATATTTGGGGTCACTAGGGGTCAAAATGTAAATTTTCACTCCATTCGCTCAAAATGCTACTTGTCCGAGAGGAAATGACCTATGATTGTCAGAATTAGTCAAAAGGTTCCTCTCATCCATGTTCATATAGGGTCCTTCTCCACTAAAAGTGACATGTCACACGGGGTCACTAGAGGTCATTGAACTTTACAAGTGAAAATCTTAAAACATGCTCCGATTTTGACGGGACTACCTTTTTCTTGTGCGCATTGATCAGCCAAGCAAAAAAGTCAATTACAAGTTTTGGGTCAGAGGTCAAGAAAAGGTCACTAGGGGTTCAACTGTATTTATTTACTCCATTTACCACTCGAAGGGGTTAACATGTAACACACCCGACTAATATTCGTGATCTCCGATCACAGGTCATGTCTAGTTCTTCTTCTTCTTTCTTCTTCTTCTTCTTCTTCTTCCGTCATGGGACCTATAGCTCCGTAACCATTGAGCCGATTTTGACCATATTTGGTCATAAGTACCCTTATGTGCACCACTACTAAGGTTGTAAAGCATAAGGGGTCAAAGGTCACACAAGGGTAACTAGGGGTCAAAACGTGATTTTCACTTAAAACGCATTTGCAATTTATTGAAATGACCTAGGATCGTGAGAATTGGCCAACATATTCCTTTAGATCGTACGCATATATAATAGTTCGGTTTTTTAAATCGAAAAATGTTTGGGGTTACTAGGGGTCAAAATGTAATTTTTTACTCCATTCACTCAAAACCCTACTTGTCCGAGGGAAAATGACTGATGATACTCAGAATTAGTCAAAAGATTCCTTGGATCCATGTACATATAGGGTGCTTCTACACTAAAAGTGAAATGTCAAACGAGGACACTAGGGGTCATTGAACTTTACAGTAGGAAAATATAAGGCATGCTCAAATTTTGACAAGATTTCTTTTATTTTGTGGGCATAGATGAGACAAGAACAAAAGTCAATTATACCGATAAGGCCAAAGGTCAAGAAAAGGTCACTAGGGGTCAAAATGTACATTTTCACTCCTCGCACTCAAAATACTACTTGTCCGAGACGAAATGACCGATGATTGTCAGAATTTGTCAAAAGATTCCTCTTATCCATGTTCATATAGGGTGCTTCTCCATTAAAAGTGACATGTCACACGGGGTCACTAGGGGTCATTGAACTATACAGGTGTAAAACTGAAGACATGCCCTGATTTTGACCGGACTACTTTTTTCTTGTGCGCATTGATAAGCCAAGAAAAAGTCAATTATAAGTTTGGGGTCAAAGGTCAAGAAAAGGTCATTAGGGTTCAAAATGTATTTTTTAACTACTTCAGGGCTGAAATTTATAAAAACAATTATCAAATATAGTACAACTTAAGGTTATTGCCCTTTGACACCATATAGCAAGGTCAAAGGTCAAAGCCCTCGACTAATATCCGTGATCTAAGATCACAATTATCTCTAGTATGTTTTTGTATTTGTACGACAAAAACAAGAAATCTTCTTTCTTCCGTCATGGGACCTATAGCTCCGCAACCATTGAGCCGATTTTGACGATATTTGGTCATAAGTTACAATAAATCAGATGTGAGGCTGGGTTGAAATTCAAACAATTTTAGAGACAACTTTGATTTATTAGTTAAGTATTTCTTTATATAATTAAAGCATGCATTTATTGCTTATATTCAACACATAAATATCATTCCTAATGTAAAAATGAGACTAAACATACACATGAGCACACCTGTATACATTCACATGGAAATCCCGCTATCAATTTCCTCCAAATTATGAGAAAATAGTTTAACTCGGTTTTTCAACATTTTCGATTTTCGAGTTACTTGACTCGGTTTTCAAAATTTTCAATTTGCGAGTTACTTGACTCGCTTTTAAAAAAAAGTCAAAATGCGAGTTAAGGCTGTAATGTTCAAAGTAAACATTTAATGCAATTGAGTAGTTTTATAACGTAATCAGATGTGAGGCTGGGTTGAAATTCAAACAATTTTAGAGACAACTTTGATTTATTAGTTAAGTATTTCTTTATATAATTAAAGCATGCATTTATTGCTTATATTCAACACATAAATACCATTCCTAATGTAAAAATGAGACTAAACATACACATGAGCACACCTGTATACATTCACATGGAAATCCCGCCATCAATTTCCTCCAAATTATGAGAAAATAGTTTAACTCGGTTTTTCAACATTTTCGATTTTCGAGTTACTTGACTCGGTTTTCAAAATTTTCTATTTGAGAGTTACTTGACTCGCTTTTAAAAAAAAGTCAAAATGCGAGTTAAGGCTGTAATGTTCAAAGTAAACATTTAATGCAATTGAGTAGTTTTATAACGTGATCAGGTGTGAGGCTGGGTTGAAATTCAAACATTTTTAGAGACAACTTTGATTTATTAGTTAAGTATTTCTTTATATAATTAAAGCATGCATTTATTGCTTATATTCAACACATAAATATCATTCCTAATGAAAAAATTAGACTAAACATACACATGAGCACACCTGTATACATTCACATGGAAATCCCGCCATCAATTTCCTCCAAATTATGAGAAAATAGTTTAACTCGGTTTTTCAACATTTTCGATTTTCGAGTTACTTGACTCGGTTTTCAACATTTTCAATTTGCGAGTTACTTGACTCGCTTTTGAAAAAAAGTCAAAATGCGAGTTAAGGCTGTAATGTTCAAAGTAAACATTTAATGCAATTGAGTAGTTTTATAACGTAATCAGATGTGAGGCTGGGTTGAAATTCAAACAATTTTAGAGACAACTTTGATTTATTAGTTAAGTATTTCTTTATATAATTAAAGCATGCATTTATTGCTTATATTCAACACATAAATACCATTCCTAATGTAAAAATGAGACTAAACATACACATGAGCACACCTGTATACATTCATATGGAAATCCCGCCATCAATTTCCTCCAAATTATGAGAAAATAGTTTAACTCGGTTTTTCAACATTTTCGATTTTCGAGTTACTTGACTCGGTTTTCAAAATTTTCTATTTGAGAGTTACTTGACTCGCTTTTAAAAAAAGTCAAAATGCGAGTTAAGGCTGTAATGTTCAAAGTAAACATTTAATGCAATTGAGTAGTTTTATAACGTGATCAGGTGTGAGGCTGGGTTGAAATTCAAACATTTTTAGAGACAACTTTGATTTATTAGTTAAGTATTTCTTTATATAATTAAAGCATGCATTTATTGCTTATATTCAACACATAAATACCATTCCTAATGTAAAAATGAGACTAAACATACACATGAGCACACTTGTATACATTCACATGGAAATCCCGCCATCAATTTCCTCCAAATTATGAGAAAATAGTTTAACTCGGTTTTTCAACATTTTCGATTTTCGAGTTACTTGACTCGGTTTTCAAAATTTTCAATTTGCGAGTTACTTGACTCGCTTTTAAAAAAAAGTCAAAATGCGAGTTAAGGCTGTAATGTTCAAAGTAAACATTTAATGCAATTGAGTAGTTTTATAACGTGATCAGGTGTGAGGCTGGGTTGAAATTCAAACATTTTTAGAAACAACTTTGATTTATTAGTTAAGTATTTCTTTATATAATTAAAGCATGCATTTATTGCTTATATTCAACATATAAATATCATTCCTAATGTAAAAATTAGACTAAACATACACATGAGCACACCTGTATACATTCACATGGAAATCCCGCCATCAATTTCCTCCAAATTATGAGAAAATAGTTTAACTCGATTTTTCAACATTTTCCATTTTCGAGTTACTTGACTCGGTTTTCAACATTTTCAATTTGCGAGTTACTTGACTCGCTTTTGAAAAAAAGTCAAAATGCGAGTTAAGGCTGTAATGTTCAAAGTAAACATTTAATGCAATTGAGTAGTTTTATAACGTAATCAGATGTGAGGCTGGGTTGAAATTCAAACAATTTTAGAGACAACTTTGATTTATTAGTTAAGTATTTCTTTATATAATTAAAGCATGCATTTATTGCTTATATTCAACACATAAATACCATTCCTAATGTAAAAATGAGACTAAACATACACATGAGCACACCTGTATACATTCACATGGAAATCCCGCCATCAATTTCCTCCATATTATGAGAAAATAGTTTAACTCGGTTTTTCAACATTTTCGATTTTCGAGTTACTTGACTCGGTTTTCAAAATTTTCAATTTGCGAGTTACTTGACTCGCTTTTTAAAAAAAGTCAAAATGCGAGTTAAGCCTGTAATATTAAAAGTAAACATTTAATGCAATTGAGTAGTTTTATAACGTGATCAGGTGTGAGGCTGGGTTGAAATTCAAACATTTTTAGAGACGACTTTGATTTATTAGTTAAGTATTTCTTTATATAATTAAAGCATGCATCTATTGCTTATATTCAACACATAAATATCATTCCTAATGTAAAAATTAGACTAAAAATACACATGAGCACACCTGTATACATTCACATGGAAATCCCGCCATCAATTTCCTCCAAATTATGAGAAAATAGTTTAACTCGGTTTTTCAACATTTTCGATTTTCGAGTTACTTGACTCGGTTTTCAAAATTTTCAATTTGCGAGTTACTTGACTCGCTTTTGAAAAAAAGTCAAAATGCGAGTTAAGGCTGTAATGTTTAAAGTAAACATTTAATGCAATTGAGTAGTTTTATAACGTGATCAGGTGTGAGGCTGGGTTGAAATTCAAACATTTTTAGAAACAACTTTGATTTATTAGTTAAGTATTTCTTTATATAATTAAAGCATGCATTTATTGCTTATATTCAACACATAAATATCATTCCTAATGAAAAAATTAGACTAAACATACACATGAGCACACCTGTATACATTCACATGGAAATCCCGCCATCAATTTCCTCCAAATTATGAGAAAATAGTTTAACTCGATTTTTCAAAATTTTCCATTTTCGAGTTACTTGACTCGGTTTTCAAAATTTTCAATTTGCGAGTTACTTGACTCGCTTTTGAAAAAAGTCAAAATGCGAGTTAAGGCTGTAATGTTCAAATTAAACATTTAATGCAATTGAGTAGTTTTATAACGTAATCAGATGTGAGGCTGGGTTGAAATTCAAACAATTTTAGAGACAACTTTGATTTATTAGTTAAGTATTTCTTTATATAATTAAAGCATGCATTTATTGCTTATATTCAACACATAAATACCATTCCTAATGTAAAAATGAGACTAAACATACACATGAGCACACCTGTATACATTCACATGGAAATCCCGCCATCAATTTCCTCCAAATTATGAGAAAATAGTTTAACTCGGTTTTTCAACATTTTCGATTTTCGAGTTACTTGACTCGGTTTTCAAAATTTTCAATTTGAGAGTTACTTGACTCGCTTTTAAAAAAAGTCAAAATGCGAGTTAAGGCTGTAATGTTCAAAGTAAACATTTAATGCAATTGAGTAGTTTTATAACGTAATCAGATGTGAGGCTGGGTTGAAAATTACAAGATTTCTTTTATTTTGTGGGCATAGATGAGACAAGAACAAAAGTCAATTATACCGTTAAGGCCAAAGGTCAAGAAAAGGTCACTAGGGGTCGAAACGTACATTTTCACTCCGCGCACTCAAAATACTACTTGTCCGAGACGAAATGACCGATGATTGTCAGAATTTGTCAAAAGATTCCTCTTATCCATGTTCATATAGGGTGCTTCTCCATTAAAAGTGACATGTCAAACGGGGTCACTAGGGGTCATTGAACTATACTGGTGTAAAACTGAAGACATGCTCTGATTTTGACCGGATTACTTTATTCTTGTGCGCATTGATAAGCCAAGAAAAAAAGTTAATTATAAGTTTGGGGTCAAAGGTCAAAAAAAGGTCATTAGGGTTCAAAATGTATTTTTTTAACTACTTCAGGGCTGAAATTTATAAAAACAATTATCAAATATAGTACAACTTAAGGTTATTGCCCTTTGACAACATATAGCAAGGTCAAAGGTCAAAGCCCTCGACTAATATCCGTGATCTAAGATCACAATTATCTCTAGTATGTTTTTGTATTTGTCCGACAAAAACAAGAAATCTTCTTTCTTCCGTCATGGGACCTATAGCTCCGCAATCATTGAGCCGATGTTGACCATATTTGGACATAAGTACCCTTATGTGCACCACTACTCAGGTTGTAAAGCATAAGGGGTCAAAGGTCACACAAGGGTAACTAGGGGTCAAAACGTGATTTTCACTTAAAAAGCATTTGCAATTTATTGAAATGACCTAGGATCTTGAGAATTGGCCAACATATTCCTTTTGACCGTACGCATATATAATAGTTCGGTTTTTTAAATCGAAAAATGTTTGGGGTTACTAGGGGTCAAAATGTAAATTTTTACTCCATTCACTCAAAACCCTACTTGTCCGAGGGAAAATGACTGATGATACTCAGAATTAGTCAAAAGATTCCTTGGATCCATCTACATATAGGGTGCTTCTACACTAAAAGTGAAATGTCAAACGGGGTCACAAGGGGTCATTGAACTTAACAAGGGGAAAATATAAGGCATGCTCCGATTTTGACCGGGTTTCTTTTATTTTGTGGGCATTGATGAGACAAGAACAAAAGTCAATTATACCGTTAAGGTCAAAGGTCAAAAAAATGTCCCTAGGGGTCAAAATGTACATTTTCACTCCGCGCACTCAAAATACTACTTGTCCGAGACGAAATGACCGATGATTGTCAGAATATGTCAACAGATTCCTCTTATCCATGTTCATATAGGGTGCTTCTCCATTAAAAGTGACATGTCAAACGGGGTCACTAGGGGGTCATTGAACTATACAGGTGTAAAAATGAAGACATGCTCTGATTTTGACCGGACTACTTTTTTCTTGTGCGCATTGATACGCCAAGAAAAAAAGTCAATTATAAGTTTGGGGTCAAAGGTCAAGAAAAGGTCATTAGGGTTCAAAATGTATTTTTTTAACTACTTCAGGGCTGAAATTTTAAAAAAAAAATTATCAAATATAGCACAACTTAAAGCTATTGCCCTTTGACAACATATAGCAAGGTCGAAGGTCAAAGCCCTCGACTAATATCCGTGATCTAAGATCACAATTATCTCTAGTATGTTTTTGTATTTGTACGACAAAAACAAGAAATCTTCTTTCTTCCGTCATGGGACCTATGGCTCCGCAACCATTGAGCCGATTTTGACCATATTTAGTCATAAGTACCCTTATGGGCACCACTACTCAGGTTGTAAAGCATAAGGGGTCAAAGGTCACACAGGGGTTACTAGGGGCCAAACGTGATTTTCACTTAAAACGCATTTGCAATTTATTGAAATGACCTAGGATCTTGAGAATTGGCCAACATATTCCTTTTGACCGTACGCATATATAATAGTTCGGTTTTTTAAATCGGAAAATGTTTGGGGTTACTAGGGGTCAAAATGTAAATTTTACTCCATTCACTCAAAACCCTACTTGTCCGAGGGAAAATGACTGATGATACTCATAATTGATCAAAAGATTCCTTGGATCCATGTACATATAGGGTGCTTCTCCACTAAAAGTGAAATATCAAACGAGGTCACTAGGGGTCATTGAACTTTACAGAGGGAAAATATAAGGCATGCTCTGATTTTGACCGGGTTTCTTTTATTTTGTGGGCATTAATAAGACAAGAACAAAAGTCAATCATACCGTTAAGGTCAAAGGTCAAAAAAGGTCCCTAGGGGTCAAAATGTACATTTTCACTCCGCGCACTCAAAATACTACTTGTCCGAGACGAAATGACTGATGATTGTCAGAATTTGTCAAAAGATTCCTATTATCCATGTTCATATAGAGTGCTTCTCCATTAAAAGTGACATGTCAAACGGGGTCACTAGGGGTCATTGAACTATACAGGTGTAAAACTGAAGAAATGCTCTGATTTTGACCGGACTTCTTTTTTCTTGTGCGCATTGATAAGCCAAGAAAAAAAGTCAATTATAAGTTTGGGGTCAAAGGTCAAGAAAAGGTCATTAGGGTTCAAAATGTATTTGTTTAACTACTTCAGGGCTGAAATTTATCAAAACAATTATCAAATATAGTACAACTTAAGGTTATTGCCCTTTGACAACATATAGCAAGGTCAAAGGTCAAAGCCCTCGACTAATATCCGTGATCTAAGATCACAATTATCTCTAGTTCTTTCTTTCTTTCTTTCTTTCTTTCTTTCTTCCGTCATGGGACCTATAGCTCCGTAACCATTGAGCCGATTTTGACCATATTTTGTCATAAGTACCCTTATGTGCACCACTACTCAGGTTGTAAAGCATAAGGGGTCAAAGGTCACACAAAAATAATTAGGGGTCAAAAGGTGATTTTCACTTAAAACGCATTTGCAATTTAGTGAAATGACCTAGGATCGTCAGAATTGGCCAACATATTCCTTTTGACCGTACGCATATATAATAGTTCGGTTTTTTAAATCGAAAAATGTTTGGGGTTACTAGGGGTCAAAATGTAAATTTTACTCCATTCACTCAAAACCCTACTTGTCCGAGGGAAAATGACCGATGATACTCAGAATTAGTCAAAAGATTCCTTGGATCCATGTACATATAGGGTGCTTCTCCACTAAAAGTGAAATGTCAAACGGGGTCACAAGGGGTCATTGAACTTTACAGAAGGAAAATATAAGGCATGCTCCGATTGTGTCCGGATTTCTTTTATTATGTGGGCATTGATGAGACAAGAACAAAAGTCAATCATACCGTTAAGGTCAAAGGTCAAGAAAAGGTCCCTAGGGGTCAATATGTACATTTTCACTCCGCGCACTCAAAATACTACTTGTCCGAGACGAAATGACCGATGATTGTCAGAATTTGTCAAAAGATTCCTCTTATCCATGTTCATATAGGGTGCTTCTCCATTAAAATTGACATGTCAAACGGGGTCACTGGGGGTCATTGAACTATACAGGTGTAAAACTAAAGACATGCTCTGATTTTGACCGGACTACTTTTTTCTTGTGCGCATTGATAAGCCAAGAAAAAAAGTCAATTATAAGTTTGGGGTCAAAGGTCAAGAAAAGGTCATTAGGGTTCAAAATGCATTTTTTAAACTACTTCAGGGCTGAAATTTATAAAAACAATTATCAAATATAGTACAACTTAAGGTTATTGCCCTTTGACAACATATAGCAAGGTCAAAGGTCAAAGCCCTCGACTAATATCCGTGATCTAAGATCACAATTATCTCTAGTTCTTTCTTTCTTTCTTTATATTAGTCGAGAAACGACTAATATACTGTATTCGTGCTGTTTCTTATATTAGTCGAGAAACGACTAATATACTGTATTCGTCCTGTTTCTTTCTTCTTCTTCTTCTTTCTTCTTCTTCTTCTTCTTCCGTCATGGGACCTATAGCTCCGTAACCATTGAGCCGATTTTGACCATATTTGGTCATGAGTACCCTTATGTGCACCACTACTCAGGTTGTAAAGCATAAGGGGTCAAAGGTCACACAAGGGTAACTAGGGGTCAAAACGTGATTTTCACTTAAAACGCATTTGCAATTTATTGACGTGACCTAGGATCGTGAGAATTGGCCAACATATTCCTTTAGATCGTACGCATATATAATAGTTCGGTTTTTTAAATCGAAAAATGTTTGGGGTTACTAGGGGTCAAAATGTAAATTTTTACTCCATTCACTCAAAACCCTACTTGTCCGAGGGAAAATGACTGATGATACTCAGAATTGGTCAAACATTTCCTTGGATCCATGTACATATAGGGTGCTTCTACACTAAAAGTGAAATGTCAAACGAGGACACTAGGGGTCATTGAACTTTAACAGTAGGAAAATATAAGGCATGCTCCGATTTTGACAGGGTTTCTTTTATTTTGTGGACATTGATGAGACAAGAACAAAAGTCAATCATACCGTTAAGGCCAAAGGTCAGGAAAAGGTCACTAGGGGTCAAAATGTACATTTTCACTCCTCGCACTCAAAATACTACTTGTCCGAGAGAAAATGACCTATGATTGTCAGAATTAGTCAAAAGATTCCTCGTATCAATGTTCATATAGGGTGCTTCTCCACTAAAAGTGAAATGTCACACGGGGTCACTAGGGGTCATTGAACAATACAGGTGTAAAACTGAAGACATGCTCAGATTTTGACCGGACTACTTTTTTCGTGTGCGCATTGATAAGCCAAGAAAAAAAGTCAATAATAAGTTTGGGGTCAAAGGTCAAGAAAAGGTCATTAGGGTTCAATATGTATTTTTTAAACTACTTCAGGGCTGAAATTTATAAAAACAATTATCAAATATAGTACAATTTAAGATATTATAAGGTTATTGCCCTTTGACAACATATACCAAGGTCAAAGGTCAAAGCCCTCGACTAATATCCGTGATCTAAGATCACAATTATCTCTAGTATGTTTTTGTATTTGTACGACAAAAACAAGAAATCTTCTTTCTTCCGTCATGGGACCTATAGCTCCGCAACCATTGAGCCGATTTTGACCATATTTGGTCATAAGTACCCTTATGTGCACCACTACTCAGGTTGTAAAGCATAAGGGGTCAAAGGTCACACAGGGGTCACTAGGTTCAAAACGTGATTTTCACTTAAAACGCATTTGCAATTTAGTGAAATGACCTAGGATCTTCAGAATTGGTCAACATGTTCCTTTTGACCGTACGCATGTACTATAGTTCGGTTTTTTAAATCAAAAAATATTTGGGGTCACTAGGGGTCAAAATGTAAATTTTGCTCCATTCACTCAAAACCCTACTTGTCCGAGGGGAAATGACTGATGATACTCAGAATTGGTCAAAAGATTCCTTGGATCAATGTTCATATAGGGTGCTTCTACACTAAAAGTGACATGTCAAACAGGGTCACTAGGGGTCATTGAACTTTACAAAGGGAAAATATAAGGCATGCTCCGATTTTGACTGGGTTTCTTTTATTATGTGGGCATTGATGAGACAAGAACAAAAGTCAATCATACCGTTAAGGTCAAAGGTCAAGAAAAGGTCCCTAGGGGTCAAAATGTACATTTTCACTCCGCGCAATCAAAATACTACTTGTCCGAGACGAAATGACCGATGATTGTCAGAATTTGTCAAAAGATTCCTATTATCCATGTTCATATAGGGTGCTTCTCCATTAAAAGTGACATGTCAAACGAGGTCACTAGGGGTCATTGAACTATACAAGTGAAAATCTTAAGACATGCTCCGATTTTGACGGAACTACTTTTTTCTTGCGCGCATTGATAAGCCAAGAAAAAAAGTCAATAATAAGTTTGGGGTCAACGGTCAAGAAAAGGTCAATAGGGGTCGAAACGTACATTTTTACTCCATTAGGACTCCTAGTGACCTTTTCTTGACCTTTGACCCCAAAAAAATGATTGACTTTTTTTCTTGTCTCATCAATGCCTACAAAATGAGCCATGACCGGTGAAAATCGGAGCAAGTCTTACATTTTACCCTGTATAAACCTTTTAAAAAAATCTGCGGTCTTAATAATTATTCAATTTAAAAAAAAAGTTATACAAGGTAAAATGTAAGACTTGCTCTGATTTTGACAAGTCATGGCTCATTTTGTAGGTATTGATGAGACAAGCAAAAAAGTCAATCATTTTTTTGGGGTCAAAGGTCAAGAAAAGGTCACTAGGGGTCGAAATGTACTTTTTTACTACATTAGGACCCCTAGTGACCTTTTCTTGACCTTTGACTCCCATAAAATGATTGACTTTTTTTCTTGTCTTGTCAATGTCTACAAAATGAGCCATGACCGGTGAAAATCGGAGCAAGTCTTAAATTTTACCCTGTATAAACCTTTTAAAAAAATCTGCGGTCTTAATAATTATTCAATTTAAAAAAAAAGTTATACAAGGTAAAATGTAAGACTTGCTCCGATTTTGACTGGTCATGGCTCATTTTGTAGGCATTGATGAGACAAGCAAAAAAGTCAATCATTTCTTTGGGGTCAAAGGTCAAAAAAAGGTCAATAGGGGTCGAAATGTACATTTTTACTACATTAAATAAAACGTGAAATAAAAATAATAAAACATCTGGACCTGGATTCGAACCCGCAACCTTTCGTTACCAAAGCGAGATTTTATCCAATTACGCCATGGAGAGATTCCTTGCATAATGATTGTGTTTTTAAAACTCTATACTATTCAGGTAGCACACCTCTAAATCACGTCTACACGCGTTTCTATGCAATATGCGTCATTTTCCGGCGATCAGAACTCGAGTTAGCCACATACGATATTTATGAATATGGTATGAAAATTTAGCCCTGATTCAACTCTTTCAAATAAGATTGTAAAAACTATACGGATAACAGTTAGATTTTTCACAATTTCGTGTCGAACCAGTGCATGCGAGATTCACGCATTGTCATCCACATGGGACGGGGTAACAAGATACGAAATAGTGCCTCTATATTATCAACAAAAACTGATCAAATCGATTCCTCACGCGCATTTTTCAATTCTACATATTCTCAGCTTTATTTTGGTACCACATTCAGATAGTCAATCTTAATACTTTTACAAATATCAACATTTCATGCAGCGTAGCGTTTTATACTATTGCGCAAGAAGAGTTGCAAGTTTTCGCCTGGAACTATTTAGAGGCGTGCTAAAGGGTGTCGGAACCGATGCAAATTAGATTTAGGCAAAATGTAAATTTTTACTCCATTCACTCAAAACCCTACTTGTCCGAGGGAAAATGACTGATGATACTCAGAATTAGTCAAAAGATTCCTTGGATCCATGTACATATAGGGTGCTTCTCCACTAAAAGTGAAATGTCAAACGGGGTCACTAGGGGTCATTGAACTTTACAGGGGGAAAATATAAGGCATGCTCCGATTTTGACCGGGTTTCTTTTATTTTGTGGGCATTGATGAGACAAGAACAAAAGTTAATCATACCGTTAAGGTCAAAGGTCAAGAAAAGGTCCCTAGGGGTCAAAATGTAAATTTTCACTCCGCGCACTCAAAATACTACTTGTCCGAGACGAAATGACCGATGATTGTCAGAGTTTGTCAACAGATTCCTCTCATCCATGTTCATATAGGGTGCTTCTCCATTAAAAGTGACATGTCAAACGGGGTCACTAGGGGTCATTGAACTATACAGGTGTAAAACTGAAGACAGGCTCTGATTTTGACCGGACTACTTTTTTCTTGTGCGCATTGATAAGCCAAGAAAAAAAGTCAATTATAAGTTTGGGGTCAAAGGTCAAGAAAAGGTCATTAGGGTTCAAAATGTATTTTTTAACTACTTCAGGGCTGAAATTTATAAAAACAATTATCAAATATAGTACAACTTAAGGTTATTGCCCTTTGACAACATATAGCAAGGTCAAAGGTCAAAGCCCTCGACTAATATCCGTGATCTAAGATCACAATTATCTCTAGTTCTTCTTGGCCTTCTGACCTCTGACCTCCTGCGCCGTAACCGTTGGGCCGATTTTGATCAAACTTGGTCACAAGTACACTTGTGTGCACCACTACTCAGGTTTCAAAGCACAAAAGGTCAAAGGTCACACAGGGGTCACAGGGGTCAAAAACGTGATTTTTCAAATAAAATGCATTTGCAATTTAGTGAAATGACCTAGGATCTTCAGAATTGGTCAACATGTTCCTTTTGACCGTACGCATGTACAATAGTTCGGTTTTTAAAATCAAAATATATTTGGGGTCAGTAGGGGTCAAAATGTAATTTTTTCTCCATTCACTCAAAACCCTACTTGTCCGAGGGAAATTAACTGATGATACTCAGAATTGGTCAAAAGATTCCCCTTGACCATGTACATATAGGTTGCTCCTGCATTAAAAGTGACATGTCACACGGGGTCACTAGAGGTCATTGAACTATACAAGTGAAAATCTTAAGACATGCTCCGATTTTAACGGGACTACTTTTTTCTTGTGCGCATTGATAAGCCAAGAAAAAAAGTCAATCATAAGTTTTGGGTCAAAGGTCAAAAAAAGGTCACTAGGGGTCAAAATGTAAATGTTCACTCCATTCACTCAAAATGCTACTTGTCCGAGGGAAAATGACTGATGATTGTCAGAATTAATCAAAAGATTCCCCTTGACCATGTTCATATAGGTTGCTCCTGCACTAAAAGTGACATGTCACACGAGGTCACTAGAGGTCATTGAACTATACAGGTGAAAATCTTAAGACATGCTCCGATTTTGACGGGACTACTTTTTTTCTTGTGCGCATTGATAAGCCAAGAAAAAAAGTCAATCATAATTTTGGGGTCAAAGGTCAAAAAAAGGTCACTAGGGGTCAAAACGTGATTTTCACTAAAAACGCCATTGCATTTGATTAAAACGACCCAGGAACGTCAAAATTGGTCATCATATTTATCATGACCGTCTTCGGTTTTTTGAATCGAATTTTTTTTGGGGTCACTAGAGGTCAAAATGTAAATTTTCACTCAATTTACTCAAAATGCTACTTGTCCGAGTGAAAATTACTGATGATTGTCAGAATAGGTCAAAAGATTCCTCTGATCGTGAACTTGGGGTCAAGGGGCAAAATGTAATACGCTAGACTAATATCCGCGATCTCCGATCGCAGCTTATGTCTAGTTCTTTCTTTCTTCCGTCATGGGACCTATAGCTCTGTAACCACTGAGCCGATTTTGACCATATTTGGTCATAAGAACTCTTATGTGCACCACTACTGAGGTTGTAAACCATAAGGGGTCAAAGGTCACACAAGGGTAACTAGGGGTCAAAACGTGATTTTCACTTAAAACGCATTTGCAATTTATTGAAATGACCTAGGATCGTGAGAATTGGCCAACATATTCCTTTTGACCGTACGCATATATAATAGTTCGGTTTTTTAAATCAAAAAAATGTTTGGGGTTACTATGGGTCAAAATGTAAATTTTTACTCCATTCACTCAAAACCCTACTTGTCCGAGGGAAAATGACTGATGATACTCAGAATTGGTCAAAAGATTCCTTGGATCCATCTACATATAGGGTGCTTCTACACTAAAAGTGAAATGTCAAACGAGGACACTAGGGGTCATTGAACTTTACAGAGGGAAAATATAAGGCATGCTCCGATTTTGACCGGGTTTCTTTATTTTGTGGGCATTGATGAGACAAGAACAAAAGTCAATCATACCGTTAAGGTCAAAGGTCATAAAAAGGTCCCTAGGGGTCAAAATGTACATTTTTTCTCCGCGCACTCAAACTACTACTTGTCCGAGACGAAATGACTGATGATTGTCATAATTTGTCAAAAGATTCCTCTTATCCATGTTCATATAGGGTGCTTCTCCAATAAAAGTGACATGTCAAACGGGGTCACTAGGGGTCATTGAACTATACAGGTGTAAAACTGAAGACATGCTCCGATTTTGACCGGACTACTTTTTTCTTGTGCGCATTGATAAGCCAAGAAAAAGGTCAATTATAAGTTTGGGGTCAAAGGTCAAGAAAAGGTCATTAGGGTTCAAAATGTATTTTTTAAACTACTTCAGGGCTGAAATTTATAAAAACAATTATCAAATATAGTACAATTTAAGGTTATTGCCCTTTGACAACATATAGCAAGGTCAAAGGTCAAAGCCCTCGACTAATATCCGTGATCTAAGATCACAATTATCTCTAGTATGTTTTTGTATTTGTACGACAAAAACAAGAAATCTTTCTTTCTTCATAAGCATAAGGGGTCAAAGGTCACACAAGGGTAACTAGAGGTCAAAACGTGATTTTCACTTAAAATGCATTTGCAATTTATTGAAATGACCTAGGATCTTGTGAATTGGTCAACATATTCCTTTTGACCGTACGCATATATAATAGTTCGGTTTTTTAAATCGAAAAATGTTTGGGGTTACTAGGGGTCAAAATGTAAATTTTACTCCATTCACTCAAAACCCTACTTGTCCGAGGGAAAATGACTGATGATACTCAGAATTGGTCAAAAGATTCCTTCGATCCATGTACATATAGGGTGCTTCTCCACTAAAAGTGAAATGTCAAACGGGGTCACTAGGGGTCATTGAACTTTACAAGGGGAAAATATAAGGCATGCTCCGATTTTGACCGGGTTTCTTTTATTATGTGGGCATTGATGAGACAAGAACAAAAGTCAATCATACCGTTAAGGTCAAAGGTCAGAAAAGGTCCCTAGGAGTCAAAATGTACATTTTCACTCCGCGCACTCAAAATACTACTTGTCCGAGACGAAATTACCGATGATTGTCAGAATTTGTCAAAAGATTCCTCGTATCCATGTTCATATAGGGTGCTTCTCCATTAAAAGTCAAACGGGGTCACTAGGGGTCATTGAACTATACAGGTGTAAAAACTGAAGACATGCTCAGATTTTGACCCGACTACTTTGTTCTTGTGCGCATTGATAAGCCAAGAAAAAAAGTCAATTGTAAGTTTGGGGTCAAAGGTCAAGAAAAGGTCATTAGGGTTCAAAATGTATTTATGTAACTACTTCAGGGCTGAAATTTATAAAAACAATTATCACATATAGTACAACTTAAGGTTATTGCCCTTTGACAACATATAGCAAGGTCAAAGCCCTCGACTAATATCCGTGATCTAAGATCACAATTATCTCTAGTTCTAGCTGTTTCTTTCTTTATATTAGTCGAGAAACGACTAAAATACTGTATTCTAGCTGTTTCTTTCTTCTTATATTAGTCGAGAAACGACTAATATACTGTATTCTAGCTGTTTCTTTCTTTATATTAGTCGAGAAACGACTAATATACTGTATTCGTCCTGTCACTTTTGAGAATTCTTCCGTCATGAGACCGATAGCTCCGTAACCCTTTGACCGATTAAAAAAATCCTACAGGCCAAAGTTCCCTTTAGTGAACCACTACTCAGATCAGAAAGCACAAGAGGTCAAATGTCACACAGGGGTCACTAGAGGTCAAAACGACCTATTATTTCACTAAAAATGCTATTTTTTCTAGAGGAAATGACCGATGATTGTCAGAATTAGTCAAAAGATTCCTTGGATCCATGGTCATATAGGTTGTTCAGCGATTAAAAGTGGCATGTCATATGGGGTCACTAGGGGTCATTGAACTTTACAGGGGTAAAAGTTAAGACATGTTCCGATCTTGACCGGTCATAGCTCATTTTGTAGGCATTGATGAGACAAGCAAAAAAGTCAATCATTTATTTGGGGTCAAAGGTCAAGAAAAGGTCACTAGGGGTCAAAATGTAAATTGTTACTCCATTCACTCAAAACCCTACTTGTCCGAGGGAAAATGACTGATGATACTCAGAATTGGTCAAAAGATTCCTTGGATCAATGTTCATATAGGGTGCTTCTACACTAAAAGCGACATGTTAAACGGGGTCACTAGGGGTCATTGAACTTTACAGGGAAAAAAGTTAAGACATGTTCCGATCTTGACCGGTCATAGCTCATTTTATAGGCATTGATGAGACAAGCAAAAAAGTCAATCATTTTGTGTGGGTCAAAGGTTAAAAAAAGGTCACTAAGGGTCAAAATGTAAATTGTTACTCCATTCACTCAAAACCCTACTTGTCCGAGGGAAAATGACTGATGATACTCAGAATTAATCAAAAGATTCCTTGGATCAATGTTCATATAGGGTGCTTCTACACTAAAAGCGACATGTCAAACGGGGTCACTAGGGGTCATTGAACTTTACAGGGGTAACAGTTTAGACATGTTCCGATCTTAACCGGTCATAGCTCATTTTGTAGCCATTGATGAGACAAGCAAAAAAGTCAATCATTTTGTGGGGGTCAAAGGTCAAAAAAAGGTCAAAATGTACATTTTTACTACATTAGGACCCCTAGTGACCTTTTCTTGACCTTTGACCCCAAAAAAATGTTTGACTTTTTTTCTTGTCTCATCAAAACCTACAAAATGAGCCATAACCAGTCAAAATCGGAGCAAGTCTTAAATTTTACCCTGTATAAACCTTTAAAAAAAATCTGTCTTAATAATTATTCGATTTAAAAAAAAGTTATATAGGGTAGAATTTAAGACATGCTCCGATTTTTACCGATCATGGCTCATTTTGTAGGTATTGATAACACAAGCAAAAAAGTCCATCATTTTTTTGGGGTCAAAGGTCAAAAAAAGGTCACTAGGGGTCGAAATGTACATTTTTACTACATTAGGACCCCTAGTGACCTTTTCTTGACCTTTGACCCCAAAAAATTGATTGACTTTTTTTCTTGTCTCATCAATGTCTACAAAATGAGCCATCACCGGTAAAAATCGGAGCAAGTCTTTATATTAGTCGAGAAACGACTAATATACTGTATTCGTCCTGTCACTTTTGAGAATTCTTCCGTCATGAGACCGATAGCTCCGTAACCCTTTGACCGATTAAAAAAATCCTACAGGCCAAAGTTCCCTTTAGTGAACCACTACTCAGATCAGAAAGCACAAGAGGTCAAATGTCACACAGGGGTCACTAGAGGTCAAAACGACCTATTATTTCACTAAAAATGCTATTTTTTCTAGAGGAAATGACCGATGATTGTCAGAATTAGTCAAAAGATTCCTTGGATCCATGGTCATATAGGTTGTTCAGCGATTAAAAGTGGCATGTCATATGGGGTCACTAGGGGTCATTGAACTTTACAGGGGTAAAAGTTAAGACATGTTCCGATCTTGACCGGTCATAGCTCATTTTGTAGGCATTGATGAGACAAGCAAAAAAGTCAATCATTTATTTGGGGTCAAAGGTCAAGAAAAGGTCACTAGGGGTCAAAATGTAAATTGTTACTCCATTCACTCAAAACCCTACTTGTCCGAGGGAAAATGACTGATGATACTCAGAATTGGTCAAAAGATTCCTTGGATCAATGTTCATATAGGGTGCTTCTACACTAAAAGCGACATGTTAAACGGGGTCACTAGGGGTCATTGAACTTTACAGGGAAAAAAGTTAAGACATGTTCCGATCTTGACCGGTCATAGCTCATTTTATAGGCATTGATGAGACAAGCAAAAAAGTCAATCATTTTGTGTGGGTCAAAGGTTAAAAAAAGGTCACTAAGGGTCAAAATGTAAATTGTTACTCCATTCACTCAAAACCCTACTTGTCCGAGGGAAAATGACTGATGATACTCAGAATTAATCAAAAGATTCCTTGGATCAATGTTCATATAGGGTGCTTCTACACTAAAAGCGACATGTCAAACGGGGTCACTAGGGGTCATTGAACTTTACAGGGGTAACAGTTTAGACATGTTCCGATCTTAACCGGTCATAGCTCATTTTGTAGCCATTGATGAGACAAGCAAAAAAGTCAATCATTTTGTGGGGGTCAAAGGTCAAAAAAAGGTCAAAATGTACATTTTTACTACATTAGGACCCCTAGTGACCTTTTCTTGACCTTTGACCCCAAAAAAATGTTTGACTTTTTTTCTTGTCTCATCAAAACCTACAAAATGAGCCATAACCAGTCAAAATCGGAGCAAGTCTTAAATTTTACCCTGTATAAACCTTTAAAAAAAATCTGTCTTAATAATTATTCGATTTAAAAAAAAGTTATATAGGGTAGAATTTAAGACATGCTCCGATTTTTACCGATCATGGCTCATTTTGTAGGTATTGATAACACAAGCAAAAAAGTCAATCATTTTGTGTGGGTCAAAGGTTAAAAAAAGGTCACTAAGGGTCAAAATGTAAATTGTTACTCCATTCACTCAAAACCCTACTTGTCCGAGGGAAAATGACTGATGATACTCAGAATTAATCAAAAGATTCCTTGGATCAATGTTCATATAGGGTGCTTCTACACTAAAAGCGACATGTCAAACGGGGTCACTAGGGGTCATTGAACTTTACAGGGGTAACAGTTTAGACATGTTCCGATCTTAACCGGTCATAGCTCATTTTGTAGCCATTGATGAGACAAGCAAAAAAGTCAATCATTTTGTGGGGGTCAAAGGTCAAAAAAAGGTCAAAATGTACATTTTTACTACATTAGGACCCCTAGTGACCTTTTCTTGACCTTTGACCCCAAAAAAATGTTTGACTTTTTTTCTTGTCTCATCAAAACCTACAAAATGAGCCATAACCAGTCAAAATCGGAGCAAGTCTTAAATTTTACCCTGTATAAACCTTTAAAAAAAATCTGTCTTAATAATTATTCGATTTAAAAAAAAGTTATATAGGGTAGAATTTAAGACATGCTCCGATTTTTACCGATCATGGCTCATTTTGTAGGTATTGATAACACAAGCAAAAAAGTCCATCATTTTTTTGGGGTCAAAGGTCAAAAAAAGGTCACTAGGGGTCGAAATGTACATTTTTACTACATTAGGACCCCTAGTGACCTTTTCTTGACCTTTGACCCCAAAAAATTGATTGACTTTTTTTCTTGTCTCATCAATGTCTACAAAATGAGCCATCACCGGTAAAAATCGGAGCAAGTCTTTATATTAGTCGAGAAACGACTAATATACTGTATTCGTCCTGTCACTTTTGAGAATTCTTCCGTCATGAGACCGATAGCTCCGTAACCCTTTGACCGATTAAAAAAATCCTACAGGCCAAAGTTCCCTTTAGTGAACCACTACTCAGATCAGAAAGCACAAGAGGTCAAATGTCACACAGGGGTCACTAGAGGTCAAAACGACCTATTATTTCACTAAAAATGCTATTTTTTCTAGAGGAAATGACCGATGATTGTCAGAATTAGTCAAAAGATTCCTTGGATCCATGGTCATATAGGTTGTTCAGCGATTAAAAGTGGCATGTCATATGGGGTCACTAGGGGTCATTGAACTTTACAGGGGTAAAAGTTAAGACATGTTCCGATCTTGACCGGTCATAGCTCATTTTGTAGGCATTGATGAGACAAGCAAAAAAGTCAATCATTTATTTGGGGTCAAAGGTCAAGAAAAGGTCACTAGGGGTCAAAATGTAAATTGTTACTCCATTCACTCAAAACCCTACTTGTCCGAGGGAAAATGACTGATGATACTCAGAATTGGTCAAAAGATTCCTTGGATCAATGTTCATATAGGGTGCTTCTACACTAAAAGCGACATGTTAAACGGGGTCACTAGGGGTCATTGAACTTTACAGGGAAAAAAGTTAAGACATGTTCCGATCTTGACCGGTCATAGCTCATTTTATAGGCATTGATGAGACAAGCAAAAAAGTCAATCATTTTGTGTGGGTCAAAGGTTAAAAAAAGGTCACTAAGGGTCAAAATGTAAATTGTTACTCCATTCACTCAAAACCCTACTTGTCCGAGGGAAAATGACTGATGATACTCAGAATTAATCAAAAGATTCCTTGGATCAATGTTCATATAGGGTGCTTCTACACTAAAAGCGACATGTCAAACGGGGTCACTAGGGGTCATTGAACTTTACAGGGGTAACAGTTTAGACATGTTCCGATCTTAACCGGTCATAGCTCATTTTGTAGCCATTGATGAGACAAGCAAAAAAGTCAATCATTTTGTGGGGGTCAAAGGTCAAAAAAAGGTCAAAATGTACATTTTTACTACATTAGGACCCCTAGTGACCTTTTCTTGACCTTTGACCCCAAAAAAATGTTTGACTTTTTTTCTTGTCTCATCAAAACCTACAAAATGAGCCATAACCAGTCAAAATCGGAGCAAGTCTTAAATTTTACCCTGTATAAACCTTTAAAAAAAATCTGTCTTAATAATTATTCGATTTAAAAAAAAGTTATATAGGGTAGAATTTAAGACATGCTCCGATTTTTACCGATCATGGCTCATTTTGTAGGTATTGATAACACAAGCAAAAAAGTCCATCATTTTTTTGGGGTCAAAGGTCAAAAAAAGGTCACTAGGGGTCGAAATGTACATTTTTACTACATTAGGACCCCTAGTGACCTTTTCTTGACCTTTGACCCCAAAAAATTGATTGACTTTTTTTCTTGTCTCATCAATGTCTACAAAATGAGCCATCACCGGTAAAAATCGGAGCAAGTCTTTATATTAGTCGAGAAACGACTAATATACTGTATTCGTCCTGTCACTTTTGAGAATTCTTCCGTCATGAGACCGATAGCTCCGTAACCCTTTGACCGATTAAAAAAATCCTACAGGCCAAAGTTCCCTTTAGTGAACCACTACTCAGATCAGAAAGCACAAGAGGTCAAATGTCACACAGGGGTCACTAGAGGTCAAAACGACCTATTATTTCACTAAAAATGCTATTTTTTCTAGAGGAAATGACCGATGATTGTCAGAATTAGTCAAAAGATTCCTTGGATCCATGGTCATATAGGTTGTTCAGCGATTAAAAGTGGCATGTCATATGGGGTCACTAGGGGTCATTGAACTTTACAGGGGTAAAAGTTAAGACATGTTCCGATCTTGACCGGTCATAGCTCATTTTGTAGGCATTGATGAGACAAGCAAAAAAGTCAATCATTTATTTGGGGTCAAAGGTCAAGAAAAGGTCACTAGGGGTCAAAATGTAAATTGTTACTCCATTCACTCAAAACCCTACTTGTCCGAGGGAAAATGACTGATGATACTCAGAATTGGTCAAAAGATTCCTTGGATCAATGTTCATATAGGGTGCTTCTACACTAAAAGCGACATGTTAAACGGGGTCACTAGGGGTCATTGAACTTTACAGGGAAAAAAGTTAAGACATGTTCCGATCTTGACCGGTCATAGCTCATTTTATAGGCATTGATGAGACAAGCAAAAAAGTCAATCATTTTGTGTGGGTCAAAGGTTAAAAAAAGGTCACTAAGGGTCAAAATGTAAATTGTTACTCCATTCACTCAAAACCCTACTTGTCCGAGGGAAAATGACTGATGATACTCAGAATTAATCAAAAGATTCCTTGGATCAATGTTCATATAGGGTGCTTCTACACTAAAAGCGACATGTCAAACGGGGTCACTAGGGGTCATTGAACTTTACAGGGGTAACAGTTTAGACATGTTCCGATCTTAACCGGTCATAGCTCATTTTGTAGCCATTGATGAGACAAGCAAAAAAGTCAATCATTTTGTGGGGGTCAAAGGTCAAAAAAAGGTCAAAATGTACATTTTTACTACATTAGGACCCCTAGTGACCTTTTCTTGACCTTTGACCCCAAAAAAATGTTTGACTTTTTTTCTTGTCTCATCAAAACCTACAAAATGAGCCATAACCAGTCAAAATCGGAGCAAGTCTTAAATTTTACCCTGTATAAACCTTTAAAAAAAATCTGTCTTAATAATTATTCGATTTAAAAAAAAGTTATATAGGGTAGAATTTAAGACATGCTCCGATTTTTACCGATCATGGCTCATTTTGTAGGTATTGATAACACAAGCAAAAAAGTCCATCATTTTTTTGGGGTCAAAGGTCAAAAAAAGGTCACTAGGGGTCGAAATGTACATTTTTACTACATTAGGACCCCTAGTGACCTTTTCTTGACCTTTGACCCCAAAAAATTGATTGACTTTTTTTCTTGTCTCATCAATGTCTACAAAATGAGCCATCACCGGTAAAAATCGGAGCAAGTCTTTATATTAGTCGAGAAACGACTAATATACTGTATTCGTCCTGTCACTTTTGAGAATTCTTCCGTCATGAGACCGATAGCTCCGTAACCCTTTGACCGATTAAAAAAATCCTACAGGCCAAAGTTCCCTTTAGTGAACCACTACTCAGATCAGAAAGCACAAGAGGTCAAATGTCACACAGGGGTCACTAGAGGTCAAAACGACCTATTATTTCACTAAAAATGCTATTTTTTCTAGAGGAAATGACCGATGATTGTCAGAATTAGTCAAAAGATTCCTTGGATCCATGGTCATATAGGTTGTTCAGCGATTAAAAGTGGCATGTCATATGGGGTCACTAGGGGTCATTGAACTTTACAGGGGTAAAAGTTAAGACATGTTCCGATCTTGACCGGTCATAGCTCATTTTGTAGGCATTGATGAGACAAGCAAAAAAGTCAATCATTTATTTGGGGTCAAAGGTCAAGAAAAGGTCACTAGGGGTCAAAATGTAAATTGTTACTCCATTCACTCAAAACCCTACTTGTCCGAGGGAAAATGACTGATGATACTCAGAATTGGTCAAAAGATTCCTTGGATCAATGTTCATATAGGGTGCTTCTACACTAAAAGCGACATGTTAAACGGGGTCACTAGGGGTCATTGAACTTTACAGGGAAAAAAGTTAAGACATGTTCCGATCTTGACCGGTCATAGCTCATTTTATAGGCATTGATGAGACAAGCAAAAAAGTCAATCATTTTGTGTGGGTCAAAGGTTAAAAAAAGGTCACTAAGGGTCAAAATGTAAATTGTTACTCCATTCACTCAAAACCCTACTTGTCCGAGGGAAAATGACTGATGATACTCAGAATTAATCAAAAGATTCCTTGGATCAATGTTCATATAGGGTGCTTCTACACTAAAAGCGACATGTCAAACGGGGTCACTAGGGGTCATTGAACTTTACAGGGGTAACAGTTTAGACATGTTCCGATCTTAACCGGTCATAGCTCATTTTGTAGCCATTGATGAGACAAGCAAAAAAGTCAATCATTTTGTGGGGGTCAAAGGTCAAAAAAAGGTCAAAATGTACATTTTTACTACATTAGGACCCCTAGTGACCTTTTCTTGACCTTTGACCCCAAAAAAATGTTTGACTTTTTTTCTTGTCTCATCAAAACCTACAAAATGAGCCATAACCAGTCAAAATCGGAGCAAGTCTTAAATTTTACCCTGTATAAACCTTTAAAAAAAATCTGTCTTAATAATTATTCGATTTAAAAAAAAGTTATATAGGGTAGAATTTAAGACATGCTCCGATTTTTACCGATCATGGCTCATTTTGTAGGTATTGATAACACAAGCAAAAAAGTCCATCATTTTTTTGGGGTCAAAGGTCAAAAAAAGGTCACTAGGGGTCGAAATGTACATTTTTACTACATTAGGACCCCTAGTGACCTTTTCTTGACCTTTGACCCCAAAAAATTGATTGACTTTTTTTCTTGTCTCATCAATGTCTACAAAATGAGCCATCACCGGTAAAAATCGGAGCAAGTCTTTATATTAGTCGAGAAACGACTAATATACTGTATTCGTCCTGTCACTTTTGAGAATTCTTCCGTCATGAGACCGATAGCTCCGTAACCCTTTGACCGATTAAAAAAATCCTACAGGCCAAAGTTCCCTTTAGTGAACCACTACTCAGATCAGAAAGCACAAGAGGTCAAATGTCACACAGGGGTCACTAGAGGTCAAAACGACCTATTATTTCACTAAAAATGCTATTTTTTCTAGAGGAAATGACCGATGATTGTCAGAATTAGTCAAAAGATTCCTTGGATCCATGGTCATATAGGTTGTTCAGCGATTAAAAGTGGCATGTCATATGGGGTCACTAGGGGTCATTGAACTTTACAGGGGTAAAAGTTAAGACATGTTCCGATCTTGACCGGTCATAGCTCATTTTGTAGGCATTGATGAGACAAGCAAAAAAGTCAATCATTTATTTGGGGTCAAAGGTCAAGAAAAGGTCACTAGGGGTCAAAATGTAAATTGTTACTCCATTCACTCAAAACCCTACTTGTCCGAGGGAAAATGACTGATGATACTCAGAATTGGTCAAAAGATTCCTTGGATCAATGTTCATATAGGGTGCTTCTACACTAAAAGCGACATGTTAAACGGGGTCACTAGGGGTCATTGAACTTTACAGGGAAAAAAGTTAAGACATGTTCCGATCTTGACCGGTCATAGCTCATTTTATAGGCATTGATGAGACAAGCAAAAAAGTCAATCATTTTGTGTGGGTCAAAGGTTAAAAAAAGGTCACTAAGGGTCAAAATGTAAATTGTTACTCCATTCACTCAAAACCCTACTTGTCCGAGGGAAAATGACTGATGATACTCAGAATTAATCAAAAGATTCCTTGGATCAATGTTCATATAGGGTGCTTCTACACTAAAAGCGACATGTCAAACGGGGTCACTAGGGGTCATTGAACTTTACAGGGGTAACAGTTTAGACATGTTCCGATCTTAACCGGTCATAGCTCATTTTGTAGCCATTGATGAGACAAGCAAAAAAGTCAATCATTTTGTGGGGGTCAAAGGTCAAAAAAAGGTCAAAATGTACATTTTTACTACATTAGGACCCCTAGTGCCCTTTTCTTGACCTTTGACCCCAAAAAAATGTTTGACTTTTTTTCTTGTCTCATCAAAACCTACAAAATGAGCCATAACCAGTCAAAATCGGAGCAAGTCTTAAATTTTACCCTGTATAAACCTTTAAAAAAAATCTGTCTTAATAATTATTCGATTTAAAAAAAAGTTATATAGGGTAGAATTTAAGACATGCTCCGATTTTTACCGATCATGGCTCATTTTGTAGGTATTGATAACACAAGCAAAAAAGTCCATCATTTTTTTGGGGTCAAAGGTCAAAAAAAGGTCACTAGGGGTCGAAATGTACATTTTTACTACATTAGGACCCCTAGTGACCTTTTCTTGACCTTTGACCCCAAAAAATTGATTGACTTTTTTTCTTGTCTCATCAATGTCTACAAAATGAGCCATCACCGGTAAAAATCGGAGCAAGTCTTTATATTAGTCGAGAAACGACTAATATACTGTATTCGTCCTGTCACTTTTGAGAATTCTTCCGTCATGAGACCGATAGCTCCGTAACCCTTTGACCGATTAAAAAAATCCTACAGGCCAAAGTTCCCTTTAGTGAACCACTACTCAGATCAGAAAGCACAAGAGGTCAAATGTCACACAGGGGTCACTAGAGGTCAAAACGACCTATTATTTCACTAAAAATGCTATTTTTTCTAGAGGAAATGACCGATGATTGTCAGAATTAGTCAAAAGATTCCTTGGATCCATGGTCATATAGGTTGTTCAGCGATTAAAAGTGGCATGTCATATGGGGTCACTAGGGGTCATTGAACTTTACAGGGGTAAAAGTTAAGACATGTTCCGATCTTGACCGGTCATAGCTCATTTTGTAGGCATTGATGAGACAAGCAAAAAAGTCAATCATTTATTTGGGGTCAAAGGTCAAGAAAAGGTCACTAGGGGTCAAAATGTAAATTGTTACTCCATTCACTCAAAACCCTACTTGTCCGAGGGAAAATGACTGATGATACTCAGAATTGGTCAAAAGATTCCTTGGATCAATGTTCATATAGGGTGCTTCTACACTAAAAGCGACATGTTAAACGGGGTCACTAGGGGTCATTGAACTTTACAGGGAAAAAAGTTAAGACATGTTCCGATCTTGACCGGTCATAGCTCATTTTATAGGCATTGATGAGACAAGCAAAAAAGTCAATCATTTTGTGTGGGTCAAAGGTTAAAAAAAGGTCACTAAGGGTCAAAATGTAAATTGTTACTCCATTCACTCAAAACCCTACTTGTCCGAGGGAAAATGACTGATGATACTCAGAATTAATCAAAAGATTCCTTGGATCAATGTTCATATAGGGTGCTTCTACACTAAAAGCGACATGTCAAACGGGGTCACTAGGGGTCATTGAACTTTACAGGGGTAACAGTTTAGACATGTTCCGATCTTAACCGGTCATAGCTCATTTTGTAGCCATTGATGAGACAAGCAAAAAAGTCAATCATTTTGTGGGGGTCAAAGGTCAAAAAAAGGTCAAAATGTACATTTTTACTACATTAGGACCCCTAGTGACCTTTTCTTGACCTTTGACCCCAAAAAAATGTTTGACTTTTTTTCTTGTCTCATCAAAACCTACAAAATGAGCCATAACCAGTCAAAATCGGAGCAAGTCTTAAATTTTACCCTGTATAAACCTTTAAAAAAAATCTGTCTTAATAATTATTCGATTTAAAAAAAAGTTATATAGGGTAGAATTTAAGACATGCTCCGATTTTTACCGATCATGGCTCATTTTGTAGGTATTGATAACACAAGCAAAAAAGTCCATCATTTTTTTGGGGTCAAAGGTCAAAAAAAGGTCACTAGGGGTCGAAATGTACATTTTTACTACATTAGGACCCCTAGTGACCTTTTCTTGACCTTTGACCCCAAAAAATTGATTGACTTTTTTTCTTGTCTCATCAATGTCTACAAAATGAGCCATCACCGGTAAAAATCGGAGCAAGTCTTTATATTAGTCGAGAAACGACTAATATACTGTATTCGTCCTGTCACTTTTGAGAATTCTTCCGTCATGAGACCGATAGCTCCGTAACCCTTTGACCGATTAAAAAAATCCTACAGGCCAAAGTTCCCTTTAGTGAACCACTACTCAGATCAGAAAGCACAAGAGGTCAAATGTCACACAGGGGTCACTAGAGGTCAAAACGACCTATTATTTCACTAAAAATGCTATTTTTTCTAGAGGAAATGACCGATGATTGTCAGAATTAGTCAAAAGATTCCTTGGATCCATGGTCATATAGGTTGTTCAGCGATTAAAAGTGGCATGTCATATGGGGTCACTAGGGGTCATTGAACTTTACAGGGGTAAAAGTTAAGACATGTTCCGATCTTGACCGGTCATAGCTCATTTTGTAGGCATTGATGAGACAAGCAAAAAAGTCAATCATTTATTTGGGGTCAAAGGTCAAGAAAAGGTCACTAGGGGTCAAAATGTAAATTGTTACTCCATTCACTCAAAACCCTACTTGTCCGAGGGAAAATGACTGATGATACTCAGAATTGGTCAAAAGATTCCTTGGATCAATGTTCATATAGGGTGCTTCTACACTAAAAGCGACATGTTAAACGGGGTCACTAGGGGTCATTGAACTTTACAGGGAAAAAAGTTAAGACATGTTCCGATCTTGACCGGTCATAGCTCATTTTATAGGCATTGATGAGACAAGCAAAAAAGTCAATCATTTTGTGTGGGTCAAAGGTTAAAAAAAGGTCACTAAGGGTCAAAATGTAAATTGTTACTCCATTCACTCAAAACCCTACTTGTCCGAGGGAAAATGACTGATGATACTCAGAATTAATCAAAAGATTCCTTGGATCAATGTTCATATAGGGTGCTTCTACACTAAAAGCGACATGTCAAACGGGGTCACTAGGGGTCATTGAACTTTACAGGGGTAACAGTTTAGACATGTTCCGATCTTAACCGGTCATAGCTCATTTTGTAGCCATTGATGAGACAAGCAAAAAAGTCAATCATTTTGTGGGGGTCAAAGGTCAAAAAAAGGTCAAAATGTACATTTTTACTACATTAGGACCCCTAGTGACCTTTTCTTGACCTTTGACCCCAAAAAAATGTTTGACTTTTTTTCTTGTCTCATCAAAACCTACAAAATGAGCCATAACCAGTCAAAATCGGAGCAAGTCTTAAATTTTACCCTGTATAAACCTTTAAAAAAAATCTGTCTTAATAATTATTCGATTTAAAAAAAAGTTATATAGGGTAGAATTTAAGACATGCTCCGATTTTTACCGATCATGGCTCATTTTGTAGGTATTGATAACACAAGCAAAAAAGTCCATCATTTTTTTGGGGTCAAAGGTCAAAAAAAGGTCACTAGGGGTCGAAATGTACATTTTTACTACATTAGGACCCCTAGTGACCTTTTCTTGACCTTTGACCCCAAAAAATTGATTGACTTTTTTTCTTGTCTCATCAATGTCTACAAAATGAGCCATCACCGGTAAAAATCGGAGCAAGTCTTTATATTAGTCGAGAAACGACTAATATACTGTATTCGTCCTGTCACTTTTGAGAATTCTTCCGTCATGAGACCGATAGCTCCGTAACCCTTTGACCGATTAAAAAAATCCTACAGGCCAAAGTTCCCTTTAGTGAACCACTACTCAGATCAGAAAGCACAAGAGGTCAAATGTCACACAGGGGTCACTAGAGGTCAAAACGACCTATTATTTCACTAAAAATGCTATTTTTTCTAGAGGAAATGACCGATGATTGTCAGAATTAGTCAAAAGATTCCTTGGATCCATGGTCATATAGGTTGTTCAGCGATTAAAAGTGGCATGTCATATGGGGTCACTAGGGGTCATTGAACTTTACAGGGGTAAAAGTTAAGACATGTTCCGATCTTGACCGGTCATAGCTCATTTTGTAGGCATTGATGAGACAAGCAAAAAAGTCAATCATTTATTTGGGGTCAAAGGTCAAGAAAAGGTCACTAGGGGTCAAAATGTAAATTGTTACTCCATTCACTCAAAACCCTACTTGTCCGAGGGAAAATGACTGATGATACTCAGAATTGGTCAAAAGATTCCTTGGATCAATGTTCATATAGGGTGCTTCTACACTAAAAGCGACATGTTAAACGGGGTCACTAGGGGTCATTGAACTTTACAGGGAAAAAAGTTAAGACATGTTCCGATCTTGACCGGTCATAGCTCATTTTATAGGCATTGATGAGACAAGCAAAAAAGTCAACCATTTTGTGTGGGTCAAAGGTTAAAAAAAGGTCACTAAGGGTCAAAATGTAAATTGTTACTCCATTCACTCAAAACCCTACTTGTCCGAGGGAAAATGACTGATGATACTCAGAATTAATCAAAAGATTCCTTGGATCAATGTTCATATAGGGTGCTTCTACACTAAAAGCGACATGTCAAACGGGGTCACTAGGGGTCATTGAACTTTACAGGGGTAACAGTTTAGACATGTTCCGATCTTAACCGGTCATAGCTCATTTTGTAGCCATTGATGAGACAAGCAAAAAAGTCAATCATTTTGTGGGGGTCAAAGGTCAAAAAAAGGTCAAAATGTACATTTTTACTACATTAGGACCCCTAGTGACCTTTTCTTGACCTTTGACCCCAAAAAAATGTTTGACTTTTTTTCTTGTCTCATCAAAACCTACAAAATGAGCCATAACCAGTCAAAATCGGAGCAAGTCTTAAATTTTACCCTGTATAAACCTTTAAAAAAAATCTGTCTTAATAATTATTCGATTTAAAAAAAAGTTATATAGGGTAGAATTTAAGACATGCTCCGATTTTTACCGATCATGGCTCATTTTGTAGGTATTGATAACACAAGCAAAAAAGTCCATCATTTTTTTGGGGTCAAAGGTCAAAAAAAGGTCACTAGGGGTCGAAATGTACATTTTTACTACATTAGGACCCCTAGTGACCTTTTCTTGACCTTTGACCCCAAAAAATTGATTGACTTTTTTTCTTGTCTCATCAATGTCTACAAAATGAGCCATCACCGGTAAAAATCGGAGCAAGTCTTTATATTAGTCGAGAAACGACTAATATACTGTATTCGTCCTGTCACTTTTGAGAATTCTTCCGTCATGAGACCGATAGCTCCGTAACCCTTTGACCGATTAAAAAAATCCTACAGGCCAAAGTTCCCTTTAGTGAACCACTACTCAGATCAGAAAGCACAAGAGGTCAAATGTCACACAGGGGTCACTAGAGGTCAAAACGACCTATTATTTCACTAAAAATGCTATTTTTTCTAGAGGAAATGACCGATGATTGTCAGAATTAGTCAAAAGATTCCTTGGATCCATGGTCATATAGGTTGTTCAGCGATTAAAAGTGGCATGTCATATGGGGTCACTAGGGGTCATTGAACTTTACAGGGGTAAAAGTTAAGACATGTTCCGATCTTGACCGGTCATAGCTCATTTTGTAGGCATTGATGAGACAAGCAAAAAAGTCAATCATTTATTTGGGGTCAAAGGTCAAGAAAAGGTCACTAGGGGTCAAAATGTAAATTGTTACTCCATTCACTCAAAACCCTACTTGTCCGAGGGAAAATGACTGATGATACTCAGAATTGGTCAAAAGATTCCTTGGATCAATGTTCATATAGGGTGCTTCTACACTAAAAGCGACATGTTAAACGGGGTCACTAGGGGTCATTGAACTTTACAGGGAAAAAAGTTAAGACATGTTCCGATCTTGACCGGTCATAGCTCATTTTATAGGCATTGATGAGACAAGCAAAAAAGTCAATCATTTTGTGTGGGTCAAAGGTTAAAAAAAGGTCACTAAGGGTCAAAATGTAAATTGTTACTCCATTCACTCAAAACCCTACTTGTCCGAGGGAAAATGACTGATGATACTCAGAATTAATCAAAAGATTCCTTGGATCAATGTTCATATAGGGTGCTTCTACACTAAAAGCGACATGTCAAACGGGGTCACTAGGGGTCATTGAACTTTACAGGGGTAACAGTTTAGACATGTTCCGATCTTAACCGGTCATAGCTCATTTTGTAGCCATTGATGAGACAAGCAAAAAAGTCAATCATTTTGTGGGGGTCAAAGGTCAAAAAAAGGTCAAAATGTACATTTTTACTACATTAGGACCCCTAGTGACCTTTTCTTGACCTTTGACCCCAAAAAAATGTTTGACTTTTTTTCTTGTCTCATCAAAACCTACAAAATGAGCCATAACCAGTCAAAATCGGAGCAAGTCTTAAATTTTACCCTGTATAAACCTTTAAAAAAAATCTGTCTTAATAATTATTCGATTTAAAAAAAAGTTATATAGGGTAGAATTTAAGACATGCTCCGATTTTTACCGATCATGGCTCATTTTGTAGGTATTGATAACACAAGCAAAAAAGTCCATCATTTTTTTGGGGTCAAAGGTCAAAAAAAGGTCACTAGGGGTCGAAATGTACATTTTTACTACATTAGGACCCCTAGTGACCTTTTCTTGACCTTTGACCCCAAAAAATTGATTGACTTTTTTTCTTGTCTCATCAATGTCTACAAAATGAGCCATCACCGGTAAAAATCGGAGCAAGTCTTTATATTAGTCGAGAAACGACTAATATACTGTATTCGTCCTGTCACTTTTGAGAATTCTTCCGTCATGAGACCGATAGCTCCGTAACCCTTTGACCGATTAAAAAAATCCTACAGGCCAAAGTTCCCTTTAGTGAACCACTACTCAGATCAGAAAGCACAAGAGGTCAAATGTCACACAGGGGTCACTAGAGGTCAAAACGACCTATTATTTCACTAAAAATGCTATTTTTTCTAGAGGAAATGACCGATGATTGTCAGAATTAGTCAAAAGATTCCTTGGATCCATGGTCATATAGGTTGTTCAGCGATTAAAAGTGGCATATCATATGGGGTCACTAGGGGTCATTGAACTTTACAGGGGTAAAAGTTAAGACATGTTCCGATCTTGACCGGTCATAGCTCATTTTGTAGGCATTGATGAGACAAGCAAAAAAGTCAATCATTTATTTGGGGTCAAAGGTCAAGAAAAGGTCACTAGGGGTCAAAATGTAAATTGTTACTCCATTCACTCAAAACCCTACTTGTCCGAGGGAAAATGACTGATGATACTCAGAATTGGTCAAAAGATTCCTTGGATCAATGTTCATATAGGGTGCTTCTACACTAAAAGCGACATGTTAAACGGGGTCACTAGGGGTCATTGAACTTTACAGGGAAAAAAGTTAAGACATGTTCCGATCTTGACCGGTCATAGCTCATTTTATAGGCATTGATGAGACAAGCAAAAAAGTCAATCATTTTGTGTGGGTCAAAGGTTAAAAAAAGGTCACTAAGGGTCAAAATGTAAATTGTTACTCCATTCACTCAAAACCCTACTTGTCCGAGGGAAAATGACTGATGATACTCAGAATTAATCAAAAGATTCCTTGGATCAATGTTCATATAGGGTGCTTCTACACTAAAAGCGACATGTCAAACGGGGTCACTAGGGGTCATTGAACTTTACAGGGGTAACAGTTTAGACATGTTCCGATCTTAACCGGTCATAGCTCATTTTGTAGCCATTGATGAGACAAGCAAAAAAGTCAATCATTTTGTGGGGGTCAAAGGTCAAAAAAAGGTCAAAATGTACATTTTTACTACATTAGGACCCCTAGTGACCTTTTCTTGACCTTTGACCCCAAAAAAATGTTTGACTTTTTTTCTTGTCTCATCAAAACCTACAAAATGAGCCATAACCAGTCAAAATCGGAGCAAGTCTTAAATTTTACCCTGTATAAACCTTTAAAAAAAATCTGTCTTAATAATTATTCGATTTAAAAAAAAGTTATATAGGGTAGAATTTAAGACATGCTCCGATTTTTACCGATCATGGCTCATTTTGTAGGTATTGATAACACAAGCAAAAAAGTCCATCATTTTTTTGGGGTCAAAGGTCAAAAAAAGGTCACTAGGGGTCGAAATGTACATTTTTACTACATTAGGACCCCTAGTGACCTTTTCTTGACCTTTGACCCCAAAAAATTGATTGACTTTTTTTCTTGTCTCATCAATGTCTACAAAATGAGCCATCACCGGTAAAAATCGGAGCAAGTCTTTATATTAGTCGAGAAACGACTAATATACTGTATTCGTCCTGTCACTTTTGAGAATTCTTCCGTCATGAGACCGATAGCTCCGTAACCCTTTGACCGATTAAAAAAATCCTACAGGCCAAAGTTCCCTTTAGTGAACCACTACTCAGATCAGAAAGCACAAGAGGTCAAATGTCACACAGGGGTCACTAGAGGTCAAAACGACCTATTATTTCACTAAAAATGCTATTTTTTCTAGAGGAAATGACCGATGATTGTCAGAATTAGTCAAAAGATTCCTTGGATCCATGGTCATATAGGTTGTTCAGCGATTAAAAGTGGCATGTCATATGGGGTCACTAGGGGTCATTGAACTTTACAGGGGTAAAAGTTAAGACATGTTCCGATCTTGACCGGTCATAGCTCATTTTGTAGGCATTGATGAGACAAGCAAAAAAGTCAATCATTTATTTGGGGTCAAAGGTCAAGAAAAGGTCACTAGGGGTCAAAATGTAAATTGTTACTCCATTCACTCAAAACCCTACTTGTCCGAGGGAAAATGACTGATGATACTCAGAATTGGTCAAAAGATTCCTTGGATCAATGTTCATATAGGGTGCTTCTACACTAAAAGCGACATGTTAAACGGGGTCACTAGGGGTCATTGAACTTTACAGGGAAAAAAGTTAAGACATGTTCCGATCTTGACCGGTCATAGCTCATTTTATAGGCATTGATGAGACAAGCAAAAAAGTCAACCATTTTGTGTGGGTCAAAGGTTAAAAAAAGGTCACTAAGGGTCAAAATGTAAATTGTTACTCCATTCACTCAAAACCCTACTTGTCCGAGGGAAAATGACTGATGATACTCAGAATTAATCAAAAGATTCCTTGGATCAATGTTCATATAGGGTGCTTCTACACTAAAAGCGACATGTCAAACGGGGTCACTAGGGGTCATTGAACTTTACAGGGGTAACAGTTTAGACATGTTCCGATCTTAACCGGTCATAGCTCATTTTGTAGCCATTGATGAGACAAGCAAAAAAGTCAATCATTTTGTGGGGGTCAAAGGTCAAAAAAAGGTCAAAATGTACATTTTTACTACATTAGGACCCCTAGTGACCTTTTCTTGACCTTTGACCCCAAAAAAATGTTTGACTTTTTTTCTTGTCTCATCAAAACCTACAAAATGAGCCATAACCAGTCAAAATCGGAGCAAGTCTTAAATTTTACCCTGTATAAACCTTTAAAAAAAATCTGTCTTAATAATTATTCGATTTAAAAAAAAGTTATATAGGGTAGAATTTAAGACATGCTCCGATTTTTACCGATCATGGCTCATTTTGTAGGTATTGATAACACAAGCAAAAAAGTCCATCATTTTTTTGGGGTCAAAGGTCAAAAAAAGGTCACTAGGGGTCGAAATGTACATTTTTACTACATTAGGACCCCTAGTGACCTTTTCTTGACCTTTGACCCCAAAAAATTGATTGACTTTTTTTCTTGTCTCATCAATGTCTACAAAATGAGCCATCACCGGTAAAAATCGGAGCAAGTCTTTATATTAGTCGAGAAACGACTAATATACTGTATTCGTCCTGTCACTTTTGAGAATTCTTCCGTCATGAGACCGATAGCTCCGTAACCCTTTGACCGATTAAAAAAATCCTACAGGCCAAAGTTCCCTTTAGTGAACCACTACTCAGATCAGAAAGCACAAGAGGTCAAATGTCACACAGGGGTCACTAGAGGTCAAAACGACCTATTATTTCACTAAAAATGCTATTTTTTCTAGAGGAAATGACCGATGATTGTCAGAATTAGTCAAAAGATTCCTTGGATCCATGGTCATATAGGTTGTTCAGCGATTAAAAGTGGCATGTCATATGGGGTCACTAGGGGTCATTGAACTTTACAGGGGTAAAAGTTAAGACATGTTCCGATCTTGACCGGTCATAGCTCATTTTGTAGGCATTGATGAGACAAGCAAAAAAGTCAATCATTTATTTGGGGTCAAAGGTCAAGAAAAGGTCACTAGGGGTCAAAATGTAAATTGTTACTCCATTCACTCAAAACCCTACTTGTCCGAGGGAAAATGACTGATGATACTCAGAATTGGTCAAAAGATTCCTTGGATCAATGTTCATATAGGGTGCTTCTACACTAAAAGCGACATGTTAAACGGGGTCACTAGGGGTCATTGAACTTTACAGGGAAAAAAGTTAAGACATGTTCCGATCTTGACCGGTCATAGCTCATTTTATAGGCATTGATGAGACAAGCAAAAAAGTCAATCATTTTGTGTGGGTCAAAGGTTAAAAAAAGGTCACTAAGGGTCAAAATGTAAATTGTTACTCCATTCACTCAAAACCCTACTTGTCCGAGGGAAAATGACTGATGATACTCAGAATTAATCAAAAGATTCCTTGGATCAATGTTCATATAGGGTGCTTCTACACTAAAAGCGACATGTCAAACGGGGTCACTAGGGGTCATTGAACTTTACAGGGGTAACAGTTTAGACATGTTCCGATCTTAACCGGTCATAGCTCATTTTGTAGCCATTGATGAGACAAGCAAAAAAGTCAATCATTTTGTGGGGGTCAAAGGTCAAAAAAAGGTCAAAATGTACATTTTTACTACATTAGGACCCCTAGTGACCTTTTCTTGACCTTTGACCCCAAAAAAATGTTTGACTTTTTTTCTTGTCTCATCAAAACCTACAAAATGAGCCATAACCAGTCAAAATCGGAGCAAGTCTTAAATTTTACCCTGTATAAACCTTTAAAAAAAATCTGTCTTAATAATTATTCGATTTAAAAAAAAGTTATATAGGGTAGAATTTAAGACATGCTCCGATTTTTACCGATCATGGCTCATTTTGTAGGTATTGATAACACAAGCAAAAAAGTCCATCATTTTTTTGGGGTCAAAGGTCAAAAAAAGGTCACTAGGGGTCGAAATGTACATTTTTACTACATTAGGACCCCTAGTGACCTTTTCTTGACCTTTGACCCCAAAAAATTGATTGACTTTTTTTCTTGTCCCATCAATGTCTACAAAATGAGCCATCACCGGTAAAAATCGGAGCAAGTCTTTATATTAGTCGAGAAACGACTAATATACTGTATTCGTCCTGTCACTTTTGAGAATTCTTCCGTCATGAGACCGATAGCTCCGTAACCCTTTGACCGATTAAAAAAATCCTACAGGCCAAAGTTCCCTTTAGTGAACCACTACTCAGATCAGAAAGCACAAGAGGTCAAATGTCACACAGGGGTCACTAGAGGTCAAAACGACCTATTATTTCACTAAAAATGCTATTTTTTCTAGAGGAAATGACCGATGATTGTCAGAATTAGTCAAAAGATTCCTTGGATCCATGGTCATATAGGTTGTTCAGCGATTAAAAGTGGCATGTCATATGGGGTCACTAGGGGTCATTGAACTTTACAGGGGTAAAAGTTAAGACATGTTCCGATCTTGACCGGTCATAGCTCATTTTGTAGGCATTGATGAGACAAGCAAAAAAGTCAATCATTTATTTGGGGTCAAAGGTCAAGAAAAGGTCACTAGGGGTCAAAATGTAAATTGTTACTCCATTCACTCAAAACCCTACTTGTCCGAGGGAAAATGACTGATGATACTCAGAATTGGTCAAAAGATTCCTTGGATCAATGTTCATATAGGGTGCTTCTACACTAAAAGCGACATGTTAAACGGGGTCACTAGGGGTCATTGAACTTTACAGGGAAAAAAGTTAAGACATGTTCCGATCTTGACCGGTCATAGCTCATTTTATAGGCATTGATGAGACAAGCAAAAAAGTCAATCATTTTGTGTGGGTCAAAGGTTAAAAAAAGGTCACTAAGGGTCAAAATGTAAATTGTTACTCCATTCACTCAAAACCCTACTTGTCCGAGGGAAAATGACTGATGATACTCAGAATTAATCAAAAGATTCCTTGGATCAATGTTCATATAGGGTGCTTCTACACTAAAAGCGACATGTCAAACGGGGTCACTAGGGGTCATTGAACTTTACAGGGGTAACAGTTTAGACATGTTCCGATCTTAACCGGTCATAGCTCATTTTGTAGCCATTGATGAGACAAGCAAAAAAGTCAATCATTTTGTGGGGGTCAAAGGTCAAAAAAAGGTCAAAATGTACATTTTTACTACATTAGGACCCCTAGTGACCTTTTCTTGACCTTTGACCCCAAAAAAATGTTTGACTTTTTTTCTTGTCTCATCAAAACCTACAAAATGAGCCATAACCAGTCAAAATCGGAGCAAGTCTTAAATTTTACCCTGTATAAACCTTTAAAAAAAATCTGTCTTAATAATTATTCGATTTAAAAAAAAGTTATATAGGGTAGAATTTAAGACATGCTCCGATTTTTACCGATCATGGCTCATTTTGTAGGTATTGATAACACAAGCAAAAAAGTCCATCATTTTTTTGGGGTCAAAGGTCAAAAAAAGGTCACTAGGGGTCGAAATGTACATTTTTACTACATTAGGACCCCTAGTGACCTTTTCTTGACCTTTGACCCCAAAAAATTGATTGACTTTTTTTCTTGTCTCATCAATGTCTACAAAATGAGCCATCACCGGTAAAAATCGGAGCAAGTCTTTATATTAGTCGAGAAACGACTAATATACTGTATTCGTCCTGTCACTTTTGAGAATTCTTCCGTCATGAGACCGATAGCTCCGTAACCCTTTGACCGATTAAAAAAATCCTACAGGCCAAAGTTCCCTTTAGTGAACCACTACTCAGATCAGAAAGCACAAGAGGTCAAATGTCACACAGGGGTCACTAGAGGTCAAAACGACCTATTATTTCACTAAAAATGCTATTTTTTCTAGAGGAAATGACCGATGATTGTCAGAATTAGTCAAAAGATTCCTTGGATCCATGGTCATATAGGTTGTTCAGCGATTAAAAGTGGCATGTCATATGGGGTCACTAGGGGTCATTGAACTTTACAGGGGTAAAAGTTAAGACATGTTCCGATCTTGACCGGTCATAGCTCATTTTGTAGGCATTGATGAGACAAGCAAAAAAGTCAATCATTTATTTGGGGTCAAAGGTCAAGAAAAGGTCACTAGGGGTCAAAATGTAAATTGTTACTCCATTCACTCAAAACCCTACTTGTCCGAGGGAAAATGACTGATGATACTCAGAATTGGTCAAAAGATTCCTTGGATCAATGTTCATATAGGGTGCTTCTACACTAAAAGCGACATGTTAAACGGGGTCACTAGGGGTCATTGAACTTTACAGGGAAAAAAGTTAAGACATGTTCCGATCTTGACCGGTCATAGCTCATTTTATAGGCATTGATGAGACAAGCAAAAAAGTCAATCATTTTGTGTGGGTCAAAGGTTAAAAAAAGGTCACTAAGGGTCAAAATGTAAATTGTTACTCCATTCACTCAAAACCCTACTTGTCCGAGGGAAAATGACTGATGATACTCAGAATTAATCAAAAGATTCCTTGGATCAATGTTCATATAGGGTGCTTCTACACTAAAAGCGACATGTCAAACGGGGTCACTAGGGGTCATTGAACTTTACAGGGGTAACAGTTTAGACATGTTCCGATCTTAACCGGTCATAGCTCATTTTGTAGCCATTGATGAGACAAGCAAAAAAGTCAATCATTTTGTGGGGGTCAAAGGTCAAAAAAAGGTCAAAATGTACATTTTTACTACATTAGGACCCCTAGTGACCTTTTCTTGACCTTTGACCCCAAAAAAATGTTTGACTTTTTTTCTTGTCTCATCAAAACCTACAAAATGAGCCATAACCAGTCAAAATCGGAGCAAGTCTTAAATTTTACCCTGTATAAACCTTTAAAAAAAATCTGTCTTAATAATTATTCGATTTAAAAAAAAGTTATATAGGGTAGAATTTAAGACATGCTCCGATTTTTACCGATCATGGCTCATTTTGTAGGTATTGATAACACAAGCAAAAAAGTCCATCATTTTTTTGGGGTCAAAGGTCAAAAAAAGGTCACTAGGGGTCGAAATGTACATTTTTACTACATTAGGACCCCTAGTGACCTTTTCTTGACCTTTGACCCCAAAAAATTGATTGACTTTTTTTCTTGTCTCATCAATGTCTACAAAATGAGCCATCACCGGTAAAAATCGGAGCAAGTCTTTATATTAGTCGAGAAACGACTAATATACTGTATTCGTCCTGTCACTTTTGAGAATTCTTCCGTCATGAGACCGATAGCTCCGTAACCCTTTGACCGATTAAAAAAATCCTACAGGCCAAAGTTCCCTTTAGTGAACCACTACTCAGATCAGAAAGCACAAGAGGTCAAATGTCACACAGGGGTCACTAGAGGTCAAAACGACCTATTATTTCACTAAAAATGCTATTTTTTCTAGAGGAAATGACCGATGATTGTCAGAATTAGTCAAAAGATTCCTTGGATCCATGGTCATATAGGTTGTTCAGCGATTAAAAGTGGCATGTCATATGGGGTCACTAGGGGTCATTGAACTTTACAGGGGTAAAAGTTAAGACATGTTCCGATCTTGACCGGTCATAGCTCATTTTGTAGGCATTGATGAGACAAGCAAAAAAGTCAATCATTTATTTGGGGTCAAAGGTCAAGAAAAGGTCACTAGGGGTCAAAATGTAAATTGTTACTCCATTCACTCAAAACCCTACTTGTCCGAGGGAAAATGACTGATGATACTCAGAATTGGTCAAAAGATTCCTTGGATCAATGTTCATATAGGGTGCTTCTACACTAAAAGCGACATGTTAAACGGGGTCACTAGGGGTCATTGAACTTTACAGGGAAAAAAGTTAAGACATGTTCCGATCTTGACCGGTCATAGCTCATTTTATAGGCATTGATGAGACAAGCAAAAAAGTCAATCATTTTGTGTGGGTCAAAGGTTAAAAAAAGGTCACTAAGGGTCAAAATGTAAATTGTTACTCCATTCACTCAAAACCCTACTTGTCCGAGGGAAAATGACTGATGATACTCAGAATTAATCAAAAGATTCCTTGGATCAATGTTCATATAGGGTGCTTCTACACTAAAAGCGACATGTCAAACGGGGTCACTAGGGGTCATTGAACTTTACAGGGGTAACAGTTTAGACATGTTCCGATCTTAACCGGTCATAGCTCATTTTGTAGCCATTGATGAGACAAGCAAAAAAGTCAATCATTTTGTGGGGGTCAAAGGTCAAAAAAAGGTCAAAATGTACATTTTTACTACATTAGGACCCCTAGTGACCTTTTCTTGACCTTTGACCCCAAAAAAATGTTTGACTTTTTTTCTTGTCTCATCAAAACCTACAAAATGAGCCATAACCAGTCAAAATCGGAGCAAGTCTTAAATTTTACCCTGTATAAACCTTTAAAAAAAATCTGTCTTAATAATTATTCGATTTAAAAAAAAGTTATATAGGGTAGAATTTAAGACATGCTCCGATTTTTACCGATCATGGCTCATTTTGTAGGTATTGATAACACAAGCAAAAAAGTCCATCATTTTTTTGGGGTCAAAGGTCAAAAAAAGGTCACTAGGGGTCGAAATGTACATTTTTACTACATTAGGACCCCTAGTGACCTTTTCTTGACCTTTGACCCCAAAAAATTGATTGACTTTTTTTCTTGTCCCATCAATGTCTACAAAATGAGCCATCACCGGTAAAAATCGGAGCAAGTCTTTATATTAGTCGAGAAACGACTAATATACTGTATTCGTCCTGTCACTTTTGAGAATTCTTCCGTCATGAGACCGATAGCTCCGTAACCCTTTGACCGATTAAAAAAATCCTACAGGCCAAAGTTCCCTTTAGTGAACCACTACTCAGATCAGAAAGCACAAGAGGTCAAATGTCACACAGGGGTCACTAGAGGTCAAAACGACCTATTATTTCACTAAAAATGCTATTTTTTCTAGAGGAAATGACCGATGATTGTCAGAATTAGTCAAAAGATTCCTTGGATCCATGGTCATATAGGTTGTTCAGCGATTAAAAGTGGCATGTCATATGGGGTCACTAGGGGTCATTGAACTTTACAGGGGTAAAAGTTAAGACATGTTCCGATCTTGACCGGTCATAGCTCATTTTGTAGGCATTGATGAGACAAGCAAAAAAGTCAATCATTTATTTGGGGTCAAAGGTCAAGAAAAGGTCACTAGGGGTCAAAATGTAAATTGTTACTCCATTCACTCAAAACCCTACTTGTCCGAGGGAAAATGACTGATGATACTCAGAATTGGTCAAAAGATTCCTTGGATCAATGTTCATATAGGGTGCTTCTACACTAAAAGCGACATGTTAAACGGGGTCACTAGGGGTCATTGAACTTTACAGGGAAAAAAGTTAAGACATGTTCCGATCTTGACCGGTCATAGCTCATTTTATAGGCATTGATGAGACAAGCAAAAAAGTCAATCATTTTGTGTGGGTCAAAGGTTAAAAAAAGGTCACTAAGGGTCAAAATGTAAATTGTTACTCCATTCACTCAAAACCCTACTTGTCCGAGGGAAAATGACTGATGATACTCAGAATTAATCAAAAGATTCCTTGGATCAATGTTCATATAGGGTGCTTCTACACTAAAAGCGACATGTCAAACGGGGTCACTAGGGGTCATTGAACTTTACAGGGGTAACAGTTTAGACATGTTCCGATCTTAACCGGTCATAGCTCATTTTGTAGCCATTGATGAGACAAGCAAAAAAGTCAATCATTTTGTGGGGGTCAAAGGTCAAAAAAAGGTCAAAATGTACATTTTTACTACATTAGGACCCCTAGTGACCTTTTCTTGACCTTTGACCCCAAAAAAATGTTTGACTTTTTTTCTTGTCTCATCAAAACCTACAAAATGAGCCATAACCAGTCAAAATCGGAGCAAGTCTTAAATTTTACCCTGTATAAACCTTTAAAAAAAATCTGTCTTAATAATTATTCGATTTAAAAAAAAGTTATATAGGGTAGAATTTAAGACATGCTCCGATTTTTACCGATCATGGCTCATTTTGTAGGTATTGATAACACAAGCAAAAAAGTCCATCATTTTTTTGGGGTCAAAGGTCAAAAAAAGGTCACTAGGGGTCGAAATGTACATTTTTACTACATTAGGACCCCTAGTGACCTTTTCTTGACCTTTGACCCCAAAAAATTGATTGACTTTTTTTCTTGTCTCATCAATGTCTACAAAATGAGCCATCACCGGTAAAAATCGGAGCAAGTCTTTATATTAGTCGAGAAACGACTAATATACTGTATTCGTCCTGTCACTTTTGAGAATTCTTCCGTCATGAGACCGATAGCTCCGTAACCCTTTGACCGATTAAAAAAATCCTACAGGCCAAAGTTCCCTTTAGTGAACCACTACTCAGATCAGAAAGCACAAGAGGTCAAATGTCACACAGGGGTCACTAGAGGTCAAAACGACCTATTATTTCACTAAAAATGCTATTTTTTCTAGAGGAAATGACCGATGATTGTCAGAATTAGTCAAAAGATTCCTTGGATCCATGGTCATATAGGTTGTTCAGCGATTAAAAGTGGCATGTCATATGGGGTCACTAGGGGTCATTGAACTTTACAGGGGTAAAAGTTAAGACATGTTCCGATCTTGACCGGTCATAGCTCATTTTGTAGGCATTGATGAGACAAGCAAAAAAGTCAATCATTTATTTGGGGTCAAAGGTCAAGAAAAGGTCACTAGGGGTCAAAATGTAAATTGTTACTCCATTCACTCAAAACCCTACTTGTCCGAGGGAAAATGACTGATGATACTCAGAATTGGTCAAAAGATTCCTTGGATCAATGTTCATATAGGGTGCTTCTACACTAAAAGCGACATGTTAAACGGGGTCACTAGGGGTCATTGAACTTTACAGGGAAAAAAGTTAAGACATGTTCCGATCTTGACCGGTCATAGCTCATTTTATAGGCATTGATGAGACAAGCAAAAAAGTCAATCATTTTGTGTGGGTCAAAGGTTAAAAAAAGGTCACTAAGGGTCAAAATGTAAATTGTTACTCCATTCACTCAAAACCCTACTTGTCCGAGGGAAAATGACTGATGATACTCAGAATTAATCAAAAGATTCCTTGGATCAATGTTCATATAGGGTGCTTCTACACTAAAAGCGACATGTCAAACGGGGTCACTAGGGGTCATTGAACTTTACAGGGGTAACAGTTTAGACATGTTCCGATCTTAACCGGTCATAGCTCATTTTGTAGCCATTGATGAGACAAGCAAAAAAGTCAATCATTTTGTGGGGGTCAAAGGTCAAAAAAAGGTCAAAATGTACATTTTTACTACATTAGGACCCCTAGTGACCTTTTCTTGACCTTTGACCCCAAAAAAATGTTTGACTTTTTTTCTTGTCTCATCAAAACCTACAAAATGAGCCATAACCAGTCAAAATCGGAGCAAGTCTTAAATTTTACCCTGTATAAACCTTTAAAAAAAATCTGTCTTAATAATTATTCGATTTAAAAAAAAGTTATATAGGGTAGAATTTAAGACATGCTCCGATTTTTACCGATCATGGCTCATTTTGTAGGTATTGATAACACAAGCAAAAAAGTCCATCATTTTTTTGGGGTCAAAGGTCAAAAAAAGGTCACTAGGGGTCGAAATGTACATTTTTACTACATTAGGACCCCTAGTGACCTTTTCTTGACCTTTGACCCCAAAAAATTGATTGACTTTTTTTCTTGTCCCATCAATGTCTACAAAATGAGCCATCACCGGTAAAAATCGGAGCAAGTCTTTATATTAGTCGAGAAACGACTAATATACTGTATTCGTCCTGTCACTTTTGAGAATTCTTCCGTCATGAGACCGATAGCTCCGTAACCCTTTGACCGATTAAAAAAATCCTACAGGCCAAAGTTCCCTTTAGTGAACCACTACTCAGATCAGAAAGCACAAGAGGTCAAATGTCACACAGGGGTCACTAGAGGTCAAAACGACCTATTATTTCACTAAAAATGCTATTTTTTCTAGAGGAAATGACCGATGATTGTCAGAATTAGTCAAAAGATTCCTTGGATCCATGGTCATATAGGTTGTTCAGCGATTAAAAGTGGCATGTCATATGGGGTCACTAGGGGTCATTGAACTTTACAGGGGTAAAAGTTAAGACATGTTCCGATCTTGACCGGTCATAGCTCATTTTGTAGGCATTGATGAGACAAGCAAAAAAGTCAATCATTTATTTGGGGTCAAAGGTCAAGAAAAGGTCACTAGGGGTCAAAATGTAAATTGTTACTCCATTCACTCAAAACCCTACTTGTCCGAGGGAAAATGACTGATGATACTCAGAATTGGTCAAAAGATTCCTTGGATCAATGTTCATATAGGGTGCTTCTACACTAAAAGCGACATGTTAAACGGGGTCACTAGGGGTCATTGAACTTTACAGGGAAAAAAGTTAAGACATGTTCCGATCTTGACCGGTCATAGCTCATTTTATAGGCATTGATGAGACAAGCAAAAAAGTCAATCATTTTGTGTGGGTCAAAGGTTAAAAAAAGGTCACTAAGGGTCAAAATGTAAATTGTTACTCCATTCACTCAAAACCCTACTTGTCCGAGGGAAAATGACTGATGATACTCAGAATTAATCAAAAGATTCCTTGGATCAATGTTCATATAGGGTGCTTCTACACTAAAAGCGACATGTCAAACGGGGTCACTAGGGGTCATTGAACTTTACAGGGGTAACAGTTTAGACATGTTCCGATCTTAACCGGTCATAGCTCATTTTGTAGCCATTGATGAGACAAGCAAAAAAGTCAATCATTTTGTGGGGGTCAAAGGTCAAAAAAAGGTCAAAATGTACATTTTTACTACATTAGGACCCCTAGTGACCTTTTCTTGACCTTTGACCCCAAAAAAATGTTTGACTTTTTTTCTTGTCTCATCAAAACCTACAAAATGAGCCATAACCAGTCAAAATCGGAGCAAGTCTTAAATTTTACCCTGTATAAACCTTTAAAAAAAATCTGTCTTAATAATTATTCGATTTAAAAAAAAGTTATATAGGGTAGAATTTAAGACATGCTCCGATTTTTACCGATCATGGCTCATTTTGTAGGTATTGATAACACAAGCAAAAAAGTCCATCATTTTTTTGGGGTCAAAGGTCAAAAAAAGGTCACTAGGGGTCGAAATGTACATTTTTACTACATTAGGACCCCTAGTGACCTTTTCTTGACCTTTGACCCCAAAAAATTGATTGACTTTTTTTCTTGTCTCATCAATGTCTACAAAATGAGCCATCACCGGTAAAAATCGGAGCAAGTCTTTATATTAGTCGAGAAACGACTAATATACTGTATTCGTCCTGTCACTTTTGAGAATTCTTCCGTCATGAGACCGATAGCTCCGTAACCCTTTGACCGATTAAAAAAATCCTACAGGCCAAAGTTCCCTTTAGTGAACCACTACTCAGATCAGAAAGCACAAGAGGTCAAATGTCACACAGGGGTCACTAGAGGTCAAAACGACCTATTATTTCACTAAAAATGCTATTTTTTCTAGAGGAAATGACCGATGATTGTCAGAATTAGTCAAAAGATTCCTTGGATCCATGGTCATATAGGTTGTTCAGCGATTAAAAGTGGCATGTCATATGGGGTCACTAGGGGTCATTGAACTTTACAGGGGTAAAAGTTAAGACATGTTCCGATCTTGACCGGTCATAGCTCATTTTGTAGGCATTGATGAGACAAGCAAAAAAGTCAATCATTTATTTGGGGTCAAAGGTCAAGAAAAGGTCACTAGGGGTCAAAATGTAAATTGTTACTCCATTCACTCAAAACCCTACTTGTCCGAGGGAAAATGACTGATGATACTCAGAATTGGTCAAAAGATTCCTTGGATCAATGTTCATATAGGGTGCTTCTACACTAAAAGCGACATGTTAAACGGGGTCACTAGGGGTCATTGAACTTTACAGGGAAAAAAGTTAAGACATGTTCCGATCTTGACCGGTCATAGCTCATTTTATAGGCATTGATGAGACAAGCAAAAAAGTCAATCATTTTGTGTGGGTCAAAGGTTAAAAAAAGGTCACTAAGGGTCAAAATGTAAATTGTTACTCCATTCACTCAAAACCCTACTTGTCCGAGGGAAAATGACTGATGATACTCAGAATTAATCAAAAGATTCCTTGGATCAATGTTCATATAGGGTGCTTCTACACTAAAAGCGACATGTCAAACGGGGTCACTAGGGGTCATTGAACTTTACAGGGGTAACAGTTTAGACATGTTCCGATCTTAACCGGTCATAGCTCATTTTGTAGCCATTGATGAGACAAGCAAAAAAGTCAATCATTTTGTGGGGGTCAAAGGTCAAAAAAAGGTCAAAATGTACATTTTTACTACATTAGGACCCCTAGTGACCTTTTCTTGACCTTTGACCCCAAAAAAATGTTTGACTTTTTTTCTTGTCTCATCAAAACCTACAAAATGAGCCATAACCAGTCAAAATCGGAGCAAGTCTTAAATTTTACCCTGTATAAACCTTTAAAAAAAATCTGTCTTAATAATTATTCGATTTAAAAAAAAGTTATATAGGGTAGAATTTAAGACATGCTCCGATTTTTACCGATCATGGCTCATTTTGTAGGTATTGATAACACAAGCAAAAAAGTCCATCATTTTTTTGGGGTCAAAGGTCAAAAAAAGGTCACTAGGGGTCGAAATGTACATTTTTACTACATTAGGACCCCTAGTGACCTTTTCTTGACCTTTGACCCCAAAAAATTGATTGACTTTTTTTCTTGTCTCATCAATGTCTACAAAATGAGCCATCACCGGTAAAAATCGGAGCAAGTCTTTATATTAGTCGAGAAACGACTAATATACTGTATTCGTCCTGTCACTTTTGAGAATTCTTCCGTCATGAGACCGATAGCTCCGTAACCCTTTGACCGATTAAAAAAATCCTACAGGCCAAAGTTCCCTTTAGTGAACCACTACTCAGATCAGAAAGCACAAGAGGTCAAATGTCACACAGGGGTCACTAGAGGTCAAAACGACCTATTATTTCACTAAAAATGCTATTTTTTCTAGAGGAAATGACCGATGATTGTCAGAATTAGTCAAAAGATTCCTTGGATCCATGGTCATATAGGTTGTTCAGCGATTAAAAGTGGCATGTCATATGGGGTCACTAGGGGTCATTGAACTTTACAGGGGTAAAAGTTAAGACATGTTCCGATCTTGACCGGTCATAGCTCATTTTGTAGGCATTGATGAGACAAGCAAAAAAGTCAATCATTTATTTGGGGTCAAAGGTCAAGAAAAGGTCACTAGGGGTCAAAATGTAAATATCCCTAAATCTAGAATGATTGCCGTGTCCAGTAACTGGCATGTCGTGTTGATATCCGTATAATGTCATATACGGCATTCCATCAAAAAAATTGTAATAGAAAGTACGAATTAATGCAAAACAATTAATATCACAAAGCGGAAATGGAGTTAGATTTCCATTCAAACATCTTCGGACTCAGTACTACAAAAGACATAAGTAGTGACAGAATCAACAAATCACATAAAGGATTCACAAATTATTTGAGAAAAAAGGGATGCACATATAATCTTTTCTCATCATAAAAACGTGCCAAACTATTGCACGCCCCAGAGGACAAAAACGTGTTGAGACTAATATATATTCGTGATCTGTGATCACAGTTCATATCTCTTTCTTCAGCCATGGGACCTATAGCTCCGTAACCATTGACCTGAATTTGACCATATTTAGTCATAAGTACCCTTATGTGCACCACTACTCAGGTTGTAAAGCATAAGGGGTCAAAGGTCAAACAAGGGTAACTAGGGGTCAAAACGTGATTTTCACTTAAAACGCATTTGCAATTTATTGAAATGACCTAGGATCTTGAAAATTGGCCAACATATTCCTTTTGACCGTACGCATATATAATAGTTCGGTTTTTTAAATCGAAAAATGTTTGGGGTTACTAGGGGTCAAAATGTAAATTTTACTCCATTCACTCAAAACCCTACTTGTCCGAGGGAAAATGACTGATGATACTCAGAATTAGTCAAAAGATTTGTTCGATCCATGTACATATAGGGTGCTTCTCCACTAAAAGTGGAATGTCAAACAGGGTCACTAGGGGTCATTGAACTTTACAGGGGGAAAATATAAGGCATGCTCCGATTTTGACCGGGTTTCTTTTATTATGTGGGCATTGATAAGACAAGAACAAAAGTCAATCATACCGTTAAGGTCAAAGGTCAAAAAAGGTCCCTAGGGGTCAAAATGTACATTTTCACTCGGCGCACTCAAAATACTACTTGTCCGAGACGAAATGACCGATGATTGTCAGGATTTGTCAAAAGATTCCTCTTATCCATGTTCATATAGGGTGCTTCTCCATTAAAAGTGACATGTCAAACGGGGTCACTAGGGGTCATTGAACTATACAGGTGTAAAACTGAAGACATGCTCTGATTTTGACCGGACTACTTTTTTCTTGTGCGCATTCATAAGCCAAGAAAAAAGTCAATTATAAGTTTGGGGTCAAAGGTCAAGAAAAGGTCATTAGGGTTCAAAATGTATTTTTTAACTACTTCAGGGCTGAAATTTATAAAAACAATTATTACAAATTATCAAATATAGTACAACTTAAGGTTATTGCCCTTTGACAACATATAGCAAGGTCAAAGGTCAAAGCCCTCGACTAATATCCGTGATCTAAGATCACAATTATCTCTAGTTCTTTCTTTCTTACGTCATGGGACCTATAGCTCCGTAACCATTGAGCCGATTTTGACCATATTTGGTCATAAGCACCCTCATGTGCACCACTACTCAGGTTGTAAAGCATAAGGGGTCAAAGGTCACACAAGGGTAACTAGGGGTCAAAACGTGATTTTCACTTAAAACGCATTTGCAATTTAGTGAAATGACCTAGGATCGTGAGAATTGGCCAACATATTCCTTTTGATCGTACGCATATATAATAGTTCGGTTTTTTAAATCGAATTTATTTTGGGGTTACTAGGGGTCAAAATGTAAATTTTACTCCATTCACTCAAAACCCTACTTGTCCAAGGGAAAATGACTGATGATACTCAGAATTAGTCAAAAGATTCCTTGAATCCATGTACATATAGGGTGCTTCTCCACTAAAAGTGAAATGTTAAACGGGGTCACTAGGGGTCATTGAACTTTACAGGGGGAAAATATAAGGCATGCTCCGATTTTGACCGAATTTCTTTTATTTTGTGGGCATTGATGAGACAAGAACAAAAGTCAATCATACCGTTAAGGTCAAAGGTCAAGAAAAGGTCCCATGGGGTCAAAATGTACATTTTCACTCCGCGCACTCAAAATACTACTTGTCCGAGACGAAATGACCGATGTTTGTCAGAATTTGTTAAAAGATTCCTCTTATCCATGTTCATATAGGGTGCTTCTCCATTAAAAGTGACATGTCAAACGGGGTCACTAGGGGTCATTGAACTATACAGGTGTAAAACTGAAGACATGCTCTGATTTTGACCGGACTACTTTATTCTTGTGCGCATTGATAAGCCAAGAAAAAAAGTCAATTATAAGTTTGGGGTCAAAGGTCAACAAAAGGTCATTAGGGTTCAACATGTATTTTTTTAACTACTTCAGGGCTGAAATTTATAAAAACAATTATCAAATATAGTACAACTTAAGGTTATTGCCCTTTGACAACATATAGCAAGGTCAAAGGTCAAAGCCCTCGACTAATATCCGTGATCTAAGATCACAATTATCTCTAGTCTTCTTTCTTTCTTACGTCATGGAACCTATAGCTCCGTAACCATTGAGCCGATTTTGACCATATTTGGTCATAAGTACCCTTATGTGCACCACTACTCAGGTTGTAAAGCATAAGGGGTCAAAGGTCACACAAGGGTAACTAGAAGTCAAAACGTGATTTTCGCTTAAAACGCATTTGCAATTTATTGAAATGACCTAGGATCTTGAGAATTGGCCAACATATTCCTTTTGACCGTACGCATATATAATAGTTCGGTTTTTTAAATCGAAAAATGTTTGGGGTTACTAGGGGTCAAAATGTAAATTTTACTCCATTCACTCAAAACCCTACTTGTCCGAGGGAAAATGACTGATGGTACTCAGAATTAGTCAAAAGATTCCTTCAATCCATGTACATATAGGGTTCTTTTCCACTAAAAGTGAAATGTCAAACGGGGTCACTAGGGGTCATTGAACTTTACAAGGGGAAAATATAAGGCATGCTCTGATTTTGACCCGGTTTCTTTTATTATGTGGGCATTGATGAGACAAGAACAAAAGTTAATCATACCGTTAAGGTCAAAGGTCAAAAAAAGGTCCCTAGGGGTCAAAATGTACATTTTCACTCCGCGCACTCAAAATACTACTTGTCCGAGACGAAATGATCGATGATTGTCAGAATTTGTCAAAAGATTCCTCTTATCCATGTTCATATATGGTGCTTCTCCAATAAAAGTGACATGTCAAACGGGGTCACTAGGGGTCATTGAACTATACAGGTGTAAATCTGAAGACATCCTCCGATTTTGACCTGACTACTTTTTTCTTGTGCGCATTGATAAGCCAAGAAAAAAAGGCAATTATAAGTTTGGGGTCAAAGGTCAAGAAAAGGTCATTAGGGTTCAAAATGTATTTTTTTAACTACTTCAGGGCTGAAATTTATAAAAACGATTATCAAATATAGTACAACTTAAGGTTATTGCCCTTTGACAACATATAGCAAGGTCAAAGGTCAAAGCCCTCGACTAATATCCGTGATCTAAGATCACAATTATCTCTAGTTCTTTCTTTCTTTCTTTCTTACGTCATGGGACCTATAGCTCCGTAACCATTAAGCCGATTTTGACAATATTTGGTCATAAGTACCCTTATGTGCACCACTAATTAGGTTGTAAAGCATAAGGGGTCAAAGGTCACACAAGGGTAACTAGGGGTCAAAACGTGATTTTCACTTAAAACGCATTTGCAATTTATTGAAATGACCTAGGATCTTGAGAATTGGCCAACATATTCCTTTTGACCGTACGCATATATAATAGTTCGGTTTTTAAAATCGAAACATGTTTGGGGTTACTAGGGGTCAAAATGTAAATTTTACTCCATTCACTCAAAACCCTACTCGTCCGAGGGAAAATGACTAATGATACTCAGAATTGGTCAAAATATTTCTTGGATCCATGTACATATAGGGTGCTTCTCCACTAAAAGTGAAAGGTCAAACGGGGTCACTAGGGTTCATTGAACTTTACAGGGGGGAAATGTAAGGCATGCTCCGATTTTGACCCGGTCTCATTTATTTTGTGGGCATTGAAGAGACAAGAACAAAAGTCAATCATACCGTTAAGGTCAAAGGTCAAAAAAAGGTCCCTAGGGGTCAAAATGTACATTTTCACTCCGCGCACTCAAAATACTACTTGTCCGAGACGAAATGACCGATGATTGTCAGAATTTGTCAAAAGATTCCGCTCATCCATGTTCATATAGGGTGCTTCTCCAATAAAAGTGACATGTCAAACGGGGTCACTAGGGGTCATTGAACTATACAGGTGTAAAACTGAAGACAGGCTCTGATTTTGACCGGACTACTTTTTTCCTGTGTGCATTAATAAGCCAAGAAAAAAAGTCAATTATAAGTTTGGGGTCAAAGGTCAAGAAAAGGTCATTAGGGTTCAAAATGTATTTTTTTTAACTACTTCAGGGCTGAAATTTATAAAAACAATTATCAAATATAGTACAACTTAAGGTTATTGCCCTTTGACAACATATAGCAAGGTCAAAGGTGAAAGCCCTCGACTAATATCCGTGATCTAAGATCACAATTATCTCTAGTTCTTTCTTTCTTCCGTCATGGGACCTATAGCTCCGTAACCATTAGGCCGATTTTGACCATATTTGGTCATAAGAACCCTTATGTGCACCACTACTCAGGTTGTAAAGCATAAGGGGTCAAAGGTCACACAAGGGTAACTAGGGGTCAAAACGTGATTTTCACTTAAAACGCATTTGCAATTTATTGAAATGACCTAGGATCGTGAGAATTGGCCAACATATTCCTTTTGACCGTACGCATATATATTAGTTCGGTTTTTTAAATCGAAAAATGTTTGGGGTTACTAGGGGTCAAAATGTAAATTTTTACTCCATTCACTCAAAACCCTACTTGTCCGAGGGAAAATGACTGATGATACTCAGAATTGGTCAAAAGATTCCTTAGATCCATCTACATATAGGGTGCTTATACACTAAAAGTGAAATGTCAAACAAGGACACTAGGGGTCATTGAACTTTACAAGGGGAAAATATAAGGCATGCTCCGATTTTGACCGGGTTTCTTTTATTTTGTGGGCATTGATGAGACAAGAACAAAAGTCAATCATACCGTTAAGGTCAAAGGTCAAGAAAAGGTCCCTAGTGGTCTAAATGTACATTTTCACTCCGCGCACTCAAAATACTACTTGTCCGAGACGAAATGACCGATGATTGTCAGAATTTATCAAAAGATTCCTCTTATCCATGTTCATATAGGGTGCTTCTCCATTAAAAGTGGAATGTCAAACAGGGTCACTAGGGGTCATTGAACTTTACAGGGGGAAAATATAAGGCATGCTCCGATTTTGACCGGGTTTCTTTTATTATGTGGGCATTGATAAGACAAGAACAAAAGTCAATCATACCGTTAAGGTCAAAGGTCAAAAAAGGTCCCTAGGGGTCAAAATGTACATTTTCACTCGGCGCACTCAAAATACTACTTGTCCGAGACGAAATGACCGATGATTGTCAGGATTTGTCAAAAGATTCCTCTTATCCATGTTCATATAGGGTGCTTCTCCATTAAAAGTGACATGTCAAACGAGATCACTATGGGTCATTGAACTATACAGGTGTAAAACTGAAGACATGCTCTGATTTTGACCGGACTACTTTTTTCTTGTGCGCATTGATAAGCCAAGAAAAAAGGTCAATCATAAGTTTGGGGTCAAAGGTCAAGAAAAGGTCATTAGGGTTCAAAATGTATTTTTTTAACTACTTCAGGGCTGAAATTTATAAAAACAATTATCAAATACAGTACAATTTAAGGTTATTGCCCTTTGACAACATATAGCAAGGTCAAAGGTCAAAGCCCTCGACTAATATCCGTGATCTAAGATCACAATTATCTCTAGTTATATTAGTCGATATCGTCCTGTTTCTTTCTTTCTTTCTTTCTTCCGTCATGGGACCTATAGCTCCGTAACCATTAAGCTGATTTTGACCATATTTGGTCATAAGTACCCTTATGTGCACCACTACTCAGGTTGTAAAGTATAAGGGGTCAAACGTCACACAGGGGTCACTAGGGGTCAAAACGTGATTTTCACTTAAAACGCATTTGCAATTTATTGAAATGACCTAGGATCGTGAGAATTGGCCAACATATTCCTTTTGACCGTACGCATATATAATAGTTCGGTTTTTTAAATCGAAAAAGGATCGTGAGAATTGGCCAACATATTCCTTTTGACCGTACGCATATATAATAGTTCGGTTTTTTAAATCGAAAAATGTCCGATTGACTCAAAATACTACTTGTCCGAGACGAAATGACCGATGATTGTTAGAATTTGTCAAAAGATTCCTCTTATCCATGTTCATATAGGGTGCTTCTCCATTAAAAGTGACATGTCAAACGGGGTCACTAGGGGTCATTGAACTATACAGGTGTAAAACTGAAGACATGCTCTGATTTTGACCGGACTACTTTTTTCTTGTGCGCATTGATAAGCCAAGAAAAAAAAGTCAATTATAAGTTTGGGGTCAAAGGTCAAGAAAAGGTCATTAGGGTTCAAAATGTATCTTTTTAACTACTTCAGGCCTGAAATTTATAAAAACAATTATCAAATATAGTACAACTTAAGGTTATTGCCCTTTGACAACATATAGCAAGGTCAAAGGTCAAAGCCCTCGACTAATATCCGTGATCTAAGATCACAATTATCTCTAGTATGTTTTTGTATTTGTACGACAAAAACAAAAAATCTTCTTTCTTCCGTCATTGGACCTATAGCTCCGCAACCATTGAGCCGATTTTGACCATATTTGGTCATAAGTACCCTTATGTGCACCACTACTCAGGTTGTAAAGCATAAGGGTGATTTTCACTTAAAACGCATTTGCAATTTAGTGAAATGACCTAGGATCTTCAGAATTGGTCAACATGTTCCTTTTGACCGTACGCATGTATAATAGTTCGGTTTTTTAAATCAACAAATATTTGGGGTCACTAGGGGTCAAAATGTAAATTTTACTCCATTCACTCAAAACCCTACTTGTCCGAGGGAAAATGACTGATGATACTCAGAATTGGTCAAAAGATTCCTTGGATCAATGTTCATATAGGGTGCTTCTACACTAAAAGTGACATTTCAAACGGGGTCACTAGGGGTCATTGAACTTTACAGGGCGAAAATATAAGACATGCTCTGATTTTGACAAAACTACTTTTTTCTTGCGCGCATTAAACAGCGGGTTAATTATATTTACATAAAAGATATGTGGAAAGATTTTTCCTTTATTAACGGCAAAAGTTCCACTTGAATGGTTAAACTATACAAAAAAATGAGTCTAATGCGTTTTGTACAAAACGTTGACAGGTACCTAGTGATTCCATTTTAAAAAGGGGAAATCCCTTATTATACCGTTGAAAATATAGTAAGGCCGTGGAAAACTTGATGTGTGTGTTTTTTATGTTATTTATTTATTAATTCCCTTATCTTTCTGGATGAAGCTCTGCTAACATCTCTCGCTTGCACTGTGTGCACAATATTTAGATCTGAAATAGATCAGTCTGTTTACCCCAATCTCTGACTATGGTCAGCAGGCTTCACCTCCTACTGCTGGCCAAAACTCCATGGTCAGTGGAGATAATAATTTATTGATTAGGCCAACAAAAACAAAAAAGTTTGTTTCAAAGCTTGCGAAGGCTTTAAAATTGTTTTAATATTGTTTTTTTTTCTATTTGAAATGAATATTGTGATGTAGTTATGTAAAGAACAACTGTGCAGCGTTTCTTGAATATATCTGCCGATATTTTTAATTTAAAAAAAATTAATATGACAATTTCCTGCAATTAGATGCGGTATTTTTGGCATTTCAAAACCAATGCGCACGCAAGCTTTGAGACAAACCTATTTTTTGTTTGGCCTTAGTGGAGTTGAGCGGTATAGGGGTACATGGTTAGTGGATACAATGTATACTAGTTAGTATAGATCATTGGAGTTGAGCTGTAGAAGGTTTACATGGTCAGTGTATCCTCAAATCAGAACTACACAATATTATGGTTAAATGTGGGAAACAAAAACTTCGTATGTATTGAATATAGTCTGCTATTGTCCATTACGTATACTGCACAATACGTTAAAATGTAGGATATAAACAATATGTTTAATGATGTCACGTACATCGTAAAATCAAGACAATTGATGAAAGTTCCGTGTTCATAAGCATTGTATGTCACGCTGGATAGATAGTAACAATTAAGAATCTCATTAATAAATATTAATAGAATCTGAACATATTTCAATGATGACAGTTGACAATGGAGGTAAGTTCCGTGTTCATAAGCATGGTATCCTTTAGTCACACTGGGTAGATAGTAAAAATTAAGAATCTCATTAATAAATATTTATAGAATCTGAACATATTTCAATGATGACAGTTGACAATTGAGGTAAGTTCCGTGTTCATAAGCATTGTATCCTTTAGTCACACTGGGTAGATAGTAACAATTAAGAATCCTATCTCGGATCAGGGCATAGATTTATTAACTCTTTCAAAGTTTTGATCAGAGTCGTTCTTTGACATTTTGAGTAGACATGAATCTGAACTATTTCAATATGTGGTATTTCTATGGCATAATATTAATCCATCGACACACTTTAAATGTCATAACTTCAGTTTATGTCGCCAACGTGCTGAAAACCAACTTGACGAATATTGGCTTGTGAGTGGTAATGGCAAAAATGACTATAACTACAGTAAATCTAGCTAAATCGGTTGTGTAAGAAAATTGCACAACACTGAACAGGATATTTTGTCAATCTGGATTCTGATAAATCCACCTTTTTTTTCTTCAAATTAATTTTCAAATGTTCAAATTTTCCCTCTTCCAATTGTATTTTGTTTTAAATTGAGTGCACAAACACATCACATACAATTAAATTGGAAGAGAGAACATTTGAGAGAGAAAAAGGAGAGGGAAGTCCACTTCCTCAAAACAAAACATGTGTAGAGAAAAATGATTATCATTCAAGATGTTTCCAACTTTTCATCCTTATTGGGCTTACAGTGTTGCCAAGTTGTTCATTACCAGCCCAATTGGACCAAAACAACAACAATGCAAGGCAAAAAAACTCCACATGTTTTAGTTCCATTCGGTCCACATACATTTTTGTCATGCAATGTATGTACGCTTTCATGTCTCGGAGACATGCGAGAGTGTGCGTAATGTTGAAATGTCCGTGTCATGCATGCAGTACCAGTAGTTATGCACTTATCAATTGCAAGCCCGGCCCCTGGGGACCCGGGGCATGGCGGGGACCATGCGGGGACCGTACACGAGTGTACAAAAAATGATGCCCGGCTATGCGGGGGAGTGTACGCGGACTTACAAACTGTGCCCCCGCTAGCCGGGGCGTGTAGCGGGGACGTACGCTAAGGTACACAAAATGTACACCCGGGCGCTTGCTATTAATAAGCTAGAATGCGATGCGATTGACGGAATAAGCCTAATAACACATAGGGAACACATAGAAATGCATTCCGTTATGGTTGCAGAAAGAAATAAGCGATCTTGGGACTGTAGCCGGGCGGAATACTTTGTCCTGGGAAATGGGTGGCCGGGACTGTACACTTTGTCTCGGCCAAGGGGGGCCGGGACTGTAGCGGGGACGTACAAAAAATGGTGCCCGGCCCTGCGGGGACCGTACACGATTGTAGCCGGGACGTCACATGGGCAATTTGTACGTCCCGGCCCTAATCCCGGCTATCCCCGGGGCTGCAATTGATAAGTGCATTACACTTAGGATATTGAGTGTGCTCCAGCACATCATTCGATATCCACCTATGTTCATGATACGATTACTGTACATCTTTGATTTTAATCCCATGGTGACATTGTCAGATCAGCAGAGTGTGTGCGCTAAGATTAAAAAGTGCGCATCGGTCCGAACTCGTCATTTGTCTTTGTCTCAGAGTAAAAACCTATGTCATCTGATATGCTAATACTAGTAATAGTCTCAAAACCATCCCAATCTGGTTGAAAAATCCTTGTTTACAATATTTGTCTGCAATATTTTTTTTTAAAAAGCTGATATCTGAGACAATCTGACCTAACTATACTTAAATACGGGGCAAGGGTTAAATATGGCCGAATTCCCTTACACACTAAATAGAATTTTACAAAAACACTGATATAAAACTCTGTTTTAGACCACTAAATTGCGACATTTGACTTTGTAGAGTGATTTTGGCTTAAAGATGATCACATTTTCTCACCAAGAAGTGCAGAAAATAGGTAGGTTAGCCTGCTCGATTTTCCAAAATATGCCCATGGAGTTGACTTCATGGGCCCCATTTAGTGTAGTGCACCTTAAATAAGAACCATCGGAGTTATGCAACTCAAAGTTTGGAATATGACTCTTGTATGAATAACCCTTCATGTAGAATAAATCAAATTGAAAATCGGGCCAGTAATCGGAACACCTACCTTTAAGTTATATGCATGTTAAGCACTATGATTATCGTATAAGCACTGGTGTTATTATTATTTACTTTTTAAATTTAACATTTTGAAAATCTCAATTTATTCCAATGCTTAAAGGATGTAATAGACCTAGTTAAATTACATTAGGAAAAGGTTTATAAAGCTGATCTAATATGAAATGTACATAGACGTTAAGTCACATTTTGGGTGCAAATTTCACACTTCATAGTTCAAATTCTACAACGTGACAATTACTTGGTGAACATCAGAGCCCGCATCGTAACATAGCTGTTGAGCAATACCAGCATGTCTCGCTTCAGTCACGTGACCAAGTGTGTGGTTCCCAACGGGACATACAATTAGGCCTAATTAATGAAATCTTATGACCAATTATGTCTTAATTTGTATTATCATTTGTGTTGGTTTCCATTTGACGTAGCATCTCTTATCAATACACTTGTACTTTACGAAATGAAAGTCAGCGTGGATTGCCACGATTCATTAATTCTAGATGAATAACTTTGATGTAATTGTTCTTGAAATTTGGACAGAGATGGATGATCAAATTGTTGTAGTTATACATACATTTTCTGCCAAAATATTATCATTAAATATCAACATAGATGTGGTTTACCGAATAACAAAGGTAACTTCGTTCCGAATCAGTCAATGCACAATATGGTTACATGTTGGAATTTGTGACTCAGCAACAACTGAATATAATAGTCTAAATATAGTCTGCCATTGTCCATCACGTATACATACGGTAACGCATACAGGATGACCCAGAAAATGTTGAACCCAAAAATCAAAAATGTAAAGAAAATAATTAAAAATGAAAATAAATAAATATGGCATTTTGTTTTCAACAATTATGTGAACAATTTATTCAGCTTTCTGGAGAACTTTAGATCATGTAAATTGGCCTTACCAAACTAAAGATACACTTGATTGTGTGACAGGGGGTGTTTTCGCCCTTTTGTTAAAGTGAACCAATTGTAACTTGGTTCAGATATGAATTAAAATTCTGTTCTAAGTACGGTGAGTTAAGTAATCTTTTCTTTGATCTGTATTTATCAAATTAACGTTTTCAAATGAAGTCCCCATGTCATGGGGACTTCAGTTTTTGTTTTCAAAGTCTTTTATCTAATAATAATATTGATTTACATAATAAATGAATATTGATGAGATACTGTGCAGAATAATTTATAAATCGGAAAGAAATGGTTTCAAACAGGCACTTGTTCTGCTCATGTAGCATGCAACTATTTTTTTTTGCACTTTACTTACACTACAAAACAACACTTCTTACAAAATTACACGTATTTTAAGTTTCGTGTGGCCTATTTTTATGATCTAAAATGTTTCAGCAAGTTAAATGTATGGTGCACATAGCTGGTGAACGAGTTATTCAATATTTTGTTATTTTAATGGTAAACAAAAAATTGAATTTTGTGATTTTTGGGTTCAACATTTTCTGGGTCACCCTGTATAATCCATAAACAATGCATTCAAGAATACCAGATAGGGTCATGTGTTTTAAGTTCGCCTCCTTTCGCGTTACACACGGATTTTGGCTTTCGAAACACGATTTTAACTTTACACATTTATATTTGCTTGTATACCCCACTGAGGTAGTAAAAGTATACAATATCTGAAGGGAAATTGCATGAGGAAACCAAATATGCCATTTAAATTATAGTACGAACTAAAATGGTATGATCGGAAATGTTCGGAAAATATCAGAGTTTTTTAATTACAAAAATCAAGGTTCTGTATCTCTGCCGTTTCTTACCTTGATTTTTTCCAAAAATCGAGGTTCTGTATCTCTGCCGTTTCTTTCTTCTTACCTTGATTTTTTCCAAAAATCGAGGTTCTGTATCTCTGCCGTTTCTTTACCTTGATTTTTCAAAAATCGAGGTACTCTATCTCTGCCGTTTCTTATATTAGTCGAGAAACGACTAATATACTGTATTCTAGCTGTTTCTTCTTTCTCCTGTCATAAGACCTATAGCTCCGTAACCATTTAGCCGATTTTGACCATATTTGGTCATAAGTACCCTTATGGGCACCACTACCCAGGTTGTAAAGCATAAGGGGTCAAAGGTCACACAAGGGTCAAAACGTTAAAATGCATTTGCAATTTATTGAAAAGACCTAGGATCGTGAGAATTGGCCAACATATTCCTTTTGACCGTGCGCATATATAATAGTTCGGTTTTTTAAATCGAAAAATGTTTGGGGTTACTAGGGGTCAAAATGTAAATTTTTACTCCATTCACTCAAAACCCTACTTGTCCGAGGGAAAATGACTGATGATACTCAGAATTAGTCAAAAGATTCCTTGGATCCATGTACATATAGGGTGCTTCTACACTAAAAGTGAAATGTCAAACGAGGACACTAGGGGTCATTGAACTTTACAGGGGGAAAATATAAGGCATGCTCCGATTTTGACCGGGTTTCTTTTATTTTGTGGGCATTGATGAGACAAGAACAAAAGTCAATCATATCATTAAGGTCAAAGGTTAAAAAAGGTCACTAAGGGTCAAAATGTACATTTCACTCCTCGCACTCAAAATACTACTTGTCCGAGAGAAAATGACCTATGATTGTCAGAATTAGTCAAAATATTCCTCTCATCCATGTTCATATAGGGTGCTTCTCCACTAAAAGTGACATGTCAAACAGGGTCACTAGGGGTCATTGAACTATACAGGTGTAAAATGTAAGACATGCTTTGATTTTGACCGGATTTGTTTCATCTTGTGGGCATTGATGAGATAAGAACAAAAGTCAATTGCAAGTTTGGGGTCAAAGGTCAATAAAAGGTCACTAGGGGTCAAAAATGATTTTCACTTAAAACGCCGTTGCAATTTAGTGAAATGAGCTAGGATCGTCAGAATTGGCCAACATATTCCTGTTGACCGTAAAAGGTCAAAGGTCAACGACTTCGACTAATATCCGTGATCTATGATCACAATTAGCTCTAGTTATATTAGTTGAGAAACAACTAATATACTGTATTCGTCCTGTTTCCTTCTTCTTCTTCCGTCATGGGACCTATAGCTCCGTAACCATTGACCCGATTTTGACCATATTTGGTCACAAGTACCCTTATGTGCACCACTACTCAGGTTTTAAAGCACAAGAGGTCAAAGGTCACACAGGGGTCAAACGCGATTTTCACTTAAAACGTCCTTGCTACTTAGCGAAATGACACAGGATGCTGAGAATTGGTCAACAGGTTCCTTTGGACAGTACGCATGTATAATAGTTCGGTTTTTAAAATCGAAAAATATTTAGCGTCAGTAGGGGTCAAAATGTAAATTGTCACTCCAATCACTCAAAATGCTACTTGTCCGAGAGGAAATGACTAATGATTGTCAGAATTAGTCAAAAGATTCCTCTCATCCATGTTCATATAGGGTCCTTCTCCACTAAAAGTGACATGTCACACGGGGTCACTAGAGGTCATTGAACTATACAAGTGAAATTCTTAAGACATGCTCCGATTTTGACGGGACTACTTTTTTCTTGTGCGCATTGATCAGCCAAGCAAAAAAGTCAATTACAAGTTTTGGGTCAGAGGTCAAGAAAAGGTCACTAGGGGTCAAAATGTAAATGTCCCTAAATCTAGAATGATTGTCCTGTCCAGCACTGTCATGTCATGTTGATATCCGTATAATGTCATATACGGCATTCCATCAACACATTTGTAATAGAAAGTATGAATTAATGCAAAAAAATTAATATCACAAAGCGGAAATGGAGTTAGATTTCCATTCAAACATCTTCGGACTCAGTACTACAAAAGACATAAGTAGTGACAGAATCAGCAAATCATATAAAGGATTAACAAATTATTTGAGAAAAATGGGATGCACATATAATCTTTTCTTATCATAAAAACGTGCCAAACTATGGCACGCCCCAGAGGACAAAAACGTGTTGAGACTAATATATATTCGTGATCTATGATCACAGTTCATATCTCTTTCTTCAGCCATGGGACCTATAGCTCCGTAACCATCAACCCGAATTTGACCATATTTAGTCATAAGAATCCTTATGTGCACCACTACTTAGGTTGTAAAGCATAAGGGGTCAAAGGTCACACAAGGGTAACTAGGGGTCAAAACGTGATTTTCACTAAAAACGCATTTGCAATTTAGTGAAATGACCTATGATCGTCAGAATTAGTCAACATATTTCTTTTGACCGTAAGCATGTATAATAGTTCGGTTTTTTAAATCGAAAAATGTTTGGGGTCACTAGAGGTCAAAATGTAAATTTTAACTCATTGACTCAAAATGCTACTTGTCCGAGAGCAATGACTGATGATACTCAGAATTAGTCAAAAGATGTCTTGGATCCATGTTCATATAGGGTGCTTCTCCATTAAAAGTGACATGTCAAACGGGGTCACTAGGGGTCATTGAACTATACAAGTGTAAAACTGAAGACATGCTCTGATTTTGACCGGACTACTTTTTTCTTGTGCGCATTGATCAGCCAAGAAAAAAAGTCAATTATAAGTTTGGGGTCAAAGGTCAAAAAAAGGTCATTAGGGTTCAAAATGTATTTTTTAACTACTTCAGGGTTGAAATTTATAAAACCAATTATCAAATATAGTACAATTTAAGGTTAGTGCCCTTTGACAACATATAGCAAGGTCAAAGGTCAAAGCCCTCGACTAATATCCGTGATCTAAGATCACAATTATCTCTAGTATGTTTTTGTATTTGTACGACAAAAACAAGAAATCTTCTTTCTTCCGTCATGGGACCTATAGCTCCGCAACCATTGAGCCGATTTTGACCATATTTAGTCATAAGTACCCTTACGTGCACCACTACTTAGGTTGTAAAGCATAAGGGTTCAAAGGTCACACAGGGGTGACTAGGGGTCAAAACGTGATTTTCACTTAAAACGCATTTGCAATTTATTGAAATGACCTAGGATCTTGAGAATTGGCCAACATATTCCTTTTGACCGTACGCATATATAATAGTTCGGTTTTTTAAATCGATAAATGTTTGGGGTTACTAGGGGGTCAAAATGTAAATTTTACTCCATTCACTCAAAACCCTACTTGTCCGAGGGAAAATGACTGATGATACTCAGAATTGGTCAAAAGATTCCTTGGATCCATGTACATATAGGGTGCTTCTCCACTAAAAGTGAAATGTCAAACAGGGTCACTAGGGGTCATTGAACTTTACAGGGGAAAATATAAGGCATGCTCTGATTTTGACCGGGTTTCTTTTATTTTGTGGGCATTGATGAGACAAGAACAAAAGTCAATCATACCGTTAAGGTCAAAGGTCAAAAGAAGGTCCCTAGGGGTCAAAATATACATTTTCCCTCCGCGCACTCACAATACTACTTGTGCGAGACGAAATGACCGATGATTGTCAGAATTTGTCAAAAGATTCCTATTATCCATGTTCATACAGGGTGCTTCTCCATTAAAAGTGACATGTCAAACGGGGTCACTAGGGTTCATTGAACTATACAGGTGTAAAACTGAAGACATGCTCTGATTTTGACCGGACTACTTTTTTCATGTGCGCATTGATAAGCCAAGAAAAAAATTCAATTATAAGTTTGGGATCAAAGGTCAAAAAAAGGTCATTAGGGTTCAAAATGTATTTTTTTAACTATTTCAGAGCTGAATTTTATAAAAACAATTATCAAATATAGTACAACTTAAGGTTATTGCCCTTTGACACCATATAGCAAGGTCAAAGGTCAAAGCCCTCGACTAATATCCGTGATCTAAGATCACAATTATCTCTATTTATATTAGTCGAGAAACGACTAATATACTGTATTATATTAGTCGAGAAACGACTAATATACTGTATTTGTCCTGTTTCTTCTTCTTCTTCTTTCTTCCATCATGGGACCTATAGCTCCGTAACCATTGAGCCGATTTTAACCATATTTGGTCATAAGAACTCTTATGTGCACCACTACTCAGGTTGTAAAGCATAAGGGGTCAAAGGTCACACAGGGGTCACTAGGGGTCAAAACGTGATTTTCACTAAAAACGCATTTGCAATTTAGTAAAATGACCTAGGATCGTCAGAATTGGTCCACATATTCCTTTTGACCGTACGCATGTACAAAAGAACGGTTTTTAAAAAAAAAAATCATTTGGGGTCACTAGGGGTCAAAATGTAAATTTTACTCCATTCACTCAAAACCCTACTTGTCCGAGGGAAAATGACTGATGATACTCAGAATTGGTCAAAAGATTTCTTGGATCAATGTTCATATAGGGTCCTTCCACACTAAAAGTGAAATGTCAAACAGGGTCACTAGGGGTCATTGAACTTTACAGGGGGAAAATATAACGCATGCTCCGATTTTGACCGGGTTTCTTTTATTTGGTGGGCATTGATGAGACAAGAACAAAAGTCAATCACATTGTTAAGATAAAAGGTCAAAAAAAGGTCACTAGGGGTCAAAATGTACATTTTCACTCCTCGCCCTCAAAATACTACTTGTCCAAGAGATAATGACCTATGATTGTCAGAATTAGTCAAAAGATTCCTCTTATCCATGTCCATATAGGGTCCTTCTCCACTAAAAGTGACATGTCACACGAGGTCACTAGAGGTCATTGAACTATACAAATGAAAATCTTAAGACATGCTCCGATTTTGACGGGACTACTTTTTTCTTGTGCGCATTGATCAGTCAAGCAAAAAAGTCAATGACAAGTTTTGGGTCAGAGGTCAAAAAAAGGTCACTAGGGGTCAAAACGTGATTTTCACTAAAAACGCATTTGCAATTTAGTGAAATGACCTAGGATCGTCAGAATTGGTCAACATATTCCTTTTGACCGTACGCATGTACAATAGTTCGGTTTTTAAAATCAAAAAATATTTGGGGTCACTAGGGGTCAAAATGTAAATTTTTCTCCATTCACTCAAAATGCTACTTGTCCGAGAGGAAATGACCTATGATTGTCAGAATTAGTCAAAAGATTCCTCTCATCCATGTTCATATAGGGTCCTTCTCCACTAAAAGTGACATGTCACACGGGGTCACTAGAGGTCATTGAACTATACAGGTGAAAATCTTAAGACATGCTCCGATTTTGACGGAACTACTTTTTTCTTGCGCGCATTGATAAGCCAAGAAAAAAGTCAATCATAAGTTTGGGGGTCAAAGGTCAAGAAAAGGTCACTAGGGGTCAAAAAGTGATTTTCACTTAAAACGCCGTTGCAATTTAGTGAAATTACCATAGGATCGTCAGAATTGGCCAACATATTCCTGTTGACCGTACGCATATACAATAGTTCGGTTTTTAAAATCAAAACTGAACGCTGATTGGTTCCAACAAATACGCACATCCCCGCTCTCTAACTACCAAATCCGCTAGACTAATATCCGCGATCTCCGATCGCAGCTTATGTCTAGTTCTAGCTGTTTCTTTCTTCCTCTTCTTTCTTTCTTACGTCATGGGACCTATAGCTCCGTAACCATTGAGCCGATTTTGACCATATTTGGTCATAAGTACCCTTATGTGCACCACTACTCAGGTTGTAAAGCATAAGGGGTCAAAGGTCACACAAGGGTAACTAGGGGTCAAAACGTGATTTTCACTTAAAACGCATTTGCAATTTATTGAAATGACCTAGGATCTTGAGAATTGGCCAACATATTCCTTTTGACCGTACGCATATATAATAGTTTGGTTTTTTAAATCGATAAATGTTTGGGGTTACTAGAGGTAAAAATGTAAATGTTACTCCATTCACTCAAAACCCTACTTGTCCGAGGGAAAATGACTGATGATACTCAGAATTGGTCAAAATATTCCTTGGATCCATGTACATATAGGGTGCTTCTCCACTAAAAGTGAAAGGTCAAACGAGGTCACTAGGGTTCATTGAACTTTACAGGGGGAAAATGTAAGGCATGCTCCGATTTTGACCGGGTTTCTTTTATTTTGTGGGCATTGATGAGACAAGAACAAAAGTCAATCATATTGTTAAGGTCAAAGGTCAAAAAAAGGTCCCTAGGGGTCAAAATGTACATTTTCACTCCGCGCACTCAAAATACTACTTGTCCGAGACGAAATGACCGATGATTGTCAGAATTTGTCAAAAGATTCCTCTCATCCATGTTCATATAGGGTGCTTCTCCATTAAAAGTGACATGTCAAACGGGGTCACTAGGGGTCATTGAACTATACCGGTGTAAAACTGAAGACAGGCTCTGATTTTGACCGGACTACTTTTTTCATGTGCGCATTGATAAGCCAAGAAAAAAAGTCAATTATAAGTTTGGGGTCAAAGGTCAAAAAAAGGTCATTAGGGTTCAAAATGTATTTTTTAACTACTTCAGGGCTGAAATTTATAAAAACAATTATCAAATATAGTACAACTTCAGGTTATTGCCCTTTGACAACATATAGCAAGGTCAAAGGTCAAAGCCCTCGACTAATATCCGTGATCTAAGATCACAATATTATCTCTAGTTCTTTCTTTCTTTCTTCCGTCATGGGACCTATAGCTCCGTAACCATTAGGCCGATTTTGACCATATTTGGTCATAAGAACCCTTATGTGCACCACTACTCAGGTTGTAAAGCATAAGGGGTCAAAGGTCACACACAAATAACTAGGGGTCAAAACGTGATTTTCACTTAAAACGCATTTGCAATTTAGTGAAATGACCTAGGATCTTCAGAATTGGCGAACATATTCCTTTTGACCGTACGCATATATAAAAGTTCGGTTTTTTAAATCGAAAAATGTTTGGGGTTACTAGGGGTCAAAATGTAAATTTTAACTCATTCACTCAAAACCCTACTTGTCCGAGGGAAAATGACTGATGATACTCAGAATTGGTCAAAAGATTCCTTGGATCCATGTACATGTAGGGTGCTTCTCCACTAAAAGTGAAATGTCAAACGGGGTCACAAGGGGTCATTGAACTTTACAGGGGGAAAATATAAGGCATGCTCCGATTTTGACCGGGTTTCTCTTATGTTGTGAGCATTGATGAGACAAGAACAAAAGTCAATTATACCGTTAAGGTCAAAGGTCAAGAAAAGGTCCCTAGGGGTCAAAATGTACATTTTTACTCCGCGCACTCAAAATACTACTTGTCTGAGACGAAATGACCGATGACTGTCAGAATTTGTCAAAAGATTCCTCTTATGCATGTTCATATAGGGTGCTTCTCCATTAAAAGTGACATGTCAAACGGGGTCACTAGGGGTCATTGAACTATACAGGTGTAAAACTAAAGACATGCTCTGATTTTGACCGGACTACGTTTTTCTTGTGCGCATTGATAAGCCAAGAAAAAAAGTCAATTATAAGTTTGGGGTCAAAGGTCAAGAAAAGGTCATTAGGGTTCAAAATGTATTTTTTTAACTACTTCAGGGCTGAAATTTATAAAAACAATTATCAAATATAGTACAATTTAGGGTTATTGCCCTTTGACAACATATAGCAAGGTCAAAGGTCAAAGCCCTCGACTAATATCCGTGATCTAAGATCACAATTATCTCTAGTATGTTTTTGTATTTGTACGACAAAAACAAGAAATCTTTCTTTCTTCCGTCATGGGACCTATAGCTCCGTAACCATAGAGCCGATTTTGACCATATTTAGTCATAAGTACCCTTATGTGCACCACTACTCAGGTTGTAAAGCATAAGGGGTCAAAGGTCACACAAGGGTAACTAGGGGTCAAAACGTGATTTTCACTTAAAACGCATTTGCAATTTAGTGAAATGACCTAGGATCGTGAGAATTGGCCAACATATTCCTTTTGACCTTACGCATATATAATAGTTAGGTTTTTTAAATCGAAAAATGTTTGGGGTCACTAGAGGTAAAAATGTAAATTTTAACTCATTCACTCAAAATGCTACTTGTCCGAGAGCAAATGACTGATGATACTCAGAATTAGTCAAAAGATTCCTTGGGTCCATGTTCATATAGGGTGCTTCTCCACTAAAAGTGACATTTCAAACGGGGTCACTAGGGGTCATTGAACTATACAAGTGTGAAACTTAAGACATGCTCTGATTTTGACCGGACCACTTTTTTCTTGTGCGCATTGATAAACCAAGAAAAAAAGTCAATAATAAGTTTGGGGTCAAAGGTCAAGAAAAGGTCATTAGGGTTCAAAATGTATTTTTTTAACTACTTCAGGGCTGAAATTTATAAAAACAATTATCAAATATTATACAACTTAAGGTTATTGCCCTTTGACAACATGAAGTCAAAGGTCAAAGCCCTCGACTAATATCTGTGATCTAAGATCACAATTATCTCTAGTTCTTTCTTTCTTCCGTCATGGGACCTATAGCTCCGTAACCATGGAGCCGATTTTGACCATATTTAGTCATAAGTACCCTTATGTGCACCACTACTCAGGTTGTAAAGCATAAGGGGTCAAAAGTCACACAAGGGTAACTAGGGGTCAAAACGTGATTTTCACTTAAAACGCATTTGCAATTTATTGAAATGATCTAGGATCTTGAGAATCGGCCAACATATTCCTTTTGACCGTACGCATATATAATAGTTCGGTTTTTTAAATCGAAAAATGTTTGTGGTTACTAGGGGTCAAAATGTAAATTTTACTCCATTCACTCAAAACCCTACTTGTCCAAGGGAAAATGACCGATGATACTCAGAACTAGTCAAAAGATTCCTTGGATCCATGTACATATAGGGTGCTTCTCCACTAAAAGTGAATTGTCAAACGGGGTCACTAGGGGTCATTGAACTTTACAGGGGGAAAATATAAGGCATGCTCCGATTTTGACCGGGTTTCTTTTATTTTGTGGGCATTGATGAGACAAGAACAAAAGTCAATCATACCGTTAAGGTCAAAGGTCAAGAAAAGGTCCCTAGGGGTCAAAATGTACATTTTCACTCCGCGCACTCAAAATCCTACTTGTCCGAGACAAAATGACCGATGATTGTCAGAATTTGTCAAAAGATTCCTCTTATCCATGTTCATATAGGGTGCTTCTCCATTAAAAGTGACATGTCAAACGGGGTCACTAGGGGTCATTGAACTATACAGGTGTAAAACTGAAGACATGCTCTGATTTTGACCGGATTACTTTTTTCTTGTGCGTATTGATAAGCCAAGAAAAAAAGTCAATTATAAGTTTGGGGTCAAAGGTCAAGAAAAGGTCATTAGGGTTCAAAATGTATTTTTTTAACTACTTCAGGGCTGAAATTTATAAAAACAATTATCAAATATAGTACAACTTAAGGTTATTGCCCTTTGACAACATATAGCAAGGTCAAAGGTCAAAGCCCTCGACTAATATCCGTGATCTAAGATCACAATTATCTCTAGTTCACATTCTTTCTAGTTCTTAATATACATTTTGGGGTATTTTGGGTCTAATACCACTATTTCTGCTATTGAATGATTACAATATGATACGAACTTCCTTTAGAATGGTTTAAAGCCTCGGTATTATGAATTACATCTGTATTATATTTCAAATGGTGTCCGTAAATATATTTTTGATGACGAAATATCATGATTTATGTATTTTATTCCCTGCTTTTTGTGTATATTAACCGTCGGGTCATCATTGTCATATTGACTAACTTCCCCTGTAACATGAAAAGCTGGTTAAATATCAAAATAGTTTATTATAAGTACCAAATAATGATTATATGAAGTACTAGTAAATAAATTAATTAAAGAAAGGGGTATATTATAGACAAATGTATGGGGCATCTGATTATCACAACCATTTAACTACATGTAGGTTCAAACCGTTGTATATAATTAACGTGCAGTCGAACATTTCGCTTGCTTTGTACACCAATATTCATGGTATTACTGCTATTTACACGTTATCCACAAAAACTGTATAAAACATGGGTTTCATGAGACATGTATCCTTTTTACACGTTAGATAATATGGAAATGTGTTTGTAAAGAACATACTGCCTAGTTTCCGTATTGTCATTTAATGATTTCTGTGTATTCTAACCGTTGGAACATATAGGACCAGTTGCCCCAATGATGGGGTAACTGGTCCGTGCCAAGTAAAGTTTTGAGTTAGTGGTAATTGGCCTTCTGTTTGGATATTAATTTGTTAAGGGGGCTGTGCACCTTCGTATAGCCTCCGTAAAACTGCCTTAACTTCTTCATTATTCATTTATTCTAGATAAAAGTATACATTTTTTTGCAGGAAAGGGTTCAATGAATCCAACTATGATCATGAAATTGACCATTTTGGAGAAAATGATAAAAACACGTTTTTTGACCCATTTTAGGTTTGGAAAAGATAACTCAAAATATATTTTGTCAAATTTTGTCATACTAGTTTTATTATATTCCTCATACAATTCCCTAGGAATCGTTTTTTGTTGTTGAAAATATTTATTATTTTTTGAATTAGAGACCAAAAAATGCTAAAAAACGTGATTTTTTACCTCCAAAATCGTGAAAATCATTTTTTGGCACTTTTATATGTTATATGTTAACAGTAACATGGGTGATATTTTCATAGCAATTCCATAAACTTTTGTGAATTGTGACGTGGGCATGTACTCTTGAATATCTAGAAGTTGCTTATTGCCCCCAATATTAATTTATTTATTTGAATATGAAACTCTGTTTTTCTAAGGGAGGAACCGGATTTTGATAGTGACGCATCATAATAAACATGAATAAAATACTGTGGTAACACAGTAACAGCATTTTTTATCAGTTTTCAGTGATATCCAGGAATAAATATGGTTTTATCGAGGAGAGCATCGTTCATGATAGGCCTGTCTTTTATCTTGGCTGTGATTGTGATCCTCGAGGTTCTTCAACTTGTACCCACGCTCCGTGTAAGATATGTCTCCGTGGCCGCTAACGGAGGAGATGTAATCGACGGTAAGTTTAACACTTTCTACGCAGCGGGCGTTTGCAGACGACATTCCAATATTTCAGAAAATGTTTCAAAATTGTCAATATTATCTAATCTAGTTACCATATTTGGAATCACCATGAAAAATTCATTGAAATAAGTACAAACATACCTAGTATTGGTTCAACAATCCTTGAGATAGACTTTGAAAGTTGGAAAAGGTTTCTGAAAAATCTGTTTCGTACATGGTCATAATGGTAAAGGTAGCCTAATAGCCGCATGGAAAGTGTTAACGGAATTTGAATTCTTTAAAAACAAATAAAATAAGCTTGGTAAACGACTTCCACACCACACATGATAGCCAGATTGGCGTCAACTGACTCTTAAGTGGAGTAAACTAGCACTGACTCTCAAAAGGAGTCACCTGAATGTCCCAATAGAGTTCAATTGATCCTACCTGTGGAGTCAATTGACTCTACCTGCGGGGTCATGCACAATTATAAAAAAATCCACGGTGGAGTCATATTGACTCTACATGCAGAGTCAATTGACTCTAACCGTGGAGTCGTCCAATGGACCCATTGCTGAGGGAGCGGCCATTTTACAGTGCAGACGGCAGGCAGACACATGCATGCATAGGAGAACCAAGGAATGCGAACAATCAGTTTATGAAGTGAGGTAAAGTTGTAATAATAATAATAAATAAGCATAATTGCAACTTTTGCTTGTAAAATTAATTAAAGCCTTAGTGTGGCAGGCATACTGGGTCACAGTTCATGAATAAACTTAGTGGATTTATAATTATGATAGGTAAGCTTACCAAGTTCATGAAAAGTGAACATTGCGATTTTAGACTCCTAACCATGTTAACAGCAGCCTCTACAAGCAAAAGTTGCAATTACATGCTTATTTATTATTATTGTTACAACTTTACCTCATTTCATGAACTGATTGTTCTCCTTCCTGGGTTCTCCTATGCATGTATGTACATGTAATATGCTTGCCGTCTGCACACGGCTTCAAATGGACTCTTCAAATGGAGTCAGGGTGACTCTTAAAAATGGAGTCAATGTTACTCTAAGTCTAAAAACATGGTCCCCGAGCACGTTAAATAGGTTACAGACTCTTTCGTAAACAGTAGGGGATCATCCCGGTCTGTATCTGGTCACACATCTTTCGGTCAGCGCTATGATCTCAATGTAGCAGCGTTATATTAAGCGGCTGATTCTCAGCTCAATACAATTGTCCAGGAATTTAATGAAACTCTTGAAAAAATCAATCTAGCGCTTCTGCCAATAGGTGCAAAAATTCAAGCCATAAATGATATGGCTATTTCCAGGCTGAACTTCTTCTTTTGTAACATTACTTTCCCTTTAAAGACATTGTTGGCCATGGAGGATAGCATTGTGAAATTTGTTCGTGAATGGATGCATTTAAACAAATCATCAAACAGGGATATCATGTTTATTCCCTCCAGCAAGGGAGGATTAGGGAATTTTGAAACCGACATCCTTATATATTGTTAAGAAACTGACTTTTCTAACTCAATGCTTAAACTCTGATGACAATCAAAGAAAGCTCTGCGCTCGATCATCCTTTCGGTTGCATATGAACAAGAGAAAGGCTATTTATCACGAAGTTGATGACGGTGACACAGCTTTGTTTGGGAGTTATGAGGTCAATGAAAATGACAGAATCATCAAAGGGAGTAGGTAAAGTAAACTGGCCTAAGTCAATCTGGGTAGAATTCAATGAACTATGCATGCGTGAGAGATTGAAAGGCTGGCTCATAGCGGTAGATAACCAACGCAGGGCGACGGACGTGAAAATCACAAAATGTTGGCGGCAAAACGACGGCAAAAGGGGAAAAGCTAGATTCGCTGACGGGTGGGAACGACCTTCAGCGACAACATGACGGCAAGGGACGAATGGCTGCGGCAGGGAACGGAGTCTAGTGACCAAAATCGGACGTTGCCTGAGCGGCGAGTGACGATGTCTCGACCGAGCCCGGCAACAAGGAACGAGGTCAGACGGCTGGCAGCAGAATGGCTGGCGGCAAGGAACGGCTGCTGACGGTGGGTTGCGGCGACGATGACGATGTGTGTGGGCGGGTCGTATAAATAGTCGAGTTTGGCGTTCCCACTCTTCACAACGTTCTGGCCATCCACTCAGACATACGCTGTGCTGGGCTGGAGAAGAATCTACTAACTAAAAGTTTAAAATCGTGGACCATCGTTACAAAATCGTAACCCATCGCAGATCACCATTGCAATGCCGCAGGTACTCGCAAACGACCCGCCATCATCAGTCATCACCCGTCACCCTCCGGCCGAAATTCGCAACCCATCGTCGCACCAAGGATGTTAAAATTTCGTTACTTGCCGCAATGTGTCGTCAGGGTTCGAGATGTGACGTCACTTGCCGTTATTTAGCCGTCAATGGTCGTTGACAACGACTACCAACGAAATTGTGACGACCTCAAAACTACTAGATACGGCCTCGCACGGCATGGAAACGCAAAGGAAATGAGGGTTGCGGTATTACCCTAACACGTATCCCAAAACATGTCGTATTTGCAATAATCCGTCTGATACTGTGTCTCACATAATGAATGGCTGTATGGAATTCCGCAACATTTACGTTGCTCGTCATGACCGCATTGTGGAGCATGTTAGAGTTGAGATCATGAAACAACACCCCAATGTCGATATCTTTAGTGACCAACCCATAACGAGCGACTTTTTGGACAGCCAAAACCGATTTTAATTTCATTCATCATCGTAAACCCGATCTCCTTGTTTGTGACCATCAGAACATGAAATCTGTCATTGTTTAAATTTCCTGTCCGTATGATGCTTTTGTGAACACATGCTACACCACAAAATTTAATTATTACCAACCACTCAATGAGTTATCAATATTGCAACTCCATACTCATGTAAAACAATCATCATCATTATTGGCAGTATACTCGTAGGTACCATCCACAGTAGAGTTGCATCTGGGTTAAAAATGCTAGGTTTACCAAACAGACGGTGTAAGGCCATTGCCAAATACATCGGCATTAGCGCTGCCATTGGTTCAAACATCGTATGGAAAAACGCGCCCGTTTGTTGTTGTTTTCCTAATTAATGTCATGATAGATTTGTCAATGAGTTTGGCGAAGGCCTAGTGACCGTTATTTGCTTTTTGTTTCTGTTTCTGATAATTTGCATATTTATTGCTTTTCTATACTATGCTTGTAATTATAATTTGTATTATATTACTGTGTTGAAATTGAGCAATAAAATACTTGTATTGTCCCCATTGACATTACATTACAATGAAAGGCTTATAATGTTGTCAAACGAGAGTCTTTAAGAAAATCCTGCTGCAAGTAGTATAATTGATGTGACTTCAATTCAGTCCACTTGTGATTTTCTTAATGACCCTATATCATGTATTATCTTTTGAATAACGCGTGTTTGTTTTAGTTAGGATTAAACTGTTTTCATATATTTTCGCCAAGTTATGCCTGTCTGCACAATGTATTAGATATGAAAGTCCAGACGACCCTTTGATACTGTTTGTTTTGGGGAAAAGTTCTGTTGGTAATGTAGTGATGTTGCGTTAAGCATGCTGGACTGCACAATATATCTTCTTTGGGCATGTTGGGAGAGATCATAACTTTTGTATGGCGTTGAAATTAACCATCTATAGATGGTGTGACCGGTGACGTCATGTATTTACAAATGGGACACCCTCTGTTGATTCCCTCCAGGCAGAATATACAGTAAAGTTAATGAAGACAACATGAAATTTCTTTCTAATGAATTGTAAAACTCATTTATTTTTTATTTTTTGTGTGAAATGCGATAGCTTATAGCATTCCTAAGCAAGTTTAAAGACAGTTTTGATAACAATTTGCTGTGACACCACAATCTAGTTAGAAAACCTGATCTGGCCTATGTAAACTATAGGAACTCTTGCCCGGTGTGTTTTGTCTCAAATCAACAGAGGGCGTCCTAAATGTAAACAACGGTCACCTCATCTATACCGTCCATGGATTAACTAACTATGTATTTCTCATCTTCGTGTGTGTTGCATTATCCAAGGTACGGATCCAGTGTTGAGAGGAACATTGCAATATCTAATTGAGAAGATTGAGAAAGAAGGCCCGACATTTCTCGAAACTGCATCTAATTCCGAAGTTCAAACGGTAAATGGACATAATCTTTCACTATCAATTATAACAAAAACGTACACTGGAGTTCATTACAAACTTTACCATTGGTCAAACATTCCTATAGATGCCATAGTATTCTGTTTTAAAAAAGTACTAAGCGCCTTATACATTTGATAATGTAATTTGCTGTATTTAGAAAACATAGCACTATTTTCCAGATGGTGCTGGACACGGTATAGGTATTTAATTCTGACGTTAAATTGGATTTTGATTAAGAGGACGCCAACAATTAGTCTCATGCTGAAACTGCATTAATTAATTCTAAAATCGTTGGAGTATTCAGGAACGAGAGTATGTTCACTACCCTTCATCTTTGTCTTCTTTTTCTTTTGTTTTTCTTCTCCTCATATTTTTCTAAGCTTTAAGTATTTTTCCAACATCAACTTTTAGTATCTTCTTTGTTAGAATGTTAAAGATAATCTCTGAATTCACCAGAATTAGTCCAAGCATCAAATACAGGCTGTCTCAAGTTTAATTGATATGATGAAATCAACGATTTTAGGTTGTTTTAATAAACTTTGACATATTGCAACTTGTCATTACAATTTTAAATCATGAAAATAAAATCAGATTTGTTAAACTTATCAATTTAAAGGGTAAACAATATTTGTAGAACGATTTTATGTTTCTCGTTTTAAATATTATTAGTTTCATGTCATACCATAATACACTTTGTTAACACACAATTATACAAGGACAATAAACAACATTAAATGCGACATGTTAACAGGAGACAATACAACAAATACATACAAGGTAAGACAAGAAACAAGACAAAAAACAAGACAAGAAACAAGACAAGACAAGATTTAATGCTGCGCGCAGTGAATGGCGCACACGCGGAATGCATTAGACGATGTGAATACACTCCGCGTATTTTAGTTTCTTGCTTTCTGATTGGTTCGACACTACTAAGAGTGTATGAATGAACAACAACAAAGAGTTAATTAAAGGTTCTTCGTATCTTTGAGAGTTTTGCCTATGTTTCTATCTTCACTTTTTGTCTCCATCTTTTTCAGAGTTTGCTTGAACTTCCTGAGAATGAGTTTATGATACTACAAGATCTCATTCAAACAGCAAGAAAACAACATCTTCATGATATGTGTCAAAAATACCACAAGGCGGCACCTAATCCAATCGGCGTTGCGAAATCATCAAAAGAAATGCTCGTGATTGAAAAACATAAATTAGTGATGTGTGTTACCGCCAAGGTTGCTGGAAAAAGTTGGAAGCGGGTGTTGAACGTGTTAGCAGGGTTGTCCAATTCGACGATAGAGGGCGAAAGTTGGAGGGCTGTGGAAAAATCGCGCCCAATTCAGCGGCTAAATAACTATAATACAACACAGATAGAGCACGCTTTTAAAGAATACACATTTGTCATGTTTTCCCGCCATCCATTGTCGAGGATTTTATCGGCTTTCAACAACAAAATATCGCCTAATGCAACCGATGTCAGACATATGAAAAGTTTTCAGCGCATCGGTTATCAAATAATAAAACAATACCGGCCGTGGGCACCGTCATTGAAGACAAAGAACCCTGCTAAGTATGATCTGACATTTCATGACTATGTCAGATTTCTTGCTAACAGTCAAAGTCCGTCAAGAAATGACAATCACTTTATTGAGAACTACAAGTTTTGTAATCCGTGTGATATTCCCTATACGGTGATCGGGAAATTTGAAACACTTTTGGAAGATGCGAAATACATACTGAAATGGATTAAGGCCGATGACATTGTAAGCTTTCCTGAAACAGAAGGGTTTGGCGGAAGCGCCACTCACAGTTCAGATCTCACAAAAATGGTTTCGTTCTATGATCAAGTACCCATAAGAGATCTGGAGAAATTGACCAAGAGATATGAAATGGACTTTATACTATTTAACTATACTTTACCAACCCGGAGTGTTTTACTGGAATGGCTGGGGTTTGAGTAAATTCCATGACAAATGTAACTAATTGTAGCAGACAGGTATATATGTTTAACGCTGATGACACGTTATAATCTAGTCTGATTCATCAGGATTGGTGATATACCAATATAGGAGAGCACGTGTGGTCTAGTGGATAGCATGCCGGTCTCACGATGCAAAGGTTGTGAGTTCTAGCCCCACTACAGCCAACTTGTTTGTATCCTTGGGCAAGGTACTTAGTCTCAATTGCTTCGTCGACCCAAGCGAGATTGGGGAGCTGTTAGGGGATATTACAATCTAAGTGCTGATACTGTGTGCGCCGTATCGGTGGCCTGGTAAATGAAGCGAAATGACGGTGACGATTTCCTAATGGCAGCAAAAAACAGTGGTTCGGAAGTCACGTATAAATGGTGGTCCCGTGCATCGGAAGAGCAATACCCGAGCACGTTAAAAGGTTACAGACTCTTTCGTAAAGAGTAGGGGATCATCCCGGTCTGTATCTGTTCACACATCTAACGGACCCCAATGGAAATAAGCTAATAAGCTTATTGGGTTATCCAGGGTCGTAGGACCCAAATAATATCAAATCAAATCAAATCAAATACATGAGAGAAAGGTTTATTGTATCTAATCTAATTTCCATTTACTTTTTTATTGTGGACGTTTCAACAAACACTGTTGCATTTATCAGCACATGGTAGTGTAGTAGAACATGTAAAATAACATGGGATATTAATACAGTATCACATGGTTAGTATTTTGTCAATATTAACTATAACCTAAATTTTATTTCTTTAAAATTTGTTATTCGAAACGGGAGATATGGGCATTTACTCAAATTCTGTAAAATCAAAATATGTTTCAACTTATAATAATAATAATAGGCCTAATACTGAACATTTATAATGCGCGCAAATCTGCCAAAGCACTCATGGCGCATTGAGCAATTAAACAAAAGAAACAATGAACATTATTATAATACATATACAAATAATGCATACAAAAAGCAACAATTACACAATGCATTTCAAATCAATTGAAACAACTTATCTAAGGGACCCCTATGGATAACGCGCGCCTGACAGACCTGTTTCGAATTCGAAACACTTTAGGAAGACGCGGAATACATTTTGAAATGGATTAAGGCTGATGACATTGTAAGCTTTCCTGAAATGGAGGGGTTTGCTGGAAATGCCACTCACAGTTCAGATCTCACAAAAATTGATTTAATTCTAAGATCAAGTACCCATAAAAGATCTGGAGGAAATGATCAAGAGATATGAAATGGACTTTATACTATTTCACTATACTTAACCAATCCGGAGTGTTTTACATGAACGACGCCTTGACAAATGTAAACTAACAGACATGTATGTTTAACGCTGACGACACGTTATAATCTAGTCAGACCCTGGTAACCTAGACCATTTTTATATTTGCATGACGTATTTTATGTAACAAGTAAAAGGATGCAAATATGACCTATGAACCATGCTCTGGTTAACTCTGATTTACTGTATTAAGGCAATTCAACATACTGTCCACTCCCTTTGGTCTTCTTCTATATATTGTTTTGTTACCTCTTAGGTTGGGGTTGGTCAGCCGGGCGTTTTCTGTCTCTCAAAATGTCAACAATTTTCGAAATTGTCAAAAATTGTCAATAAATCAAACAATGTTCAACCGTTTTCAAATATTTCATTTAAAAGAAATCACTATTTTTCTTCGTCGCCTTGTTTCTTATGAATCCAGTTTCCGGCAGCATGGTGCTAAGCATTGGTTTCCAGTTTCCAATACGATTTATTCCGTTAAAATATACTACCGGGTTCCAAATTGTCGGTTCCTTTCATCTATGCTTAGCACCAGGCTGCTTGAAATGAGATTCGTTTCTTACACTGCAAAAACACCGGTGTTAAAAATAACACCAATGGTGTTGTGAGAGGTCCACACCAACACCGTTGTACCGGTGTTAAATTCTTGGTGTGTTGTTATGTCAACACCATGTAGTGTCATTTTAACACTGCAATTGTGACGAATAACACTGTAAGTGTTAATGTAACACCAAGATAGTGTTGAAATAACACTAATTGGTGTGGACCTCTCAGAACACCGAACAGTGTTATTTTTAACACCGGTGTTTTTGCAGTGTACAAACTACGCTAATGTCTCCAAGACAAGAATAAACGCTGCAGTAACATGTTTCCTTTTGTGAAATAAATAATATTATTGGTAACCAACTCAGCAATTTAGTTGGTGTTTATGATTGCTTTGATCTGAAACTTTATCCGGGCTTACTTTGTATCCCCTAATCATGATTTGCTCAAGGTGTATTTGCGTCTACATTGCGGTGTCTATAGTTATTCTACTGACTTCGGTCGGTCTTTTAGCTATATTCCTGAGCAGTCCCTTCTTTTTTCTTCTTTTTTATATACCCATTTAACAAAGACGTCATAAAATGACGTAGGCCATTCTCACCGTTTTGAGCATCAACACGTTTGTTTGTAGTAATTGTTTTTTTTATGGTTTTTCAATATTTTGTTGTGTATTATCTATTACCTAAACATGTTCACATAATGTTCACGTTTCACATAGATCAATCATGTTGACATAGTATATCATTTTATAACACATTTTCATATTTTTTTCAGCATTTTTACATTTATCATTACACGGTACATGTATAACATTTATTACGCATTGCATATAGTGTCATCATGTCTACATTGTAAATTATATCATCACAAGGGCACAATATTAATCATAAATACTATATATCATTTATTTACACATACTTTCATCATGTTTACTTTGTATACCATTACATTCATCGCTTACATTTTTGCTGGTCGTACACGAGCAGCCTATAGTCAAGTCCCAAGTACCCTGGTCTATCTGTATATCATTATTACGCATTTCATAGTTTCGTCATGTCTACATTGTATATCTAAGCTCGCGCGCGGAGTGCCCAACTCTCTTTCATTAGCGTCTGGGCCAGACTCCTCCATGTATATTTTGGCTGTGGGGGTTCGACACTCCCCCCGCACAGCGTCTGTTTTACTTCCCAACATGAATTAATGCCGGTACCATTTATAGGCCTACACCTGGGTGAAGAGAGGCAAGCGCGGTAAAGTGCTTGCCCATTGACAAAGCTCACCGGTCAACTTCGAAAATCCTGCTAGTTAGGGCGCAGGGGTAAGTGTAAGGCTAGAAGAACACTTTCACTTTTATGTGATAGGTTGATATTTAGGGGTCATCGCTAGGGTGGATGTGAAAATTGAAAGTGGTGCAGTTTTAAAATAATGGCGAAAATGGTGAAAAAAAATCCTATTTTTGTTAGTAATTGTAAATTAAAAGAATATGAAGGTTATTATTTTTGATTGATACTGACCTTCATAATATATATAAGTAATGGTAATATTTATCAAAATATTTTGGGTCAATTTACCTCGTTGAAAACAAATTCTGAAAAAAGTGGGGGTAGCGTTAGGGTGAATGGTCATTATTTTCTTATCCTATAACTCATGAACCTCAAACATACCGGTGGTCTCTATCTTGCTCATAGCATTTCATTACATATGTACCCATTTACTCAGTCTGCTTGTTAGTCGTTCTTTCATTCCTTCTGTCAGGCTCTTATGTTAAACCCTTTGGTCCACTCTTACCAGCCATATCATTTATGGAATATCTCAAGGTTGAGATTTCTCCATCTTAACTCTATTTCATCTGTCACCAAAATGAACGGGTGTAAGCCAGTTCACTCTGGGTGAACTAGCCAGACTGGACCTTTGCCTTTAACTCTCAAAGGGCTTAATTCTGTCAGCATTTCTTAGGGTCCTCCATATCACCCCAATCTCACTAGTGATTTAAGGCGAGTGACGTTATTGAGTAGATCAACACGTGTCTTTCACTTTATCTCCACGTTAGTAGTTTAAGAATGGTTTTGTGTGATCTTCTTGGGCTCAGCCTTATGTACAAACTGCTTTAGGAACTTTATCTCATCCTGTCCATTGCGACATTCTAATCAAATGTTTGCAGCATGATGTCTTAAAGTGATATTGTAGAGTTATACCTGCTTGTTAGATCTAAAAAGATTTCTTTTTAAAAATACATTGCATTTGCATGACAATAAAATGTAATGACAATGTGTGTATAGTCATATGAGTTTATTGAGTCCTTAATTTGAAACATAAAAAGTGTACTTATTTGCTTCAATAGCGGTATGCAGTCATATATATATATATCAAGTATTAAAGTACTATGTTTGGATATAAGTTTATGTATTTGTAACGTAATTTTCGTTTGATGCTCTAATAAAAAATGTCTTATATACATATACAATTTTGCAATGTTTTGTTTTGTTTTTTGGGGTAACACTTGTGTTCAGTATTGAAGGGCCAGATAATTGATGAACATTATGGGGTTTGGGGTTTCGAAGATCGTATTTACATTATTTTACATTATTTCTTTATTTTATTTCCATGTTGTTATAATTATTTATGAGTGGAAATTGTCATGAATGGATACCTGCTATCTACTGAAGATAGCAAAATTAACATAGCAATATTACAATTTGTGAGGACAGCTACCATCCTTTAAAAATAAATACTTGTCAGGACAGCAGTCATCCTTTTGAAAGAAATTCTTGTTGAATTGAATGTCTAGGTAGGTTTTTTTTATTATTGAAAGGTGGGTACATGCACTGTGTTGTTGTACAAAAATTATCAAATTAGATTCCAAAATGATAACGTTGGTGACTTTCCCCACCAATGTTCAAATTGGATTAATCCATATCTACAAAATAACATAGCAGATGTACCCTTCCAGACTTTATTTACCATTTAACTTACCTGTTAAATGTTTTTTCCTCCAGAAACTTATTTATAAGCTTACTTCATAGATTGTTTCAAAGTAGGCCAAATGTTACTCAAAGCTTCATTGAAAGTTACTTTTATGTTGTTCAGTATTACCCCCATTGCCCCTAATCAGGTGCATATTTGACATTATTTTACCCATGACTCCAAGTTGTGCACCGTACAACTATGCAGGACCGCCGAATTTGATCCGATTAAGTTGTCTGAGATTTGCGGTTTGTGTAAAAATCACCTTTTTTCTCTATAGCATAGAATTACAGTGTTTCCAATAGGCTAACTTACAAAACACGTCCAGATGGGTCAAATAAAGGCAACAATTGGATCAAAACACACCCAGTAATATCACCCATGTAACTGTTTACATATAATCAATGTTAACAAGGTATTTACAAAAAACTGGTCAACGTCCTAAAATTAAATTAACACTGACGACAAAGGAAATATGAAAAAAGAAGATTTAGACAGTGTATGATGTATTTTTACAAAAACTCTTTGTTTTTATGCTGGGCCCACTTTTCTCTCTGGAACCCTCGATCTTCTGACTCATTTATCCTGTGGTGTTCACCCCAACTTCTATCCCATGAGGCCCCACCTGTGTATCACAACTATACCCAAATGTGATGAGGTCGGGTAAAATATTGCGCAATAAATATCCCATAATAATCGCAGACGTGCTAGGCATGCGCATTATAACATGTGTTGATGTTGATTATGAATTGAGAAGTCCAGGGTTTTATTTTAATTATCATTTAATTAATTCGCAGAAAAAAATGATTTGTACACTTTTAACCGCCATTAATGTGAAACTAAATGAATAATATAATTGATGACAAATTTTATAGAAAAACAAGGAAAATACACGCTCCAGACCGGGCTTGAAAAGTGGAAAATTATTTATATACCATACAGAATATAGTAAACACGACGAATGTCGCAGATTTTGCAAAACTCTATCATTTGTTTCATATTATTTAAACAATTTCTCCACAATTGTAACAACATATGTGTTCATATTTTCATATCCAGATCTAATATACATTTTAAAGACATCTGGGTACAAATACTGATTCAAGATACATGAAAGCAATTCATACCACAAGGCCTGAATCTGAATTCAATTTTTTTTTGTCAACGTCCTGGGACGTTGACAATTTTTTTTTAAAAGAAAGAGTCAATTACCACTAACTAAAAACTTTACTTGGCGTTGACCAGTTGCCCCATCATTGGGGCAACTTGTCCAATATGTTCCAACGGTTAAAATACACAGAAATCAGTGAATGACAACACGGAAAGTATGCAGTATTTTCTTTACAAACACGTTTACATATTATTTAACGTGTAAAAACGACGCATGTCTCATGAAATCCATGTTTGATACAATTTTCGTGGTTAACGTGTAAATAGCAGTAATACTAAGGTGTATAAAGCAAGCGAAGTTTTCGACTGCACATTTTTTAAATAAAACGGTATGAACCTAGTTAAATAGTTTTAGAGTTGCGATGTTCAGACACCCCATACATTTGTCTTTATATAACACTTCCTTTATACATCTTTTACACTCTGTGTTAAATTCCGTTTTGGCTACCAGAATAATTTTAGTTGGTCTTTTAAACTACTTGCGTTTAAAATGTATGACTACTCTACTAAGTCGTCTAGAAATCGGGTTGGGCCACTTTCACAATATCATACAATCTTGATTGTATAAAATTAAATTGTGAGGGTATCACGCCAGGAACATTAAAGAGAGCAATATAATGCTTTTTCAAATAGTTTTATTTCATTTGAATAAATAAATTCATAAAATAAATAAATTCATAAAATAAATAAATTCATAAAATAAATAAATTCATAAAATAAATAAATAATATCTTGATAAATTCATTTGGAGTTCATACATAAAATAGCTCATTATTCTTCCTGAGCAAACGGGAAACACAAAGGCTGTCTCAATCATTGTCATTCTAAAGTTCTGTTTACAACCATAACAACTCGTTCTTCCAATGTGAATTGGGGCACTTGTTGAGCGGCAGCCATGCTCATAGTAAGTGATGGTTTTAATTCTAGCCCACATCTATATTTGTCAAGACCTAACCTTCGTTGTAATACTTTTAACCACTTGAAATGAACCATTGTTGTCTAACAAGAGTGTTCTACTGCGATGTTCCTGGTTCGATTCCATTCATATTCATCCCAGTGGTTTTACCATTGATTAAACCAAAATGGCCCAGGTGATTTCATGACTACTTTAGACAATTGATCATAGATCTGCTTATCGACCATCGATTGACATGAATCAAAGCTTATTCGAAAGCTAAGAAAATTTCCCTCGCGTACCATTAAAACTCGAAACAGAACTTTCACGGGAGATGTTTTTAATATTTTTTCCTTCAAAACTGTATAACTTTTTTTTGATTACAGCCTGTAAAGTACATTAACATGATCTAAACTCAACTTCATAAATCCCCCATATCATCTGTTAATTTTCAATCAGTCATTCAAGGAGATGGCTTCAAAGATCTGGAGAATATGTGAAAATACCCTAAAGTTGTTAATGTTTTGGCATGTAGGAGGTAAGGATATGTCAAACTGCTAAAGAAAGCAGAATGCCCATACCATTACAAAAACCAGTTTTGAACCAGTTGCCACATGAACCAGTGGACCAGGTGCCCCATATTTCCCTACTGTGATAAAATCTGTTTGATTTGGAAAAAAATTGTAAATTAATTGAAATTAATTTTTGACCTGGACCATTGGTTTGTATTCATCCATTGTAGGCTTATTATTAATTAAATTCAACCGTGAACTGTTCCAACTAGTTTAGAGTTGCAGTTGCATAAAGAAATAAAGACCGTCTGTATGTCTTTATTTCTTTATGCAAATAAAGACCGTCTGTATTACCTCTCCTCTCCTCTTTATTATTATTAAAGGAATTACTATAACTGAATGAGCTCCAATTTGCTCCCTATTAATGTACTCTTTTTTGGAGTAAAGGCAAGCACAAACTTGCGCCTTTTGAATGACATGTTTTTAGGAGTGTCAGAATGTGATCTAAAACCTGCTCACTTTTATAGTGTTCTGTTTCTTGCTGCAGATTGCAATGCATTTTCCATGTATTGTACCGGAACTATGTGGGTCTTGAATAGTATCTAGAAGTTGCTTGTTGCCCCCAATATTAATTAATTTATTTGAATATGAAACTCTGTTTTTCTAAGGGAGGAACTGGATTTTGATAGTAAAGCATCATAATAAACATGAATAAAATACTATGGTAACACAGTAACAGCATTTTTGATCAGTTTTCAGTGATATCCAGGAATAAGTATGGTTTTATCGAGGAGAGCATCGTTCATGATAGGCCTATCTTTTATCTTGGCTGTGATTGTGATCCTGGAGGTTCTTCAACTTGTACCCATGCTCCGTGTAAGATCTGTCCCCGTGGCCGCTAACGGAGAATCGACGGTAACTTTAACGGAAATGTGATTTTTTAAAAAAAACCTAAGATTGGTAAACGATGCGAAGAGAACGTCAACACTCACACAAGAGATGCAAAGAAGATTCTTTTGAGCAACACCGGCATGCTTCACTTTCATCATATCACCACTGGTTTCTATCACCAGTGTCTACTGGTTCCCATACTGGTTCCCATACTGGTTCCCATACTGGTTCCCATACTGGTTCCTATACTGGTTCCCATACTGGTTCCCATACTGGTTCCCATACTGGTTCCCATACTGGTTCCCATACTGGTTCCCATACTGGTTCCCATACTGGTTCCCATACTGGTTCCCATACTGGTTCCCATACTGGTTCCCATACTGGTTCCCATACTGGTTCCCATACTGGTTCCCATACTGGTTCCCATACTGGTTCCCATACTGGTTCCCATACTGGTTCCCATACTGGTTCCCATACTAGTTCCCATACTGGTTCCCATACTGGTTCCCACACTGGTTCCCACACTAGTTCCCATACTGGTTCTCATACTGGTTCCCATACCGGTTCCCATACCGGTTCCCATACCGGTTCCCATACCGGTTCCCATACCGGTTCCCATACCGGTTCCTATACCGGTTCCCATACCGGTTCCTATACCGGTTCCCATACCGGTTCCCATACCGGTTCCCATACCGGTTCCCATACCGGTTTCCATACCGGTTCCCTTACCGGTTCCCATACCGGTTCCCACACCGGTTCCCATACCGGTTCCCAAACCGGTTCCCATACCGGTTCCCATACCGGTTCCCATACCGGTTCCCATACCGGTTCCCATACCGGTTCCCATACCGGTTCCCATACCAGTTCCCATACCGGTTCCCATACCGGTTCCCATACCGGTTCCCATACCGGTTTCCATACCGGTTCCCATACCGGTTCCCATACCGGTTCCCATACTGGTTCCCATACCGGTTCCCATACTGGTTCCCATACCGGTTCCCATACCGGTTCCTATACCGGTTCCCATACCGGTTCCCATACCGGTTCCCATACCGGTTCCCATACCGGTTCCCATACCGGTTCCCATACCGGTTCCCATACCGGTTCCCATACCGGTTCCCATACTGGTTTCCATACTGGTTCCCATACTGGTTCCAATTTTTGATGAAAGGCTTATAATGTTGTCAAACGAGAGTCTTTAAGAAAATCCAGCTGCAAGTGTTATTATTGTTGTGGCTGTAATTCAGTCCACTCATGATTTTGTTAATGACCCTATATCGTTTGAATAACACGTGAATGTTTTAGTTGGGATTAAACTTCTTTTTCATATAGTTTCGCAAAGTTATGCCTATCTCTACCATGTATTAGAAGGTGGAAGTCCAGACGACCCCTAGCTGTTAATTACTTCAGCACATGTTCGGTACTGTTTGTTTTGGGGAAAAGCTATGTTGGTACTGTAGTGATGCTAAAGCATGATGGACTGCACGAGATATCTTCTTTGGGAGAGATCATACTTTTCCATATGTTAATGTATACAGCGTTGCTGCTCTTAATGCATGAGATTAACCCGGGGATTAACCATCTGCAGTTTATGGATTAACTAACTATGCATTTCTCGTATTCGCGTGTTGCATTATCCAAGGTACGGATCAAGTGTTGAGAGGAAATTTGCGATATCTAATTGAGAAGGCCCGGCCTTTCTCGAAACTGCACCTAAGTCTGAAGTTCAAAAGGTAAATGGACGGACATAATCTTTCACTACCATGATCAATTATGGAAACAAAACCAACACTGGAGTTCATATATACAGGGTGTCTCAAAAATAACCGTGCAAGTGTTTACCCAACTTATTGACCATGAACTTCTAGAATTTGGTGTAACAATTGTATACATATTGATAAACTAAACGCTTAGCTTTTATATGCCGTTTATTTCATCTGATTTGGTTTTGTCAATCTTGAGATATGACCAATTTACTAAAGCTACCTAAAATCGACAAATAAAAAATCACAACGTTCATCAAAACAAAGCGCGCGTACGAGGAGTGCATTAGACACTGTCCATGCTTTCCGCGTGTTTTAGTTTCTTGCTTTCTGATTGGTTCGACACTACTAAGAGTGTATGAATGAACAACATTCTACTTTGGATACAAGTTTACCAAGAGTTAATTAAAGGTCTTCGTATTTTTGAGAGTGTGCATATGTTTCTATCTTCACTTTCTTTTTTTCCATCCTTTTTCAGAGTTTGCTTGAACTTCCTGAGAATGAGTTTATGATACTACAAGATCTCATTCAAACAGCAAGAAAACAACATCTTCATGATATGTGTCAAAAATACCACAAGGCGGCACCTAATCCAATCGGCGTTGCGAAATCATCAAAAGAAATGCTCGTGATTGAAAAACATAAATTAGTGATGTGTGTTACCGCCAAGGTTGCTGGGAAAAGTTAGAAGCGGGTGTTGAACGTGTTAGCAGGGTTGTCCAATTCGACGATAGAGGGCGAAAGTTGGAGGGCTGTGGAAAAAGCGCGCCCAATTCAGCGGCTCAATAAACATAATACAACACAGTTAGAGCATGCTTTTAAAGAATACACATTTGTCATGTTTTCCCGCCATCCATTGTCGAGGATTCTATCGGCTGTTAACAACAAATTATCACCAAATGCAACCGATTACAGAAACAGGAAACATTTCCAGCGCATCGGTTATCAAATAATAAAACAATACCGGCCGTGGGCACCGTCATTGAAAACAAAGAACCCTGCTAAGTATGATCTGACATTTCATGACTTTGTCAGATTTCTTGCTGAAGGTCATACCTCGGACAATCACTTTATTGAGAACTACAAGTTTTGTAATCCGTGTGATATTCCCTATACGGTGATCGGAAAATTTGAAACACTTTTGGAAGATGCGAAATACATACTGAAATGGATTAAGGCCGATGACATTGTAAGCTTTCCTGAAACAGAAGGGTTTGGCGGAAGCGCCACTCACAGTTCAGATCTCACAAAAATGATTTCGTTCTATGATCAAGTACCCATAAGAGATCTGAAGAAATTTCCATTTACTTTTTTATTGTGGACGTTTCGACAAACACTGTTGCATTTATCAGCACACAATAGTGTAGTAGAACATGTAAAATAACATGGGATATTAATAAAGTATCACATGGTTAGTATTTTGTCATTATTAACTATAACCTAAATTTTATTTCTTTAAAATTTGTTATTCGAAACGGGAGATATGGGCATTTACTCAAATTCTGTGAAATCAAAATATGTTTCAACTTATCTAAGGGACCCCTATGGATAACGCGCGCCTGACAGACCTGTTTCGAATTCGAAACACTTTGGGAAGACGTGGAATACATTTTGAAATGGATTAAAGCTGATGACATTGTAAGCTTTCCTGAAATGGAGGGTTTGCCGGAAATGCCACTCACAGTTCAGATCTCACAAAAATTGATTTCATTCTAAGATTAAGTACCCATAAAAGATCTGGAGGAAATGATCAAGAGATATGAAATGGACTTTATACTATTTCACTATACTTAACCAATCCGGAGTGTTTTACATGAACGACGCCGTGACAAATGTAAACTATAACAGACAGGTATGTTTAACGCTGATGACACGTTATAGTCAGACCCTGGTAACCAAGACAATTTTATATTTGTATGACGTATTTTGTGTAACAAGTAAAAGGATGCAAATATGACCTATGAACCGTGCTCTGGTTAACTCTAATTTACTGTATTGAGGCAATTCAACATACTGTCCACTCCTTTTGTCTTCTTCTACGTATATATATATTGTTTTGTTCCCTCTTAGGTTGGGGTTGGTCAGCTGGGCGTTTTTTGTCTCTCAAAATGTCAACCATTTTCGAAATTGTCAAAAATTGTCAATAAATCAAACAATGTTCAACCGTTTTGAAATGTTTCATTTAAAAAAATCACTATTCTTCTTCGTCGCCTTGTTTCTTATACAAACTACGCTTATGTCTCGAAGACAAGAATAAACGCTGCATGTTTCCTTGTGTGAAATGAATAATATTATTGGTAACCAACTCAGCAATTTATTTGGTGTTTATAATTGCTTTGATCTAAAACTACATCCGGGCTTGCTTTGTATCCCATAGTCATGATTTGCTCAAGGTGTATTTGCGTCTACATGTTGCGGTGTCTATAGTTATTCTACTGACTTCGGTCGGTCTTTTAGCTATATTCCTGAGCAGTCCCTTCTATTATTTATTATTTTTTATTATTACCCATTTAACAAAGACGTCATAAAATGACGTAGGCCATTCTCACCGGTTTAAGCATCAACGCGTCTGTTTGTAGTAATTGATTTTTTTAATTTTTTTTTAACATTTGTTGTGTATTATTATCTATTACTTAAACATGTTCACATAATGTTCACGTTTCACATAGATCAATCATGTTTACATAGTATATCGTTACATTTTATAACACATTTTCATATTTTTTCAGCATTTTTATATTTATCATTACACGGTACATGTATAACATTAATTACGCATTTCATATAGTTTCATCATGTCTACATTGTAAATTATATCATCACAAGGGCATAATATTAATCTTAAATACTATATATCATTAATTACACATAATTTCATCATGTTTACTTTGTATACCATTACATTCATCGCTTACATTTTTGCTGGTCGTACAAGAGCAGCCTATAGTCGCAACGGTGACTGATTCACTACCACCGTGACTGACTCTGGCGCGGCCTTAACGTTCCATGTTGCCTATGATGCGCGCAATTAGCCTAATGAGGGGTTCTCTATTCAACATCAACACCACTCCACGCCGGTGAATATTTAATCAGGCATACATCATAAAATTCATCTTGCACTGTCACGGCAATTCTGTGTTGTCATTACAATTTTAAATCAGAAAACTCAGACTTGTCAAATTTATCAATTTAAAGAGTAACAAATATTTGTCATACTTGAACGATTTCATGCTTTAACAAATGTAGTTTCATTTCATACCAAAATACACTTTTAAGCTAACATGTTAATACAAAATTATATAAAAAAGACAATATAAACATTAAATGCGACGTGTAAACAGGAGACAATAAGAAAAATACAAACATGACAAATCAAGACAAGACAAGATTTCACGCTTTGTTTCAAATTTTGATCCTTTGTTTATATTTTAGGAGTGTTTAGGCATTATTGTCGTACTCAACTTTACCGGAAGTGCCGCGCATGACCGAATTAGTGGTGTACACCCGTAATCTAGATTAGCTTTATTCCGGAATAAAGCGCAATAACACTGACAAATAGTTTTAGAATGTAGGATATCCAAGGCATATATTAAAATTAAAAGCACCTCTGAAACGATATTCATGAATTAGTTTATGTCAAAACACTCAGGGGCTAGTGGTCAGGGAGGTAAATTTAGGGATGGCTCACACTTAAACAATAAATAATTGTATTTGATATCCTACATTCTTAAAAGAGGGCGCTATAACGGAATGAAACTAATCTAGATTAACATATCATAATCTGTCATACAAATTATCATGGGATTGTGTATCTCAATCCCATGTATATTTGTATGTACATTGTACTTCTACATGTATTGGGTGCCATTTCTGCCATGGAAACAATATCAATACATGTGATAAAAATGTTCTTTTGACGAATCCAATAAATCGTACTTACTAGTAAGTAACTAGTAAGTACGTAACTAGTAAGTACGATTTATTGGATTCGTCAAAAGAACATTTTTATCACATATTTATGAACAATCCTGATGAATTTATATCAAGTTAATATCAATACATACCTATTAGTGGGCTTAACCATTGCCAATAAATGGACATGGGCGGGTCTGGTTTTAAGCCCTCGAATCCCTGGCGTTGAAACATAAATACCACACAAACTAAGGTACTCTTGCTAACGCCAGTCGTATGAAATTACAAACTTCCTTGCCGAATCAAGGGATGTAAGCCTCCGGTCTTAGAAAAGTCACAAGAAAATGTTTGCCCAAAGGCCAATTCATTTATTTTCAAAGTTATAATTGTTTGTTTTGACCGTTTATATACAGAGTCAATACACGTAAGCTACTATCTCACTTTCATGACTTTTAATTATTATTAAAACAAACAATTTAATTATAGGGCAATTAATGCGTATGTGTTGTTACGAGAGAGATTAGACAAATTAATGCAAGCGCGCTGATTTTGATGCGTGAATAATGGCACGACCCCATGAGGGGAGTGCTATATTGAGCATATCAACATTTGCGCAAGTTTACATGTATTGACTTGATTCATACACGACACTATACATTATATAGTATACAAATAAACATTCACAATTTGGGCATGATTTTGATCTATGTAATAACGAATAAAACATGTTAACAAGTTTGCTAACACCCGCAGTGAAAATCGGCGAACCCGCGGTGCCTGAACAACGAATCAAAACAAAGCGCGCACACGAGAAGTGCATTAGACACTGTCAATGCTCTCCGCGTGTTTTAGTTTCTTGCTTTCTGATTGGTTCGACACTACTAAGAGTGTATGAATGAGCAACAACAAAGAGTTAATTAAAGGTTCTTCGTATCTTTGAGAGTTCTGCCTATGTTTCTATCTTCACTTTCTTTTTTTCCATCCTTTTTCAGAGTTTGCTTGAACTTCCTGAGAATGAGTTTATGATACTACAAGATCTCATTCAAACAGCAAGAAAACAACATCTTCATGATATGTGTCAAAAATACCACAAGGCGGCACCTAATCCAATCGGCGTTGCGAAATCATCAAAAGAAATGCTCGTGATTGAAAAACATAAATTAGTGATGTGTGTTACCGCCAAAGTTGCTGGAAAAAGTTGGAAGCGGGTGTTGAACGTGTTAGCAGGGTTGTCCAATTCGACGATAGAGGGCGAAAGTTGGAGGGCTGTGGAAAAAGCGCGCCCGATTCAGCGGCTAAGCAAATATAATACAACTCAGTTAGCGCATGCTTTCAAAGAATACACATTTGTCATGTTTTCCCGCCATCCATTGTCGAGGATTCTATCGGCTTTTAACAACAAATTATCACCAAATGCAACCAATTACAGAAACAAGAAAGGTTATCAGCGCACCGGCTATCAAATAATAAAACAATACCGGCCGTGGGCACCGTCATTGCATACAAAGAACCCTGCTAAGTATGATCTGACATTTCATGACTATGTCAGATTTCTGGCTGACAACCACAGTCGTATAAGGAATGACAATCACTTTATTGAGAACTATAAGTTTTGTAATCCGTGTGATATTCCCTATACGGTGATCGGAAAATTTGAAACACTTTTGGAAGATGCGAAATACATACTGAAACGGATTAAGGTCGATGATATTGTAAGCTTTCCTGAAACAGAAGGGTTTGCCGGAAACGCCACTCACAGTTCAGATCTCACAAAAATGATTTCATTCTATGATCAAGTACCCATAAGAGATCTGGAGAAATTGATCAAGAGATATGAAATGGACTTTATACTATTTAACTATACTTTACCAACCCCGGGAGTTTTACAGGAATGGCTGGGGTTTGAGTAGATGCCTTGAAAAATGTAAACTAATTGTAGCAGATGACACGTTGTAATCTAGTCAAACCCTGGTAATTGTTGAAACGATTCATCAGGATTGGTGATATACATGAGACAAAGGTTCATTGTATCTAATCCAATTTCCACTTACTTTTTATTGTGGACATTTCGACAAACACTGTTGCATTTATCAGCACATGATAGGTCAGTAGGTAGTGAGTGAATAACTACGGCTACCGATTATTACTACCAGGAACCCAACATCTAGCCTCTGAATTAGCAGAACTGGTCATAGAGGAAGACGATACTTAAAAAGGAAGGGCCCCGCAAGCACAACATTTAGCATTATTTGTTAGAAAGATAATTATCGAGCCGAAATTACGTAATTATATAGAACAAAACACCATACTAGTCACAAAAATGAATAAAAACTGCCATCACTCAACATGCATTTTTTTAAATTCGCGGCGATCGAAAGTCCCGGTGTCGATGACGTCATGGGTATCGGTGCTCAAATTTGCGCATGTGCATTGTATAACTATGACATCATCGACACTGGGACTTTCGATCGCCGCGAATTTTAAAAAGTGCATATTGAGAGATTGCGGTTTTTATTTGGTTTTGTCATAAGTGTGGTGTTTTGTTCTATTTAATTACAAAAGTTGGGCTCGATAGTTATTTTTCTAATCCAATAATGCACACTTTTATGCTTGCGAGACACCTCCTTTAACTCACACGATGTAGTGAGTTCATTTACAAATACACCTATAGACACGGTTTTGGCATTGTAAAGACCAATCTTGAAACAGAAGATGTGCTGAGAGTCTACAACAAGGAAATTGACTGCAACCTAACCAGTGATGATGTTGTCCAACTGCTCCAAATGTACCCTCACAACTAAATATTTCACTTTCCACTGTAAAATGTGAAGCCAACTATTTGGGACGGCTATGGGCAGCCCAGTGTCACCAATAACAGCCAACATAGTAATGGAACACCTGGAACAACAGGCCATAGCTACTGCACCTATGGAATGTAAGCCAAAACTCTTGCTACAATATGACGACGTGCTGGAAGTTGTGCAGAACAAGTCGGGATCCGAAACATTTACATATGAAAAAGAAACCGACGGACAGATCCTATTCCTTGACACAATAATCGTAAAGAATGGAGAATGCACGAACAAGGTCATCACAGAAGATGCTGACAAAAAGGTTGAGGAAAACAATTATGTTCAACATGCTCTCACAAATTGCGGCAATCCTAAGTGGACATTTGAGAAGGTCATAGACCAAATAACAGCAACGAAACCTAAACCCAAAAGAGACACAAAACACACGACAGAGACACAAAATAAAGGCTTCGTGGTTTTACCGTATGTCAAAGGTGTGTTAGAGAGGGTATCCAGAGTGATGAAAAAATATCATATCTCTACAGCTGTGAAGACGCATTGTATTGCACCCTTCGCAGCCAGCTAATACACCCAAAAGACAAACGCGATCCGCTGAACACGACTCATGCCATATATGACATTCCTTGCGAAAACTGTAAACTCAGCTACATGGTGAGACAGAAAAGTTGGCACCCGCTTAGACGAACACAAATCAGAAGCGGAAAAAATTAGCAACTTAGTCAGTGCCCACGAGAGCGACCAGAAATGCATTACAATCGGTAATCCGCAAATCGGCCATCACGGACCATGTAGCTAAGATGAATCATATTATCGGGTGGGGAGAGGCAAAGGTCATAAGTACGGAGCAGGATAGATACAAGAGATGGATAAAGGAGGCAGTGGAGATTAGAAAGAAGGGGGCTACCACCATGAATCGTGACGAGGGGCACCTTTCACATGTTTTTGAAGAACTATTGCTATCTGAAGAAGAAAAAACATCTAGAAACTCCAGAGTCGTCACTAAGCAACCACCTATCGTGTGTTGATAAAGGCAACAGTGTTTGCCGAAACGTCCACAATAAAAAGTAAGTTAAAATTGGATTAGATACCCGGTTAGATACAATGAACCTTTCTCTCAGACCCTGGTAACCTAGACATTTGTTTTATTTTCTTGACGTATTTTGTGTAACAAGGAAAAGGATGAGAATGTGACCTTTGTACCATGCTCTGGTTGGCTGATTGAGCTACGCTCAAAAGGACTGAGATGTGTAACTTGATGATTAGTTGATTGATGGGAATGAAGCTCTGATTGGTTGATCGGGTTGTGATTGGTTGATCGGGTTACACAAAATACGTCAAGAAAATAAAACAAATGTCTAGATTACCAGGGTCTGAGAGAAAGGTTCATTGTATCTATCTAATCCGGGTATCTAATCCAATTGATCGGACAGAGCTCTGATTTGCTGTCACGATGCAATGCAATATACTTCCCACACCCTTTTGTCCATCCTCTATAATTAATTAGGTGGGGCCGTTCTGCCGGTTTCATAAAAACTTGACAACCTTCTATCCTTAACATGGCCTAAATTTGACTGTTGCGTTTATCGATGTACATCATGTGGCGTGTGTAGACCGGAACCAATCACGCCCAAGAAATTGGAATTCGAGCCCGGCGGGGAGAGTTGCTGGGTCTAGTCATCGTAGCCTATATAATAAGTATGGAAATCGCAAGAATGATAAATAATAATTCAAGGAAACTAACAAAGAGATGGTATGACATGATGTAGAATTAGCGTCACAGCAAAGGTGTTATCCATTCATTCCAGTTTGACATTTAGTTTTTGTCACCTACAAAACTTGGAAAAAAGTCTTTGGAACGCGTCACACCTTTTGGACATAATGTGCAGGATTTCTTTTTTTGTTTTAAATTAAATGTTATTTAATTTGTTAAAAGCTGATTCTGATAATTTTTCCTTCCCCACACCCCATCAATCAATGTTGGGACACCTTCAATAACTGTTGAAGACATTGACATTTCTCAACATTGCACGGGGAAGAGGGGTGTTTGTTTATAACAGGTGAGCGTTCCCAGACTTTTTTCCAGGATTGTAGATGGGATTAATAGTCGTGACATCAAATGGTAAAGGCCATGAGCCCAAGGAACAAAACGTAAATGGAACGTACTTTTCAGATCCTTATTTTGTCCAGAAAACGTGTCACAATATTACGGAAGAACTATAATGTATTAAAGAAATATTATAGCATGTAGGTTAAAGGTCTGTTCAGAGAAAATAATGTTAATGTGTTAAACAAAATTGCATATAATGGTCGATACTGTACAATATATTTGAGGCCGTATTCTCAAACGCGGTTTTAAGCTTAACACGCGTTTAACTTTGACTTTAAACACATCGTTTAAGTAAACACAATTCTCGAAAATGTGTTTAATTAAAACACACTTCTAACTCACTGAAAAGTGTCTAACTTTCAACATGGGTATGGGGTAGTTTAACGCGCGTTTAACTTAACTCGTGCACCAATTGTACGCCTTGATTGATTACTCAACAATGCCCGGTGCAAGCTGGCGTGCATTCGAGGAATTCGGTCCATCTATAGGCATGTTCAGCCGGGCATAAATGATCGGCGTAAATTTAGACCCTACAGCAATTAAAATTCCACAATTAATCCCTCTAACCCGGACAGTTGTCCACACGGTACTAAATACAACGATACTCCTAAGTTTTCCGACAAAGTTAACACGACCATCGCGGGGGGTTCACGAGTAAATATCGTATAAGTACACCCTTTGACCTTTGACCGATGACAACCGCGCGAGTTGTGATTATTTCGAATCCCATATTCGGCAGCCTGGTGTCCAGTTTACATACGATTTATTCCGTTATTTTCAAATTGTCGGTTCCGTTATTCGATTATTTCAGCTAGATTTATTTATCTCGCTTGTAAACATGAATTCAAGATCGAAATTTCTCTTTTTGTTACTAATTTTTCGCCTTTTTTGGATGGTGGTTTACAAGATGTAAGGCCTAGTAAAAAAAAGTTCCATGTTTCCCGTCCCCGCAAAACAAAACAAAAAGATTTTTTTTTAATTTTAAATTTTAAATTTTAAATTTTCAGAGCTTTATTTAATTGGTCACCAAAATAGCATCGATTGACCCCTACCTGGCTCCTCGAGTGACCTATATCATGCCCAAGTATAATATTATCTTGGTTTGTTGAAATAATTTAGAAATCCTTTCATTAATTCAAGACACATACAGTTTTGAATTATTTTTGAAAAATACCTATATTCAGTAAATAATCATTAAATAGGGGAAGAGAAGTGTTGACTGTAACATAATAAAACACTGATTTGTAAATGTTTGTATATATTTATTTCATTTTTTGTTTATGTTTTGAAATTGAGTTACACAAATTATAACTGCTGTTATGCATGTTATGTTAAATAGCATTCAAAACCTATTTGTCATTTTATCCATCATTCATAAATGAAACATCTTTCTTTACCAGATCACAGGCATGCATAGGCTACAAACAACAATATAATTTTATTTGACCCAAATTGAAGAGAAAAATATGCAAACATTTAGTTACAAATCTTTACAGTGTTACCGTATATCATTTTACAGGCAACATGTCTATTGCACAAATAATAAACAAAATGTACTGGATTTAGATGGTTTATTTTTGTTTCTCTGGCAAGTATAGTAGAAAATCTGTTTAGGAGTGTCCCCGACACAGTCAGTTGGTCACTTTCGACTTGTCGGCCATCTTGGAAAGAAATAGCAAAAAATTGGAAAATAGTAAACAGTAAGACCCTCCCTCCTCCTTTTTTGAAAATTTCCGGACGGAACACATGTTATTTATTTTACTATCAGCGTGTTTTTATTAAGCAAACCGGCTTTTACCCGTCTTATAAAAAGCAGGATAAAAGCCGGTTGCTCGTGTGAGAGACGTGTTTTTATTGCAGTTCGATAAACAAACTTGCCGGCTGCCGCTGACCTCATTATAATAAATGCCAGCGAAAGGTCATACACATCTGTTTGCATTTAATTGTCAGGTGATCGTGCATCGTGTGCCCACTTCCGCTTTTCCACCGGCAAACGCGCTGAGCAGGAACCGTGCGTGTTTATACTGACGAAAGACTGCTTTTTGAGCTAGCCCCAAGGGGCTCGCTCTTATCCCCTGAATACAGCAAGTACGCGTTATTCATAATGGCTTCGAGTCACTTGGCTCAGAAAACCGTGACCAAATCGGTATAATGTTAAACGGGTCCAGCCTAATGACACCTTCATTCGGGTAAATTGATTGGACGAAAAGTGTGACGCTTGGATACCAATGTGTTGTGTATTTGTATCACACGAGTCCATGGCTATTATTGGACGTGTATGCATAGACGTGACTGGTTTGTACTGTTTGTATATATGTTTACAAGGGGAGTCTCTCCGTCGCGGATTTGATGATTTGATATCTTGACTGAGTAAAGTGGTAAAAGCGTATAGTATACACATGCACATACATTGTTTTGCTTTAAAATATTTGGTAGCGTGTAGTATATTGTGTATTTTATAGTCTTATGGTTGTACATGTACAGCGCTTTGATGCCGTTGCTTTATGCGCTATATAAGTCTTTTATTATTATTATTATCTATATTATAATACGCTACTCTCTGTCTGTGTGTTTGTCTGTCGGTGCGCGCTTTTTCGTCGCCTTCCCGGGGTCGGGCGGCGTTCAAACTCGGTGGGTGGGTGCAGCTCGGTCCCCGAAAGAGCAAGTTTAGTTTTGTTTGGGGCCCCGGGCCCCAGGGGCCTCACAGGGGTCTTTTTTTGTTAGAAGAGTCGTATGGTGCTTAAACTCGGTGGGCGGGTGTGGCTTGGGCCAACTACATTTTTGAAAATGTTTGTTTGGGGCCCCGGGCCCCAGGGGGCCCCACAGGGGTCTTTTTTGTTAGAAGTGTCGTACGGTGCTCAAACTCGGTGGGCGGGTGTGGCTTGGGCCAACTAAATTTTTGAAAATGTTCGTTTGGGGCCCCGGGCCCAGGGGCCCCACAGGGGTCTTTTTTGTTAGAAGAGTCGTATGGTGCTTAAACTCGGTGGGCGGGTGTGGCTTGGGCCAACTAAATTTTTGAAAATGTTTGTTTGGGGCCCCACAGGGGTCTTTTTTGTTAGAAGTGTCGTACGGTGCTCAAACTCGGTGGGCGGGTGTGGCTTGGGCCAACTAAATTTTTGAAAATGTTCGTTTGGGGCCCCGGGCCCCAGGGGGCCCACAGGGGTCTTATTTGTTAGAAGTGTCGTACGGTGCTCAAACTCGGTGGGCGGGTGTGGCTTGGGCCAACTAATTTTTTGAGAATGTTTGTTTGGGGCCCCGGGCCCCACAGGGGTCTTTTTGTTAGAAGAGTCGTACGGTGCTCAAACTCGGTGGGCGGGTGTGGCTTGGGCCAACTAAATTTTTGAAAATGTTTGTTTGGGACCCCGGGCCCCAGGGGGCCCCACAGAGGTCTTTTTTGTTTAGAAGAGTCGTACGGTGCTCAAACTCGGTGGGCGGGTGTGGCTTGGGCCAACTAAATTTTTGAAAATGTTTGTTTGGGGCCCCGGGCCCCAGGGGGCCCCACAGGGGTCTTTTTTGTTAGAAGTGTCGTACGGTGCTCAAACTCGGTGGGCGGGTGTGGCTTGGGCCAACTAAATTTTTGAAAATGTTTGTTTGGGGCCCCGGGCCCCAGGGGGCCCCACAGGGGTCTTTTTTTGTTAGAAGTGTCGTGACCCCGGGTGACCGCCCAAACCCGAGAACCGACAAACCCCGGGTGACCGCCTAGTTATTATTATTATTGTATTTACAGCAATACATGTATACATGTACATGTAGGCCTATACAGTGTTTTGCCAAATGTTTGTTACGGTTAATAAATTCGCGGCGGGGCGAGCTGTCGCTTGGGTTTCAATAATTCATTTATTCTTCATCTGAACTCTGCATAAAAGTAAGAATGCACCCCCCCCCCCCCCCCCCCCCCCCACACACACACACACCCGTGAAATTTACGAGGTGACTGACTGCAAAAAAATTGGGGCAACCACTGTAATCTTAATCTTCGCACTATATGAATTATGATGGACTGCAACCAAAATACTACAACATCAGTAGATGCCATAAATCAGGACAGGTCTCACCTTTCCTGCATAAATAAAACTATCTTCCCACACAAAAATTATCACGTGCAAGTGGGCGACCTGTGAATTTAAAAAGCATTAATTATGGTGAAGAAAAGTCTTTTCCATGGCTGTTTCCTTACGGTAAGGGACGCACCTTTAGATTTTCAGGGTGGGGGTAGGAAGTTTTTGGAAGAAAAAAAATCCCCCTCTTTGCAGGCCAAAAAACAAACAAACGAATGAATACATTAAAATTTAAAAATATACGCCGGCCAAAAAACAACAAAAAATACCCCCCGAACCCAACTTCCTACCGCCCTCCTGATAACGGTAGGGCCTATCTCTCCGACAACATGTAACAGAGCTCTTCCAATAACTGATTTACAGTATATTACCAAAGCCGGCTATACAATAGTGACAGTAGGTAAAGTGGCGGAAGGACATAACATTTCTTATGTCAGCAATAAACAATGTAGAATGGTCACAATTACTGAATATTGTGAATGTTTACATGCGTATGCATAAAAGTGTCAATCATGATAATGACACTTCTTCTTTATAACCAATATCGGCAGTAGATCTTGTTGACTTGTCAAGAACTCCAGATATGCTAAGTAATTCGTACACGTTCACCAAAAAAATGATGACTCTGGCTAAATCTGTTTGTTGTCTGCATGAAGAGTATGACCATTTCAATAATGCCTGTAACTTTGATATAACTACATTCGTGAAGGGTTATAAACTATCATTATACATGTGATACTATACACAATGTCAAGTTTGACAGAGGAATTAATGTAAGTTTCGAACATATCATAAAACTCAATTCTACGCAAATATTTGTAACCATACATTGATTCAGTTGATTGTACGCAACATTATGGTCCCTCCTGAACTTTTATTTGTACATAACTTCTCATCGTGTACATTACATTTGTACATTACATTTGTACATTACATTTGTTTCTAATAACATTATAAAACAAAGAAACCGTTTTATGCTTTCTATGTAACTTGTTTTTGTATTTCTTGTTTGATTGCCAGTAAATGTGTACATCCTCTTAGTCTCAATTAGAAATTGCACCATAATAACAACTAGAGGATATTTACATGTTTCTAAATGACAACCCTGTGGTTACATCATATGTATATGTTCAACCGAAACCAAATGAATTGGCCAGAGCTCCAAGCTGAGAAATAGCCCAAACCTAATTGGGGTGATTTTTTGAGATTTCTTGTAAATAATTAATTCCCAGAGTGTTTATAACATTAATGTGAAAGTTTCAGATTAAAAATATCAAACCAAAAAATATATTTAAAATAAAAAATAATAATAATAATTTAAAAGTACATTGTATGTACATTGTAAGTATATCTCAGTTTGGAGTTTTCATATAGACCGTCGGTCTCATCACATACAGATCTATTCGACGTCACTTTTTGTTTGAGAAAAAATGTTTTCACATACAGATCCATAAGTTTAATACCATATAAATTAATGTTCATTAAAAGATTAGCGTAAATAATTCACTAAGATAAAAAAAAATTAAAGTGTTTTCTTGATATAAAAACCGTTTCAGACAAATTCATCAAGAAATGAATGAGATATAAGCCAAATCCAAGTGGTGCGTCGATTAGATCTGTATGTGATGTGTTTTTTACGGTGTAAATGGAATAGATCTGTATGTGATGAGACCGACGATTAACTTGAAAATGATATAACTCCGCTTTGGGAAGTCCGATTAAAAAAAGGTACCATTGGTAAGCGGAAGATCTCTACTACAATAATCAATTACAAACTCAATTTTGATATCTTGCCTAAATGTGTCTGATTTCGGCAGACCTCTTCACATACGGACAACTACTGCAAATTTGTCTTCATATTCAATACGTCAACTGCCTGCTCTTGTGCCAATCTCTGATTACCCAATTACATTTACATGTCATTATTCTACCAACTGCTTTCCTAAAAATATAAAGTCTTTCATTTGCACTAGCTCTTCCCTTTTAAAGGTTTTTTTTATCCTAACCGGTTTCAACCGCTATTATCCTTGGTTTCGAAGGATAAAAGGCATCTAAAATCCAGGAGAAATAAACCGGTATGAGCGGGCAAATGCCGGTGGTGGTGTGTTTTTACTGGGGGATTTTAATCCGTTAGCAGTCATATGCCTGCTTTTTTTCTTCAGTAAAAACACGCTGTATGCCTTATCGAAAGGTAGCATTTACACCAGAGACCGTGTTAAGTGCATCCACACGGGCGTGCTAATCCGAACTGCAGCTCGTGTTAAGCGCGTTACTCCTGAGAAATCTCAGGATTAAATCGGTTCAGAGTAAGGTCGGATTAGTTAACACGGGTGCCGTCCACACGGTCACTACTCGCAAGATTAACATGGACACTCGTTAATCCGATCTTACTCTATACGAATTTACGCCTGTCTGAACGCAGCTTCTATTGTGATTTGGACCGCAGTAAATTGAATACAATTCAATTCAATTCAATTCAATTCAATTCAATCAATCAATATTTATTTTCCATCATATCAACATATAGACAAAATACAATTTAAATTTAACAAGTAATATGATGGAGGAGGAACAACTAAAAGCAAAAGCCTGGAGTTGTTGTTCCCCTTAAATACGTGTATACAATGAACGCACGACAACTCTAGGGACGAAATTTTAGAAGTTTAAAATCGGGTTTTGTTAGGGACGCACCATTTGATTTTGAGGGGGGGGGGGGGGGCATGGAAGTTAGGGTCGGGCGGATTTTTTTTTCGCCGCCGAAGTCCGCAACATTTTTGTTTTCGCCGCCTTTGGCTGCAATTTTTTCTTGTTGCAAAGGCGGCAAAGTGTTTTTAAAGGTTTTACTGTTTTTCTTAAACATTGAGTTGGGCGAGTCAGATTTTGTTTTTACTCAGAGCAGTGGGTCAACTCTTTTTTTTCTTCCTGGTTGGTGGGCAATTTATTTTATTTTTCCTGGATAGTGGGCAAATTTTTTTTTTTATAAAACTTCCATGCCCCCCCCCCCCCCGAGTATCTAATGGTGCGTCCCTTAAACACGTCGTTTAAAAGATAAATTCGCGTTTACTTCAGACATGAGTTTAGTTAGACACGGTTTGAAGCTAAAACCGTGTATAGTATGAGAATACGGCCAATTACGTTAGTAGTGTAATTTTGAAGTTTGATGTTTCTTTGCTATTTTGATGAATTCAATCAGCTACATGATGATGAGGTTAATAAATTTGAAATCGTGATGGTCATAAGTATTATTGTGATAGTTCAACAATTTCAGTGGTCAATACAAAGCATGTTGATAATTTACGCGAGATAACTTGACTAGCGTAAGACCAAAGCTGTTTAACTAGATTACATTTGAAAAAGAAATGGTCGATATAGTCAATCACGTTGCATGTGTGACAAATATTATTCTCTACCTTTGGTGGGATAAATATTGTGGAGGATTTTCCAATTTAATGAGATCAACTTCGCTTCATCGGTGCACTGTGGAGTGGCGAGCCAAATGTCGGTGCAATTGAATGAGTAATTGGGGAATCTAAATAAGTGGCCAGAAATTTGTACACAGAGGAGGAACATACAAATTGTGAATCATGGCTTTCCTAAATCCTTTGTTTGTACAAGTATCAATAGGGACTGAATTAAAATAAACATTTTCTCCGTTGTTGTCGGGAGTTGTGGCATTGTCACAAGGAGTCTTTGTTAATTTCCAATCAATGGGAAGCGCATTGCGGAGAGCGTAATATTGCAAAATTACGGCACCCTTATCCTTTAGACGATTACGGAAGTGGTTAATGGAATAGAAAGAACCATCATCGTCAAATAGGTCGTCACCCACAAAAATAATTTCCGACTTAATCCAGTCTATGAAGAATAGTGTGTTATTTTTCAATTGGATAACATCATTATTCCATATAACTTGATTATGACATGATGCAATATCATCTTTGATTATAACTTGCTTAGTGTCGAACCAGATTTTAAATAGCTTATAGTAAAAAGAAGGTAATCTCTTTAACATAATATGACACATGTTGTTAAGCTGCTTAAATGTACAGTTACAGTTAAAAATATTCATACCAATACCCAACTTGTTTATATAGTACAATGACAGCTTCAGTGAATCGAAAAATTGTTTGGTGTGAAAGGCATGTTTATACCACCTTTATCGTAATCTGCAATCACTGTGTTACGTTTGACTGCTTCTTCTCTGCCCCAAATAAATTTGAAGAACATGTTATTGAGTTTCATAATAATTTTATCAGGGATATCCATGACAGAGGCAATGTATGACAATTGTGATGCTAACAGTGTTTTAACAATCAAATTTCTACCTGTCATTGAGAGGCCACACATTTTCCAAGCACGTATAGAGCGTTCAATATTTTCCATCTTGCCAATCCAATTACATTCGAGATTACCAATGGAAGTGCTTGGTGAGAAGGTGACACCTAGGATTTTTATTGTGTTGTTTGGAGCTAGTTTCCATTTGACATCACCAACACAGTAATCGTTATCTTTCAAAGATCCGATCCATAGCGCATCACTTTTATCTTTATTTATTGCAAGCCCTGATAGTTTAGTGAATTTATCAACGATAGACATCACGTTTTTAAGACAATTGGGTGTTTTAACAAAAATGGTTGTGTCGTCGGCAAAGGTGGTAATACGGACCTCGTGTCTATTATAGTTGTCACGTGGCAGGGCAATGCCATGTATTTTATTTGACTGACGAATTTTACAAGCAAGCAGTTCTACCCCAAGGACGAACATCAAACTTGCAATCGGACAACCTTGACGAACACCACGGTCCACTTTGAACGGATTCGAAATATGACCATTGTTAATGATACAGTTTGTGCTATTATTTAAGATAACAGAAACCCATTTCTGAAACATATCGCCAGAATTTAGCTTTCTTATGGCATATAAAGTGCTCAACAAAAGAAAGTCGTACACTTTGTTTAGGTCAATTAAAGTAACTATCGATTGTTTTTTTACCAACCAGGCTAAATAGACATTTGGATGAATCTTTTAGGCACATTTTTATACCAAACATAACACCTAGCAACAAAGATAAACCATGATTAGCGCCATTTAAAGAAAATTAGTCACTTTTCAAAAGTCACATTTTCAATTACTACACGGGAGGAAAATGGGTGTGTGCGAGGTTCACCCGTGTGTGACACTGTTATTAACCAGGATTGACCGGCGGGCAATCGATCACACTGTGCTGCCGTGAACACTACCATCCGCTGGCCCTACACTTATTTATAGTGAGCGGGATATTTGATTTCCGAACATAAAGGGCATTATGTGCTTGTTAACAATTGGTGTTTTCTTCCGCGTAGTGTATTGAAAATGTGACTTTTGAAAAGTGACTAATTTTCTACAAATGGTGCTAATTATGGGTTATCTTTGTTGCTAGGTGTTATGTTTGGTATCAAAATGTGGCTAAACGATTCATCCAAATGTCTAACGAGCCTGTTTGGTAAAATAATAATCGAAAATTACTTTAAATGATTTAAACAAAGTGTACGACTTTCTTTTGTTGAGCACTTTAGAATAAAGTCACGTTCAATGGTATCGAACGTCTTTTTAAAATCAATACATATCATGATACCAGGTATATTTTGATTATATCTTAGTACATCTTCAATAAGACGGATATTACCTTGGATATTTCTACCCTTTACAAATCCGTTTTGGTCAGAGTCAACTAACTTGAGAAGAATGTTTTGCACATGTGCGGCGAGAGCTTTAGTGGCAATTTTGTAATCGATGTTCAGTAAGGCGATTGGGCGATAATTATCGAGTGAGTCGCGTGGTAGGGATTTACCTTTATTTAAAGAAATAATACCACGATTTTGACAGGTAGTGAATGAGCCAGAATTAAATCCATCGTTTAACGCATCAACAACTAATTGACTTATTTTTGGCCAGAATTTACGGTAGAATTCAGCTGTTAGACCGTCGTATCCAGGGCTTTTATTATTTGCCATTGCGCTAAGTGCGTTAAAACATTCATCATTATTTAGAATACCTTCACAACTTAGACTATCATTCTCACTCAGGGTGGGAAATACAGTGTCTTGAAAGAAATCATCTAACTAATTATCAGTAACTTTTACATTACTTTGATACAATTTAGAGAAATATTCAACCTCCTCTTTTAAAATTTCAGACTGATCTGTAGTTGTCTTCCCATTGGTACATTTGAGCAAATTGATACACTTTTTAGACATACATGTACGACTTTTTTCAAGATTCAAGAAATATTTGGAGCATTTCTCACCTTCTTCGACCCATTTTTCTTTCGCTCGAATTTGTAAACCTTTCATATAGTGACAGTATACTATTTCATATTGCAACTTACAATTATGGTATTGTTTTTTGAGATCATGATCATCAGGATATTCAATGCACTTGTCATAGATCTTTTGAAGCTCACTCTCAATATTTTTCATATCGCTTTTCATCACCTTTTGAGAACCTTTAGCAAAGTCTAACGTAAAGCTACGAATTTTCGTTTTACAGAGATCCCAAAATAATTTGGGAGACAACATGGTATGATATTCGCTTTTACATTCATCAATAAATATATTTAACTAAGTATATTTAGCTGAGATATAATCATCATTTTCCAGCCAGGAATTATTAAATTTCCAATAGCCATTACCTTTAATAACTTTGTTGTGACTAATAGACATGAAAACTGCCAAATGATCAGATCTTGGAGCCGACATGATTTTAATTTTCTCGATCGCATGACCAATAGTGTAAGGGGTAAACCAGTAATCAAGCACATAACTGGAGGACAGTTTTGCTTCCATGTGAATCTTTTCTTGTCACCGTTTCGTGATCTCCATATATCTGTCAGTTCAAAGTCGTCAAGCAAAGATCTGATTATATTAGCACAAGCAGGATTAGGGATAGTGCCACCTATTTTATCAATGGCTGGATTTAGTACGGTGTTAAAATCACCACCTAAAATTGTATGTCCCTCAATACTATGTGTTTCGATTAGGCCACGAAGATGTTCAAGGAATTTTCTTCTGTCAGACACATCATTTGGTGCATACACATTCCACAAGTTGTACTGGTTATCATTGACATATAACTTGATACCAAGTATTCTACCGTCATTATCAGAGTGTATAATTTTGGCATTCATGATCGATTGGAATTCATTTGATATGCCAATCAATAGACCTTTTGAATGGTTTGAGCCATTACTACTTTAAAAAATACCACCATGCTCTTTGTTCCATAATTCAATATCTTTTTGACAACAATATACTTCTTGTAAAAAACATATATCACATTTCTGGCTATTTAACCAATGAAATACATTTTTACGTTTGTTCTGATTCCGTATTCCATGGACATTGTATGTAATTAAATTAAACATTTATATATAAAAGTTAATTGATTAAAACAAAAGGTTCATACGGTCCATGCACTAGTGTACAGGAGGCTTTGTATTGATTGTTGCAATCTGCACAGAGGGAACAGTTCTTTCACCTTTACCTTCAGGGTGAGGTGCGTCAGCATGAGCTAAGTGTTCGCGACGATCGCGTTTGTCTGGATTGGCAAGTTCATTGACAGGAGATATATGTTTCCTTTTTGTGGTTGCTCTTGCTGTAAAGTCTCTGAGAGATGATTGTTTAGATTTTGTTGAGATTGGGGTTGATTGCGAGGTCTGTGGTTGGGGGTAGACTTGCTTGCCTTATGCTTCTTCTTTGAGTTTTTCTTTGCTGGTTTTGGAACTTCAGGAGCATTTTGGCTTGTTTCTTCTACCTCGTCAAAATTTAACAATGCCTTGACTTTATTAAGCAGATCAGGAGACTTACTTGTGTTGTACAGACAATGATCAATTAGTTCTTGGGCAAGCGCCGAGGCCTGAGCAGCACTTTCGGTGGTTGGAGTTGTCGTCGCTTGATGTTGATCAACATTGGTGTCAGGTTTGTGCACAAGATTTAACGATTTGACAGGAGTCTGAAGTTGAGCTTCTTTAATGGTGACACACTGGTAGCTTTTGTGCCCGAATTGGTTACAATTGAAGCATTTAGGGCCTCTTTCTCTGTCATGGCAGCGTTGTTGTACATGTCCAACTGTTCCACAAAGATGACATTTTACTCTCGGCTTGGATGGGCATTCAGATATGATGTGATCTGAACTGTGACAATATCTGCAGTTGGTTTCAGGTTGTCCATTGTAGTACAAGACTACCTCAATGTCGACCAAGTTCTTTGGGTCTAGAGGATCAGCTATTGACATTGATGAGTATCTGTCTTTATCTTCACGTATCTGGCTCACATAGCAGAATCGGTGGCCAGTAAACAGATGTTCAAATTCATTATTCGTGCCTTTGTTCTTGGATTTATGGCGGAAAATTGGGCTCGCAATAGTGGCGAAAGCATTCACCCAACTCTCTACCTCAGCGTCGGGAATGTTCTGTGGGATACCATGAATGCTAACTCTAGTGTCTTTCGTTTTCTGTCGGTTGGCTGGCCTAGGAGATATGTAGTCCGAAACCTTAAAAGATTTACCTTTCAGCTGGACGTGGTCAGATGCTAACACCATGGCTTTAGCTTGTTTTGATGCCAGGTTCACAATCCAACATGGCTGGGAGGACGACATGAATATCAGGTTATCAATATGCTCATAACTCTAAAAATATAATTCCTACTTAAACATATCAAATAACAAAATAATGAACAGGTTTTTTTAGCCGCCTGACAGAACTGTTTCGAATTCGAAACACTTTTGGAAGATGTGGAATACATTTTGAAATGGATTAAGGCCGATGACATTGTAAGCTTTCCTGAAATGGAGGGGTTTGCCGGAAATGCCACTCACAGTTCAGATCTCACAAAAGATTTCATTCTAAGATCAAGTACCCATAAAAGATCTGGAGGAAATGACAAAGAGATATGAAATGGACTTTATACTATTTCGCTATACTTAACCAAACCGGAGTATTTTACATGAACGACGTCTTGACAAATGTAAACTAACAGACAGGTATGTTTAACGCTGATGACACGTTATAATCTAGTCAGACCCTGGTAAGCTAGACAATTTTTATATTTGCATGACGTATTTTGTGTAACAAGTAAAAGGATGCAAATATGACCTATGAACCATGCTCTGATTAACTCTGATTTACTGCAATTCAACATACTGTCTACTCCCTTTTGTCTTCTTCTATAGATGAGGTGACCGTTGTTTACATCAGTAGTGTTTACATATTGATTAGCGCCTGGTCTAAAGACATGCTAGGGGTACTAGTCCATGACTACTGCATACATCATACTATATGAAAGCAAAACACACATCACTGAGCGCCAATTTTAAAAGCACATGCCCTTATGGTGCGCACGCAAACAGGGATATTAATAATTATGGGATAAGAAACTCCAGATCTGTGCCTGTAATCAAATTGGTTCATGTACACAGCGCCCCCTTTAACAGTTGCGACATGCCGCATAAGGCAAGCAGTGGTTGGCTTCGACCATGTTATAGCGCCAACTAGACCAGTTGCGACAAACTATTAAGGTCAAGAGAATCGGGGTTTTATCTACCATGTTACCTACGCCTGACGCAAACCGCCGGGCAACCAGATTTAGTACCTGGTCTCTCATTGTGCTTAGGGATGCATACCATGACTTCTGCACTATTACACCGTAAGCATGGTAAGTAATGATCAATCAAGTGTGAATTAAAGCACCGTTCCCTGTAGGTGCGCACGCAAACCGCCGGGCACTACGTCACCGGTCACACCATCTATAGTATTGTTTTGTAACCTCTAAGGTTGGGGTTGGTCAGCCGGGCGTTTTTTTGTCTCTCAAAATGTCAACAATTTTCGAAATTGTAAAAAATTGTCAATAAATCAAACAATGTTCAACTGTTTTCAAATATTTCATTTAAAAAAAAATCAATATTCTTCTTCATCGCCTTGTTTCTTATACAAACTACGCTTATGTCTCCAAGACAAGAATAAACGCTGCATGTTTCCTTGTGTGAAATAAATAATATTATTGGTAACCAACTCAGCAATTTATTGAGCATCAACACGTTTGTTTGTAGTAATTGTTTTTTTTTATTGTTTTTTTTAAATATTTTGTTGTGTATTATTATCTATTACCTAAACATGTTCACATAATGTTCACGTTTCACATAGATCAATCATGTTTACATAGTACGTGAGATTTAAACACTTCATCAATTCTGTTTCCAGAGCCACATGATGTAAAAACATCATTTATTCTGTTAGATAAAAAGGATATCACAGTTATTTAGCTCATAAGTTGAAAAAGATTTCCCTCGAAAGATGTTCCTCCTATGCACATGGCCTGCAATCCGCACAAACACCAAAATAATTATAATGCGATCGCATATGAACGGACAATGTATGGACAAAATGCCAATGGTTCTAAATTTTACTCTCTCTTACAATTTCTTTTTATATACTTAAATGGTCACGTCGTAAAATCGATTTAGGAAATAATAATGACTGAAACCCTCATTTATCTGAATATGTGACAATTTTGTAATTTCGCTGTTTAAGACAGCTGTTTGTCAGATCAATGTAACGCTACTTTTCCAACATTTCACTTTCGATATCGACAAAATTGCAAACTTCCCATGTGAAATACTCTGCTTGTAAATGTCAGAGACTGGTTTTAATAAGTTAGTAGGAACATTTTAAGACATTAATCTCCAAAAAAGATTCCGCGGAAGTTTAAGGCTGGTGTAAACCCTGTTTGCGCCAAATTTATCAAGCACTGTAACTTTTAAATTATATAAATGTAATGTACATAAAAGTATACATTTTTTGTAATGAAATGAGTCAGAGAATCCATTTTTGGTATCAAAATTTACTAAAATTAGTGATTTTTACATTTTTGCCCAAAAATCACCTTTTTGGCGTCAACAATTTTCAGACAACCTTAACAATATCAGTTTTTGATTAAAAATTCCAAAATTTCACCAAAATCATCTAAAATCAATTATCTAGGAGTGATTTTTTTTTTGCTTAACATTTGTTTGTTTTGAAAATATTGACCAAAAAGTGCTATTTTTTTTTTTTAATCTCAAAAATCTCATTTTTGGCACTTTTTGGTCAATATTTTAAAAACAAACAAATTTTAAGCCCCCCCCCCCCAAAATCGCTCCTAGATAATTGATTTTAGATAATTTTGGTGAAATGTTGGAATTTTTAATCAAAAACTGATATTGTTAGGTTGTCTGAACATTTTTGGCGCCAAAAAGGTGATTTTTGGGCAAAAATGTAAAAATCACTAATTTTAGTAACATTTGATACCAAAAATGGATTCTCTGACTCATTTCATTACAAAATATGTATAATTTTATGTACATCACATTTATAATTTAAAAGTTGCAGTGCTTGATAAATTTGGCGCCAAACAGGGTTGACACCAGCCTTAACTCGGTTTTAGTACCGAAAGTGCGCGGTTCACAATTGCGAAGTTCGTTTCGGTAATAATTGACCTTTTAACGGTTATTTGGCTAAGTGGCGTTTCGACTGTAAACAGAACGGGTATTGATAGTCTATTGCGGCAACTACATATCTAATACTAGCTAACGGGTTACATAAAATTAGTTTGATAAAAAAAAGCAACGGTGAAAGTTAAGATACTTATAATATTTGAAACATAACAATTTAATACACGCATTCACCGATGCGCTATTTGTGAAGTTTATAGACACTTATTTCACCCAGTTTTCTATTACACGTAAACTCGAACCCATGATGAGTGCGATGGACAATATTCTTTTGAAATCGATTCCTAGCGATTTCATGCATCTGGGAACGAGAGTGGCGTATTATTTATGGATGTTAAGAAGTTATTTCATTACAGGGCGATAGGCTACATCGGCTTTTGTGTTGAGCGACCTTGGTCCGAAACACACATAGCAGGGATATTAATAATTATGGGATAAGAAACTCCAGATCTGTGCCTGTAATCAAATTGGTTCATGTACACAGCGCCCCCTTTAACAGTTGCGACATGCCGCATAAGGCAAGCAGTGGTTGGCTTCGACCATGTTATAGCGCCAACTAGACCAGTTGCGACAAACTATTAAGGTCAAGAGAATCGGGGTTTTATCTACCATGTTACCTACGCCTGCACATAGCTTCAAACAAAACACCCACTTAACCATCCCTATGTTGATTATCTATGGTGCAAGATATTCAAAAGGTAGACTAGTGCGGAATAAAGCAGTATAATCCTTTAATCCGGATTTTGTCTAGGTTAATTCCATGCTGTCTTACACCTCCACCACAGAGCTCTGCGTAATTGTAAATGTTGGACGTGCTTTTCAATGGAAAAAAACTGTGCTGCTCGGATGATGCTACAACGAGGTTAGCGTTTATTCCGTATAGAACAAAACCTAAAACTTAACGCTGATTGTTTCCAACAAATACGCACATCCACGCTCTCCAAGGATAAACCAAAAGAATGCGGATGTGACCCCTGAACCATGCTCTGATTGGCTGATTGAGCTATCATGCTCACAATGACTGAGATGTGTTGATGATTGGTTGATTGATTGGTTGTTGGAATGAGCTGTGTCAACATACTGCCCACCAACACCCTTGTGTCCATTCTCTTATAGTTAAATTGTTGGTGACCTCTAAGGTGGCGGACGCAATGTTCAAATATATTCAAATAATTATTTAATTTTAAAAATCGCCCTTTTTACTACATTATATTGTGCGTTCAGTTTCTTCTTTCTCCATTATCATATGTAAGAAGAAAAAAATATAACTACGTTTATGTCTCTAAGAAAAGACTAAATGCTGCAGTAGCTGTAGCATATTGTTTCCTTGTGTGAACATTAAAATAATATTGGTAACAAACAAAGCGATTTAGTTGGTGTTTATAATTGCTTTGATCTAAACTTATACCCCTTTAAACAAAGACGTCATAAAATGACATGGTCATTCTCACCGTATGAGCATCAAACCGTTTGTTTGTAGTATTTATAACGATTAGCTTTACATCATCTTGCAGTGTTTATGAATGAAGAAAAGGCAAACAAATATGTTGTTGTTTTTCACTAACCATGTTTTATTAATTTGTTTATGTTTAAACACAAAGGCCCGTATTCTCGTACGTAGTTTAAAAACACGGTTTTAAGCTAAACACGCGTCTAACTTTGACTTTAGACACAGCGTTTAACTAAACGCATTTCTCGTACATTTGTTTTACTTAAACACGCGTATATCTCACCGAAATGTGTATAACTTTATTCATGGGTACGGGGGTAGTTCAATGCGTGTTTAACTAAACTCACGCACCAACTGTATGCCTTCAATGATCACTCAACCGTGCCCGGTGCAAACTGACATGCGGATCGTGTAGTCTTTACAAATACCGTGTATTTAAGGCATTCGGTCGATATCTATTGTAACCCATTAGGGTCACAATGAATTAAATACCTGTATACAATCAACGCAACACCACTCTGGGAACGAGATTTGCAGAGTTTAAAATCGTGTTTTGCTAAACACGTCGTTTTATAGTTAGACACGCGTTTAGTTAAACACGGTTTTAAGCTAAAACCGTGTTTAGTTCGAGAATACGGCCCAAACTATTTTGAAATGCAATATTGTCTTCCCAAACTCGTCCACGGTGTGATCCATTCATTCCACTTTAATGACATTAATTTTTTTCACATTTATGTGACTTTTAATAGTCGTGACACTAAGAGGTAAAAGCCATGAACCAAGGGCTTAAACCAAAAGTTTTGAAAGAAAATAAATTTAATGTGTTAAACAAAGTTGTATATTGTAATGGTCGATACTGTAATATATTTTGGGCCGTATTCTCGTACTAAACGCGGTTTTAGCTTAAAACCGTGTCTTAAAACCGTGTCTAACTGAACTCGTGTCTAAATTAAACGCGAGTTATTCTTTTAAACGACGTGTTTAACAAAACCTGATTTTAAACTCCGCAAATCTCGTCCAAGGGCTTAAACCACAAAGTGTTGAGAGAAAATAATTGTAATGTGTTAAACAAATTGTATATAATGGTCATATATGTAATATATTTTGGGCCGTATTCTCGTACTAAACGCGGTTTTAGCTTAAAACCGTGTCTTAAAACCGTGTCTAACTTAACTCGTGTCTAAATTAAACGCGAGTTATTCTTTTAAACGACGTGTTTAACAAAACCCGATTTTAAACTCCGCAAATCTCGTCCCCAGAGTTGTCGTGCGATACTGTATACAGGTATTTATTTTTTGTTGTGGCCCGAATGGATTAAGCCTACAATAGATATCGACCGATAACCTCATAAGCACTACGTGTATTTTAATACTATACGATCTGCAGGCACGGTTGAGTGATTATTCAAGGCATACAGTTGGTGTATGAGTTTTAGTTAAACGCGCTATAAACTACCCCCATACCCATGTTTACAGTTAGACACTTTTTAGTGAGTTAGACGCGTATTTGAGTTAAACAAATATTCGAGAATTACGTCTAGTTAAACGATGTGACTAAGGGCGTGTTCACACTATAGCTAGTTTTCTCCACGACCCGGGTCGGACCCGGATCGGACCCGGATCGGACCCGGGTTGAAGTCTAGTGTGAACAGAAAAATAGACTCAAAAAACCGACCCGGGTCGAAAATTACAACCCTGCGAAAGTGAAGGGTAGAACCCGGGTTCAACCCGGGTCGACTGTAGTGTGAACAGAAATCGCTGTTCGACCCGGGTTGCAAACCTGACTGCTAACCTCTGACCGTAGTTGTTTACGTCAGTTTTCAGCGTTGCTTCGCACGCTCTCGTCTGCCTTTGGTTCTGGTTGAAATCTTTATCAAATTTGTAAAAATGGCAAATAAATGGAGTCAAATTGAAACGGAAGCCATGATGGAACTCTGGGCGGATGAGACCGTGCAAATTAGTTTGAACTCAATGATCCACAATAAGGATATTTACGCCAATATATCACGCCACATGGAGGCAATGGGTTTTCACCGTAATATTGAGCAACATTGAGCAATGTCAAAATAAAATCAAAGCACTCAAGAAAAAATTCACAGATACTGAAACACATAACAACAAGTCTGGAACCCAAATCTTTCTTTAGATTTGCCATTGTTTTAGAATATAGATTGCATGTTATGTTCTGCACCAGATATTTTGTTTCAGACCGGCGTACAGAATCCCTACATACGTATTTCATAAACTTTTTAGCTTAAAAACAGTTTGAGATAAAGCTTAAATATCCAGTTTTTATTTTATTTTAAAAACCCCACGGCCAACACTTGCAACAAACAGAGTTTGACATACATAGCGCTCTAGTGTGAACAGAAAATGAATTATCGATCAATCCGGGTTCAACCTGGGTCCGACCCGGGTTGAGGAAAAAGCTAAAGTGTGAACACGCCCTAAGTCAAAGTTAGACGCGTGTTTAGCTTAAAACCGTGTTTAACTAACTACGTACGCGAATACGGGCCATGATGCACGAGTTTATTTAGACGCGTGTTAAAACTACCCCCATACCCATGTTTAAAGGTAGACACTTTTCAGTGAGTTAGACGCGTGTTTAAGTTAAGCATATGTCGAGAATTGCCTTTAGTTAAACGATGCGTTTAATGTCAAAGTTAAACACGTATTTAGCTTAAAACCGCATTTAAATAAATACGAGAATACAGCTCATTATGTTTGCAGTGTAATTTTGTAGTTGGTTGTTTCTTTGCTTTGTTGGTGTACTCCATCAGCTAGTACAAGAATATGTAACTATGCTCATAACTTGTGAGATATTGTTCACATTAATTTAAGAACACGCTACGCCGTAAGGAAGGAGACAAAGTGATAGTGGCTATTGGCTTTACCATACACAAAACAATTTTTTTCAGAAACCTTTCCCAACTTTCAAAGTCTATATCAAAGGTTACTGAACAAACAAATACTAGGAATGTTTGTACTTATTTTAATGCATTTCTCTTGGTGATTCCAAATATGGTGATGAAATTCTAAAATGTTGACATTTTTCAAACATTTTTCGAAATTTTGGAATGTTGTCTGCAGCCGCCTGCCGCGTGGAAAGTATTTTAAGCACGCAGATGATGGGACAGGTACATGTATGTGTACGGGCTGCATTGATCATATGAAGTATCCTCAACTGAAACCATCATAATGAAGCAGAAGTTCAGATAATAGGTCATATTCTCGAACTTCTCGACATCTTCGTTCTTCTTGATTTAGGAATTAAGTGCAAAAATCATGGCGTTCCCCAAACCGGCGTGAAAAATCGAACTCTATAACCGACAGTGCCAATCTAAAACGACGCACAACTCCAGCTCTAGCTTACGCCACTGAATTTTAATAGTTTTTTTAAAATTCTTTAAACAAAAAACAAGAAGAAAAAATTGGATTGGTCGGGTTTGTACAACAGGGGGTTCTTAGCCGCCTGACGTATAGAACTGTTTCGAGAATTTTTCTGCGGTCTCCCTACTAGTATGGCAGCTAGCACCCTTTTGATCAATGGAACGAGATACCAACATCGGACCACAGGATCATTTATGATGTAACCTAATGCAAATATGGATGTCTACCGCGGCCCCCTGCTGCAGGTGGCCCCCAGGGACCCCAGAAAGGGGCTGAAAATGCGTTTGATCAATGGAACGAGGTACCATCCCAAACCACTTTCAAATGATCAAATACATCTCACAGAGTATACAATGGCCCCTGCCAGACAAATTATCTGCTGCAAAGGGCCGACAGAGGCCCCGATATGGCCCCCAAAATTTGGAAAAAATAAATTATTGTTATCCATATCTTTCATGGTGTCACAATTCTGCCACAGAAATTTATTGAGACAATTTTTCTTAAAATTGTTGCTGTGGGGTCTTAAATTAAAATGGCAATTAATATTGGTGTTTTGAGCTGCCTGCAGAGAGAAGGGAGGGGGGATAAGATACACTTGTTTTGATGCAATTTTTGGGTTATCTTGGTTAGGGGAGACGTCAAAACTCGACCGCCCGTTGACTGCCGGTTACGGGCGGTTCCGCCCGGTTCTTTCAGGTCAAATGTTTTACTGGTATATGAATATTCGCGCATGCAACACTGAACAACCGCCGGTTGACTTAATGCTGTAATCTGACCAATTTACACTATCAATCTGTTACTTTGCGGTCATAATAGCTCTCTCTATAATCGTTCTATAAAAAAACAACATTCATAGACTTTCGGTATTGATTTTAAAAAGTTAATTGAGCTATAAACAGATTGAAAAAGCCAACCCCAGCGAAAATCAATAGCTGTATTGTACTGGTTGTCAACTGAGACTTTTAAGTCTTAAAAGAGCCCATTACTTCAAGATGTTATTGCTCACGTGTGTGACGAGGCACTTTCAACCGGTCGTGTTCACCAGAGTGTTACTATTTGACCTCATTATGTGTGTATATTATAACAGACGACACGTTTTGTGAGAACCGAACGGAACCGGCCGTAACCGGCGGTTGCCGGGCGGTCGAGTTTTGACGTGATCCCTTACAGTTACCAATTGTACCAATTGTCAGCTTTATATTTTATTTCGCAGCTCAAAACACCAATTTAGTCCGTCGAACAAATTAATTTCCATTTTAATTTAAGACCCCCAAATTCATGGTTGACAGTCACAAAAAAACTTCATATTGCATGTGTACTGTACAGTCACATGTTGTTACCCACAAGCAAGAATAGAGCCCTGACTCATTCAATCAATAGTTGGCAAGCGTCTAAAGTAGGCTCCCGACAGAAAATATTGAAAAATCATCGACATGCTTCGTGACCTTTGACCTTCGCAACATTTAATCTCCAACTTTAAACTCACACCAGTTGTTAATACATGTCTTGATTTGATTTGATTTGATATTATTTGGGTCCTACGACCCTGGATAACCCAATAAGCTTATTAGCTTATTTCCATTGGGGTCCGTTAGATGTGTGAACAGATACAGACCGGGATGATCCCCTACTCTTTACGAAAGAGTCTGTAACCTTTTAACGTGCTCGGGTATTGCTCTTCCGATGCACGGGACCACCATTTATACGTGACTTCCGAACCACTGTTTTTTGCTGCCATTAGGAAATCGTCACAAATCATTTCGCTTCATTCACCAGGCTACCGATACGGCGCACACAATATCAGCACTTAGATTGTAATATCCCGTAACAGCTCCCCAATCTCGCTTGGGTCGACGAAGCAATTGAGACTAGGTACCTTGCCCAAGGATACAAACAAGTTGGCTGTAGTGGGGCTAGAACTCACAACCTTTGCATCGTGAGACCGGCATGTTATCCACTAGACCACACGTGCTCTCTACCTCTTACCTTTCATGAACCAACAAGTATTTTGGAGGCTCTTCTCTTTAATGGTTAGCCAATTAAATTGAGGTATTTTGCCCATTTTCAGTGTGTCATGACTGCTGATTTCAGCAACCCACACTGAAAAATAAATTGGTGTCACAGCGACACCTTCTTGGAGTCAACTGTCAATGACACTTACAAAGGTGTTATTTTGACTCCAAAATTGGTGTAATCGTCAATGATATGGGTTTGCACATAATTTACGGTGACACCGTTAAGTGTCCGACGGACACCTTTCAATGATCATTTAGTGATTTACACCAAAACTGCTGTCAGATTAATTGAAATAACTCCAAGGGCGTCAATAGTTAGCGGGAAAGCTCACGGTTTTTAGAGGTGTCGAAGCAGCATGACACCAGTTGGTGTAATTCTGACACCAAATTGGGCGTCTATCAACATATCAACGCATGCGCCTTGGCACGCAAAAGTTTTCTCGTCGCCATTTTGTCTGCATGTTACGAGCCGGTAAGACTGGTAAGTACCGATCTGCTCCATTTCCAGACATTTTTGATAATAATTATGATACGATTAGCGTAATGTAAGCCTTGTTCATGTTGTTTAATATTGCGCCAACTAACTGATGAAATAAATTACAATTTCATAGTCAGAGACTAGCATTTTGTTAGCCTGTTGTGTCAGGACTCATTTTGGACTGTGTGTCAGTGCATGGACCTACTAGTACTATGTGTGTGTGTTCGTCATGCATGCATACGATGATACGTGCAACATTACATATAGCCCGATTTATCTGGCTCAGTGGTCGTCTTTTTCATACGGACGTCTTACATTACGCTAGTTGTATCATAATTATTATCAAAAATGTCTGTAAATGGAGCAGATCGGTACTTACCAGTCTTACCGACTCGTAAGGGAGCAGTTTCATTTGTACGCGATAAAAATTGCGAGAATGTTCCGGGCCCCGATGAGTTTTTTATCAGGCCCCGATGAGATTTTTATCGCGTACAGTTGCGAGTAGCAAAGGATTATTTATCGAGTAGCGTATTACCGCTTGTTTAAATATAACGAAAGATAAGTGGTCGGTATGTAAATAGAGCTTCGGGTTATTTATTCTAGTTGTAAGGTACAAATTCAGCATTTCATGTTTTTAGAGATAATGTTATTGATTATGGATGTTTAACGTAAATTGTATTATCCTCGTGTATTTGCTAAACAATGTCCCGCTCTATTTGCTAAACATACCCCAGGGTATGGCAGAGGCCTCGTATCGGGCCCCGATGTCTATTTTATCGGGGCCTGATGACTATTTTATCGCGAAGCAACTTGAAAAACATCGGGTCCAAAACATATCAGGCCCCGATACAGTCGCGATAAATTTATCGCGTACAAATGGAACTGTTCCCTAACATGCAGACAAAATGGCAAATACCCATCCCATTTCCAAAAATTAAATCCCAATTAGGGTGTAAATGTATCTCAATATGACACTAAAGAGAGTCAATTTTACACCCCATTTGGGGTGTAATGATAAAATGGGTCCTCGGGTAACCGCCCTAGGTGTCAAAATGAATATGACACCCAAATGTGTCATATTTTACACCCATAATGGTGTCAATTTGACACCTTTAGGTGGCCAACTGAGGACCCATATTTTGACACTTGTTTTAGTGTCAAAATGACACCAAATTATTTTTCAGTGCATTTAAGATTTTGACTAAGTATTTACAGCAACATTTATTAAGAAAAAAATACCCAAGAAATGTCTGTGACAGAATTAACGGATTAACGGAGGAGACTATTCCTGATCCTGGTGTGGTCAAATGATAAGGTGCTTTCTAGGAGGACCTTATCAAGCATAGTGTAAGCCTGTCAACAATGAAAGAAAAAGGGCGCTATGTAGTGGCGTAACTGGGGTCTTCAATTGGGAGATGAAGGCATAAGGCTTACCTCTAATAGTACGGTCACGTCACGTCACGTCACGTCACATGTCACGTCACGTCACATGTCACGTCACATGACCGTCACGTCACGTCACGTCACGTCACGTCGGGCTATGACACGATGTCATGATATGACCCGATATAACAGATACTGGCTTTCGCGCGATGTTACAAATTCCTGTGATGACCGGATTTCCGGTAAAATATGAATGGAGCCGTGTGCAAGGGGTGGGTGTGGTGTGGGTATGGGCGCACCCCACTAAATAGCCACACCATCGAGTGATATTTGGAATTTCAACCTGTCTAGAGCCTCAGGTTGTCGAGATCCCTGAAGGGTGGTATTTAGGACGCACACCACTGAATAACCAACACAGCATAGTAGTCAAAAATCTCCTAAAAACACATGTGTTTGGAAATGACTGTATCTCAAAAACTAAGTAGGTGACCCCCATTTTTTATTCAAGATTCATTTTTATAATTGTTTAAACTTTGTTCACAGTTAATATAAAAAAATTATATAGTTGAATTCTATGGTGGTGCACAGGGATAGCACTGAATCAAAAATGTCCCATGACATTTTTCAGGACCCCGTAGGACTTCAAAAAACAAATTTAAGGGGTCCCCCAAGAAATTAAGGGGTCCTGAAGTTGGGTATTTGAAAATTTGACCTTTTTTTACGGAATTTATATTGTGAGCAAAGGATGGATATGTAATTTACCGAATATTTTAAGGTTTCCATTTCCATACATCGTCAAATTTAAGGGGTCCCTTCAATTTTGATCGGAACCCGCAAGTCTTTTCCAATTTGAAACCTGACGCGTCACTATAAGAAAGTGAGAGGTCTAGGACGCGCAGACGCGTCAGAATGCGACCCCTGGTGGTGCATCCTCCTTAACATATTCCACGCGGCTATTATTTTTACCATACACAAAACAGATTTTTCAGAAACCTTTCACAATTTTCAAAGTCTATCTCAAGGATTACTGACCCAATACTAGGCATGTTTGTACTTATGTCAATGTATTTCTCATGGTGATTCTAAATATATTATTGAAATTCAATAATTTTGACATTTTTTAAACATTTTGTGAAATGTTTGAATGTCGTCTGCAGCCGCCTGCCGCGTGGAAAGTGTTAACTTAAGAAAGGTGTAGAGAAAATTTGATACATTTTGAAATTAAAGTAAAGGAACTTCGTCTTTTTTTCAATCACCAATTTTTATGAAATTGCAAATGGCCCGTTTATTCTGTAATATGTTGTTCTGTAAACAAGTATACTTGTACGGCCCGAGTTATAGGGCACATTTGGTTGCGTTTGATGAATGTTAGGCCTATGAGCAATGAGTTTTCAAATGGCAGCGGCACATCAAATAATTTTCAAGATAATTAACACCACAAGTTACCATACAAAAGTGTTTAACAATAGAAGGGACATAAACGGAAATTGCACGCTATTAAAAAACATTGTGATCCTATTAACGGTATTACCTACATTATTAACATCTGCGCCAGGTTCCGGTGCTATCGATTTCAGAACCACATGTTGACGACGTCTCTAAAATTAGTTTGCAGACGTGACAATCACACAATGATACAGACACTTTCCCGCCAATATCAGCGTATCTACGAGGGTAATGACTTCCGGTGTCTGGATTATACAATTCGTCGCTGTTCTGACATACCAGCACATCACTTTACTTAATTCTGTTGTAATGTGCCGGTATGTCAGAACAGCGACGAATTATATTAAAGCCAACAGACCTGCAGACGGTGTGATGCGAAAATCTGGTAATATCCTTGCGAGCTTAAAATATTGCATATTATATCGAGGGTTGTCCCTCACACTTTGCGAGTTCCTTGAAAGTGTGGCATTTCACTCTCTTGAACATAACACCCATTCTCATCGAGCTTCACTGGCTGCCTGTTCAATTTCGCATCCAATTTTAGCTGGCTATTTTGGCTTACCGTCACTTTGATGGTACTCTACTACCATATCTTTCGTCTGTGCTTTGCACTAACAAACCTTCGCGTTCGCTACGATCTTCTATGGAGAAACTGCTCATAACTCCGCGCGTCAATCTCAAGTCAGCCGGTGAACGCTCATTTCGTTTTGCTGCGTCGGCTGTCTGGAATTCGCTTCCAGATAGTCTTCGCAACATCCCAAAACTCCCTCAGTTCAAAAGCCAGCTAAAAACTCATTTATTCCGCCAGGCGTTTCCTGATTCTCAGAATTAATTATCTGTTGTTTGCTTGTTTTATGTTTTGCGCGCTCTGAGTTCTCTGGAAGATTTATTTGCGCCTTATAAGAACAATCTATTATTATTTCACTCTATTGGAGCGGTTTTATCAGTGAAAAAACACATTTCACTCTTTTAGGAATGGTTTAATTTTTCAGAATACTCCAACATTTTTATGATGACATTATTTTAGTTTTACAGTAGCCGGGTACAGAAGGTTAGTTATAGCCTATATTGTATTACTTGTACGTTATTTGGTATTTAACGGATTGGCTATCTGTCACAGCGTGTAAAACGGTTAGGGGCGATATCCAAACTCTACAGTGATTTTAAAGCATTTTTCTAGCGATTTTACAACGATACTATATTATAGTATTTCTTAAAGAATATAACACAACCTTCCTTGCGCCTTTGATCTGTCTGCTTCACTAATGCAGCCACCGAGAGTACTACAATAGTTATATTGTTAACGCCAGATAAGTAGAGAGGTTTCTAGTTAATCACCGATCTTTTTCCGATGCTTTTAACAATAGAACGAAATACCGTTGGAATATCGTTGTAAAATCGCTAGAAAAATGCTTTAAAATCACTGTAGAGTTTGGATATCGCCCCTAAGTAGAAGCCGCAGATTTTGGGGCTACTACACCCGAAAAGTTCGGCCTATGCGGTCACCATTTAGCCAAACACTGTTTGACATTTTGATAGATAATTCCGCGAAGTTTGGGGCGCGGTAGGCTATTTCTGAAACAAGAAAGCTCCCGAAGTGCTTCCTTAGCTAGTACACCCTGGGCATCTATGGGTGTCTGAATGCACATTTTACCATTTTATTTCCAAAACACTATACATTGTGCGTGTAAATGACCCGGCATTGCCCGGGGTAAACGATTGTATGATAATTTTTGCAAAATACTGTCACTTATCGAGAAACCAAATGCATTCGGGTAAACTTTAAAGCTAACGTCAAAAGGACAGTTTTCGAGTTACATTTTTTGCCAAAAAGAGCCATAATGTGCACGCAATCGTATCGGAGACACAACGACCGTGACACTGGTACCAGATGTTGAGGTAATTAACAACTATATTCTCTTGTTTCATAAGATGATATTAATGATGCTAGTAATTACATTCTGCTGATGCAGCATTTCATCATCATCATCATTAATGTAATCGAAGTCTAGTCAACATGGGCCTTCGTGACTGACGTCAGTAATGTACACAGGTGTCCAGAATCACCCACAAGTGATGGCATATGTCTCTTATATATTATCGCCGATGTAACAATTATGATCCAGTTGAGGCATTGTAGACCATAGAGTAAGTTCTGAGTAGTGGTGCCGCACACAAACATTGACACTGACAGACAAGGTAAGCTTTATTAGGCGGCATTGCAAATTCAGCACTGTGAGCTCCAGAGTATAAGTAATTTTAAATTTAGACTTTTACCACGCCAGTATAATATTTACCATTCCATCATATCATACAAATGTCGGTGGATCTTTTCAGAAATAGAAACTTGCCTATTGTTCCGTCTTAATTCAATGTTTAGGCCTATGAATATGTTTACGTTTGGGCGATTGTGATATAATCACTGTAACAGTCTCGAGTAAGACTCACTTATAATTTGGAACTCAGCGTCCGCGGCAGTCTGGCTATACATTAATACATCATCAATTTGGACCGCGTGCAAAATTTTCCATGCGGTAGGCCTATAATGGATCTCCCGCCTATATTTGGCGCACACGCATCTTATAAGGGGACTAATGACTAATGGCGATACTCACTATTAGTTTAATCAGCTCGAAATTGGCGAGCTTCCTTACAGCAGCAAATTAATAAAGCCGGGTGTAGGCGCACATGAACGCAACAAGCGAATTTCTGCATCAAATGCGTGACGTATGCGTATTGCTTGGACTATTTTTGCGCGCGCGTGGAGGGATAAAAAACACACACGTACATTTCTCGCTAATTTGGAACTGATTGAAATATGCGATCGTTTCCTCAACATTGAAGCGCGAACATCATTACCGAAATTACATAATTACCGAAATTACCAAGAGATACTGAATGTGGATACAAAATATGCTGTTACAAGTTACAAGACAAGTTGAGCAAGTTGAATTCAAACTATTTTGGCAATACAAATCGAACATTGCCAGTGAAGGTCAGACAAAATAAAATATCGACACGAAAAAAGAGGTTAAAACAAAATCCCATGAAAAATCGTGATCGAATCATAAACATCGTCGATCGAGAGTAAGTATTGTGGGGTTCCTTTAGTATACCCTACCACCACTGCATGTCTTCAATGGGAACTTTTAAAGAACAACCCATACACTTACACAGTGAGGAATACAAATGAGAGGGTATTCTAAAGCTTACCCAGTATTGTATCACCTTCGGATCTCACCCTCGGAACTGGGATGAAGTGAAGGCGAGATGCGAGATGATATGAGCCATCTTACATTCAGAAATTGTTCATGAAATGAAAGTTCTATGTATTTTAGGTCTTGGCCTAAACTATGCAGTTTTAAACGTGGTTATCGGCTGGGTATTGGACTCAAGATTTCAATATTTACTTTCTCTACAGCGTTTGAACCCTTTACCGTTGTTGCTATCAGCATGATCTTCACCTATAGATCTGCGATATGCTTATGGCTATTACTGGCTAATGTTGCTCCTGTGGCTCCCGACCCCTTGACGGAGCTTAACCCACTGCCTGACATTACCGGTGAATGCGACGGTGAGTACGACATTAAAACCGAACTTGGTTGCGAATATCATCATATCTGTGTTTTAACACAGATATAATGATATTTGCAACCAAGCTATTACAATAGCTTTCCCATCCCATCTAAGCTATTAAACGTTCTGATGCGTAGGCTTTTGGACAATTTATAATTTGTGAACAATCGGCACTTACTTGTTCCAATAACTTTACATGTACTTATGATCCCAGCACGTATTCTCTTGAAAATCTGTATGATGTCAGCCGAACCTCCAAGAATCCAGTCTGAACACTTATGCTTCACCTTCATCATGTTGATGAAATGCATTTATTGTGCAACTAGGCCTAAAGATTATGCGCAATCGACAATCTCGATAAACCGTCATCTGCGCCAAAAAGTAGGCAGCAGGGCGTAACTAGAAAAGGGGCGCGGGAATTTGCCCCGGCCGAGTGCACTGATGGCGAGTAACTGAAGAATAGCGCTACCTCGCTAGTAACTGAGGCGTATCCCAACATTTTGAGAGAACCAAAACAGGGGTAAGCTAGCCGATTATTTTCTGACCAAACAGACTAGATAGACATTTGGATGAATCTTTCCGGCACAATTTGATACCAACATTGCCACCTAACAACAAAGTTAAACCATGATTAGCGCCATTTAAAGAAAATTAGTCACTTTTCAAAAGTCACATTTTCAATACACTACGCGGTAAGAAAAAAAAACACATGTTACCTGTTCATAATCAAACAGCCCCGCTCGCTCAGGCACGACCCAAAGCAGTTCCACTGTGTGATCAATATCCATTTCATTCCCGGCCAATCAAGTGCCACACACATCATTTTCTCGCGGCTTGTGTGCGTTGACAATGTGACTTTTGAAAAGTGACTAATTTTCTTTAAAATGGTGCTAATCATGGTTTAATATCTTTGTTGTTAGGTGGCAACTTTGGTATCAAATTGTGACGAAAAGCTTCATCCAAATGAGTATCTAGTCTGTTTGGTCAAAAAGTAATCCGAAGTTACTCTAAAGGACCTAAACAAAGTGTATGACTTTTTTTTTGTGTTGAGCACTTTACTTTAACTTGTTATATTGATTCACCGGTACCATTTAAAGCCATATTATGTGATCTTTTCCAGAGAGCGCCCTCTATTCATGATTTCTTTTAGAAAGTAGATTTTCTTGCAGATTTACATTTCCGATCATAAATCATACATACATTCCAAGTTACAGAGCGATACGATTCCTAATTACCTCAAAATCATGGTTTTAGAGTGAATTTAGAGTGAAAAATATAAACTGTCGGGATTGCGACAGTTTATTTTCACTCTAAAACCCTGATTTTGAAGTAATTAAGAATCGTATCGCCCTGTAACTTGGAATGTATGCATGATTTATGATCAGAAATGTAAATCTGCAAGAAAATCTGCTTTCAATTTTTTTTTCGATGTTGAGGGCGTTCCCTGGAAAGATCACATAATATACCTTTAAAGGCACCTGTTACCACCTTTGACCATTCTGTCCTTGAATCTCTACTTTATTACAGAAAACACATGTTTCATTACTGGAGATCCGCTCATCGAAACCTTCGATTGCGTCCGATTTGAATTCCATGGCGAGTGCGAATATACTTTGATAAAAACTTGTCGATTTGAAATCATTGGCAAGTTCCAAAAACTTCTTACGTCGCCGCATACTTCGATTCTGCACTCCCTTCAGATTGACGTTGTTGCGGGGTCGGTAGGTGACATTTATCTTTATCATTAACCGTAACACTCTTGAGTACAACGAATCACTACGATGCAGTGTGCAGTGTGTGCTTGTGTCACCCGGTTCGGCAGTTTTTTGATGAAATGATGGTCCTAGGGTTGACCCCCATGGCCTAACGATAGATCGTTTGCCTCTGAACCTAGAGGTCCGGGGTTCGAGCCCCGGGGGCGTGAAGGCCCTTTTCCCCTCGCTTTTTGGCCGCAAAAAAAAGTCTTTGGAAATGGTGCCTCGAGGGTTAGGGTTATCGGGTATTTCATACTAAGGTCGCTAAGCGATAGGTCGTTCCCGATCGTTCCCGATCGGGAGCGACCCGGATCGCAAAGTGACCTTAGTATGTTATCAGCATAAGGCGTAGTTGTGATTTCGATACGTTTGTACTCCAAAGAAAAAGGGAATTTTACGATAGAATTTTACGATAATTATAGAGTAATATTTAACATCACCCATAAAGTACTCGTAAGTCGGTATGTACAAAACAAGTTCAACCCGGTCTAACTTTAAATCTGGTCCAAGTGAAGAGTATTCCTTCTGGAAAGGACCAATTTAATTTGTATGTCCCTTTCGTACTCCCTAGTTAAGTTCAAAAGTAAAAATTTGAGTCGCCTAAGGTTAATTCAACACTAAACATCTAATGTATTGCCCGTTATAAAGCGTTATTAATAACCATGTACGGTCTGCTCGACATCAAAACACGAAACGATCCTTTCGGGAAGGACTATTCTTTATTTAGACTAGGTTTAAAGTTAGACAATGTCTATTGTTCGTGCTTTCCGAAAAATAAGAGAACAAGGCATTATCTCAAGTTTGAACTATAGAGTTTGCATCGCTGCATGAAGGCGACGACGTTGTGTTGCGTGATCATGATGATGGTGTGTGAATTAGATCATCATTGTGGTGATACAACACACACTTGTATGACATCTCTGTGACGTCGACTCAGAGTCGTGACTAGAATTACTAGCTATATGAATTGAGCCAACACCCGAGTTCATGTCAAATACCCGACTCGTAGTAACACTTCCTACGCGGTAGGCAGCTGCAGGCGACATTCCAAAATGTCACAAAATGTTTCAAATGTGTCAAAATTATTGAATATCATTACCATATTTGGAATCACCATGAGAAATGCATTAAAATAAGTACAAACATGACTAGTATTGGTTCAGTAATCCTTCAGATAGACCTTGACATTTGAGAAAGGTTTCTGAAAAATTGTATTTGGTAAAACCAACAGCCGCGTGGAAAGTGTTAACCACTGCGCTACACATTTTACGAGTAGATGCATCTATACCTAATTAAAGGTTATCCATAATAACTGTGTTATACATTTTCAGAAAGAATACATACCTGTTTTATGATATGTAGACCCATTTGGTAACACGGTTCATGCAAAGGATCAAGCAAAAGGACCTCATGCATCGACTACTCAATTGAATATAGAATAGACCGGGTGCAATTCCCCTTTGTATTCCGTTGCGCATGGCTATACATGGATAACCTCTATGATCATTTTTTTTACAGGTCATTGATCTATATTTTAAAAATGGGATCTTCGGCGCATCAGTTGACAGTCAACCAGTGTCAAATGTCCTTGAAGATCCATCATGGGGCGTCATTAACAGATACACAAATGCTGTCGTAAGTTCAAACAAGAAAATATTATGTTTTGGTAAAGGTGACCCCGGAGACCCCCTTTTTCTGTTGTAAATCAGTTTGTACGCTCTACTGAACCATAGAGTAGAGCGATCCACGTGATCGCATAGAGTCGTGTAAAAAAGCGACTTTTGTTTACATTTGCAAAACAAAAAATCGGCCGATTATCGGACACTTGCACATTAAAAAAACATGTGAACACCTGAAGATCTCCTTTTGGCGTTGACAATAAAGCAAAATCAGTTTGGTTCTCCTCATAAAATAGATCGAATTCATAAACTTATGTATTATAGGCATGTCACGTTGCTCCGATCAGATACCACGGTTTGTGAATACACATGTAGGCAATTTTGAAATCGCGAATCGGACATTATTTGATAACGCATTATTTGCCAACGCGTGTTGCCGACGGTGCGTTTAACCCCGGTGACTGATTGGTTGACAAGTGAACTTCTCGTCGCGGGCTGTTTGATTATAGTCACAGGGAGACATGAAAGAAATTGAAAAGATGATTTAAAGCTTATTTAGTACGTTTTTTCACACACGGATTCGTTGCATTACCTTTGTGATTGAGATAAATGACTTTGATCGGTTCAGTGATTAATCGGGTTCTATGACTAAATTATAATACATTTTAACTTCAGGCATGTCCAATCTCGGGATTGCCCTCAGGGATCCCATCTCTGGATATTCCACAGCACCAAATGTTACGGATTTCTTAAGTACCTCTAAACACCTGGTTTTAAGTCATTATCCTCTATTCAATGCACCTTTAGGTTAGCAATTTGGTGTTGTAGTCCCACGTATGCAGATGAACCCCTTGAATACATTGTCATCGCGCATTATCTAACACAGGACTCGATCACTAACAACGGAATAAATCTCATAATTCTCATTTGCATAGATATGGGACTTCTACTTCACCAAACCTCTACCATTTTTTTTTGTAATAGGTCCTCCATCTGAATGACGGGCTGACTCTAACGTTTTGTGTTCCATACCGAGCTGTATTCCAGGTGGATCCCAGCGCCTACCAGCTGACGCACAATCTAGATGGACTATGTGGTAATAACAATAATTATGGAGGTGATGACATCGAATCAGGGAATGAACAGCCGGTAAATATAACGATCGACAGATGTATGGAATTAAATATAAAACAAAAGTTGGTTTTATAGAGCACATTGCCAAGTTATCATATTTATAACTGCGATATCATATCAATTGCCCTGTCGGGAGATTTAAAATTAGTTCTTTCTTCTTCATAAAATTCCGGTAATTCCTGGGTCCATTTATTTTTACACTGTACAGCGACGTCAGAGCGTATTCCAATTATCATACCAAAATATCGCTGGCGCAAATTTCCACGCAATCAAAATCGAATTTCGGAAATAGCGTCTAAAGGGGTCACACTACTAATTAGAGCTCCATTGGGATATGTACAAAATGACTAATATAAAACTCTGTTTTAGACTAAATTTCGAAATCGGACCTTGTAGAGTGAATTTTTCTTATCACATTTTCGCACCAAAAAGTGCAGAAAATAGGTAGGGTAGCCTGTTTGATTTTCCAAGAAATGCCATGGAGCAGACTACATCTCTGACGAGCTTGGAAATGTCACCGTAATTATCAATGTTTCCAGTAAAAAGCACTATAATTAATTCTGGATACAAGCCCTTTTGCAACAAAACAACAACTTTAATGGCTGTATATACAATGAGATGTAGGTCTTTTTGAGAAAAATGCCTTTGTTTCCGTGAAACATATGATTGTGCCCTATACATTTCTCTATCAAACTCATTTTTGAAAAATGATTGAAATAAATGATTTGTTTTTTGTGTGGTATTTTCTCTATGTACAAACAGATGGAGTTTTGTTTCAAAAGGGCCTACATCCAAATTTTCAAAAAAAGTAAACATGATTTAAAAATATAATGAAAAGCTGAATGCAAACTGCTTATCCACAAAAATAGCCTGTGAAAGTAAATATAATAATTATAAGAGGGCCTGACGTTTCGATCCTAACAGAATCTTTATCGAAGGCAATATGACAGAATACAACAAACACAACTTATATATAGACAGGGAGACAATGGGCAGGAAGTAACAGGTAAAAATGAAACACAATAGAGGGTGATGTGACAGATGGATGAATAGGAGAAGGGATATGTAGACAGACAACTGATTGATGGAGTGGGTAATGTAACAAAGGATGACATAGACAATGGGTGATTGGATAAAAGGGGCAACAGGATGTGAGACAAGACAATGGTCAGTGAAGCCCAAAATGTAAAGAGTAGGAAAATGGGGACAAATTTAAATGAATGTAACATATAAAAGACAAAAATATGGAAGGGGAAGGGAAATAATGAAAATAAATAAATAAATGGGAAAACAAATGGAGTGTGGGCTAGTGGGTCTGGAAGGAGAAAATTAAAATTAAAAAAATAAAAAAAAATAAAAAAAAAAATAAAAAAAAAAAAAAATAAAAAAAAAAAATAAAAAAAAAAATGGGAAAACAAATAGAGAGTGGGCTAGTGGGTCTAGAAGGAGAAAAGATGGAAATGCACTGGAACAAGTAATGAAAATTACTGTGCATAGGAGACAATGCAAAGATGAAAACATATAACAAGTAATGAGGTGAAAAATGAAGTGAAAATGTAATCAGTGGGAAAAAATAAAATAAAATCAATTAATACAAAAGTAGTAAAAATGAGAAGTGGTGAGGAGGGGTAGAGTCTAGTCGTTTCCTTCCTGAACGTTTAGGCCGTGGGGCTGGATAGTGAGAAGACGCTTCATCCATAGCTTCTCTCTGCTGAGGCGAACAACCTCTGAACGGCTACCTAAAGACTCGATGCCCTGTAAAATCATATCAGCCATGGTGTGGTTGGGAAGATTAAAATGCTGTCCGACAGGAGGCTTGTTGGTGTTAACCGTCGATCTATGGCCATAGAAGCGCTTCTTCAGTGAGTTTTTTGTTTCCCCAACATACTGGACTCCACACACTCTACATGACAAAAGATAGATAACGTTAGAGGTAGTGCAAGTGATGTGCAAGTGCAAGTGATATGATTTAAAAATATTAAAAACTAGCACATTTGAAATGTTTTCCAATTTAAGTTAGTATGTGGTGTACCTCTTTCATAATCAATTCAGTTTTTCAATTGCTCAACTTGAATAAATAGAAACAGTTTTTTGACTATTTCTCAAAAAGAGCCAAAGTGGATGTAGGCCCTTTTGCAAAATACCTCTTCAAACAGAGGGCAAAAATGTGTTCTTTAATTTCTCAGAGTGTACTCTTATCACAAGATCTGTCAATATCGGTATTGACTTTACAAAACTGAATTACAACTCGCACAGAAAACAAAAGGGATTATATTATAGTTTATATAGATTATAGTTGATTCAGTTCCAGGTTGGCGAGAAATATTCGGATATTATCTATCCGTACACAAAAGTAATCCAAGCGTTAGAGCGATTTTGGCATACGCAAGCGTCACGCATACAATAACACTGCGGCATTGTACGTCACATTGCGCAATGCGAGCGTTTTGAACGCGACGCTGTTCTGAATTCATTCGCTGCAGTAAACGGGTTTCGCCAATTTGGAACTGACTGAACTTTGAACTTTGAACTGACTTTGAACTGCGTGCAAGATGTTGTCATTCGGTACGGATACCACGCATAATATCTCAATTCCTGTTTTTCATTTTCAGGTCACCGATACTGTATCATTTGCGGATAGCTGGCGTACAAACAGTGACGTTTGTAGCGCATGCTCAGATTGTAGCGATACCATATGTGAAACAAACCCTGACAATAATGCGGTGGCAACTGATCTTTGCAATATATTCTTAGATGGTGAGTAATACCACAGATGGTAATACTACTAGGCTGAAAAAGGTTGTTTCAATACTATGAACAGAACGTGAGAGTGCAGTCCCACGTCTATTATGATGATAGACGGATGGATATTGAATTTATCTTTGTAAATATTTATTCATACGCTCGTGTATCAAACTGAACGTCAACCACAATGTAATAAAAATGTTGGAAACCTGTTCTATGGCCTCAACCGTATTTTAAGAAAGAAGTTTTGTCTTTTTGGTTTTTGGTTCTGATTCTTTCCCAAAAGCTCTTGTATTGGGGTTAGGTTGAGGGAGGGGAATTGTTAATTCGGAAAAGAAAAGTGAAGAAAAACGTGCCTGAGCCTCCTGCATTTATTTGACCACTCTCTACAAAAATACTCGGGTCAGGCTGGAATGACAAGCATTCTGACTGCATGAAGAAAAAAAAATGCATTTTGTATTGGTCCCTCGTATTATGTTTCTTACAATACGTCACTTTTCTCTGTACCCTCAGGAACTTTACCGACGTGCTCATTAAACAACGCCACCAATCAGGAGTTGTATGATCGATGTATCGATGAGATATGTGCATATTTTCCAGAGGAAGATAAATTATGCGAAATAATATTTGAATATTATTCGCCATGCCACGACGATGACTCGTCATACGATCCGGGATCACTCGGTGTATGTGGTTATTGTAAGTATTTATTCTATGTAAAGGAATAAGATAAAAATGCACCAAGGATTAAGGAGGAAATTTAAGAAAAAACACAAAAACACACACCAAAATAACAACGTACGAAATGCAGACAAAGTACCACCATCTGGAATTTACTTTGCGCTATAAATAGGATTAACGCCCTATGATGATTGCATTTGATTTATCTTTTAGCAATTATGGATGCAATTAATATGGTAATTGTTTTATTGATCATTAAGCACATGTTTCAGTTTAGTCATGCAAGGTAATTACATAATCCATGGCTTTTTATTGCTTAATTGGCCATTGTTTAAAATACCACATCCTTTGGGGCGTTTTGTACACAAAAATACACGATTAACGTTCTAACAGACTAAACAAATTAATCATCATGTTATTGATTTTTGCCGTTTGTTGTTAGTATGGACCAAGCCCTTTTATTATAGCAGGATTATAAAATAAATAGCCTGGCATGGCTGGTAATACTAATATAACAATATAAACTGCTATTTCAGAATTCCCCTATAATAGAAGGGACCATGGGTCCATACCAATAACAATTTAAACGGCAAATCAATAATATGCTATGCTGTCTCAATTCAACAACATCTTCGCCGCGACTTTCCGCTCATTTTGTGGTGCCAGGTCACATTTTATCACAAATTTAAAATAATAATAAAAATAATACATGGGACTTATTAAGCGCCTAACGATGTAAACAGCCTCAAGGCGCTGCACAGAAAGATCTTAAAAACTACAGAAAATCATTAAAACTACAGCAGGACATATATATACTAAAAATATACAATCAATATAACTATTATACATACTAAAACAAAACAAAACCAGATAGTCAATACAACTTAAGAACTTCTGTTACTAATTGTAAAATGAGAACTTCTGTTACTAATTGTAAAATGAGAACTCTGTTACTAATTGTAAAATGAGAACTTCTGTTACTAATTGTAAAATGAGAACTCTGTTACTAATTGTAAAATGAGAACTCTGTTACTAATTGTAAAATGAGAACTTCTGTTACTAATTGTAAAATGAGAACTTCTGTTACTAATTGTAAAATGAGAACTTCTGTTACTAATTGTAAAATGAGAACTTCTGTTACTAATTGTAAAATGAGAACTTCTGTTACTAATTGTAAAATGAGAACTCTGTTACTAATTGTAAAATGAGAACTTCTGTTACTAATTGTATTTGGATTATAATTAATCCAATTTGTGTGCTGTTGGTTAAATTGACCAACGTGTGTTGTTTTGAAAAACACGCAAAATGTCACGATTTTCGTTTAAATGTTTACTGACCATTTACAGCTTTCATCACTGTGCACTTACGGTACGGATATTGTTATATTTGGTGGCCAATCGATCATTTAATTTGATAGCACGACCTTATATCATTTGAGTTAGCGCGCTATGTTGAATCCGGTATATCCACGCGTGTATTACAATTTTCTAAATAATCTTGACACACCTTACAGCTATACAGGGTGAGTCAAAATAATCAGGTCCCGTTTTCAAAAAAATTAGGGAAAATACTTCTTGTCAAAAATTGGTAAATTTCATCATTGATTATAAGAGTAGAAACACTACTCGATTTTACGAAAAAGCGCAAAATCCAAACTGTTCCAAGAATATAAAAAATACATGAATGAAGCGAATTTTGGTGGATTTTACCACTACTGCAGTTTTAGTTATTCCCACACAACATAACAAAATTTATACCTGTTGATGTTTTATAATAGAACAACATTTGATAAATAGACATAATTTACATTTGTTGTTGTTGAATTTCCGATATTTAAACCGATATTGCATGCAAATTATTGCGGTGTTATGATATAAACAAACATACGCACAAACATATTCATACCAATTAATAAGGTACTCACTTGTAAGATATTTAACACAAGAACTGTTTAAAGGGATCAGATGTGTTTTGCTATCCAAATCAATTCGTTTGAAATAATAATTCCCAATTATTTCAGTCAACATTTTTTAACACTTATCGCAAGAATGCTCGTTGTAGAAATGGTAGTTTGTACTGCCTGGGGGTAGTTGCATGCAGTGGAGGGTACGGGGGAGGGGGCGCCCGCACCCGGTAACATTTGACAATATACCTTTTTTGTGTACCACTAAACCTGTTTCAGAGACACTAGGTATGTTCCGTCTGTACATTTGCGAGTTCTACTATGCGATATTTTTGCCGGTTTTGGAACGACCACATCGCTACCCCCCCTCACATTTTTATTTGACCTCTTTATGGCGCCCATTTTGGATTTGTGGCTTTTAAAGTGTTAGCACACATAGCGTTCTTGGGGACTTAATGTGATTCTACACATTTTTCTGGACCTACCCTGCAAAAATCAGCTTGTTACCAGCTATATCCAGGTTTTGGACAATATGATGCTAGAATTCTTGGACTAATCAGCTAATCTCAAATCTCTTCATGTACCACAGGTGCTGAATATGTGTGTGACGACGGTCAGTGTATCCCGGGGAGCGAGTATTGCGATGGAACAGCGCAGTGCTCAGACGGTAGTGATGAGTTATATTGTAATCAATGTAAGTATGCCTAATCCCCACAAATATATTTTTAGTCGCGGGTCATGGCGATTTTAAGCCGGTCGAGGAGACTTTGACTCGATACGCAAATCACTCTCAGCTAGTATTATCAGTCAACTGTAGAACGGGGCCCCGTTTCAATTGAGGGCGCTCTATTTAGTGACGCACTGCCGTCATTTTGTACAAGGCGATTCATCAAGTGACGGAAGTCCGTCGCCCGCCGGAATACGAACAACATATTAACAGTAATTATTTTAAAAATATGATTAAAAAGATGTATTAGCAAAGCACCTATATTATACAAGCAAATTCAAATGCGCTTTCAGATAGCGCGCACTGTTGTATACAGTTATAAAAAAATATTACATAATTTACACAATAAACAGTTACAAACTGTTTAAAAATATGATTGAATTGAAGCACTAAGTGATATAATTTAAAAACCCAGTAGGCCAGGAAGTGAACTAATCTTTAGGAAAAAGGTGAGTTTTAAGAAGTTTCTTGAAAGTTTTCACACTGTTTACTTCATGAAGGTAAGATATTCCATAAATTGGGTCCTAAAACAGAAAAACATTTATCCCCATAGGTACTTTTTTGTGGAAGGGGTCACAAGACGAGTTGTATAGTTGATCTAAGTCCAGCATGCCCTGGTGTATACAAACAAATGAGATCTTGCAAATACTGTGGGGATGAACCTTGTATACAATTGTACAAATGCACTAAGATCTTAAAATCAACTCTCTGCTGGACCGGCAACCAATGCAGCTCACGAATCAAAGGTGCAGCGCTAGTGCGCCTATCAACATGATAGACAAGGCGTGCAGCGCGGTTTTGAAGGCGTTGGAGACGTTGCATATCTGATTTTGGGAGCGTTGGGTCCGTAGCAGAGGTGGCTATTGATCATAGACACCAGTGATAAGACCATTAAGACCATGTATGTCACTGTGCGACGGTCAGCTGCAAACATTGGTCGGTTGGGGGCAGGGAGACTCTTTCGGATAGGGGAGTGTAGGGGTGTGTATGTCGGTGCTATGAAGACCTTTCTAGTTATGACCGTAATGCCAAGGTTGAGCATGTGTCTGAATGGTACTAACTATATAGATTACTAAACACGTACATGTCTGTACGCATGGGCCACTGTGTCACATTTCCTAGATATTTGAAAGGGTTTTCGCAGTGAACTTTGATCTGAGCTCCATTTAATGATTCTCGACTTATTTTGTGAAATGACTCAATAAATTTACGAACCCATTGGTATCAAGTCTTTTTGATTTGATTTGGAAGTAAGTAAAACTTAACCCTAACCAAAGGGCGTGGTTTTGGATAACCTATCAGGGGAGAAAACGGGTCCGGTACAACCGACGCCGGAGATCACAACCCGGGTCACTTGCGTGCCACGATGGCACCTATCAAACGGGGCCAAAGGAGACAGCTTGCAAATGTTTAAGATTTTCCTACGCCAGGAGATAAACTGGGGGAAAATAACATAACATAACATAACATAACATTTGACAGTATCGCTCGATACTGGCACAATTTTATTGTTCCAGTATCGGTCGATACTGGAACACCAAATTGTGTATCGTTCGATACTGGTACACATGCTGCCAGTAGTAATTTGTCCCAATATTGAACGATACTGGTACATAGTTGTGTCCAAGTATCGCCCGATACTGGAACTTTGACTTCAAACCAGTATCGAACGATACTGGGTGTTCCAGTATCGTATATATACTAGAACAGTCCTGAATCTGGGACCTAAAGTAAACTTTTCCCTTATCATTGTTATACACGTAGACCTAATTGAAAATGGTTAAAGGTAGATGTTCCGATTTCTGGTCCGATTTTCAACTTGATGTTTTCTATTTTACATGAAAGGTCATCCCTAAAATTGTCGCATTCCAAAGTTTGAGTTGCATAACTTCAATGGTTCTATTTTTAGAAGCACTAAGTCACAGAGCATTTGCCCATTGAGTTGTACATACTATTTGGTGGTTATCCACTTTTGACAGTACCTTTAATTTAATGTAAATGTTTTTAACTTGTATTACGTCAACCTTATTACTATTAACCAATAAACATGATAAAAGGAAACAAATAATATAGCCTCAGACACCTGTTGGTATTTCAATAGGTGGAGAAGACTTTGCTTGCGACGATGGTTCTTGTATACCGTATAGCCAATATTGTGATGGGACAGATAACTGTGGGAATAATGAAGATGAAACGGACTGCAGTGAACAATTCTGTGAGTAATTTATAACATCTCCTCTTTGTGTAAGTGTATGTTGACGTATAAATCAGTTTGAGGGGTTTTTCCATTCGATTCGTTTCGGTGTGTATCGTTTCGTTTCATTTTGTTTGGGTTGGGTTGGGTTGGGTTGGGTTGTTTTTTCTCTTTTCTCTTATTTCCTTTACGATGTTTGTGGTTGTTTTTGTATATAGTGATTTACATTTTACATTTCGTTTGAAGTGTGCAATACACAGTCGGCCGTGTGCACCACCCTAGCGTAACTTAATAGGGAGGTAGCTTACCTCCCTAGTAGTTATGCTCTTACCGTAGCGTAACTTACTAACGATGTAATTCTTAGAGCATAACTAGCGAGTAACACCAGAATAGTAACTAGCGAGGTAAATATCCAAATTAACCAGCATCGTCCCCTTACCAAATTAATTGGTGCATATGCTAAGTGTTAACCTATAGTTTACTGTAAAATTCGACCGTAAAATAATGGTCCTCCGTAATATTTAAAATGTGTCGTCACTCGCTAGGTCATAGGTGAGTGTACAAAAAGAATCACGTTGAGCCGGCCTGCGTTCCGGACAAAAAATGATGCAATTTTCTGGGCAAAAAAGTTCGAAGTTGTTTATCGCTTTTTCAAAAATAAGGACTTTCATGACATTACAAACATATTTTGGGCGAGGGGCACATACAAATATTGCACAAAAAAGCACAATTTTATGACAAACACCAGCGCCCGATGGAAACAAGTAGTTTAATGGTATATACAATTATAACACATCTCTTTACACAAATACTTCCGTGGCGTGGATACCGTGTCCTTCGCTTGTGAACCGGAGAACCCCGGTTCGATCCCCAGGCACGGCACGATATATGCTTTCATTTTTTTGTTCTTCTACCCTTCCACTCACAATAATGTTAAAACTGGGCTTTATCAGTTTTTAAATAATAAAAACAATAATTATTTATTTATTTATTTAGTCATTATTTAAAATCCTTGACAATTAGTACATTTTGGTCAAAATATGACCCAAAGTCGGTACGATTAGTGTTTGAAAGGGCAAAAGGAGTTGATCTAAATTTTGCCTAAAAGTATTCACCAAATTGCATAAAATGGAGTTTCAAAAATATAAAAAATTTCAGCTTATGAGGGTGTCACATTCCACTTCAAATTAACACTCCCTGTGCATGCAAGCGCAATTGGTCCTTCCGCATCAGCGAATTATTCTCACCAATATTCACAACTAATTTACGCTACTGCTAGAATCGAATGATTTGTAGCATCAAACGTTATGTCCCAACTTACTCTTGGGTACGGTTAGGTATAAAATTTAGCGTAAATTACCCACCAGTTACTAGCCTAGTAGCTTACCCCGATTTAGTGCTCTCCAAATGTTGGGTTACGCCTCAGCTACTAGCGAGGTAGCGCTATTCTTCAGCTACTCGTCATTGGTGCACTCGGCCGACTAGTATCTTCTAATTTATGGTACGCGTTTACCAAATTACAAACTGATGATGAAAATAAGTGATTTATATATATATATATATATATATACAGAGCGGCGTCACCTAATTAACAAGAATGTCGAATACATCCATCACGATCAATTCTTTGACTTCACTGTAGTGAAATCAGTAGCGAAACTTGGATGCATCCTCTACTTGTTCTATAAACGGACAACTATTGTTAGTGTTACTGTGATGCGATATTTCTTCCCGTAGTTAATGATGTAATACAAAAAGCAGTGTTTGTGGTGGACGGGTCCCGGAGGCGAATTTATTAACCGTACACACTTTTGGCCAAACACTGTATAAATGTATTGCTGTACAATGTACCTGTGCATGTGTATACTATGCGCTTTACTCCGTTAAGGTATCACATGTTGTTTACGGTAAAGAACATCGCGTCCCGGAGGGGGGCGGTTACTCGGATATATTTTTTGTAGGGATTTGCCGCCAGCAAAATGAAAATTGACCCTATAACATTTACCATTTTCCTATTATTTGACCGATTTTGCTCAAATTTCCGGGAAAATTGCAAAATTAAGGATTTTAGACCCATACATATACCAACCTCATATTCACTAAGCACCTCTCCCGGAGTAGAATGGCAAATCAATGCCAAACTACGGAATAAAGGTAAATATACACGTAATGCGTTTCCGTACCCTATATTCAAATATTAACTACGGAAATAAATTAAGTGGATCCAAAACTGAACTGAACCTTTTAAAACCTTAGCAAATACCGTCTCATATTTTGATATGGCGATGAGTATCAAGGAAAACTGCATATTTAATGTGATTTCTCTCAATCTCAGTAATTGATCAGTTCATTAACAACTGTATTGTCGTATTATTATATCATTTGGGAAGTGTTACACCATTGTAGCATATAATTATTATTATCAAGACAACATGAATACAATGTCAATAAGCATGTTCCTTATATTATACAGTGTGTAACGCTGATGGTATTATAATTCCTATTGGATGGGAGTGTGATGGCTATGAGGACTGTACAGACGGAGAAGATGAAGATTCGTGTCCCGGCCCTGTTACATGTAAGTTTGCAAATACAATGTGTTGAGCTACATAGCAAACCATACAGTGATAGCAGTAACTTTTCTAGCAAAGGAATAATATTTCCTGAGAGGAATGGTAGATGTTGTCATATGGATATCGGGAACATGAGTTAGAGATTTAGTCCTAAATTCGAGTTAAAGGCATATTATGTGATCTTTTTCAGAGAGCGCCCTCTATTCATTATTTTTTTTAGAAAGTAGATTTTCTTGCAGATTTACATTTCTGATCATAAATCATACATACATTCCAAGTTACAGAGCGATACGATTCCTAATTACCTCAAAATCATGGTTTTAGAGTGAATTTAGAGTGAAAATATAAACTGTCGGTGTTATCCGACGGTTTATTTTCACTCTAAAATCATGATTTTGAAGTAATTAAGAATCGTATCGCCCTGTAACTTGGAATGTATGTACGATTTATGATCAGAAATGTAAATCTGCAAGAAAATCTTCTTCAATTTTTTTTCGATGTTGAGGGCGTTCCCTGGAAAGATTACATAATATACCTTTAAGTAACATTGAGCAAGTTGAGAGACTTGACTCTCGATGCATACGACATTCCGAAATTTCACGAAGTGTTTCAAATATATATGTCTTAAAATAGTGAATTTCATTACCATCACCTTGAGAAACGCATTAAAATAAGTACAAACATTCCTAATATTGGTTCAGTACACTCTTAGAAGGTCAGGATCAAATACATGAGTAGATTTCCGGCTCACTTTGTTTTGATCCTTTAAGGATCATTTTCGGATCGTTTTGATCCGTTTACGGATCGTTTTGATCCGTTTCCAGATATATATCAACAAACGGATCAAATTCACCTTGATCAACTTTGATCTGATTTCCGGATCAATTCGATGAAACAGTTCATTGGTCAATGAGTGACTGACGTCACTCTTTCGCAAACCGATAGACGACAAGCAGACGATCTTTTGAATTCGGTCGCCACAGTTGAAACAAGGGTGAAATACCGCGGTAAGTTATCCAGTCTAATCTGTAAAATGTTACATGATTTTGTCGGTAAAGTAGTTTTATTTTTTATGTTTGAACATGCTCTATTCTTGTGAACAAATTTCTTGTACCTGACCAGTGCCATCAGTACGATTTTCGGTCAAAATGCTCCTCACAAAATGTCACGATCACTGCGATGTACTAGGCCTACACGATGTAGTAAGCTTACTGCACTCGATATATAGTCTGCAGTGTGCACCCGGGGGTGGGGCACTCAATCAATATTAGGTTTCACACCAGGCTCCATAAAAAATACCCCCCTTTTTTTGGCCCGGTGTCACCGAAAGACCCTTGCATGCATGCTTGTTTTTACAATCTGTCACCCGATGACCCCCTATGTTTTCACTTTTTCTTTGATTCAGTTTGATCCTGGAGTAGGATCATAAGCTACAGGTACATCCGATTAAGGATCATTATTTTGATCCGTTTCAGTATCATTTGACAGAAATATTTGATCCCATTTCGGATCAAACTTTTTGATCCTGCTTGTCGGATCACTTTGATCCGGAAAGGGTAAGCTCATATGTGATACCGCTTCTGGATCAAAATTGATCCTTTTCGTCTCATATTTGATCCTGACCTTCTAAGAGTGTAACCTTTGAGATAGACTTTGAAAGTTGTGAAAGATTCCTGAACAATCTGTTTTGTGTATCATGTGTATGGTAAAAATAAAAGCCGCGTAGAAGGTAATAATAGACTTTGTCCAAAATTCGAGTTGAGTCACATTTTTCACGCGGCAGGCGTCTGCAGATGACATTCCAAAATTTCACAAAATGTTTCAAATAATATGTCTAAAATAGTGAATATCATTACTATTATAAAGTTCAAGATAGCAACACTCTTTTTTCCATTCAACTCCCTAGCATTACGCTGTTCCTCCAGTTCTCTCTCAAGACACCCAACTCTATTAGGCTTATCATTCTCAACAATCAATTTCAATTGTTTACTTTTCAAATCAGTTTCACTCACACTTCTTACATAACCACTTAAATTAGTATGTTCCCATATCAAGAACTTTATCTCATGCAAGCATGGCTGTAGCGTTATTCGAACCGTCTATTTGTCACATCCATCCATTGAAGTTGTGAGCAATATCAATTTCTCTTTAACGGTGAACTTCACATCAAAATCTATTAACGGCGTACCTCAATCACTTGTTTGTTTCGCTGCCACCATATTATAAAATTCAAGAAGAAGTATTAACACACCAAATACATTCTCTGAACTATATATTTAAATCTCTACTTTATTTCTCCATCCATGAGTGACTTCCTTTCATGTTGAAGTCCAATGTAAAACTAAACTACCCACTTTCTCTCTCTCATATTCATGCCATGTGCTACTCTATGCTGTCCAGCTCCTCCCAGCAAGCACATCCTGACACCTGTCCTGTAAATCTACCAAGCCCCCCCCCCCCCCCCCACCTTCAACCTCACACCATCTCACTGACCAATCACATACAAGGACATGCATGTACAGATCATGTTCTTGTACAGGGTTTCACTCACACATAACCACATATCAACAACTTTATCCCAATTACCACATTTGAAATCACCTTGAGAAATGCATTAAAACATTAGTACAAACATTCCTACTTTGTCGAAAGCTCCTTTTATATTAGGGGCAATGACACAAACCTCGTCACTTTGGTCTAGGGAGTCTAGGGAGTCTAGGGTAAAATTAAAACCTAAGCGGACATCCTTGCCAACTTGGGTTGTTGATTGACCTTAAGATTGATTTAGGGTAGACGCGGTTACATGTGTTTTAATGGGTTTAAAAAGTAATAATATAGATATGCTGGGCATAAAAGTATTGCTTTCGTGATTTCATATTAATGTTCACCTTGAATTCAGAAATCAATGTATATAACCAAACAAAAAATCGTCAACACTGCTCAGTATCCCTTTAAGTTAGCCATTGAAAGTTGAGAACAGTTTGTGACATATCTGTTTTGAATAATGGTAAAAATAACAGCCGTGTGGATACTGGCAAGCAAAGAAAATTGTCTCATACGCAAGTCATCTTCATTTCCCGACATTATTCTTAGACCGACCAACTTTACTCCGTGTCCATTCCGCTTTTTCATATGTGAGTGCAGTTCGAGTGTTGATTCCTGCAATGATTCTTTCACCCTATAACGTAAACGCTTGATTGGTAATAATCTGACGTTATGTTCCAGTTATATTAGTCGATAATCGACTAACTCGACTAATACAGCGTGTCTCAAAAACTGGGTTCAAAAGTTTGCGATCTTATAACGAAATAAGTAGGAATCATGGATAGTTTTTATTTAAGGATATCAAACAAAATATACCTGACCTTAATTGGGCGAATTCGGAGACCAATACAATGTAAACTTTGTGAAATACAAAGATTTGAATAGAGCGTGGTCAGAAACCATTTGTCCCGATTTTAAAGGAGTAAACCACCCGTGCGTTGCATGAAACTATGCGCTATGTGCAGTATTCATGGCATGTGCTTTATTTTCCGAAAGAACTTAACAATCACTCGGACTATAACAAAGAACTTTTTTTTAATGTTTATGTTCATACAGATGTAAATAATGAACTTCTATTATTGCAATATGATCAAGATAATTTTGTTTACTGCCCAAGTCTTTGTAAAGAATGAATGCAAAGGCAAAACGTGGATGAAGTCACAACAATGCGCAATTACAACATCGGGGTGTTCCTTGAAAAGTGGGACAGATGGGTTTTGACCACGCTCTATTAAAATCTTGTATTTCAAAAAGTTTATATTGGATTAATAACATAGTTTAACCAATTCAGGTCAAGTATACTGTATATAAGTATAATGTATATAATATACTGTATTGCTACTGTTTCTTTCTTTCTTTGTTTGTTTTTTCCTTCTTTCTGGCCACAAAGCCATAGTTCCGTAACCCTTTGACCAATTGTGACCATATATTAATTCTAAAGTACCCTTTTGTGAACCAATACTCAGGCCAGAAAGCATAAGGGTTCCAAGGTCACAAAGGGGTCATTAGAGGTATAAACGTTATTTTCACTTAAAACACCCTTGCAATTTAGTGAAATGACCTAGGATCTTCAGAATTAAGCAACATATTTGTTATGAACGTACGCATTATTTATCTATAGTAGTTCAATTTTTTTAATTAAAATGTATTTGGGGTCACTAGGGGTCAAAATAGTAATTTTTACTCTTTTCACTTAAAATGTGTCTTGTCTCAGAGGAAATAACTGATGACCGTCAGAATTGGTCAAAAGATTTATTTGATCAATGAACATAGGGTCCACAGCGATTAAAAGTAACATATTATATAAGGTCACTAGGGTCATTGAAGCATACAGGTGTAAAATGTAAGACATGCTCTGATTTTGACCACACTTGTTGCATATTGTGCGGAATGATAAGGCTAGAATAAAAGTCAATCAAAACCTTAAGGTCAAAATGTTAATTTTTACTCCATTCACTTAAAATGTATCTTGTCTCAGAGATAATGACTGACAACCGTCAGAATTAGTCAAAATATTCCTTTGATCAATGTACATATGGTTCACAGCAATCAAAAGTGACATGTCATATGGGGTCACTAGGGGTCATTGAACTATACGGTTGTAAACTTAAGGACATGCTCTGATTTTGGCAGGACTTAGTGCATATTGTACGGATTGATATCACAAAAAATGGTCAATCATGACCTTGGGGTTAAATGTCAAGAATATAGGTCACTAGGGGTCAAAATTTTAAATGTTTACTCCTTTCACTTGAAATGTATCTTATCACAGAGGAAATGACTGATTACCGTCAGAATTAGTCAAAAGATGTCTTTGATCAATGTACACTGTGGACGTATATGTACATTCTTGTACATTGATCAATGTACATAAAGGGTCCACAGTGAATAAGTGTGACATGTCATATGGGGTCACTTGGGGTCATTGAACTATATAGTGTAAAATGTAAGACATGCTCCGATTTTGACCGGACTTGTTGCACTTTGCGCGTATTGATAAGAAAAGAAAACAAGTCAATAATGGCCTTGAGGTCAAAGGTAGAGTACGGTCACCTTGGGGTCAAAAGTAATTTTTCAACTACTACAGGGCCTGAATTATTTTTTTTCTTCTTTTCTTCAATATAGTACAATTTAAAATATTATAAGATAATTGTCCTTTGACAACTATCATCCATACATCAAGGTCAAAGGTCAACGCCCTCGACTAATATCCGTGATCTATGGTCACAATTATCTCTAGTTTATGTTTTGCTGCTAGATGAGAAATGTAACTTGAGCTTCATAGTCAGAGTATATTATAACATTGATGTTTAAACAACATACATTTGTGGAGGAGATTAGCAACTACGTTAGCGACTTCATCAATTGCAGATAATAGATACTGCACTGCCCTCTACGTCAACTTATTATACGGCCCTTTGCTCGTTGTATTGCACACAGGTTGTTTGTTTCTCTGAATCAAACGTTAGGCCTACAGCGATGAATGTTTATAAAACACATCTCATATTAACGTTTTAGAAACTAATATGAAACGTTCAAGACGTTTCTACAACTTAACATATTTAGCAATGTAGTAATTTGTGATCATATATATAGTATACATAATATTGAATGCCCGAGAGTGTGATAGTACACGAGGTCCAATGTGGTGATTTAATAACCCAAATTGGACCGAGTGATATAGTTATACTATTGCACGAGCAAAAGGTATTCAAAATGTGTTTTATATCATGATATCACATCATTCTTTTTGCCAAAATGATAGTAAAAGACCTTTCATGATAAACGCGTAGTGAAAATTCAAATACTAAGTTTCATTTCTCAGTAGGCCTTCTACACTCCTTTATGGTATGAAGTTTTACGCAGATCAAAACTTTATTAGTTTATATCATCAAAGCAGTCTATTTTCTTTAGTAAACCAGCCTTCTCATTTAGTATTTCACTGTTTATGCATGACTCCATGACAGGTTCTGCTGGAGAGTTCCAGTGTGATAATGGCGATTGTATACCGGAATCATACGAGTGCGATGGCGAGTACGACTGTGAGGATATAAGTGATGAAATTGGATGTGATCCTCTTTCTGAAACTTGTGGCATAGGTGAGCGACTGAATTGCAATTATCTTTTCACACAGACCTCCGCCTGTGTTATTCGGTGTGTTTCGCACACCATGTTTACTCTGGGACATGTTTGAGTCCCTGACTGAACATACCGTCTCATCACAAAAAGTATCGAGACACTTAACAAAGGAACCAATAATTAACGGCCCGAAAAAGTATGGATTAATCAAAGCAAATAACTCAGTGCATAATTTTGTTCTGCATACTTTGACACCTCGATTGTTGTGGAGTGGAGTTATTGTTATATATTTCAATGGTCGTAGGTCCAGTTTCAAAAGTGACAATCATCCCTATAGAAACATTTTTGTACACGTGTGTAAAGCATAAACCGGATCATTCTTTATAGGGATGATTGACACTTTTAAAACTGGACCTACGACCATTGACATGACAATATTACTCCGCTCCGCAACATCGCATCTCAATAATCGAGGCGTCAAAATACGCAGAACAAAATTATGCACTGGGCTATTTGCTTCGATTAATCCATACCCTTTCAGGCCGTTAATTATTGGCTAATTTTTTAAGTGTCTCGATACTTTTGTGAGGAGTTTATTTATTGCTTCAAATTTCTATTTCGCACTATCAGTTCTGACATATCAACAACAAAATGTTCCGACATATCAAGAAAATGCTCACATTAAAATAAATATATTTCTAAAGCAGCCTATATTATTTCTTACCTAGGTAAATATCTATGTGACGTGTAAAACTGCACTAAACTAACCTTCAGAGATTTGGTTAAGATTGCACTCGTTGTTCCGATTAAATCTAAATTTGATTCTTTCCTTAATTTCGCTGTAAACAATGGGACCACAAGAAACTCTCGTTCGATTAAAATCATATGAAATATACTTTAAACGACTATTAGCTACTATTTCACATTTAGCGTATTTTTAAATCTATCATTTAAATGCACAAAAAGGCAAATGCTAAACGCCAAAATCCATGACAACTGAACACAATTAAGATAATACAAATTTTATTTTAACAATTTTTTTATATGTCAAATGAAAACCAAATTTGCTATGTATCTATTTATCAATACTTTAATTTTGATATTTTGTATTCATTAGCCGGCGGTGGAGATGCTGAAGACCCTGTAGAGTAAGTTGTAATTCGACGCAGTGACCCGTATTCTCGTTCGTAGTTAAACACGGTTTTAAGCTAAACACGCGTCTAACTTTGAATCCCGGCTTTGAATATAGACACATCGTTTAACTAGACGTGATTCTCGAAAATGTGTTAAACTTAAATTACACGTCTCACTCACTAAAAAGTGTCTAACTTTAATCATGGGTATGGGGGTAGTTTAAAATGCGTTTAACTTATTTAATATCATACACCAACTGTATGCCTTGAATAATCACTCAACCGTGCCTGCTACAAGCTGACGTTCAGATCGTGTAGTATTAAAAATACATGTTCTTTTGAGGTATTCGGTCGATATCTATTGTAATCCATTAAGGCCAAAACAAAAATAAATACCTGTATACAGTAACGCACGACAACTCTGGGGACGAGATTCGCCGAGTTTAAAACACGTTGTTTAAAAGATAAACTCGCGTTTAAATTAGTCCAGGTTTAGTTAGACAAGGTTTTTTAAGCTAAAACCGTGTTTAGTCCAAGAATACGGTCCAGTGTGTTTATCTGAGCTGTGGAGACTCGGGACTGAAGAAATAATTTTTCGTAGAATATTTGAATTTTATATGTATTTTTTCAACAATACATTGACATATCATATCATCATCATTGGAATCACAAATACAGTTTTCAGTTGAAAGTCCAATTCTTGTACCATGGCCAAAATGGGATTCGCACTCTAGTTACTGAATTAACTCGGCAATTAAGCGGTGACAATTAACGGGATGAAGTGTATTTGTTAGAGGACTAATGGTCTATATATTAACGGTTTATATTTTGAAAATAAACAAACATGGGATATGTTCTAAATTAAATTTGTCCCCCATGGGACAATTGTTTTTACACGCCCTATACTAAAGTGGGACTCAAGGAAGTCACTTTTTGAATTTTGTGAATGCTGTAATTATTAAACTATTAATCAAATGCATGTACAAGTATACTTTTATATGCATTTGATTAATAGTTCAATCATTACAGCACTTGCAAAACTCAAAAACTCAAATCAAAAACTTCCTTGAGTCCCCCCTTAATATATAAACCGTGACTGTTTTAGATGGTGTGCTGACAAGGAAGGTGCCCTCACGGCTCCAGCACAACATCCAGAGGCTAATAGTCCGGCAGGTGGACCCAGTGCCAATGCCAATGCTGCTGTGTGCTACTTTTATCGAGGTGCACAATGTATTGTATGCCGTAAAGGGTAAGTCATCGCTAACGTAGTTAGCCTACTATTAATGGACATCAAACTAAGTATTTGAAAGAGGGTAATCATTGGTTATGAAATTAAGATCATATAAAAAAACCACAGTACCAAGAAATGTGACCATTCGAAAATTTCGTCACTCGATTCTAATATTACGGATTCATGGTATAGGCTTATACGTATTAAGTGGAAATCTAGTTACAAATTTAGTAACACATTAACACCAACTTGCAGTCGTTTGTAGTCGTTTGTAGTCGTTTTTAGTCGTTTGTTTGTTTAGGATCATTTTGTATTACACTCCAATGTTATATGCCCATTAACCTCAACGCTCCTGAGCACTCAAATCACTGACAACCCTCTCTTCCAAACTCTAAATCTCATTGCGTGGTTATGGCAAGCTTTTATTTGCTCGAAAAACCCCTTTGTTTTATGTACTGAACTCATTTGGCCCAACTCTTAGAGACTCCCATACCACCAAACCAGGTTCGATTCCCGATAACGCCGATTCCCCCTTATTTAGCCCAGATGTTTACACCGCAGTGCAAAATCAGTACGTATGGTTCATACGCAGTGGTGGAACTTCAGATTTTTCTCAACTAGCCAGTCGGGCAGGTAACTCACAGAATTTACCTGCCCGACAAAAATTCCACCAGCCCAAGATTTGTTCATAATATTTTGCAGCAAACAATTAAGAGCAAAACTACTTTTAAACTATTTGTCTTTATTTTACGATGTTCCACTGTAACCCTGGCCCGTAACAGCTCCTCGTATTCATCATGTTCATCAATCCAATACTCTCTTTAATCTCCTACACTGTTAAAATGTTGAGTAAAACGTTTACTTAACGTTGAGTAACTATGCAACAGTTCAACAGTTGAGTAAACAATGCCCAATATGTTCAACAGTTGAGTAAACAATGCCCAATATGTTCAACAGTTGAGTAAAATGTTGGGCATTTTTACTCAACTATTGATATTGAACATATTGGGCATTTTTACTCAACTGTTGAACATATCGGGCATTGTTTACTCAACTGTTGAACTGTTGCATAGTTACTAACGTTGAGTAAACGTTTTACTCAATTAGCAGTGTATCAACCTGATCTCCTCTATCATGACACACGATCATTTGATGATGAAATTACCCTGAACTTACTGTTACTTACACTTTGAGCTTCAAAAATGTTACCCGCCAGTCGGACGGGTACCTTTGTATCTTCAACCGCCCGACACCAAAGTTACCCGCTATGGGCGGGCGAGCGGGCGGGTGGGTCTTATTTCCATCCCTGTTCATACGTATTAGTGACTTACGTACGACTTATATGATAGTCGACAAAATAATATTCTGCGTCACCATACGTACAAGCACCAAATATTTCCATAGGTTAAGTTCAATTATCACTTGTACTTGTAGCCTTGTAGGCCTATGTATATATGATTGTGATGCAATATATTACCTGTCAACTACTGTCTAAGTCTTGCGTACCGGTCACTTATACGTATGAGCCTTACGTACTAGTTTTGCACTGTTTCCTTAGCTCGATACGAGGCCGTTGCGATTAAAAGCTCACAATCCTGTCTCCTCTACTTTCAGAGACAAAATACAGAAATGTTGCACAATAGCTACCAAACAAAAGGACGATACTAAATTTGGGGGACCGACACCTGAAGGAGAGTATCTTATTGGTATGCGACGCAAAGATAAAGGCATTGATTGGCACAACTTGTATCCAAAGAAAGCCGATAATTCTGGTTATTACCCTTGGGGTAAGCCGGTAATTGGAAGGTATGTATACTGATAACGCCACGAGTAAACCACAATGATACATTTAGCATACACTGCAAACATTAATTTGTCAATTGACAAGAAAAATCTAGTGATGCGAAAGGTCTAAGATGACGAACTTCAACTTGTCACACAATGTATCATGTATGCATTAACTTGTCATGCAATTTGTCATGCATGCATTGTATGACTAACTTCAATTTGTCACGTAAAATGGTCTAACACGACAAATTATTCAAATAATTTGTCACGCAAGAAAATTATTTTGTCATGCAAGAAATGTGCTAACCAACATCCAGAACTATCGGCCAAACAGTTTAAGCCTAGCCAGGTCATACATGACGTGATGCATGGCCGTACTTGTACTAAGGCTTAAGCTTCATGCATTTTCGTAGAGTTTTCGTAGTTAAGCTTACACTTATCATAGGTGGGTATATAGCTGACAATTGGTTGTCACATTTGCAGTCCACAGTGCAACACATCTGCAAATGTCTAATTCTGAGCTGGCGATCGTCTGCAGTTTTTATCAAGTGACACGTTATTAAACAGCAAGAATGACAATTTAGTTTTGTCTGCATAAGACCACCGGCCGTGAATTGTTATCTGAAGCAAGGACATGACCTCCCTGATTCAATTGGCGGTGATCTTTAATCAAAATACCAAAAAAAGTGAAAAGCATTATAAACAGGCCTTCAGAAATTCTGAGAAAATGTCTTTTAGTATTCATTTTTACTGAATATTTTAAAGAAATCATTTCATAAAAGGATTTCTACATATATCATCTATCTAAACAAGGTAAATATATTTTATTTTTATATTTACTGAGCAATCTCTCAATGCCCCTTTAACTTTGTCAAAGAATTTGTCACGGAATTTGTCAGTTGCGTGAATTAATTAGTTATGTTCTAAGAAGTTTGTCAACAAATTTTGTCATACTTATTCTACCTTGTCACACAATTCGTGGCCTCATGACGATCTACACTTGTCATTGACCGTATTAGCTCGTATCGTAAATTTGTCAATCATTCAAACTTGTCATTCACTAATTTTGATTCGTCATGTTATTGAAATAGTTTTTAGCATTATCTGTCTAGCATATTTTTCTTCTTTCGTGTTCCTTAAGTATCTGATAATTAAGCCTAATTTTAAAAAAACACCCAAAAACAAACAAAAAAACCAAAACAATCGATATGGTAAGGAGGATTTCACCACATATTCAACGAAAAGCGGTAGAAGTTATAAACATGCGGAAGATGACAACCTATGTCGTGACCAACCTCACATGTGACAGTTCCTTCCATACAATTTAACTTCATCGATTGCTTCTTTACAATTTTCAGAAATGTGATGGGTCTTCATCCTGGAACACGCAGTCTGGGATGCGTGACAGTGGTGAATAAGTGCTGGAATGCTCTGGAGAAGCTTGTTTCTTCCGGTGACATGATGCACAAGCGATCCCACTATGACGGATTCCTATACGTTGTACCATAAAGAGGTCACAACTAAATTATACTTTGTACATATGGGTGATAGCGTAGGCCACGATGACGTTGAAAGCTACGTTGACTGAAGGTGGCAAATCATCGAAGTTTCGAAGCTCGAAAATACTTATTTTTGCGAATTAAGAAAACGAACTTTCAATAAAATAAATTTGATTAAAATTTGCGGCGTTGCTTGCTGCCTGAATGCTTAGTTAGATGCATTCTTATCTGTAGAACATTATTGATCATAACATGCCACCCATTTAATTCTCAAAATACTCGGAGAGACAGCCTCATTGGTTCGTTAAGAGGTAGGGTATTGTGGTATACCATCAATATACAAGCTGAGTCTTATTCTCGACCTTTTCTATAATCCAAGGGTAGCTTTAGCTTGTTCCACAATTAGTTTTCGGTGAAACTAGAGAGAAAAAATAAAAAATAATACCACAATAAATTAATTTGAATATCTAGGGAAATGGAGCGATATGTCTTAAAGTTTTTAAAATTCCCGTGCAATGAAGAATATTAAATCTGGCATGTACCCAGTGACATCGTTTAGCCTTAAGACACGTGATTATTATTTGTTTGAACGTGTTCAAAATGCCCAGCGTCACATCAGTGCCTCGTCACATCAGATAATACCAATTAAGTATATGACGGTCTAACAAGAAGGATTCTTTCAATTTGTTGACAATTGGTCAATGAAAGACTTTTCAAGTGTACGGCGTGCTTGTCATCCAATGTAATCAACTAGAAAAGTTACCTGAGAAAAACATTTCGTAAAACATTTCGTTACATAATGTTTATCAAAAGAGTACAGCAGAATGCTGTGGCGTGTATCTATAGATGGGGTGAGAGGTGACGAATGCGCGTGCATCCTGTTTTGTTTAGGACTCGTGCTTTTAAAACTCGCGCCAAAACATTATAAAGGGCAATAGAGGGTATGCAATGAACCAACCGGAACGGTATAACAATGGATCGGGAAGCCATTATGGAGGTCGGGCTAGTCACGTATTCGGATTGACAATTCAATTTCCCGCTCCAAGTGATCTGAACTGACCAAATCATATTGTTCCGTGGCATCCATCTTGGAGGCACAATTCAAATGAGGACACAGTGACTGCATACTCTCTATAACGCCTAGTGGACAGTGTTGTGTTCATATGTTGTTCCCTCAAGCATGTATCGACAGTTCAGTCCATTCGACCGTTGCGTTTGTTGATAAACATTGCTGTCTATACAGGACAAACAAGTTTTAAGGCAAGTTCACAGTATTTCACACAAAATAGGAAAGTGAATAGAATCCGAATTTGTAAAGTTATATAATGTTGATATCAATTTAAGATAATACTTACTTTACCAGTCTCTGTTGTTGGAAATGGCTCTTCGACAAAAAGCACGTATTTCGGTACAAGAAAAGAAGAAACCTATGATCATGATTATAAAGAAGTATCATGTCAACATGTTTATCGAGAGATTTTTTTTTACTTCGCTTGTCGACGTGGCTGATATAACGAAAATATTTAATACGTCAGGACATGCCCAAATTACATGTATGTCCTTTTCCACAGAGCGGTTATTTACATAGTTTTTAGGTACCCGGTACTTGTAATCTTGAACATATTTTGGTTCAGCAAATATTTCCACTTTACTAAACATTATAAACATATGAGGATTTAAACAGCAATTTTCGCAAACGAACCAAGCGCGGTGTATTTCTTTTTGTGATCATATATCTAGACATTATCTGTTGAAAAAAAATCAAATACATTTGTCGCATTCTGGTTGCATATCTCTACTTACTTTTCCCGCGCAGAATTCTCTCAAATCGTCTGATGTAACCGTACCAACTGCGGATGAATGTAGTCTGAAAAATAAATCAAAGCCGGTCAATTGTATTATATTATATTTTTTACTGAATGTAATGAACATTCAACGTGATAATCTTGACCGTTGGCTGTTCAGTGGAAAAACAGCAATTTCAACTAGAAAATAATGGATCGTAACTTTGGATGAATTTAACATGTTCTTGTAGGTAGGTGACCAATTTGTAAACTTCCAAATGCTTCCAAATCAATTCGCAAAATATAAGAAATGTTCTGTGTACTCTAATTGCATTACAAGTACTACAAATATTAGATGACTCTTTACCCATTTTGTGTAACATTTTCGTCGGGTAAATGCTGTGAAGAATTTTCCAATTAAGTGTAATCAACCTTGCTTTATGCGTGCATTTTGGAATTGTTTGCAAGATAGGTTTCCAAATGAACAGTAAATTCGGAAAACGTCTTATCCAGAGGTTTTCGCAAATTGGGGGAGAGGCAATGGATTTAAAAATATCCTTTCTGAACGTCTTTAACCGGACAAATATCAATCGGTATGCCATTAAAAGAAATCTCTGAGTCAACATTGATGTTTGGATTACGCATCGATTTCCAAAATACTGGGAGAGCATTACGAATGACATAATAGTCTACAAAAATATTGTTTATTATTCGGCATACGATCGTTGAAACTGTCAAGTGAAAGAAGATTACCCTGGTTATCAAATAGCTGGCGTAGTCTAATAATGCCAGCTTTGATCCACTTCTTTAAGAAAAGTGTCTTTTTATTAAGCTGAATTGAGTGATTTGCCCTACCTGATACAAGCACATACTTCCTCTGATGCCCGTTCATCTGGGACTCCAACAACCTAGCAAATTGAATAAATAAGTGAGAAAGAATTATTCTAAAGCACTCAGCATGCTCCATAACGCTTGGCCGCAGCTGAGCGCAAGCGTTGACAGGTTGCGTAATTTCTTCGTGTCGGAGCTATAACTACTACGCTTGTTTGAGAGCCCAAAGAGTTCAAGCGTAGTGGAGTATGATGAGCGCTTTACGGTAATAGTGGGTAAGCTAGAGCTGCGGACTTCAAACTCTCGGCTCCAGAGTAAATGTGACTGTTATACTCCAGACATTTACCATTATGACGATGAAGAAACATTTGTATTCACAACTCATTAACAGTCCGGGTAGCGCATTTATTAATCGTAAACCACATTTTACCACAGGGAGAAACCTATGCACTATACCAACACTATACACTGTATACATACACTGTGCATAATGTACTTGCGCACGCGCCAATCCGAGGACATTTGTCTTTACCAGCCGGAAATATGAGGACAAAACAAAACGTGAGGACATTTTTCAAAAGTTTTAAACTGAATGTTCGATAGGATTTACTAAATATTTTCCTAATAAAATATCGTGTTAAATTTAAAATGATTGAGGGATAATGTTATCGGTAAATCAAGTGAATGGTATCGTTTAATTTGAGAATTTTATAGTAATTAAAATGCTACTGTTTAAACTAACACATTAACTTCACCTATAAAAGTTAATAACTCACTGTAAATAAATAGTTCATTTAGACTTAAACATGATGCACAAACAATATTTTTTCAGATGAAGAAAATGCCCAGCAAGAATATACAGTAAGGTTGCCGAATTCGACATAATTGTTCAATGGAACATTTCCAGATCCAGAAAGGTCTTACTAGAAGTTGAAAGCATTCGATAATGGAAAGCTTCCCAAATCTGGAAATGTGTCCGGACTGCAGGTGTTAAATGGGATGGAAACGGCCAATATTTATGACTTTTATTAATACCGGCTTTTTATCGGTACAATACAACTGTGTATAGAATTAATTGAATTGTTGCTCGGATGTGACCAGCAAAAGATGTGCGTTTGAGTTTAATTATGCGCAGATGATGCGCATTGGTGCATTTTTGAGATCGGCGTTTCAATCTCGTTGAGATTAAGGTCAGTTCGAGCTAATTGATTTATTTTTTCATCAAAACAGTCTGTTATATAAATAATGATAATACTATTGAGTGTCTTATTTTTGACAGATACAAGAATATATTGCATTTGTTATACAAATATTCTTGTATCACCCTCATATTATATAAATATTCTGTAATGATCCATATACTGCTTGAACATTATGCTGCGTGAACCCACAAATGATTTCTCAAGCGTAATAAACAGTCTGACCAAGTGCCAACTGATTCGGTGCACAGTAGATTGTACCATCTATAAAACAACAGGGGTCTCAATAAACTCGTGAAGCAATAGAGACTTTCACTATTTTGGATTAGCTGCCACTTTGGAGAGAACACTAAACTTGATTCAAGTAAATCTAGGCTATATTTTAAGTAATCTTAACATTTCAAGTAGAGGTTATACTAAGTTGGAGGTCATTCACAATGTTGTATTGAATGGTGGAGGGTTGTGGTTTCGAACCGTATGGCAAACATTTTTGTGTTGGCAGCTATTCCAACACACTGATCTCTCTATTAACTTACCATAACATTGTTGACTGCAGGATGTTGATCCAATATTTTCTCCAAGTCTCCGGGTGCTATATTGATTCCTTCTTTGATAATACGTTCCTACGTCAGTGTAAAAAATGAATGGTTGGAATTGGAAAAAAAATAAGCGTGACAAAAAAAGTCGTTAGTAGATCATTTGGATATAATGCGTACTCCATCGGTTTGAACTGCAGCTGCCGTTCTGCAAACGTTTTTCATAAAGTGTTTGCAATCAACATTCAAATTCACTGACGGTCTGATTGCGACGTAGTCATGGTAGCGATCGACACATTGCAACAATGAGCGGCTGAAATTAGCTCCTTAGCCTCATGAATAGGTGCCTTCTATGCCAGTATTATGATTAAATAGCTGCTGGAATTAGCCTCATAGAATAGGTATATAGAATAGGGGCATATAAAATGCCAGTGTTATGATTAGTGAGCGGCTGGAAATAGCTCCCTAGCCTAAAAAAGAATCGGTGCCATCTATGCCAGTATTATGATCAGTGAGCTGCTGGAATTAGCCTCATAGAATAGGTGCCATATATGCCAGTATTATGAGCAAGAGCGCCTGGAATTAGTTCATAAGCCTCATAGAATACTACGTACATAGCGTTTAAACACACGAACAGTATAACTAACCAAATAAGGTATTTGCATCCGTCTTTTGACCATTTACCCTTAATTAACTTTAAACTTTGAAATAAAAATGTCTTCGTGTAATATGATGTTTTCTGATCAGAAATATTTTTCTTTAAAATAGAAATGAAGAAGAAATAATGGAACTGTGAAATACAACGCACATTATATAAATAAATCTTTAATTGTTGCTTTATTTGACATGCACGTTGTCAAAGAATAATGACAAGGACTTACAGCCTTTCTTCCTGTTATCCTGATGTATCCATGTTTGTCCAAGGTCCCAATATCCCTATGGACAAAACATATGATTATAGTTATGATTGATATTGATTATGAAATCAATCCTTTATGAGACTGAGGCACTCTTTGTATTCTATAAGGGTGTATGCGGGGTCATAGTCATGTGTAGTCATATAATGATAGGAAGGGAAAATGTTGAAGTTAAACGCTTTCCACTTGACAGGCGTCTGCAGACGACAGTTCTAAAATTTCACAAAATGATTCAAATAATCTAAATTATTGAATTTCTTTACTATATTTGAAGTCACCATGTGGATTGCATTGAGATTAAGTACAAACATGACTTGAAGTCAGTCAGTAAACCTTGAGATAGACCTTTAACGCTTTCCATGCTGCAGGCGGCTGCAGACGACATTCCAATTTTCACAACATTTTTCAAAAATGTCATAATTATTGAATTTCATTACAATATTAGGAAACACCATGAGAAATGCATTGAAATAAGTACAAACATGCCTGGTATGGGTTCAGTAATTCTAGAGATAGACCTTGAAAGTTTGGAAAGGTTTCTGAAAAATCTGTTTTAGATATGGTAAAAATAATAGCCGCGTGGAAAGTGTTAAAGTTGGGAAAGGATGAGGGTCTGAGTGTCTTTTGTTTTGATTTGTGGGTCTATTATTTGATCACTTCTTTTGCTATGATTTGTTTTTATATCAAGATATCAGGAGAATCCCCATATTTGTATCATTATGTATGCTAAAATGGGCGGGTGTATTACTGCTAAAGGTGGTTAACCACCCGCCAGTTTGTGTACTGCTCAATTTGCCAATGTCTTCTGACCTGGTGCTTCTAAAGTAATAACAAAAAACATTGGAGTTATGCAACTCAACTTTGGAATGCGACAATTTTAAGGATGACCTATCATGTACTATAGAAAACATCAAGTTGAAAATCGGGCCAGCAACCAGAACATCCACCTTTTTAAAGTAAGTCGTCATTGTCTGTCGTGTCTATATCTTACCCGGTATGGTACCAGCCGCTGGGAAGCTTAGCTTGTCTTGTTTTTTCTTCGTCTCCCCAATATCCACGAAATAGTACTCCAGACCTAAAACAAATCTCACCCGGTGTATTGATAGGTAGTATTTGTCCATTGTCACCGACAATCTTCACCTTAGGAGAGCAATTATGATCGAAACACAGGTTGTTAACATTCTGGGAACCATTTTTTAGTGTGGTATAAACTGTATACCGATGACGCGTTACTACGTAACAGGTGTTAACTCCAAACACGGTATCGGTCTGGGTCTCGGTCGATAGGTCTGCATAAACAAAAGTCATGAATGGATACTTACGTTACCGACCTATTGAGGTTCTGTGTGCTACAGTGCAACAGAGCATACATTTCCAAATATTGAATTATAAATATAGTGCCTCCTGAGTGTTGTACAACCATGACAATTTCGATCCTTAGTATGTGTATCATATATTATATGCTTAAAACCCTTGACTGCACACTGCACACTGCTGAATGACTGCACACTGAATGGCATTTCTTGTAGCGCGGATTTCAAATCATTGGTTCCTTAGTGTGAGCCCAAAGAAGATTTATTGATGTACCCCATCATGCTAACCGCCCTTACAGTACCAGCAGGGCTTATCACCAAAACAAACAGTGTCACACATGTGTTAAAAGTAATTAACAGCTAGAGGTCGTCTGACCTCTATCATAGTAATACATGGTGCAGATAGGGTAAACTTGGCCACAAATATGAAAGAAGTTGAATCCCAACTAACTAAAACTTGTATTTAAAAAAACCCCGATCTTTAAGAAAATTAAGAGAGGACTATATCAAAGAAACATCAATCATATTACTTGCAACAGGATTTTTTTAAAGACCATCGTTTAACAACTTTATAAGCATTTCCTTGCACTGTAATGTCGATGGGAACCAGTAGACTGGTGACAGAAATCAGTGGTCATGTGATGAAAGTGAAGCATCCTGCGGTGCATCAAAAAATCTTTTTTTGGCGTGAGCATGTCCTTGAAGATTGCTTCTATTGTGTGCGTGCATGGCTGGACAAATATTAATAGACTTTTGTCAGGTCTGTGACAGTTGTACAGTTGTATGAAATGCATTGCTAGTGTAAGAAAAGTTGCAAAATTAATATTATCTAAAGTTTTGATTAATATTACAGAAAAAGACAAATGAAATTCAGAAATGTGGCTTGACCATTTTATTAGGCATAATTTAGGGATTAATTTGAAACCTTACATAACTTAATTGGGCATACAAAAAGTGGTTTAATATTATTATATTTAATGCCTAATTAATTTATTAATTAAGCGCATAAATTAATTACACAGCAAACATGTAAAAAACAAATGGCTTGACAGATTTGTGTGGCTAACCATAAACATATTTCTCTGTGATTATAATGTTTATTGCATGTTTAATTCATGATAAAAAGACAAAAACAGCATTTGTGTGGTTTTTAAAAATATACCAAATGTTTGGAGAAAAATATTTTAAATACTAAAGGGATATTGAATTATCTGCTAAGACCATTGTTTTGAGCACATCTTAACCTTTAATATGATACCTTGCAAGTATGGTTGGGATACATAGTAATAGTATACTTAATAATGTCCACGAGTTTGATCATTAATAAAGCTTGATTAAGACAGATTTGAGGTTTTTTTCAAAAGTAAAAATAATTGTTAACTTTTTCTCAGACAGAATTGTTGACAATGATGGGAACTTCATATCCTATGAATTTGGTGTTAATGGCATGTATAGTTTTTGCTGCAAATTACAAAAAGCAAATGTTTAATTTTTTTCTTCATAATGTGCTAATTATATGCAAATAAGGTCAAACCATTTTGTTCTCTTTGACATTGAATCACCAAGCTGTATTCTATAATAAGATAATGTCTCTTTGTCTTACCTATGTTACTTTTTGAATTAGAGCGTAAAGTCAATAACATGCACTTTTGGTTATTGATGCTCTGTTGCACTGGGATAATATCAAGCTATCTGCCTGCAAAATGGCATTGGTATAGCTAATACAGAAGAGGAGATAAAGCTGTTTGAAGTTTGGGGACCAGGAGTGGTGCCGGAAGGGGTGCCGCCGGAAGGGGACGGTGCCGCCTGTACAAACTCAATGGGGATAATCCCATGGTTTGTTCTCTTTACAATAACTAGTCATCCCCTAATGTTACAAACACCATTCCGGTCCTATTTTAAAGGGTATTTAGTAGTATTTAAGTAGGTGGTTCAACAAACTTGTCAACTATTTGTAACAACTAATTAATTATGGATAAGACTATGATCATCAGCTTTCTTCCTATTTGCTACACAGTCAACATGAATAATCAGCCTCAAATTACCGGATGACTATAACAGAAAAAGTTTTCAACCTATGACAGCAAAAGTATACATTTTTGGAAAGCTTGTAACTAGTGGAATTCAGAAATGCTGTTTAGATCAGGGAAGGGTACATCCTTAACAAATATTTATGAAAATTCTAAAAACATATAAAATAAAAAATGGTGATATTCACTAGCCGGTATAATTACCTTACCGACGTAGTAACCTTTGACAATTATATATCATCTCAAATATGTAAATAATGATAGGGGTAGGTATAACAAATATATGGATCTCAAATTAGAAATAAAAAACTCTGATATTTTTCCGAACATTCATTTTGAATCATACCATTTTATTCCTCGGTCCTCGGTTTCTTCCCCAGCAGAAACACGTGTTTCTGCTGAGGAAGAAACCGCTAATAAACGCTAAGTTTGCCCAGTAGAAACAGGCAGAACCCGGCAATAATCGGTATTTTTGGTATTCCCAAAAAGCTTCACAAACCAGGTTTGGAACCGGCAATATCGGCAATAATCGGCGATAAACCCAATAGAAACAGAAAGGCAATTCTTAGCGGTTTGCGCAGGGAACCGTGTCACGCTGGGTTTTACACATTATTTGTAAAGCAATCTTTTTCAGGATGCGGTGGCATTGTTTGGTATTACAAAAGGTCAACTGTCGTGGCCCATCGACTAGGATCGATCAACTTAGTGGTAACTTTTCGCGAGCCAATGTCATAATGGAAGAAGTAAGAGGGAAAAAAGCCAATAAAGGAGAGACCTACCGACCATCCAAAGTTTTGTCCACTAAGGGCAAACAAACAAAAAACAGTTTTGACCTTACCTCACTGCCTTCATCGGGAAAGTATGCTGGTGATTCCAATATCTCCAATGAATCAGCTGGCGATTGCACAGCCGCAAATCCCTCGGTTCCACCGTATCCAAGCTGCAAATGTAATCAATTATTTATTCATAAATAGTGAGAGATATGGAAATAAGTAACCAAATAATACATAGAACAGTAATAGATTATAAATTAATAAATAAATATTACGCTCCTGATTTATCAGTTGAGCACTTTTTGATTATCTTTTGATATCTTAATGTGTATAGATCTCCTTTGGAATATATTGTTGCTCTGATCGCTAGTTTTAACACCATTGATTGTGTATTTTCATTTTCAATGTGTCAAAAGCCTGTGATCAGAGAGACATCTTTTCGCCTGATGATTGGACAAAATGACCGTCTGGGATTGTCCATGAAACTCATGGAGTAGCGATAATATTCCGGAAGGTCTATACCTCTGAATTTGTATACATGTACGCTCTACCGTTTACGGTATTGAGCACTTTGTTCAATGGCTAGTCTAACCAGAAACGGTTGTAAATACATATTACGCTCCTGATTTTGATTATCTTTTGATATCTTAATGTGTATAGATCTCCTTTGGAATAAATTGTTGCTCTGATCGCTAGTTAAAACACCATTGATTGTGTATTTTCATTTTCAATGAGTCAAAAGGTCTATACCTCTACATTTGTATACGCTCTACCGTTTACGGTATTGAGCACTTTGTTCAATGGCTAGTCTAACCAGAAACTGTTGTCAATACATAAATAAATAAATAAATAAATAAATAAATATACTAATAAATAAATAAATAAATACTTTTTTCTTCTTCAGCACACCTTGTATAATGCTGTTTGGCTTGTGAAATAAACTGATTCTCTACGTCTCAGAACTCAGGACAAAGACATCATTTTAGTCTCATTTTCTGTTTCATCTTGCCCATTGCATAAGTCTAAGAAGCCAATATGTAATTTCCTGAGTCCAGGTGGCGGTCATTTTGAAAAAAAAAGCAGGCAACCATCTTGAAAAATAGCCCGGCCAGCTATCTTGACAAAATGTGTCGGGCGGCCATTTTGGAAATAAGAAAAGAAAAAAGGGTCTCCTCCTTCCTTTTTTTCAAAAAGGGGGGGGGGGGACGCTTAACATGTTTTTGTTCTTCATTTCGCCCAAACGTGTATCTTAGCGAAATAAATAAATAATTAATAAAATAAATAAAATAAATAAACTAATAAAAAAATAAATATACTAATACATAAACAAATAAATAAATATGATAGACCATTTTGAATGGTAGTTACTTAGTTTAAGGCTTGTGCGATCATGCCAGTTATTCAAACGTGATTGTAATAAGGTTATGCCGCTGGAACAATTCGCAAGGTAGAACTTGTTTTCATGACGGCACTTGGAAACAAGCTTAGATCTTTTATTGAGGAGTCTACTTTTGTCGCCGTTGATGATGTACAGTTTCCGTGAGGAAAAACTCGCTGCAAGTAATTTGCCTAGTTTCCAGCATATCCACCAACAACAATATCACCCAGGAATACATCAGACTCACGGAACATCCCTTCAAGCTGAGATACTACTACCGCGTGTAGTCCTTAAGAAATGAAAAACAGTAACACAGCACTGAGCTCTCTAGACACGCGGAGCACCTAAAGAAGAAGAACCGACCATTCACCATCAAAATGGTCTATCATCACCCCAAGCGCGCGCATACGTCAACGGTTCAAAGCGGTGCGACCTTTGCCTCGCGGAGAAGCTGTACATAATCAACGGCGTCAAAAGAGGACTCCTCAACAAATGATCTAAGCTTGTGTCTAAGTTCCGTCATGAAAACAAGTTGTACCTAACGAATTGTTCCAGAGGCATAACATAATTACACTCACGTTCGATATAACTGGCATCTACACCCACGTCCGCAATAACCAACGTCTTACAAAGAGTAGCAAACAGTTGTCTGATAATCGCACAAGCGTGAAACTCGGAGTAATAACTACCGTTTCAAATGATCTAACTTATATATAAATTTCGCTCTGTATCGCATTCAGCACTCTGCCAAGAGATTGCTTTACTCGTAAATAAATTTTAAAAAGTCATTAAATAAATATATTTTAAAAAAGAAAAAGAAGAAGATTTTAATCTTAATAACTAAAATTAATAACTAACTTAATAAATTAAACACACATTACCATTAGGTATTTGGTGAGTTTTTCTGCCGCCCTGTCCCGCAATGACCGAGGTATGATACTCCCTCCAGTCATACCTGAGGGAAGAGGAACATCAAACGGAAATAATTAGATTCCTATTTTTACAGAGCACCTTTCAAAGTTGATGATTTTGTTTGTATAATTCGTTTTCCATTTAAGGGGGTTGAGGGCACATTTTACTAAAACTATTTTTTCTCCATTATTAAAGGTACTGTTAATATTGATTGGGTATGTACTTAAACCTTAAGTGTTGTAGGTTAAAAAAAATATCGCTACTTGGTGGGTCATGTGACCCGTTGCCATGGAAACCGCGGCCATCTTGGATATTTTTTTTTACTACGAGGACTCCTTGCGCGCAAGATTTCTCAAAATATTTATCGTAGAGTATTGGGACAAGAGCAAATGAAAGCTAATTGTTAAGACTATATAATGAACTAGGATCTAAGCAATTGGACACTATTAACTAGTGTAAGTATTTTATTTTGTGTTCACCAGAAAAAGGAGATGTTTACGGAGATGTAAACAAATATGTTTTCAAAGGGTTAGAGTCTCCATTCTACTTCATTCTAAAGCCTATCTTATTAACAGTATTCTGGCCAAATTTGAAGTTACAAATTAACTAAATTTGATTTAAAAATGAAGTTTTTACTTGCTTAAGGCATCTTAGAACACTAAATGCATTAATAAATGGAGTAATTAAATATAATATGACGTTTTTGACCAGAAATGAGCTACTTAAAACAATAGAATACAAAAGAATTAAATACATGCATTAATATACGAAATTTTCGACTTCGCGACGGACTTGGTCGCGCAACATTTATCATAACTTAGCAGAGGAATATCCGATTTTTTTCATTTTTGAAGAAAAAGAAATCTTATTCTCTGGGCTGTGATTTAAAGCCAAAAAACAAAAATCCATAATATAAAACCTCTCAACCCCTATTTCCCCCTTAATCATTCACCATACGCTTTCCATTTTAAAATTCTTAACAGGAGCATTAGTTTATGAACATGTAAAATTAGCTAAGGCACATATCTTCCTGGCCACAGAAAGACACACGCGGGCGCACTCCGATCAGCTCACTGCGCATCCTTGAAAACTCTTACATATTTCGGGAACCAATCAGCGACGTAGGCCAAGTTTACTCGCTGCGCATCGCGGATCCGGACGCCCCTTTGACCATTTTGAGAGGTAGACCTCGCTAACTTTTACTCGTGGTCAACCTATTGTGACGTGGGTCCCCATTTTAAAAGACTGTTACAGATAATACAGATTATGAGTTACAGTAAAGTTGCCTTAAACTATAGAGATAAAATGTATAATATGAAATGTACTATTTTATTTGTTATGAAAAAAATAGCAGTTTAACTTGCAGAAAAGCATTTTGATTTACAGAGTGCGTTTAGCTATGCTTTAAAAACAAAGCACTTCTTACTTACAAAAAAGGTAGTATTGAGAAAAAAAAGGATTTACATGATTATCCACAAGATAGGTTATTCGTGTTTTAGAAAACCAGCCATCTTGTCGGGAATATACATCTGTTTGATTATACGTATTTGATCGCACGATTTATACTATGACTTTACCGTCATGTCTAACTCAATTTAATGTAGAACAGGCCGTGTACAAATCAAACATTTTTTTCTTAAGACTGTTCACCATTCACTTCCAGGCGTATATATACATTATAAGTGGCTCTTGTTTCACCTTAAATGTTCATGAACGAGGATGGAGCCACTCTATGCATTGTAAAGTGGTCTCTGCAGATAACTTCACTAAAACCGGATTTTTGCTTCATTTGGTAAAATACTTACACATTTCGATAGAAGAAAAATCATAGTCATCAAGGTCAGGCATGTTCAGAATATCGTTTAGATGATGCACCACCCAGACAAAAATCTCACTAAATCTAGCCTAGAAAAAAGGCGAGATCTAGTCAACATATAGCTAAATTTCCTTAGTTACCGAGCTAAATTGAGCTAAATCATGCCTTCAAATCTCGCCTTTGCCCAAATTTGTCTAGCCTTTGCCCAAATTTTTCTTGCCTTTTTACCCTTTTCTAGCTAGATCTTAATACATTTCTCGCCTAAATATCGGTCTTTCCTAGTGTGTTGTAATCGCGGCATATTGCCTATTGTATTCTTTCTCGCCTTTTTAGCGTTTTCTAGGGATTATCGAATGGATTACCTTCAGGGGAGGAGTCATAATAATGTGCGAGTTTTCAAGTAGGACGCCCTCGTATCAATTATTTTCACTCGAAGGCACCAGTCTAATGACTACATTTACTTCAGTATCGGTTGATGCTGTGCCAACCCGCCCGTTCTTTGTTCGCCGTCGTCGACTACATAGGCCTACATTGCACCATTGCACTGATACACATAGCCTATTAAATCGTTGACATAATCGCCAAACGCATCCCGACTAGCATGACTATATTGTTGTGAAACCTGAGACTAATATACCAAGGTATATTAGGTATATTAGTCTCAGGTGAAACATTCTGAATTTGCGCGATTGTTATAGGGTTCGGCGATTTCCTTACTGATAACCTATGCTTTCAACCGGTGGGTGAGGGGGGGGGGGTTCTCACATTTATATGGTATACGTGTATGTACCTGCTATTTGGGGTGCTTTTTCGCAATGGTATAGCGATCCGTCAGGCACATCCACCTACACTTTTGGCGAAAGTATCCCTCCCCCGGTATATCATAGCCTGCTTTAACATTTGAAACCTTAGCTCATGTCCTAACCTAAATTATAGCAGTTAAACACTAAACCATAGTCCTAAATCTTACCGAACCATATTCTGAACCATACAATCTTGCGATAAACCCCCGGATAAACCCCGACAATCGGGAAATTCTGAATAAAAATGATTGGCTTACGTTGCTGCTATAGTCTAACGTTCAACATGTTTAATTAATCGCACTTCCAATTACAATGAATGGAATAAATACCCGCCACACTCTCGTTTAGTACTGTTGTAGGGTGTGGAGAGGAATTCTACAGTTAGGCATGCCGATAAAGACATGCTGATTAATTGATTGAAATATATTTATGTAGTGCAATTGACGGTAGGCCGGGCCTAAAAAGCAACTCTTAAAAATCAAATACTATAACGATGGAAGTCGTTACATTGTATATAGCAGCAAAATCATGATGATACACAAAAAGCATTCTAGAGCATTCTTGTAGTGAACTTCAATAGACCTATATATATTGATCTCATACTTACTCCCCTAGCCTTTCTATTTGTTATCTCGGCCAGGCTTACATCCATTGTACTAATTTATTGTTGATCGCATTTTTAGGCCTCTCAGACAATGTTAGCGTTTGCAGTTTGTTACTACATGTATTACATCTAGCTATATCTAGCTATAGCTAAATCCATCTATTTCAGCTAAATCTAGCTAAATCCGGTTATTAGGACTAAATCAACGCACCGAACCATTATTGACTGGCTGAAATGCCCGTTGAAAAATTTGAAAGGCTATGGGCCTACCGTTCACTGAGACGATATATTACCTTTTAGGCTTTAGGTCGGGCTTTAGGTTCGCCCATGGTTCGCTTTAGATTTAACCCAGTTATGGAATTTTCGCCGTACGTATTTTTGATTAGTATAACCACTTCCATGGTATAAATGTGTTAAATATTCAGAACACATTCATTGACATTGCAAATCCCCGGTCTATATCAGATTGAAGGCTGAACCTGACATATTTTGTTAGTAATTAAGGGGAATCCAAAATTTGTGATAGTTAAGTAGGGGGGAATAAAAAAAAATTGATACAAAATGGATAATGACCCACCCCTGCCCCTGCCGTGTTAAATGATCTCTCTCTTTGAGCGGCACATCCCCGTATACCGTATTAGGTGAGTACCCCCTCCCGGGATGGAAACACGTGTGCAATCGACAATAGAATGGAATGTTTGAACCCCGACATTAACTCTCAATCAAAACCTTTTTTCTTTCATTTTGGCCAGGTTTGGCCGGCTATGCAAGTTTTGACTGAAAATTAATTTTTAAAAAAAATGTACTGGGAAATATTACCAAAAATCAATTAAAATATCCTAGTTCTTTTATTTCCTTTTTTTTTGTTGGAACATTTCTCCTATTTCACTTTTTCGTCGAAATTCGGTTTTTGTTAAAGAATGTGGAAACAAAGCTACACCTCCTATACAGAGTGGCAGAAATAATCTTAAGTCATAAGCTATGTAGTGCTATGTGCGGGTCCATTATCTTCCCAATTAATAAATGTATCGGTCAGTTTTTTGTTTTTTGTTTTTTTTTTCATTTTGGTAGTGGCACATCCTACCCAACACGCTGGGACACGCTGTATTTGGCTAACATAGAGCAAACGAAACAAACCAAATATGGGTTTGTCAACCTTTGATGTTGGTGTGAAGGGTATAACAGAATTATGCCAACCTTTCTAAACTATAGTAATGTCGAAAGTGTGTAAAACAACAACTTGTAACTTGAACTTGAATGATAAGATGGTTGTCCAAACAATCTGCATGCCATTCAAAGATGTGCTATTGTGTTTGCTGTCTACCGAAGATAGGCCTAGCATTTTCTGAAGAGGCCTAAAGCATAATTCATTTTTACATTGAAACCAACGGAAATTATAATCAGCTGCCATTCGTCACCATCGTTGTCCGGGTATTGGCAATTACATGAAGCAACGTATAGTGGCACGGGCCTGATAAAATCAGTTAAAGGCCTATATAAGAAGTACATCGTGCAATTAATGTTGTGGCCTTTGCCGTGCTATCTGCTGAAGTAATCGCAACGTGCAACGATTCGGCAAATGAGACGATAGTAAACTATGGTCAAAATTGCATTGCCAGTACAAGCCGGGTTAAACCACACATTAATTATTTCTACATAAAACCCTTGGTACTGTAGGAATTCATATACCTATCGCTCCCCAATTTGTTTTGGTTACTTAAAGCTTGCTTTTAAGCATATTGTTGATGCTCAACAATACACAAGTCTTAAAAGACTTGTGTATTGTTGAGCATCAAACCATATCTGCACTGACAAAAGATTATTTGCTTGTGGTTTACCTGAGGCATTGGAGGACTCTGACGTTTGTTTAGAATATAATGCGCTTCAATGCCCAGAATTTCATTAAATACCTTGATGTCTAGAGCTATACTGCAGTTTTGATCTAGACCCGGCTCTCAGTGCATGTCAGTGGTGCCTGGATCCAGAATATATCAAAATGGTTGGGGGGGGGGGGGGGGGGGGACTGGGGAAGGGGTGTGGGGGTGGGGGGGTTGGGGGAGGGGGTGTGGGGGTGTGGGGGGGGGGGGTAGAACTGGAATCGGTCACTCACGGCCTTAGTACACTGGGACCTGGATACTCCACTGTACGTTTTATGACTCCTAAGGGAGCCTCTGTGCAAAGTTGCCAAACAAACAAAATAATACTCTTCGTTTAATTACTTTTAATATGGTTCTGACGTTTATAAATAGTTTCCTCTTATCTAAAAATTTCTGGTAAATAAATATTCACAGTTTAATTGGTTCAATAGTACTTAGAATAAAAGTACCGCGAATATTTGTGCACAAAGATGTTGTGGTTTTTTGGGTTTTTTTTTTTTTTAAAATTATTTTTTTAATTTTAAATGTTTGTGTATTGTTATTGTTATTTTTGTAAAAGAACGCACCGTTTTTAAAGACGTGTGCCGCTATTGTAAAAGCGTATGTTCTTGTTCTATTAAACTAAACTAAACTAAACTAAACATGCTGATAGCACGCGTTAGTGTACATTAACCTGTTAATAGATAAAGAGTGCCGCCCTACAATGTAACACCAACCGTTAGAATTGCTCCGTTGGTTTATGATGTGCGTGGAATAGTATATGGTTGGGCCCATGTAAATAATATGTCAAAATGATCTGGACGGGCCGGGAACCGCGACAGAGTTTGGTCTGGCCGGGTTTGGGTTTGGGTTTGGTGAAATAAGTCAACAGACCGGTGTCCTCTGTGAGTTTCCAGAGTGAAGTATAAACTGTCCGCAACAGATCACTATATGGCCCTACCATGACAAATTAATGAGTAATTAGCGAATCAAAAAGGAAGCAAGTTCACTTTTCAAAATAAACCATGACAAAAGGAAGTATTGGACAGTCAGTGCCACCTTACTCTCTTAAATCAAAAGATTGAAAATGTCCGTCTTTAACAGATTGATATTTTTCTCAATCTATAAGATTGGATTTAGATTGAAAACATGATAAAAACTCGTGACAATGGGTAGCTTTGAGTCAATCTGGAAAAAGATTGATACATATTACTGCACTCTACACATGTGTTGTACCGTCAATCTCGACTAAAGTTTCAATCTAGAAAAAGATTGAATTCAACACATGCGCAGTTAGGTAGGTCATATTGGTTTCATAACACTTTGGATTGTATATTTATATATTTCAACAAATTATTCGTTCTGCAACATAAACTTTTTTATAATTAAATGGCAAGTAAGAACATTAATTCACAAAAAAATGTAATGTAATGTTAATAAAAAGCCCAATGATATTGTTCTTCAAATTGCCAGTCATTTATTCGTGTGTACGAAAATATCAATCTTTTACTACCGGTTGAAAGCTTTAAATCAACAAACGATTGAAACTTTCAATCCAATAGATTGAATAGTTCAATCTAAATTCTGGATTGGAAAATTGTTTGAAAGATAGAAAAAAGTCACATATACAGAAATGTAGGTATACCTCTGAGGAAAATATTTTGGCTGAGGGTCATATGTCGAGACATACTCGTAAAGCTACAATTTTAGTCCGAACGGTGGCTATCGTGGAACAAGAAAGTCGCCATTTTGAATTATCGTCTGCAACTAATTTACGCGGTTTCGTAGTAGTTCACATTTTCGGCATATTTGCTCCATTGACGCAAAGCACTTCGGGATATTGAAAACGGACCAAATTGACAGCTCGAAATGAATACGTCGCCTATGCTCATCTCCATTTTCGTGCGAGGGCAGTCGACTTGAGCATGGTAATTTCCGAAATGTCGGCCCCCCATGGGTGAACAGTACGCAGAGTTGATAGCTTCGAGTGCTGCTTGGCACCACACAGGAAACGAATGGGCTTATTTTTCAAACGGGTTCCGCCAAACAAAGCTGTCGGGGGCCTGGTTGTGCAAAGCATACACTGCAAATGTTTAAGTGTTAGTACACTAACACCTTTTTGTCCCAAAAATACAAGGGCATACAACGCATGTATATTATGTGTTGGTGTCACGAAAACAAGCGCTTGCAACGCGTAAAAACTAACACATAGTTGTCCCAAATAAACAAACACATACAACGCTTGCACATTATAAGTGTTAGTACATTAACACTTACACATTAAAAGTGTTAGTATACTCTCACATAAGCACTAACACATAGTTGTCCCAAAAAACCAATCACATACAACGCATGCACATTTTAAGTGTTAGAACACTAACACTTCAACGTTCAAAGTGTTTATACTGTCACATATACACCAACACATAGTTGTCCCCAAAAAAACAATCGCATACAACGCATGCACATTTTAAGTGTAAGTACACTAACACTTACACATTAAAAGTGTTAATATGCTCTCACATAAGCACCCCCACTTAAACGTTCAAGTGTTAGTATACTGTCACATAAACACTAAATACGTCAAGAAGTGACGTCCTGAATTCGTTTAGTTGTTTTAATACCGTACTAAGAATCTACTTTCCGTGGTGTTATTTTAGATATTTTAGAAAACTATGTATTTGTATTTAAACACATAAGGCGCGTATTAATTAACGCTTATTTACAACAATCAGTTTAACCATTTGATGACACAATTGTTATTTGAAACAATCGGTTCAACTATTTGTCAACATACAGGTAGAACTTTGTTAAACGGTTTATCCGTTGCACTGTTGCGTGGAAAATTAGGCATATGTATGTAAACACATAAAGCGCGTGTTAATTAACGCATATTTACACACAATCAGTTGAACCGTTTGATGACAAAATATTTATTTTAAACAATCGGTTCAACTAGTTGTCAACATACAGGTAGAACTATTTTAAACGGTTTATCCGTTGAACTGTTGCATGGAAAACTAGGCATTTGTATTTAAACACATAAAGCGCGTGTTAATTAACGCATATCTACAAACAACCACATGAACCGTTTGATGACAAAATGGTTATTTTAAACAATCGGTTCAACTATTTGTCAACAATCAGGTATAATTTTTTTAAACGGTTTATCCGTTGCACTGTTGCATGGACAATTAGGCGTTTGTATTCAAACACTTCAAGCGCGTGTTTATTAACGCATATTTAGAAACAATCAGTTGAACTGATTGCTGTCATATATTAACTATTAGAAATTATACGGTTTATCCGTTTTGGATAATTCAATTTTGTAAACAAGCACATAAAACGGTGTTACTGATAGTTAACAAACACTATTTTAGAAACAATTGGTTAATACATTTGTATACAAATGCTTTAACCCGTTGAAAAATGTAGAAGCATTTGTATACAAATGCTTTAACCCGTTGCACAATTTAGAGTGTACCCAACATCCCGGCCTTTTTATACCCTCCCCTGTCTTTATAAAACGGGGCCGATAGTGCGAAACATACAGATCCGAAACCTATTACGCAAAGATTTGGGTGAAACCCGACTTTTATTTATAACATTGTGCAAAGCATATCCAACACCCCTCCCCTGGCCCTTAGTAAAACTCGACAATACTATACCCTCATTGAATTTGATCAGTCACTGATAATGTTTAGGTAAAGGTAAAATTGACGTGCCGAGTCAAGCCATTGCGCGGAGTGTCTATCTCTCTTTATTATGCGTTAACCCCACCCCCCCCCCCCCCCCCCCACCCAGCCCTTCACTATACCCTCCCCTACGCATATATTTGGGTGAATCCCGACTTTTATTTATAACATTGTGCAAAGCATATCCAAAGCCCCCCCCCCCCCCCCCCCCCCCCCCCCCCCCCTTGGGCCTTGTCAAACTCGACAATATACCCTCATTGAATCTCTCTTTCTTTGCCGTTTAGGCCACACTCTTCTTTTTGTAATATTATTTGCTGGGGTGGGGGTTCGCCACTCTTCCCGCATAACGAGTCTGTGTTTCCTTCCCAGCATGAATTAATGCTGGTACCCCTCCCGGTCTTTGTAAAACGCGACATTCAAAAACCCTTGTTTACGTTTACACAAACAAACACCCTCCCGGCCCGCTTAACAAACCTGCCGTCCAGAAGGAGGAAATTCCTTTTTGACATAGGAGCGCCCAAGTGTAATTAACCAAATAAAAGGTTTGCGCTCAAAATATCCGGTGATTTAAACCGAATAAATTCTTTTTAGAAATTACCTTAATCTTCAACACAGGGAGTATCGAATCTCAAATGGGGTTACCTGCGTGGGTAACTCAATTTGAACCTGCGCAATTTGCTAAATTCTGGACCAACCAAAAGGAGGCATGCATTTCCATATTTTACATATTATAGGAGCGCCAACCAACAATGCGCTGTTAAAACCAAACTTTTTCCAAGTCAAAATAGACACTCTTTGAATCTTTCAACTACACTTGTTTACACAAACAAACGATCCCCCGCCGAACAAACATGTCGTCCAGAAGGAGGAAATTCCTTTTTGACATAGGAGCGCCCACCATGCATTTCCTTTTTACATATTATAGGAGCGCCAACCAACAATGCGCTGTCATGTTAAAACCAAACTTTTTCCAAGTCAAAATAGGCACTCTTTGAATCTTTCAAATACCGTACCATGGTTTACACAAATAAACACCCTCCCCGCAGTGATTTTAAGCGAATAAATTCATATTAGACAATACTATACCCTCATTGAATTGATCAGTCACTGATAAATGTTAAGGCAAAGGTAAAATTGACGTGCCGAGTCAAGCCATTGCGCGGAGTGTCTATCTCTCTTTATTTAGTGTTTACCCAACACCCCCCCCCCGCCCTTCACTATACCCTCCTCTGTCTTTGTAAAACGGGGCCTAGTGCGAAACATCAATAGATTTGGGTGAAACCCGACCTTTTATTTATAACATTGAGCAAAGCATATCCACCCCCCCCCCCCCCCCCTGGCCCTTGTCAAACTCGACAATAGTATACCCTCATTGAATTTGATCAGTCACTGATAATGTTAAGGTAAAGGTAAATTGACGTGCCCAGTGAAGCTCACGGGCGGAGTGTCTATCTCTCTTTCGTTGCCGTTTAGGC
>CM069455.1:54467606-54999159 GCA_035610835.1 Ophiura sarsii | reverse complement strand
ACGAAACTTAAAATACGTGTAACTTTGTAAGAAGTGTTGTTTTGTAGTGTAAGTGAAGTGCAAAAAAATGGTTTCATGCTACATGAGCAGAACAAGTGCCTGTTTGAAACCATTTCTTTCCGTACAGTATCTCATCAATATTCATTTATTATGTAAATCAATATTATTCTATATAAAGACTTTGAAAACAAAAACTGAAGTCCCCTTGACTTCATTTGAAAATGTTAATTTGATAAATACAGATCAAAAGAAAAGATTATTTAACTAACCGTACTTAGAACAGAATTAGGTTTCATATCTGAACCAAGTTACAATGTTTTCACTTTTACAAAAGGGCGAAAACACCCCCTGTCACACAATCAAATCTTTAGTTTGGTAAGGCCAATTTACATGATCTAAAGTTCTCCAGAAAGCTGAATATATTGTTTACATAATTGTTGAAAACAGAATGCCATATTTATTTATTTTCATTTTAAATTATTTTTTAAGTTTGTGATTTTTGGGTTCAACATTTTCTGGGTCACCCTGTATAAAGGTGTAGCTAAGATTCAGAGCTATATACATGACAAATATCATGAGGCTGACATGCATATTAGCTATGTTATGAAGGAGGAGGTAGAACTTATTGAATGACCCTCGTAGATAAGGTTTAATATTACATACATACATACACTCTTGGTAGTGTCGAACCAATCAGATAACAAGAAACTAAAAAAACCCAATGCACTCCGCGTGTACGCCGTTCAATGACCGCACCACGGGCTTTGTTTCGATTCGTTGTTTAGGCACGCGTGCGGGTTTGCCGATTTTCACTGCGGGTGTTAGCAAATCTGTAGTTAACATGTTTTTATTCGTCATTACATAGATTGTGAAATTTGATTTGTATAGTGTCGTGTATGACTTTTAGTCAATACATGCGTTTGTTTTGTTTCTCGAGACACAAATTCAATGCACTTGCGAAAATATTGATATTAAAATATTTTGGTCAATTTTCCACGTTGAAAAAAAAATTCTGAAAAAAGTGTGGGGGGGGGGGGGTAGAGTTAGGGTTAAGAAGCAATTTTTGTTAATTTTTTTTTCTTCTTCAAAAATGTTCTAAGTTTGGTTCACGTTGAAAAAATTTAGGCTGTCTTTACCTTTGGAATTTTGTTCATGGATACGTTGGCAAATTTTGTTTGTGCCCTATCTGAACGGCCAATAATTTTATGATGCCCCTTCTTTTTATTGTGTGAAATTAGTAATGGCGAGCGTAGCGAGTTGGAATTTTTTCTTCTTCATATTTATACATTTTGGGTAGTTTTGTGAGTCTTTATAACCGAACAAGTTAGAACATTCTGAGCAGAAACATATAAATCCAGTGAAACGTTCTACTTTTGTGAGCATTGGTGCAAAGCAGAGGTGAGGTGAAAAGCATGCAATAAATCACATTTTTAAATCATGAAATTGGATTTTGTAACATTATACACCCTGTGGCTCTAATGTCTCGACCGTTGATGATTATATAGATGTTTTTCCACCATATCGTCGATTTGCTGTCCAGAAGTCGTCTCATAGTAAAAGTTTTTGAAGTCGATAGGTTTTAAGAAAATATGCGCGAAGCGCAGAAAAAAAATGGCATTTACACGCCAAAATAGCCTCTAAAATCACTCCAATCACCCCATCTTTATAGTTTAAACAAATTTACACAACCCCCCTTCAAGAATAAAAAGTTACATAACCCCCCCCCCCTCCCATATTTCAACATATGAAAGTTACAAGACCCCCCTATAGTTTACCCAACCCCCCTCCACCATAAATAATGAACGGTCCCAGAGTGGTACATACATTAGTAACAATATTCTGGATCAGTTTTCAGTGATATCCAGGAATGATGGTTTTATCGAGGAGAGCATCGTTCATGATAGGCCTGTCTTTTATCTTGGCTGTGATTGTGATCCTGGAGGTTCTTCAACTTGTACCCATGCTCCGTGTAAGATCTGTCTCCGTGGCCGCTAACGGAGACAATGGAATCGACGGTAAGTTTAACACTTTCCACGCGGTGGGCGTCTGCAGACGACATTCCAAAGTTTCAGAAAATGTTTCAAAAATGTCAATATTATTTGATTTAATTACCATATTTGGAATCACCATGAGAAATTCATTGAAATAAGTACAAACATGCCTGGTAGGAAAAGGTTTCTGAAAAATCTGTTTTGTACATGGTAAAACTAATAGCCGCGTGGAAAGTGTTAATGGAATTTGATTTTTTTAAAACTAAGATTGGTAAACGACGTCCGCACCACACCCAGAGGAGAGATACAAAGAAGATGTTTTGAGCAACACCAGCATACTTCTCTTTCATGACATGACCACTGGTTTCTGACACCAGTGTCTACTTTTTCCCATTGACGTTACATTACAATGAAAGTCTATACGAAAATCCTGCTGCAAGTAGTATAATTGATGTGACTTCAAACTGAATTATTCAGTCCACTCATGATTTTCTTAATGACCCTATCGTTTGAGTAACACGTGTACGTTATACGGGATGTTATATATAGTTGGGTTTCAACTTCTTTTTCATATAATATTGTCGCCAAGTTATGCCTATCTGTACCATGTATTAGAAGGTGGAAGTCCAGACGACCCCAGCTGTTAATTACATCAGCACATGTTTGGTACTGTTTGTTTTGGGGAAAAGCTATGTTGGTACTGTAGTGAGGCTAAGCATGCTGGACTGCATAATATATCTTCTTTGTGAGAGATCATACTTTTCCATATGTTAATGTATACAGAGTATGAGATTAACCCGGGGATTAACCATCTGTCGTCCATGGATTAACTATAAACCATGCATTCATTTATCCAAGGTACGGATCAAGTGTTGAGAGGAACATTGCAATATCTAATTGAGAAGATTGAGAAAGAAGGCCCGACCTTTCTCGAAACTGCACCTAATTCTGAAGTTCAAAAGGTAAATGGACGGACATAATCTTTCACTACCATGGTCAATTATGGAAACAAAACCTACACTAGAGTTCATTTACTAACTATTCCATGTCGTTTTCCTGAAGCGACTCCTATCCTCCCGACACCCCCATCCCACCCTCCCCACCCCACCACCCTCCCGCACCCACCCCTCCCAACCCCATCCCACCCCTCCCCACACAACCCACGCTACCCGATGGTGAACGGTTGGTATTAAATTCTGACGCTAACTTGGATTTTGATTAAAGGACGCCAGCAGATACAATCCCATGCTGATACTACAAGAGTATGTCCACTACCCATCGTTATTTTTCATCGTTTTCTATTTTGTTCTTCTTCTCCTCATATTTTACTAATCTGCAGAATTTTCCCAATTTTGTAGGAGTGCGATTTTAGGAATGTTTAGGCACTATTGTCGTACTCAACTCTGCCGGAAGTGCCGCGCATGACCGAATTAGTGGTGTACACCCGTAATCTAGATTAGCTTTATTCCGTTATAGCGCCCTCAACGGAATAAAGCGCAATAACACTGACAAAATAGTTTGAGAAAGTAGGATATCCAAGGCATAATTAAAATTAAAAAACACATCTGAAACAAAATTCATGAATAATTTTATGTCAAAACACTCAGGGCTAGTGGTCAGGGAGGTACATTTAAGGATGGCTCAAACTTAAACAATACATAATTTTATTGTATATCCTACATTCTTAAACAGGGCGCTATACAGGGTGTCTCAAAAAAATTAGGACTCTGTTTTATGACGGTGTAATTCTTATTATAATCATTAGACCATGACCAATTTAGTCTCAATGTGAAGCCCAATTAATCATTATGATATCTTGAAAATATGAGATCAATCCGATGAAAAATAAGAAAACTAGCGTACTTTGTGTAAACCATGTCATTTACTGGTTTGTACAATGGGAATTCACACAGTAGTAACAGTCGAGTAACATGAAAGTGCTCGATTTGTAATTCAATGAACCATCCACGGTGGGTTCGAGAACGGTTTAACAAAACTTGTTCAATTTCCACAGAATATGCATGCATCTGTTTTGCGGATTTGTTTAGCCAGTATTGATTTGTGCCAGAATTAAATGGATAACCAAACTAAACTTTGCTATTGACTGATAGATTATTTACTATGTTGGCAATTATTATAACATATTGAAATGTAAACCATGTTATTTACTGGTCTGTGCATGTAGATCCCATTGTACAAACCAGTAAATGACATGGTTTACGCAAAGTACGCTAGTTTTCTTATTTTACATCGGATTGATCTTATATTTTCAGGATATCATAATAATTAATTGGGCTTTACATTGAGACTAAATTAGTCATGGTCCAATGATTATAATAACTAGCGGGCACCAGCGCTTCGCGCTGGACCCGCTAGAAAATTTCACGGGGAATAAGTAAACAAAGCGTAAGCAAATTTGATACAATAATATCAAGAACATGTCCTATACATAATCCAGACGGGGCCCTAAATAATCCGAATATCGCGGGTGCTTTTGATAATCCATGTTATACATTGCCTTAATCTAGGTAGGCCTACGTTTGTGTTTCCAGATACCTATGTAGGCCTCCCATGAGACCTGAAATGCAGGTACCCGTTGTCCCATTATATCCAGGGACCCCATAGGCCTAAGCCCTACCCCCTAATCCAGTTACCCCAGGTGCCCTTAATAATGCACTGGATACCACATAATCAAGATAGGCCCACTGCAGTGTGCCGTTATCTCGAGATACCCAGGTGCCCTTACTTTATCATAGTCAAGTAAATTAAACGCGGGTGCCGAAGATAGCGGACAGTAAAAGTCACAATAGGCAGAGGTCAGTAATATCAAAGCGTTATAAATGTTTATATAAATATCAATCAAGAGTATGTCCTTAAATAATTCAGGTACTAAGGTGCCCTTGATATAATGTAAGTGACATGGTGCCCTTAATACACCATGAGCCTATAGGCCCAATGTGCTCTTAAATAATACAGATACCCAAGATCTTAATCCGAGTAGGCCTACTCCATCAACGTGTTCTTAATACCCCCAGTTATACTCCTGTCAGCGCATGTCTCTACCTATTTTGTACCCCAAATAATAAAAAGTTGAATTTTAATGTCAAAATTGAAAGTTACATAAAATTAGCTTTTAAATGTCTCCCCCGATTCTTTTATTGCCCTGCCACCCCGTTTTACTCCTTTAAAGGTATATTATGTGATCTTTCCATGGAACGCCCTCAACATCGAAAAAAAATTAAAGCAGATTTTCTTGCAGATTTACATTTCTGATCATAAATCGTACATACATTCCAAGTTACAGGGCGATACGATTCTTAATTACTTCAAAATCATGGTTTTAGAGTGAAAATAAACTGTCGGATATCCGACAACTTATTTTATTCTAGTCTAAATTCACTCTAAAACCATGATTTTGAGGTAATTAGGAATCGTATCACTCTGTAACTTGGAATATATGTACGATTTATGATCAGAAATGTAAATCTGCAAGAAAATCTACTCTCTAAAAAAAATCACGAATAGAGGGCGCTCTCTGGAAAAGATCACATAATATGCCTTTAACATATGGTGCTGGTGCAAGTGTCGCCACTGCCCATATGCACATACTGTATCCAGGTAATTCAGTAGGCCTACGTTCTGCGTTATAGTTTTATAGTCGGTCGTTTAGTTTTATGGTCGGCGGAGTCTATCATCAAGATCACTTGTACCATTCCACGCTTGTAATTGAGCACAATGTGTGCCATCCGGGTTTTGTTTGGCCTATTTACATTAAATACATTATTCCTCCAATAGGCATGTGGGGCCTTAACGTATAGTATATGTAGTCCCTTTATCATGTTTGCTGTGTTCTATAAAGCCTCCCGAGATACTACCTGAGTGTACACCCTTAAAATCCAGTTATCACAGGTGGCCCACCTGCGCATCCAGGTAATTTGAGACTCGTTTTATAGTGAACCCCGTAATCCAGATACCACGGATGCCCTGAATAATCCAGACACTCTATAATAATCATGATAATGTACCACACGTTCCGTTTATCCAGATGCCCCATGTGCCCTTATATCCAGATTATCAAGTAGAGTGCGGAGAGGAGGAGGAGGCTTTAGGGTACACTATTAGAAAAAGGGTGCTTCAGAGGGGTTCTTGGCTGTCCCGTATAATGGTTTAAAGGTTCTTTGATTTTAAAGGCCCCAAAAGGTTCTGTAGAGAACCTTTAGAGGTTCGAAAGACCAATGTTTGCCCATATTTTGCCTATTTTGAACCTTAAAATGGTTCTTTTTTGAACCTTTTAAGGTGATACACTCTTAGAAAAAATGGTTCGTTTAAGAACCCTTTTTTGTCCCGCGGGGAGCACCTTTTGGCCTAAAAGGTTCTAAAAAGAACCTTAGAATGGTTCTTTGAAGAACTTTCAAATTTTAAATAAGACATAAAGGTATATTTACTTTTTTGTTTTTATGTAATATGCGAATTCAAGAGAAATGTAAACAAATTTAGTCCTTTTCAACTGTTAAAAATCATTTCTTCTTGGCTAAAAACATTTTTTACCGTTTTACCAAGAACCATTGAGGGTTCTCCATAATTTTTCCCCAAAAGGTTCTTGAAGCTTGAGGAACCATTTTCTTGGCTAAAGAACCCTTTTAGAACCTTTTTTGGTTCTAAAAGGAACCCAATGAAATTTCTATAGGGTTCCTTTTAGAACCAAAAAAAGGTTCTAAAAGGGTTCTTTAGCCAAGAAAATGGTTCCTCAAGCTTCAAGAACCTTTTGGGAAAAAATTATGGAGAACCCTCAATGGTTCTTGGTAAAACGGTAAAAAATGTTTTTAGCCAAGAAGAAATGATTTTTAACAGTTGAAAAGGATTAAATTTGTTTACATTTCTCTTGAATTTGCATATTACATAAAAACAAAAAAGTAAATATACCTTTAGGTCTTATTTAAAATTTTAAAGTTCTTCAAAGAACCATTCTAAGGTTCTTTTTAGAACCTTTTAGGCCAAAAGGTGCTCCCCGCGGGACAAAAAAGGGTTCTTAAACGAACCATTTTTTCTAAGAGTGTACGGGACAGCCAAGAACCCCTGAAGCCTGAAGCATCCTTTTTCTAAGAGTGTACGGACTGCCTGCTTTCACTCTGCTCCGTTTACAATGTGCACGGTTTGCGCCACAAACGCGTACACTTTTTGTCTGCGTCATTACGTGTGCGCCGAACCGCGTGCGCCATGTTAAACGCGGTCTCGCGCAGCACAACATAGAAACGGTTGACATGGTACTGCCAGTTTCTTTGTCGTTAGCAAACGTCGCATTTATCTATGTTACTAATGTGAAAGTGTCACTTTAAGATCTGTGTAAGAGTTTTTGTTTACATTTAGAAAATGTCGTGAAATATTTTTATTTGTCGGACGTATAAATGCTTGTTACTATGCGATCTTTAAGAATAACAAACAGCCGCATATACAGAAATGTAGCTATATCCCTGAAGAAAATATTTTGGGTGAAGACCATATGTCATCACTCATTCCGAAAACCACAATTTGTGTCCGAAAGTAGCTACCCGAGTAAAAGAAATTAAACATTTCGGATTTTCACATGTGATCCTTTCTGCGCATGTCTGAAAACGGTAAAAAACGGGCATTGAACTATCTAATTAGCTCGTGTATTAGAGGCGCAATTACCACGCTTTTTCAGTTGAGGAGGGACGCGAGTGTAAAATTATATTGAACTATCTAATAAAGCCATGTTCCGAAAATTAGTATATAGATAATTACACCGTAATGAAACAGAGTCCTAATTGTTTTGAGACACCCTGTATAACGGAATAAAGCTAATCTAGATTAACGGATTATAATCTGCCATACAAATTAGCATGCGATTGTGTATATCAATCCCATGTATAGTTGTATGTACATTGTACTTCTACATGTATTGGGTGCCATTTCTGTCGAAACAATATAAATCTATACCTATTAGTGGGCTTAACCATTACCAACAAATGGACATGGGCGGGTCTGGTTTTGAGCCCTCGAATCCCTGGCGTTGAAACATAAATACCACACACACTTGTTTTGCATTTTTACCATTAAGAGTACTGGTCATGCTGGTTGCGATTAACCCCCTGTCACATTAAGCATGTTAAGAACACTTTTGAAATGCTCTTTGTAGTAAGAACTGTCACATTAAGAGAACTTTGAAATGCTCTTATTCCGTATGAGTACTTCTTGCTAACGCCAGTCGTACTCTTACTACTACAAATATTATATGAAATTACAAACTCCCTTGCCGAATCAGAGATGTAAGCCTCCTGTCTTAGAAGAGTCACAAGAAACTGTTTGCCCAAAGGCTAATTCATTATTTTCAAAGTTATAATTGTTTGTTTTGACCGTTTATATACAGAGTCAAAACGTAAGCTACTATCTCACTTTCATGATTTTTAATAATTATTAAAACAAACAACTTAATTATAGGTCAATAAATGCGTATGTGTTGTTTCGAGAGAAATTAGACAAATTAATGCACGCGCGTTGATTTTGATGAATTTATAGTCCAAACATAATTTGCCATGTTTTGAAAAACATGATCGATTTGATGAAGTAATAATGATTGAAAGATTGATTAATTGATCAATGTATGTTGTAATTCAACAATTTTGACATTTTTGAAACATTTTGTGCAATTTTGGAATGTCGTCGCGTGGAAAGTGTTAAGAAGGAGCGCGTGGCATTGAACGTGTTATAGTCCAAACATAATTTGCCATGTGTTATACTATACATTGTATAGTATACAAATCAAAATTCACAATTTGGGCATGAATTTGATCTATGTAATAACGAATAAAACATGTTAACAAGTTTGCTAACACCCGCAGTGAAAATCGGCGAACCCGCGGTGCCTGAACAACGAATCAAAACAAAGCGCGCACACAGGAGTGCATTAGACACTGTCAATGCTGTCAATGCTCTCTGCTTTCTGATTGGTTCGACACTACTAAGAGTGTATGAATGAACAATTCTACTTTGGATACAAGTTTACCAAGAGTTAATTAAAGGTCTTCGTATCTTTGAGAGTGTGCATATGTTGCTATCTTCACTGTCTTTTCTTCGTCCTTTTTCAGAGTTTGCTCGAACTTCCTGAGAATGAGTTTATCATACTTCAAGATCTCATTCAAACAGCAAGAAAAAAGCATCTTCATGATATGTGTCAAACATACCACAAGACGGCACCTAATCCAATCGGCGTTGCGAAATCATCAAAAGAAATGCTCGTGATTGAAAAACATAAATTAGTGATGTGTGTTACCGCCAAGGTTGCTGGGAAAAGTTGGAAGCGGGTGTTGAACGTGTTAGCAGGGTTGTCCAATTCGACGATAGAGGGCGAAAGTTGGAGGGCTGTGCAAAAAGCGCGCCCGATTCAGCGGCTAAGCAAATATAACACAACTCAGTTAGCGCATGCTTTCAAAGAATACACATTTGTCATGTTTTCTCGCCATCCATTGTCAAGGATTTTATCGGCTTTCAACAACAAATTATCACCAAATGCAACCGATTACAGAAACAAGAAAGGTTATCAGCGCACCGGCTATCAAATAATAAAACAATACCGGCCGTGGGCACCGTCATTGCATACAAAGAACCCTGCTAAGTATGATCTGACATTTCATGACTATGTCAGATTTCTGGCTAACAGCCACAGTCGTATAAGGAATGACAATCACTTTATTGAGAACTATAAGTTTTGTAATCCGTGTGATATTCCCTATACGGTGATCGGAAAATTTGAAACACTTTTGGAAGATGCGAAATACATACTGAAACGGATTAAGGTCGATGATATTGTAAGCTTTCCTGAAACAGAAGGGTTTGCCGGAAACGCCACTCACAGTTCAGATCTCACAAAAATGATTTCATTCTATGATCAAGTACCCATAAGAGATCTGGAGAAATTGATCAAGAGATATGAAATGGACTTTATACTATTTAACTATACTTTACCAACCCCGGGAGTTTTACAGGAATGGCTGGGGTTTGAGTAGATGCCTTGAAAAATGTAAACTAATTGTAGCAGATGACACGTTGTAATCTAGTCAAACCCTGGTAATTGTTGAAACGATTCATCAGGATTGGTGATATACATGAGACAAAGGTTCATTGTATCTAATCCAATTTCCACTTACTTTTTATTGTGGACGTTTCGACAAACACTGTTGCATTTATCAGCACATGATAGGTCAGTAGGTAGTGAGTGAATAACTACGGCTACCGATTATTACTACCAGGAACCCAACATCTAGCCTCTGAATTAGCAGAACTGGTCATAGAGGAAGACGATACTTAAAGGAAGGGTCCCGCAAGCACAACATTTAGCATTATTTGTTAGAAAGATAATTATCGAGCCGAAATTACGTAATTATATAGAACAAAACACCATACTAGTCACAAAAATCAATAAAAACTGCCATCACTCAACATGCATTTTTTTAAATTCGCGGCGATCGAAAGTCCCGGTGTCGATGACGTCATGGGTATCGGTGCTCAAATTTGCGCATGTGCATAATTGTATAACTATGACATCATCGTCACTGGGACTTTCGATCGCCGCGAATTTTAAAAAGTGCATATTGAGAGATTGCGGTTTTTATTTGGTTTTGTCATAAGTGTGGTGTTTTGTTCTATTTAATTACAAAAGTTGGGCTCGATAGTTATTTTTCTAACATATAATGCACACTTTTATGCTTGCGGGACACCTCCTTTAACTCACACGATGTAGTGAGTTCATTTACAAATACACCTATAGACACGGTTTTGGCATTGTAAAGACCAATCTTGAAACAGAAGATGTGCTGAGAGTCTACAACAAGGAAATTGACTGCAACCTAACCAGTGATGATGTTGTCCAACTGCTCCAAACGTACCCTCACAACTAAATATTTCACTTTCCACTGTAAAATGTGAAGCCAACTATTTGGGACGGCTATGGGCAGCCCAGTGTCACCAATAACAGCCAACATAGTAATGGAACACCTGGAACAACAGGCCATAGCTACTGCACCTATGGAATGTAAGCCAAAACTCTTGCTACAATATGACGACGTGCTGGAAGTTGTGCAGAACAAGTCGGGACCCGAAACATTTACATATGAAAAAGAAACCGACGGACAGATCCTATTCCTTGACACAATAATCGTAAAGAATGGAGAATGCACGAACAAGGTCATCACAGAAGATGCTGACAATAAGGTTGAGGAAAACAATTATGTTCAACATGCTCTCACAAATTGCGGCAATCCTAAGTGGACATTTGAGAAGGTCATAGACCAAATAACAGCAACGAAACCTAAACCCAAAAGAGACACAAAACACACGACAGAGACACAAAATAAAGGCTTCGTGGTTTTACCGTATATCAAAGGTGTGTTAGAGAGGGTGTCCAGAGTGATGTAAAAATATCATATCTCTACAGCTGTGAAGACGCATTGCATTACACCCTTCGCAGCCAGCTAATACACCCAAAAGACAAACGCGATCCGCTGAACACGACTCATGCCATATATGACATTCCTTGCGAAAACAGTAAGCTCAGCTATATGGTGAGACAGAAAAGTTGGCACCCGCTTAGACGAACACAAATCAGAAGCGGAAAAAATTAGCAACTTAGTCAGTGCCCACGAGAGCGACCAGAAATGCATTACAATCGGTAATCCGCAAATCGGCCATCACGGACCATGTAGCTGAGATGAATCATATTATCGGGTGGGGAGAGGCAAAGGTCATAAGTACGGAGCAGGATAGATACAAGAGATGGATAAAGGAGGCAGTGGAGATTAGAAAGAAGGGCTACCACCATGAATCGTGACGAGGGGCACCTTTCACATGTTTTTGAAGAACTATTGCTATCTGAAGAAGAAAAAACATCTAGAAACTCCAGAGTCGTCGCTAAGCAACCACCTATCGTCGTCGGTAGCAGTAGTTAATCACTCACTACCTATCATGTGTTGATAAAGGCAACAGTGTTTGCCGAAACGTCCACAATAAAAAGTAAGTTAAAATTGGATTAGATACCCGGTTAGATACAATGAACCTTTCTCTCAGACCCTGGTAACCTAGACATTTGTTTTATTTTCTTGACGTATTTTGTGTAACAAGGAAAATGATGAGAATGTGACCTTTGTACCATGCTCTGGTTGGCTGATTGAGCTACGCTCAAAAGGACTGAGATGTGTAACTTGATGATTAGTTGATTGATTGGAATGAAGCTCTGATTGGTTGATCGGGTTGTGATTGGTTGATCGGGTTACACAAAATACGTCAAGAAAATAAACAAATGTCTAGATTACCAGGGTCTGAGAGAAAGGTTCATTGTATCTAATCCGGGTATCTAATCCAATTGATCGGATAGAGCTCTGATTTGCTGTCACGATGCAATGCAATATACTTCCCACACCCTTTTGTCCATCCTCTATAATTAATTAGGTGGGGCCGTTCTGCCGGTTTCATAAAAACTTGACAATCTTCTATCCTTAACATGGCCTAAATTTGACTGTTGCGTTTATCGATGTTCATCATGTGGCGTGTGTAGACCGGAACCAATCACGCCCAAGAAATTGGAATTCGAGCCCGGCGGGGAGGGTTGCCGGGTCTAGTCATCGTAGCCTATAAAATAAGTATCGAAATAGCAAGAATGATAAATAATAATTTAAGGAAACTAACAAAGAGATGGTATGACATGATGTAGAATTAGCGTCACAGCAAAGGTGTGATCCATTCATTCCAGTTTGACATTTAGTTTTTGTCACCTACAAAACTTGGAAAAAAGTCTTTGGAACGCGTCACACCTTTTGGACATAATGTGCAGGATTTCTTTTTTTGTTTTAAATTAAATGTTATTTAATTTGTTAAAAGCTGATTCTGATAATTTTTCCTTCCCCACACCCCATCAATCAATGTTGGGACACCTTCAATAACTGTTGAAGACATTGACATTTCTCAACATTGCACGGGGAAGAGGGGTGTTTGTTTATAACAGGTGAGCGTTCCCAGACTTTTTTCCAGGATTGTAGATGGGATTAATAGTCGTGACACCAAATGGTAAAGGCCATGAGCCCAAGGAACAAAACGTAAATGGAACGTACTTTTCAGATCCTTATTATTTTGTCCAGAAAACGTGTCACAATATTACGGAAGAACTATAATGTATTGAAGAAATATTATAGCATGTAGGTTAAAGGTCTGTTCAGAGAAAATAATGTTAATGTGTTAAACAAAATTGCATACAATGGTCGATACTGTAATCTATTTGAGGCCGTATTCTCAAACGCGGTTTTAAGCTTAACACGCGTTTAACTTTGACTTTAAACACATCGTTTAACTAAACGCAATTCTCGAAAATGTGTTTAATTAAAACACACTTCTAACTCACTGAAAAGTGTCTAACTTTCAACATGGGTATGGGGTAAGTTTAACGCGCGTTTAACTTAACTCGTGCACCAATTGTACGCCTTGATTGATTACTCAACAATGCCCGGTGCAAGCTGGCGTGCATTCGAGGAATTCGGTCCATATCTATATTGTTTAAAATGGGGTTTTGTTTGGGACGCACCATTTGATTTTGAGGGGGGGGGGGGGGGGGGGGCATGGAAGTTAGGGTCGGGCGGAATTTTTTTTTCGCCGCCGAAGTCCGCAACATTTTTGTTTTCGCCGCCTTTGGCTGCAATTTTTTTTGTGGAAAAGGCGGCAAAGTTTTTTTAAAGGTTTTACTGTTTTTCTTTACATTGAGTTGGGCGAGTCAGATTTTATTTTTACTCAGCAGTGGGTCAACTCTTTTTTTTCTTCCTGGTTTATTTTTCCTGGATAGTGGGCAAAGTGTTTTTTTAGAAAACTTCCATGCCCCCGACCCCCGAGTATCTAATGGTGAGTCCCTTAAACACGTCGTTTAAAAGATAAATTCGCGTTTACTTCAGACATGAGTTTAGTTAGACACGGTTTGAAGCTAAAACCGTGTTTAGTATGAGAATACGGCCAATTACGTTAGTAGTGTAATTTTGAAGTTTGATGTTTCTTTGCTATTTTGATGAATCAAAATCATTTCAATCAGCTACATGTAGTATTAGAAATGTTGCCATAATGAAGTGCTTAAAATATGTAACTTACCAGGTTATCAATATATTTTTTTTTTCTTCTCTAATTTCTTTTATTTAATTCTTTATTCTATGATACACAATAAATTTATACAATAACATCAATATTTACAAAATAATATAATATAACAATGTGGCAATCGATTAAAAAACCCCGACATAATTGATATACATGATGACATAGTAATTACAGAGAAATCAGTCTACGAAGACAGAGTTCTTTTTCAAATAGGAATAACAGATGTGGGTGGTTGCCGTATCTAAACTTGCTTATGCATAGTTTCCCAACGGCGATGATGAGGTTAATAAATTTTAAATCGTGATGGTCATAAGTATTATTGTGAAAGTTCAATCAATTTCAGTGGTCAATACAAAGCATGTTGATAATTTACGCGAGATAACTTGACTAGCGTAAGACCAAAGCTGTTTAACTAGATTACATTTGAAAAAGAAATGGTCGATATAGTCAATCACGTTGCAGGTGTGACAAATATTATTCTCTACCTTTGGTGGGATAAATATTGTGGAGGATTTTCCAATTTAATGAGATCAACTTCGCTTCATCGGTGCACTGTGGAGTGGCGAGCCAAATGTCGGTCCAATTAAATGAGTAATTGGGGAATCTAAATAAGTGGCCAGAAATTTGTACACAGAGGAGGAACATACAAATTGTGAATCATGGCTTTCCTAAATCCTTTGTTTGTACAGGTATCAATAGGGACTGAATTAAAATAAACATTTTCTCCGTTGTTGTCGGGAGTTGTGGCATTGTCACAAGGAGTCTTTGTTAATTTCCAATCAATGGGAAGCGCATTGCGGAGAGCGTAATATTGCAAAATTACAGCACCCTTATCCTTTAGACGATTACGGAAGTGGTTAATGGAATAGAAAGAACCATCATCGTCAAATAGGTTGTCACCCACAAAAATAATTTCCGACTTAATCCAGTCTATGAAGAATAGTGTGTTATTTTTCAATTGGATAACATCATTATTCCATATAACTTGATTATGACATGATGCAATATCATCTTTGATTATAACTTGCTTAGTGTCGAACCAGATTTTAAATAGCTTATAGTAAAAAGAAGGTAATCTCTTTAACATAATATGACACATGTTGTTAAGCTGTTTAAATGTACAGTTACAATTAAAAATATTCATACCAATACCCAACTTGTTTATATAGTACAATGGGATATTTTTCCAACATGCAATATCTGAGTTGTTAGGTTTCTTAAGGCATGTTCAGACAGGCATAAATGATCGGCGTAAATTTAGACCCTACAGCAATTAAAATTCCACAATTAATCCCTCTACTCCGGACAGTTGTCCACACGGTACTAAATACAACGTTACTCTTAAGTTTTCCGACAAAGTTAACACGACCATCGCAGGGGGCTCACGAGTAAATATCGGAAGTACACCCTTTGACTTTTGACCGATGACAACCGCGCGAGTTGTGATTATTTCGAATCCCGTTTTCGGCAGCCTGGTGCTAAGCATTGGTGTCCAGTTTACATACGATTTATTTCGTTATTTTCAAATTGTCGGTTCCTTTATTCGATTATCTCGCTTGAACATGAATTCAAGATCGAAATTTCTCTTTTTGTTACTAATTTTTCGCCTTTTTCGGATGCTGGTTTACAAGATGTAAGGCCTTGTAAAAAAAGTTCCATGTTTCCCGTCCCCAGCAAAACAAAAACAAAAAGTTTTTTATTTTTTATCTTAAATTTTAAATTTTCAGAGCTTTATTTAATTGGTCACCTAATATCATGCCCAAGTATAATATTATCTTGGTTTGTTGAAATTATTTAGAAATCCTTTCATTAATTCAAGACACATACAGTTTTGAATTATTTTAACATTGAAAAATACCTAAATTCAGTAAATAATCATTAAATAGGGGAAGAGAAGTGTTGACTGTAACATAATAAAACACTGATTTCTAAATGTTTGTATATATTATTTTATTTCATTTTGTTTTGTTTTGAAATTGAGTTACACAATTTATAACTGCTGTTATGCATGTTATGTTAAATAGCATTCAAAATCTATTTGTCATTTTATCCATCATTCATAAATGAAACATCTTTCTTTATCAGATCACAGACATGCATAGGCTACAAACAACAATATAATTTTATTTGACCCAAATTGAAGAGAAAAAATATATATGCAAACATTTAGTTACAAATCTTTACAGTGTTACCGTATATCATTTTACAGGCAATACGTCTATTGCACAAATAATAAACAAAATGTACTGAATTTAGATGGTTTTATTGTTTCTCAAGTATAGTGGAAAATCTGTTTAGGAGAGTCCCCGACACAGTCAGTTGGTCACTTTCGACTTGTCGGCCATCTTGGAAAAAATAGCAAAAAAATTGGAAAATAGTAATTAGTAAGACCCTCCCTCCTCCTTTTTTTAAAATGTCCGGACGGGAAACATGTTATTTATTTTACTATGCCTTATACATCGAAAGGTCGCATTTACACCAGAGACCGTGTTAAGTGCATCCACACGGGCGTGCTAATCCGAACTGCAGCTCGTGTTAAGCTCGTTACTCCTGAGAAATCTCAGGATTAAATCGGTTCGGAGTAAGGTCGGATTAGTTAACACGGGTGCCGTCCACACGGTCACTACTCGCAAGTTTAACATGGACAATCGTTAATCCGATCTTACTCTTTACGAATTTACGCCTGTCTGAACGCAGCTTTAATCCATGACAGCTTCAGTGAATCGAAAAATAGTTTGGTGTGAAAGGCATGTTTATACCACCTTTATCGTAATCTGCAATCACTGTGTTACGTTTGACTGCTTCTTCTCTGCCCCAAATAAATTTGAAGAACATGTTATTGAGTTTCATAATAATTTTATCAGGGATATACATGACAGAGGCAATGTATGACAATTGTGATGCTAACAGTGTTTTAACAATCAAATTTCTACCTGTCATTGAGAGGCCACGCATTTTCCAAGCACGTATAGAGCGTTCAATATTTTCCATCTTGCCAATCCAATTACATTCGAGATTACCAATGGAAGTGCTTTGTGAGAAGGTGACATCTAGGCTTTTTATTGTGTTGTTTGGAGCTAGTTTCCATTTGACATCACCAACACAGTAATCGTTATCTTTCAAAGATCCGATCCATAGCGCATCACTTTATCTTTATTTATTGGGTTCTTCCGTAACCTGACTCAATTAATCTGACCTGACTCAATTAATCTGACCTGACTCAATTTTATCTGACATAGTTTCATCTGACACAATTTTTTTTAATGATTATAAGGTGACGAAATTTGTTTTAAAATATATGGTATCATAAAAGTGGTCTGAAAATGACGCCAAATTTTCCTTCTACTTTTTGAGATAAATACCGATAAAAACAGTCGTATTTCAGGGTGTTTACAATCCGTGTGTTCATACGCAGGTCAGTCGTCATTTCAAGAAAATACTCAAGTTGACTGTTCAGATTTAGACAGATCACACTCACAAGTTCAGATGGGGGGCGACGGTTGCGATCGCCCCCCCCCCCCCCTTTGATTTTTTATTTTATTTTTAAGGTAAAAATTGCGTTTTTCTTAGTTTCAAATATCAATAATAGTAAAACTACTCATAAAACATTGACTACAGTGCTTTTTGGACTGCGAAATTTTGTGTCCGCGCGAATTTTTTTTGACTTCATACCCCCCCCCCCCCCCCCACCCCCCCCCCCCCCCACTTACGTGAAATTCACGAGGTGACTGACTTGGAAATTTTTTGGGGCAACCTTTTACGAAAATTTTAGGTGAAAACGCCCCCCCTTGGGCAAAAGTGTCTTACGGGGATGAAGTTATACCAAAACACGATTTGAACACTAAAATCGATAATAGTGTACAATTATTCAACAATTCTTATGCAAAATACGGACTTCCTACGTGATAAACTTTTGCCGAAAGCCGCTTCACCGACTGAATTACTGGTGGGTCATTCTTCGGTAAATATTACATTTCAAGTTTCTAGAAACTCGGTTTTAAATTTCAAATTTTTCTAGCTTTGAATATTTGTTCACAAAGATAAACATCTGTAACATATTAAAAACATGTTTGGCGCAATCTTTACGGATATTTAATTGATTTTTTCCTCTTATGCTTACAGGTTGGTCACATACTATAGTCATCTCCGTCACGTTTTTAGTATAAAAATTCATTAGAAAATATAAATGATTCGAGACTAGAAATTCCCATTCATGTCTCAAACTATAAAATAAAAGAGTATTCTGCTCAAATAAATTCAAATATTTGAGTGTCTCAGTATAACATACCGATTTTATAACTTCGCAAAAGTTTACAACCCCCCAAAATAGCGATTTTTGGTTAAAATGTTGACTGTCACTTTATTTTTCATCGACACCCTCTTAGATAACATACATTTCAGTTAAGTTAGTATGAGAACACTATTAATTTATAAATTACAACTGATAATCGTGTTCAATGCTGTATTATTTTACAAATTATGAGTATCAAATACTCATGTGACGGAGATGACGCAAAACACCGGGACAGAAATTTCCCGACAAAAACTGGTAAATTAAGCTCCAATAGGCATATAATTCCATAATTGGCTGGATGAAATACGTTTAAATTGTTAATAACTAGCGTTTATGAGTACTTTCATGAAAAAAATCCCCTTCACAAAATTAATATGGCAATCGGAAATTTTACGCGTAACCATCGGGACATAGGTGTTTGTAGGGTATTGGCATCAAACATTTGACAAATGTTATATAAACAAATAAATCTTCAGCCTTTTATGATTTTATTATGATGGGGAATATGTTTATGAACAGAAATATACTAAAAGAAGTATTCAAGTGTAACGAAATTACCAGATATAGGATATCAAAGTGTCGGGACATGAAATGTGACATTTACTGAAGAATGACCCTGGTATGTACCCTTTACGCACAGAACGAAGTTCATGTATCGCCCAAGCCTTATAATCAGGGCTCACTGCACTCATCATGTAACCGAATTATGCGTGCCAGAGCCTACAATGTTTTAAGATAAAATTAAGCTGTAATGACAACATGTAATCACTTGATTTCATTCACACGGAATATTTGGAGCCACATGTGCGTTTTAATTACTTTTTCCGATATCAGGAAATCTTACATTACGAAAAAAAAACTGTGTCAGATAAAATTGAGTCAGGTCAGATTAATTGAGTCAGGTCAGGTTACGGAAGAACCCTTATTTATTGCAAGCCCTGATAGTTTAGTAAATTTATCAACGATAGACATCACGTTCAAGACAATTGGGTGTTTTAACAAAAATGGTTGTGTCGTCGGCAAAGGTGGTAATACGGACCTCGTGTCTATTATAGTTGTCAAGTGGCAGGGCAATGCCATGTATTTTATTTGACTGACGAATTTTACAAGCAAGCAGTTCTACCCCAAGGACGAACATCAAACTTGCAATCGGACAACCTTGACGAACACCACGGTCTACTTTGAACGGATTCGAAATATGACCATTGTTAATGATACAGTTTGTGCTATTATTTAAGATAACAGAAACCCATTTCTGAAACATATCGCCAGAATTTAGCTTTCTTATGGCATATAAAGTGCTCAACAAAAGAAAGTCGTACACTTTGTTTAGGTCAATTAAAGTAACTATCGATTGTTTTTTTACCAACCAGGCTAAATAGACATTTGGATGAATCTTTTAGGCACATTTTTATACCAAACATAACACCTAGCAACAAAGATAAACCATGATTAGCGCCATTTAAAGAAAATTAGTCACTTTTTAAAAGTCACATTTTCAATTACTACACGGGAGGAAAATGGGTGTGTGGGAGGTTCACCCGTGTGTGACACTGTTATTAACCAGGATTGACCGGCGGGCAATCGATCACACTGTGCTGCCGTGAACTTTACTCTGCGCTGGCCCTACACTTATAGTGAGCGGGATATTTGATTTCCGAACATAAAGGGCATTATGAGCTTGTTAACAATTGGTGTTTTCTTCCGCGTAGTGTATTGAAAATGTGACTTTTGAAAAGTGACTAATTTTCTACAAATGGTGCTAATTATGGGTTATCTTTGTTGCTAGATGTTATTGTTTGGTATCAAAATGTGGCTAAACGATTCATCCAAATGTCTAACGAGCCTGTTTGGTAAAATAATAATCGAAAATTACTTTAAATGATCTAAACAAAGTGTACGACTTTCTTTTGTTGAGCACTTTAGAATAAAGTCACGTTCAATGGTATCGAACGTCTTTTTAAAATCAATACATATCATGATACCAGGTATATTTTGATTATATCTTAGTACATCTTCAATAAGACGGATACCTTGGATATTTCTACCCTTTACGAATCCGTTTTGGTCACAGAGTCAACTAACTTGAGAAGAATGTTTTGCACACGTGCGGCGAGAGCTTTAGTGGCAATTTTGTAATCGATGTTCAGTAAGGCGATTGGGCGATAATTATCGAGTGAGTCGCGTGGTAGGGATTTACCTTCATGTACTAAAGAAATAATACCACGATTTTGACAGGTAGTGAATGAGCCAGAATTAAATCCATCGTTTAACGCATCAACAACTAATTGACTTATTTTTGGCCAGAATTTACGGTAGAATTCAGCTGTTAGACCGTCGTATCCAGGGCTTTTATTATTTGCCATTGCGCTAAGTGCGTTAAAACATTCATCATTATTTAGAATACCTTCACAACTTTGACTATCATTCTCACTCAGGGTGGGAAATACAGTGTCTTGAAAGAAATCATCTAACTCATTATCAGTAACTTTTACATTACTTTGATACAATTTAGAGAAATATTCAACCTCCTCTTTTAAAATTTCAGACTGATCTGTAGTTGTCTTCCCATTGGTACATTTGAGCAAATTGATACACTTTTTAGACATACATGTACGACTTTTTTTCAAGAATCAAGAAATATTTGGAGCATTTTTCACCTTCTTCGACCCTTTTTTCTTTCGATCGAATTTGTAAACCTTTCATATAGTGACAGTATACTATTTCATATTGCATCTTACAATTATGGTATTGTTTTTTGAGATCATGATCATCAGGATATTCAATGCACTTGTCATAGATCTTTTGAAGCTCACTCTCAATATTTTTCATATCGCTTTTCATCACCTTTGAGAACCTTTAGCAAAGTCTAACGTAAAGCTACGAATTTTCGTTTTACAGAGATCCCAAAATAATTTGGGAGACAACATGGTATGATATTCGCATTTACATTCATCAATAAGTATATTTAACGCTGAGATATAATCATCATTTTCCAGCCAGGAATTATTAAATTTCCAATAGCCATTACCTTTAATAACTTTGTTGTGACTTATAGACATGAAAACTGCCAAATGATGAGATGAGCCGACATGATTTTAATTTTCTCGATCGCATGACCAATAGTGTAAGGGTAAACCAGTAATCAAGCACATAACTGGAGGACAGTTTTGCTTCCATGTGAATCTTTTCTTGTCACCGTTTCGTGATCTCCATATATCTGTCAGTTCAAAGTCGTCAAGCAAAGATCTGATTATATTAGCACAAGCAGGATTAGGGATAGTGCCACTTATTTTATCAATGGCTGGATTTAGTACGGTGTTAAAATCACCACCTAAAATTGTATGTCCCTCAATACTACGTGTTTCGATTAGGCCACGAAGATGTTCAAGGAATTTTCTTCTGTCAGACACATCATTTGGTGCATACACATTCCACAAGTTGTACTGGTTATCATTGACATATAACTTGATACCAAGTATTCTACCGTCATTATCAGAGTGTATAATTTTGGCATTTATGATCGATTGGAATTCATTTGATATCCCAATCAATAGACCTTTTGAATGGTTTGAGCCATTACTACTTTAAAAATACCACCATACTCTTTGTTCCATAATTCAATATCTTTTTGACAACAATACATGTATACTTCTTGTGAAAAACATATATCACATTTCTGGCTATTTAACCAATGAAATACATTTTTACGTTTGTTCTGATTCCGTATTCCATGGCCATTGTATGTAATTAAATTAAACATTTATACATAAAAGTTAATTGATTAAAACAAAAGGTTCATACGGTCCATGCACTAGTGTACAGGAGGCTTTGTATTGCTTGTTGCAATCTGCACAGAGGGAACAGTTCTTTCACCTTTACCTTCAGGGTGAGGTGCGTCAGCATGAGCTAAGTGTTCGCGACGATCGCGTTTGTCTGGATTGGCAAGTTCATTGACAGGAGATATATGTTTCCTTTTTGTGGTTGCTCTTGCTGTAAAGTCTCTGAGAGATGATTGTTTAGATTTGGTTGAGATTGGGGTTGATTGCGAGGTCTGTGGTTGGGGGTAGACTTGCTTGCCTTATGCTTCTTCTTTGAATTTTTCTTTGCTGGTTTTGGAACTTCAGGAGCATTTTGGCTTGTTTCTTCTACCTCGTCAAAATTTAACAATGCCTTGACTTTATTAAGCAGATCAGGAGACTTACTTGTGTTGTACAGACAATGATCAATTAGTTCTTGGGCAAGCGCCGAGGCCTGAGCAGCACTTTCGGTGGTTGGAGTTGTCGTCACTTGATGTTGATCAACATTGGTGTCAGGTTTGTGCACAAGATTTGACGATTTGACAGGAGTCTGAAGTTGAGCTTCTTTAATGGTGACACACTGGTGGCTTTTGTGCCCGAATTGGTTACAATTGAAGCATTTAGGGCTTCTTTCTCTGTCAGGGCAGCGTTGTTGTACATGTCCAACTGTTCCACAAAGATGACATTTTACTCTCGACTTGGATGGGCATTCAGATATGATGTGATCTGAACTGTGACAATATCTGCAGTTGGTTTCAGGTTGTCCATTGTAGTACAAGACTACCTCAATGTCGACCAAGTTCTTTGGGTCTAGAGGATCAGCTATTGACATTGATGAGTATCTGTCTTTATCTTCACGTAGCAGAATCGGTGGCCAGTAAACATATGTTCAAATTCATTATTCGTGCCTTTGTTCTTGGATTTATGGCGGAAAATTGGGCTCGCAATAGTGGCGAAAGCATTCACCCAACTCTCTACCTCAACGTCGGGAATGTTCTGTGGGATACCATGAATGCTAAGTCTAGTGTCTTTTGTTTTCTGTCGGTTGGCTGGCCTAGGAGATATGTAGTCCGAAACCTTAAAAGATTTACCTTTCAGCTGGACGTGGTCAGATGCTAACACCATGGCTTTAGCTTGTTTTGATGCCAGGTTCACAATCCAACGTGGCTGGGAGGACGACATGAATATCAGGTTATCAATATGCTCATAACTCTAAAAATATAATTCCTACTTAAACATATCAAATAACAAAATAATGAACAGGGTTTTTTTTAGCCGCCTGACAGAACTGTTTCGAATTCGAAACACTTTTGGAAGATGTGGAATACATTTTGAAATGGATTAAGGCCGATGACATTGTAAGCTTTCCTGAAATGGAGGGGTTTGCCGGAAATGCCACTCACAGTTCAGATCTCACAAAAGATTTCATTCTAAGATCAAGTACCCATAAAAGATCTGGAGGAAATGACCAAGAGATATGAAATGGACTTTATACTATTTCGCTATACTTAACCAAACCGGAGTATTTTACATGAACGACGTCTTGACAAATGTAAACTAACAGACAGGTATGTTTAACGCTGATGACACGTTATAATCTAGTCAGACCCTGGTAAGCTAGACAATTTTTATATTTGCATGACGTATTTTGTGTAACAAGTAAAAGGATGCAAATATGACCTATGAACCGTGCTCTGATTAACTCTGATTTACTGCAAATCAACATACTGTCTACTCCCTTTTGTCTTCTTCTATAGTATTGTTTTGTTACTTCTAAGGTTGGGGTTGGTCAGCCGGGCGTTTTTTGTCTCTCAAAATGTCAAAATTTTTCGAAATTGTAAACAATTGTCAATAAATCAAACAATGTTCAACTGTTTTCAAATATTTCATTTAAAAAAAATCACTATTCTTCTTCATCGCCTTGTTTCTTATACAAACTACGCTTATGTATCCAATACAAGAATAAACGCTGCATGTTTCCTTGTGTGAAATAAATAATATTATTGGTAACCAACTCAGCAATTTATTGAGCATCAACACGTTTGTTTGTAGTAATTGTTTTTTTTTATTGTTTTTTTAAAAATATTTTGTTGTGTATTATTATCTATTACCTAAACATGTTCACATAATGTTCACGTTTCACATAGATCAATCATGTTTACATAGTACGTGAGATTTAAACACTTCATCAATTCTGTTTCCAGAGCCACATGATGTGAAAACATCATTTATTCTGTTAGATAAAAAGGATATCACAGTTATTTAGCTCATCAGTTGAAAAAGATTTCCCTCGAAAGATGTTCCTCCTATGCACATGGCCTGCAATCCGCACAAACACCAAAATAATTATAATGCGATCGCATATGAACGGACAATGTATGGACAAAATGCCAATGGTTCTAAATTTTACTCTCTCTTACAATTTCTTTTTATATACTTAAATGGTCACGTCGTAAAATCGATTTAGGAAATAATAATGACTGAAACCATCATTTATCTGAATATGTGACAATTTTGTAATTTCGCTGTTTAAGACAGCTGTTTGTCAGATCAATGTAACGCTACTTTTCCAACATTTCACTTTCGATATCGACAAAATTGCAAACTTCCCATGTGAAATACTCTGCTTGTAAATGTCAGAGACTGGTTTTAATAAGTTAGTAGGAACATTTTAAGACATTATTCTCCAAAAAAGATTCCGCGGAAGTTTAAGGCTGGTGTCAACCCTGTTTGCGCCAAATTTATCAAGCACTGTAACTTTTAAATTATATAAATGTAATGTACATAAAGTATACATTTTTTGTAATGAAATGAGTCAGAGAATCCATTTTTGGTATCAAATTTTACTAAAATTAGTGATTTTTACATTTTTGCCCAAAAATCACCTTTTTGGCGTCAACAATTTTCAGACAACCTAACAATATCAGTTTTTGATTAAAAATTCCAAAATTTCACCAAAATCATCTAAAATCAATTATCTAGGAGTGATTTTTTTTTTGCTTAACATTTGTTTGTTTTGAAAATATTGACCAAAAAGTGCTAATTTTTTTTTTTAATCTCAAAAATCTCATTTTTGGCACTTTTTGGTCAATATTTTAAAAACAAACAAATTTTAAGCCCCCCCCCAAAAAAAAAAATCGCTCCTAGATAATTGATTTTAGATAATTTTGGTGAAATGTTGGAATTTTTAATCAAAAACTGATATTGTTAGGTTGTCTGAACATTTTTGGCGCCAAAAAGGTGATTTTTGGGCAAAAATGTAAAAATCACTAATTTTAGTAACATTTGATACCAAAAATGGATAATTTTATGTACATCACATTTATAATTTAAAAGTTGCAGTGCTTGATAAATTTGGCGCCAAACAGGGTTGACACCAGCCTTAACTTGGTTTTAGTACCGAAAGTGCGCGGTTCACAATTGCGAAGTTCGTTTCGGTAATAATTGACCTTTTAACGGTTATTTGGCTAAGTGGCGTTTCGACTGTAAACAGAACGGGTATTGATAGTCTATTGCGGCAACTACATATCTAATACTAGCTAACGGGTTACATAAAATTAGTTTGATAAAAAAAAGCAACGGTGAAAGTTAAGATACTTATAATATTTGAAACATAACAATTTGATACACGCATTCACCGATGCGCTATTTGTGAAGTTTATAGACACTTATTTCACCCAGTTTTCTATTACACGTAAACTCGAACCCATGATGAGTGCGATGGACAATATTCTTTTGAAATCGATTCCTAGCGATTTCATGCATCTGGGAACGAGAGTGGCGTATTATTTATGGATGTTAAGAAGTTATTTCATTACAGGGCGATAGGCTACATCGGCTTTTGTGTTGAGCGACCTTGGTCCGAAACACACATAGCAGGGATATTAATAATTATGGGATAAGAAACTCCAGATCTGTGCCTGTAATCAAATTGGTTCATGTACACAGCGCCCCCTTTAACAGTTGCGACATGCCGCATAAGGCAAGCAGTGGTTGGCTTCGACCATGTTATAGCGCCAACTAGACCAGTTGCGACAAACTATTAAGGTCAAGAGAATCTGGGTTTTATCTACCATGTTACCTACGCCTGCACATAACTTAACCATCCCTATGTCGATTATCTATGGTGCAAGATATTCAAAAGGTAGACTAGTGCGGAATAAAGCAGTATAATCCTTTAATCCGGATTTTGTCTAGGTTAATTCCATGCTGTCTTACACCTCCACCACAGAGCTCTGCGTAATTGTAAATGTTGGACGTGCTTTTCAATGGAAAAAAACTGTGCTGCTTGGATGATGCTACAACGAGGTTAGCGTTTATTCCGTATAGAACAAAACCTAAAACTTAACGCTGATTGTTTCCAACAAATACGCACATCCACGCTCTCCAAGGATAAACCAAAAGGCTGCGGATGTAACCCCTGAACCATGCTCTGATTGGCTGATTGAGCTATCATGCTCACAATGACTGAGATGTGTTGATGATTGGTTGATTGATTGGTTGTTGGAATGAGCTGTGTCAACATACTGCCCACCAACACCCTTGTGTCCATTCTCTTATTACAGTTAAATTGTTCGTGACCTCTAAGGTGGCGGCCCGGGTGGCGGACGCTCTGTGAGGCGTTTTTGTCTCTCTTCGAAATTGTCAAAATCTGTCAGTAGACCAAACAATGTTCAAATATATTAGAGTATTTAATTTAAAATATCACCCTTTTTACAACATTATATTGTGCGTTCAGTTTCTTCTTAATATACAACTACGTTTATGTCTCCAAGAAAAGACTAAATGCTGCAGTAGCTGTAGCATTGTTTCCTTATGTGAACATTAAAATAATATTGGTAACAAATAAAGCGATTTAGTTGGTGTTTATCATTGCTTTGATCTAAACTTATACCCCTTTAAACAAAGACTTCATAAAATGACACGGGCCATTCTCACCGTATGAGCATCAAAACATTTTTTTGTAGTAATTATAACGATTAGCTTTACATCATCTTGCAGTGTGTAAGAATGAAGAAAAGGCAAACAAATATGTTTTTGTTTTTCACTAACCATGTTTTATTAATTTGGTTATGTTTAAACACAAAGGCCCGTATTCTCGTACGTATTTAAACACGGTTTTAAGCTAAACACGCGTCTAACTTTGACTTTAGACACAGCATTTAACTAAACGCGATTCTCGTACATTTGTTTTACTTAAAAACGCGTCTAACTCACTGAAAGTGTCTAACTTTAAACATGGGCATGGGGGTAGTTTAAGGCGCGTTTAACTAAACAAATACACAAACTGTATGCCTTGAATGATTACTCAACCGTGCCCGGTGTAAGCTGCCTAGCAAATCGTGTAGTATTAAAAATACACGTGAGTTTGAGGTATTCAGTCGATATCTATAATTGTAACCCATTAGGGCCACAACAAAAATAAAAACCTGTATACAGTAACGCACAATCACCCTGGGGACGAGATGTGCAGAGTTTTAAACCGTGTTTAGTTAAACACGTTGTTTAAAAGGTAAACTCGCGTTTATGTTAGACACGCGTTTAGTTAGACACGGTTTTAAGCTAAAACCGTGTTTAGTACGAGAATACGGCCCAAACTATTTTGAGATGCAATATTGTCTTCCCAAACTCGTCCACGGTGTGATCCATTCATTCCACTTGACATTGATTTTGTCACATTGATGTGACTTTTAATAGTCGTGACACTAAGAGGTAAAAGCCATGAGCCAAGGGCAGGGATAGCACTGGATCAAAAATGTGAGAGGTCCCATGACATTTTTATGGACCCCGTATGACTCAAAAAACAAATGTAAGGGGTCCCCCCCAAGAAATTGAGGGGTCATGAAGTTTGGGTATTTAAATTTTTTACTTTTTTACGGGCAGTTTTAATGAATTTATATTGTGAGCAAAGGATGGATATGTAATTTACAGAATTTCTTAAGGTTTCCATTTCCATACATCGTCAAATTTGAAACCTGACGCTTTCTATTAGAAAGTGAGAGGTCTAGGACGCGCAGACGCGTCAGAATGCGACCCCTGGCCAAGGGCTTAAACCACAAAGTGTTGAGAGAAAATAATGTTAATGTGTTAAACAAAATTGTATATAATGGTCGATACTGTAATATATTTTGGGCCGTATTCTCGTACTAAACGCGGTTTTAGCTTAAAACCGTGTCTAACTGAACTCGTGTCTAAATTAAACGCGAGTTATTCTTTTAAACGACGTGTTTAACAAAACCCGATTTTAAACTCCGCAAATCTCGTCCCCAGAGTTGTCGTGCGATACTGTATACAGGTATTTATTTTTTCTTGTGGCCCGAATGGATTAAGCCTACAATAGATATCGACCGATAACCTCTAAAGCACTACGTGTATTTTTAATACTACACGATCTGCAGGCACGGTTGAGTGATTATTCAAGGCATACAGTTGGTGTATGAGTTTTAGTTAAACGCGCTATAAACTACCCCCATACCCAAGTTTACAGTTAGACACTTTTTAGTGAGTTAGACGCGTATTTGAGTTAAACAAATATTCGAGAATTACGTCTAGTTAAACGATGTGACTAAGTCAAAGTTAGACGCGTGTTTAGCTTAAAACCGTGTTTAACTACGTACGAGAATACGGGCCATGGTGCACGAGTTTATTTAGACGCGTGTTAAAACTACCCCCATACCCATGTTTAAAGTTCAGATAATAGGTCATATTCTCGAACTTCTCGACATCTTCGTTCTTCTTGATTTAGGAATTAAGTGCAAAAATCATGGCGTTCCCCAAACCGGCGTGAAAAATCGAACTCTATAACCGACAATGCCAATCTAAAACGACGCACAACTCCAGCTCTAGCTTACGCCACTGAATTTTAATAGTTTTTTTTTTAATTCTTTAAACAAAAAACAAGAAGAAAAACTTGGATTGGTCGGGTTTGTACAACAGGGGGTTCTTAGCCGCCTGACGTATACAACTGTTTCGAGAATTTTTCTGCGGTCCCCTACTAGTATGGCAGCTAGCACCCTTTTGATCAATGGAACGAGGTACCAACATCGGACCACAGGATCATTTATGATGTAACCTAATGCAAATATGGATGTCTACCGCGGCCCCCTGCTGCAGGTGGCCCCCAGGGACCCCAGAAAGGGGCTGAAAATGCGTTTGATCAATGGAACGAGGTACCATCCCAAACCACTTTCAAATGAACAAATACATCTCACAGAGTATACAATGGCCCCTGCCAGACAAATTATCTGCTGCAAAGGGCCCGACAGAGGCCCCGATATGGCCCCCAAAATTTGGAAAAATAAAATAAATTATTGTTATCCATATCTTTCATGGTGTCACAATTCTGCCACAGAAATTTATTGAGAAAATTTTTCTTAAAATTGTTGCTGTGGGGTCTTAAATTAAAATGGCAATTAATATTGGTGTTTTGAGCTGCCTGCAGAGAGAAGGGGGGGGGGGATAAGATACACTTGTTTTGATGCAATTTTTGGGTTATCTTGGTTACAGTTACCAATTGTACCAATTGTCAGCTTTATATTTTATTTCGCAGCTCAAAACACCAATTTAGTCCGTCGAACAAATTAATTTCCATTTTAATTTAAGACCCCCAAATTCATGGTTGACAGTCACAAAAAAACTTCATATTGCATGTGTACTGTACAGTCACATGTTGTTACCCACAAGCAAGAATAGAGCCCTGACTCATTCAATCAATAGTTGGCAAGCGTCTAAAGTAGGCTCCCGACAGAAAATATTGAAAAATCATCGACATGCTTCGTGACCTTTGACCTTCGCAACATTTAATCTCCAACTTTAAACTCACACCAGTTGTTAATACATGTCTTGATTTGATTTGATTTGATTTGATTTGATATTATTTGGGTCCTACGACCCTGGATAACCCAATAAGCTTATTAGTTTATTTCCATTGGGGTCCGTTAGATGTGTGAACAGATACAGATCGGGATGATCCCCTACGCTTTACGAAAGAGTCTGTAACCTTTTAACGTGCTCGGGTATTGCTCTTCCGATGCACGGGACCACCATTTATACGTGACTTCCGAACCACTGTTTTTTGCTGCCATTAGGAAATCGTCACAAATCATTTCGCTTCATTTACCAGGCTACCGATACGGCGCACACAATATCAGCACTTAGATTGTAATATCCCGTAACAGCTCCCCAATCTCGCTTGGGTCGACGAAGCAATTGCCCAAGGATACAAACAAGTTGGCTGTAGTGGGGCTAGAACTCACAACCTTTGCATCGTGAGACCGGCATGTTATCCACTAGACCACACGTGCTCTCTACCTCTCCTTTCATGAACCAACAAGTATTTTGGAGGCTCTTCTCTTTAATGGTTAGCCAATTAAATTGAGGTATTTTGCCCATTTTCAATGTGTCATGACTGCTGATTTCAGCAACCCACACTGAAAAATAAATTGGTGTCACAGCGACACCTTCTTGGAGTCAACTGTAAATGACACTTACAAAGGTGTTATTTTGACTCCAAAATTGGTGTAATCGTCAATGATATGGGTTTGCACATAATTTACGGTGACACCGTTAAGTGTCCGACGGACACCTTTCAATGATCATTTAGTGATTTACACCAAAACTGGTGTCAGATTAATTGAAATAACTCCAAGGGCGTCAATAGTTGGCGGGAAAGCTCACGGTTTTTAGAGGTGTCGAAGCAGCATGACACCAATTGGTGTAATTCTGACACCAAATTGGGCGTCTATCAACATATCAACGCATGCGCCTTGGCACGCAAAAGTTTTCTCGTCGCCATTTTGTCTGCATGTTACGAGCCGGTAAGACTGGTAAGTACCGATCTGCTCCATTTCCAGACATTTTTGATAATAATTATGATACGATTAGCGTAATGTAAGCCTTGTTCATGTTGTTTAATATTGCGCCAACTAATTGATGAAATAAATTACAATTTCATAGTCAGAGACTAGCATTTTGTTAGCCTGTTGTGTCAGGACTCATTTTGGACTGTGTGTCAGTGCATGGACCTACTAGTACTATGTGTGTGTTCGTCATGCATGCATACGATGATACGTGCAACATTACATATAGCCCGATTTATCTGGCTCAGTGGTCGTCTTTTTCATACGGACGTCTTACATTACGCTAATTGTATCATAATTATTATCAAAAATGTCTGTAAATGGAGCAGATCGGTACTTACCAGTCTTACCGGCTCGTAAGGGAGCAGTTTCATTTGTACGCGATAAAAATTGCGAGAATGTTCCGGGCCCCGATGAGTTTTTTATCAGGCCCCGATGAGATTTTTATCGCGTAGGGTAACATGGGGTAATATGGGACACGGGGTAAAGTGGGACAGTGGTTTTCGGAGATACTTTTTTACCTTAAAATAGTCAAATTGTGCCCATTTTTGTAACAAAAAAGCTTTGATATATTGTCTATTTATATTTGCAACCAATTTTAAGTATCATCCTTCGTGAAACGGGACACTTCAGAGGGTCGTAAGCCTTAGGCGTCGAAATTGATGCTGCATTTCACCAATGCTACTAAGCATAGGTCACGACTTGACACTAAATATCTATGAATCAATGCCCCGGATTTTAGTTTCTCAAAGTGGAAAATAACGTCTAAACCACTTTCTATCAAATAAGACAAAAATTTGCTACTGTTTCCTTCCAAGATCATTAAAAAGTGTTTTTTCAGAAATGTGCCTCATTGGGGTAAGAAGGGACAAGGTTACATTCATGTTAAAAGTCTATCTTTGTCCCCTCTTCCCCCGCGTCCCATCTTGCCCCACCACTGTCAGCACATAGTAAATCAATGGCGTCCCATCTTACCCCTGTGGGGGAAGATGGGACAAAAAATTAAGAAACATTTTATCGCCTGGGGTAAGAAGGGACACCTTGATAAAATAATGAAGCCGGAGGCCGACGGGCACAATTTTTGGTGAAACTAAAGTCTTGTTAAGGCTCTTGGTGATACCTTTTGCTTTGGTGGGGTCACTTTTCGGATATTCGTATTACAGCTGAATAAAATTAGGTGTCCCATCTTACCCCTTAGGTGTCCCGTATTACCCCATAGTTGCGAGTAGCAAAGGATTATTTATCGAGTAGCGTATTACCGCTTGTTTAAATATAACGAAAGATAAGTGGTCGGTATGTAAATAGAACTTCGGGTTATTTATTCTAGTTGTAAGGTACAAATTCAGCATTTCATGTTTTTAGAGATAATGTTATTGATTGTGGATGTTTAACGTAAATTGTATTATCCTCGTGTATTTGCTAAACAATGTCCCGCTCTATTTGCTAAACATACCCCAGGGTATGGCAGAGGCCTCGTATCGGGCCCCGATGTCTATTTTATCGGGGCCTGATGACTGTTTTATCGCGAAGCAACTTGAAAAACATCGGGTCCAAAACATATCAGGCCCCGATACAGTCGCGATAAATTTATCGCGTACAAATGGAACTGTTCCCTAACATGCAGACAAAATGGCAAATACCCATCCCATTTCCAAAAATTACACCCCAATTAGGGTGTAAATGTATCTCAATATGACACTAACGAGAGTCAATTTTACACCCCATTTGGGGTGTAATGATAAAATGGGTCCTCAGGTAACCACCCTAGGTGTCAAAATGAATATGACACCCAAATGTGTCATATTTTACACCCATAATGGTGTCAATTTGACACCTTTAGGTGGCCAACTGAGGACCGATATTTTGACACTTGTTTTAGTGTCAAAATGACACCAAATTATTTTTCAGTGCATTTAAGATTTTGACTAAGTATTTACAGCAACATTTATTAAGAAAAAAATTCCCAAGAAATGTCTGTGACAGAATTAACGGATTAACGGAGGAGACTATTCCTGATCCTGGTGTGGTCAAATGATAAGGTGCTTTCTAGGAGGACCTTATCAAGCATAGTGTAAGCCTGTCAACAATGAAAGAAAAAGGGCGCTATGTAGTGGCGTAACTGGGGTCTTCAATTGGGAGATGAAGGCATAAGGCTTACCTCTAATAGTACGGTCACGTCACGTCACGTCACATGTCACGTCACGTCACATGTCACGTCACGTCACATGTCACGTCACATGTCACGTCACATGACCGTCACGTCACGTCACGTCACGTCACGTCACGTCGGGCTATGACACAATGTCATGATATGACCCGATATAACAGATACTGGCTTTCGCGCGATGTTACAAATTCCTGTCATGACCGGATTTCCGGTAAAATATGAATGGAGCCGTGTGCAAGGGGTGGGTGTGGTGTGGGTATGGGCGCACCCCACTAAATAGCCACACCATCGAGTGATATTTGGAATTTCAACTTGTCTAGAGCCTCAGGTTGTCGAGATCCCTGAAGGGTGGTATTTAGGACGCACACCACTGAATAACCAACACAGCATAGTAGTCAAAAATCTCCTAAAAACACATGTGTTTGGAAATGACTGTATCTCAAAAACTAAGTAGGTGACCCCCATTTTTTATTCAAGATTCATTTTTATAATTGTTTAAACTTTGTTCACAGTTAATATAAAAAAATTATATAGTTGAATTCTATGGTGGTGCACAGGGATAGCACTGAATCAAAAATGTCCCATGACATTTTTAAGGACCCCGTAGGACTTCAAAAAACAAATTTAAGGGGTCCCCCAAGAAATTAAGGGGTCCTGAAGTTGGGTATTTGAAAATTTGACCTTTTTTTACGGAATTTATATTGTGAGCAAAGGATGGATATGTAATTTACCGAATATTTTAAGGTTTCCATTTCCATACATCGTCAAATTTAAGGGGTCCCTTCAATTTTGATCGGAACCCGCAAGTCTTTTCCAATTTGAAACCTGACGCGTCACTATAAGAAAGTGAGAGGTCTAGGACGCGCAGACGCGTCAGAATGCGACCCCTGGTGGTGCATCCTCCTTAACATATTCCACGCGGCTATTATTTTTACCATACACAAAACAGATTTTTCAGAAACCTTTCACAATTTTCAAAGTCTATCTCAAGGATTACTGACCCAATACTAGGCATGTTTGTACTTATGTCAATGTATTTCTCATGGTGATTCTAAATATATTATTGAAATTCAATAATTTTGACATTTTTAAAACATTTTGTGAAATGTTTGAATGTCGTCTGCAGCCGCCTGCCGCGTGGAAAGTGTTAACTTAAGAAAGGTGTAGAGAAAATTTGATACATTTTGAAATTAAAGTAAAGGAACTTCGTCTTTTTTTCAATCACCAATTTTTATGAAATTGCAAATGGCCCGTTTATTCTATAATATGTTGTTCTGTAAACAAGTATACTTGTACGGCCCGAGTTATAGGGCACATTTGGTTGCGTTTGATGAATGTTAGGCCTATGAGCAATGAGTTTTCAAATGGCAGCGGCACATCAAATAATTTTCAAGATAATTAACACCACAAGTTACCATACAAAAGTGTTTAACAATAGAAGGGACATAAACGGAAATTGCACGCTATTAAAAACATTGTGATCCTATTAACGCTATTACCTACATTATTAACATCTGCGCCAGGTTCCGGTGCTATCGATTTCAGAACCACATGTTGACGACGTCTCTAAAATTAGTTTGCAGACGTGACAATTACACAATGATACAGACACTTTCCCGCCAATATCAGCGTATCTACGAGGGTAATGACTTCCGGTGTCTGGATTATACAATTCGTCGCTGTTCTGACATACCAGCACATCACTTTACTTAATTCTGTTGTAATGTGCCGGTATGTCAGAACAGCGACGAATTATATTAAAGCCAACAGACCTGCAGACGGTGTGATGCGAAAATCTGGTAATATCCTTGCGAGCTTAAAATATTGCATATTATATCGAGGGTTGTCCCTCACACTTTGCGAGTTCCTTGAAAGTGTGGCATTTCACTCTCTTGAACATAACACCCATTCTCATCGAGCTTCACTGGCTGCCTGTTCAATTTCGCATCCAATTTTAGCTGGCTATTTTGGCTTACCGTCACTTTGATGGTACTCTACTACCATATCTTTCGTCTGTGCTTTGCACTAACAAACCTTCGCGTTCGCTACGATCTTCTATGGAGAAACTGCTCATAACTCCGCGCGTCAATCTCAAGTCAGCCGGTGAACGCTCATTTCGTTTTGCTGCGTCGTCTGTCTGGAATTCGCTTCCAGATAGTCTTCGCAACATCCCAAAACTCCCTCAGTTCAAAAGCCAGCTAAAAACTCATTTATTCCGCCAGGCGTTTCCTGATTCTCAGAATTAATTATCTGTTGTTTGCTTGTTTTATGTTTTGCGCGCTCTGAGTTCTCTGGAAGATTTATTTGCGCCTTATAAGAACAATCTATTATTATTTCACTCTATTGGAGCGGTTTTATCAGTGAAAAAACACATTTCACTCTTTTAGGAATGGTTTAATTTTTTAGAATACTCCAACATTTTTATGATGCCATTATTTTAGTTTTACAGTAGCCGGGTACAGAAGGTTAGTTATAGCCTATATTGTATTACTTGTACGTTATTTGGTATTTAACGGATTGGCTATCTGTCACAGCGTGTAAAACGGTTAGGGGCGATATCCAAACTCTACAGTGATTTTAAAGCATTTTTCTAGCGATTTTACAACGATACTATATTATAGTATTTCTTAAAGAATATAACACAACCTTCCTTGCGCCTTTGATCTGTCTGCTTCACTAATGCAGCCACCGAGAGTACTACAATAGTTATATTGTTAACGCCAGATAAGTAGAGAGGTTTCTAGTTAATCACCGATCTTTTTCCGATGCTTTTAACAATAGAACGAAATACCGTTGGAATATCGTTGTAAAATCGCTAGAAAAATGCTTTAAAATCACTGTAGAGTTTGGATATCGCCCCTAAGTAGAAGCCGCAGATTTTGGGGCTACTACACCCGAAAAGTTCGGCCTATGCGGTCACCATTTAGCCAAACACTGTTTGACATTTTGATAGATAATTCCGCGAAGTTTGGGGCGCGGTAGGCTATTTCTGAAACAAGAAAGCTCCCGAAGTGCTTCCTTAGCTAGTACACCCTGGGCATCTATGGGTGTCTGAATGCACATTTTACCATTTTATTTCCAAAACACTATACATTGTGCGTGTAAATGACCCGGCATTGCCCGGGGTAAACGATTGTATGATAATTTTTGCAAAATACTGTCACTTATCGAGAAACCAAATGCATTCAGGTAAACTTTAAAGCTAACGTCAAAAGGACAGTTTTCGAGTTACATTTTTTGCCAAAAAGAGCCATAATGTGCACGCAATCGTATCGGAGACACAACGACCGTGACACTGGTACCAGATGTTGAGGTAATTAACAACTATATTCTCTTGTTTCATAAGATGATATTAATGATGCTAGTAATTACATTCTGCTGATGCAGCATTTCATCATCATCATCATTAATGTAATCGAAGTCTAGTCAACATGGGCCTTCGTGACTGACGTCAGTAATGTACACAGGTGTCCAGAATCACCCACAAGTGATGGCATATGTCTCTTATATATTATCGCCGATGTAACAATTATGATCCAGTTGAGGCATTGTAGACCATAGAGTAAGTTCTGAGTAGTGGTGCCGCACACAAACATTGACACTGACAGACAAGGTAAGCTTTATTAGGCGGCGTTGCAAATTCAGCACTGTGAGCTCCAGAGTATAAGTAATTTTAAATTTAGACTTTTACCACGCCAGTATAATATTTACCATTACATCATATCATACAAATGTCGGTGGATCTTTTCAGAAATAGAAACTTGCCTATTGTTCCGTCTTAATTCAATGTTTAAGCCTATGAATATGTTTACGTTTGGGCGATTGTGATATAATCACTGTAACAGTCTCGAGTAAGACTCACTTATAATTTGGAACTCAGCGTCCGCGGCAGTCTGGCTATACATTAATACATCATCAATTTGGACCGCGTGCAAAATTGTCCATGCGGTAGGCCTATAATGGATCTCCCGCCTATATTTGGCGCACACGCATCTTATAAGGGGACTAATGACTAATGGCGATACTCACTATTAGTTTAATCAGCTCGAAATTGGCGAGCTTCCTTACAGCAGCAAATTAATAAAGCCGGGTGTAGGCGCACATGAACGCAACAAGCGAATTTCTGCATCAAATGCGTGACGTAATGCGTATTGCTTGGACTACTTTTGCGCGCGCGTGGAGGGATAAAAAACACACACGTACATTTCTCGCTAATTTGGAACTGATTGAAATATGCGATCGTTTCCTCAACATTGAAGCGCGAACATCATTACCGAAATTACATAATTACCGAAATTACCAAGAGATACTGAATGTGGATACAAAATATGCTGTTACAAGTTACAAGACAAGTTGAGCAAGTTGAATTCAAACTATTTTGGCAATACAAATCGAACATTGCCAGTGAAGGTCAGACAAAATAAAATATCGACACGAAAAAAGAGGTTAAAACAAAATCCCATGAAAAATCGTGATCGAATCATAAACATCGTCGATCGAGAGTAAGTATTGTGGAGTTCCTTTAGTATACCCTACCACCACTGCATGTCTTCAATGGGAACTTTTAAAGAACAACCCATACACTTACACAGTGAGGAATACAAATGAGAGGGTATTCTAAAGCTTACCCAGTATTGTATCACCTTCGGATCTCGCCCTCGGAACTGTGATGAAGTGAAGGCGAGATGCGAGATGATATGAGCCATCTTACATTCAGAAATTGTTCATGAAATGAAAGTTCTATGTATTTTAGGTCTTGGCCTAAACTATGCAGTTTTAAACGTGGTTATCGGCTGGGTATTGGACTCAAGATTTCAATATTTACTTTCTCTACAGCGTTTGAACCCTTTACCGTTGTTGCTATCAGCATGATCTTCACCTATAGATCTGCGATATGCTTATGGCTATTACTGGCTAATGTTGCTCCTGGGGCTCCCGACCCCTTGACGGAGCTTAACCCACTGCCTGACATTACCGGTGAATGCGACGGTGAGTACGACATTAAAACCGCACTTGGTTGCGAATATCATCATATCCGTGTTTTAACACAGATATAATGATATTCGCCACCAAGCTATTACAATAGCTTTCCCATCCCATCTAAGCTATTAAACGTTCTGATGCGTAGGCTTTTGGACAATTTATAATTTGTGAACAATCGGCACTTACTTGTTCCAAGAACTTTACATGTACTTATGATCCCAGCACGTATTCTCTTGAAAATCTGTATGATGTCAGCCGAACCTCCAAGAATCCAGTCTGAACACTTATGCTTCACCTTCATCATGTTGATGAAATGCATTTATTGTGCAACTAGGCCTAAAGATTATGCGCAATCGACAATCTCGATAAACCGTCATCTGCGCCAAAAAGTAGGCAGCAGGGCGTAACTAGAAAAGGGGCGCGGGAATTTGCCCCGGCCGAATGCACTGATGGCGAGTAACTGAAGAATAGCGCTACCTCGCTAGTAACTGAGGCGTATCCCAACATTTTGAGAGAACCAAAACAGGGGTAAGCTAGCCGATTATTTTCTGACCAAACAGACTAGATAGACATTTGGATGAATCTTTCCGGCACAATTTGATACCAACATTGCCACCTAACAACAAAGTTAAACCATGATTAGCGCCATTTAAAGAAAATTAGTCACTTTTCAAAAGTCACATTTTCAATACACTACGCGGTAAGAAAAAAAACCACATGTTACCTGTTCATAATCAAACAGCCCCGCTCGCTCAGGCACGACCCAAAGCAGTTCCACTGTGTGATCAATATCCATTTCATTCCCGGCCAATCAAGTGCCACGCACATCATTTTCTCGCGGCTTGTGTGCGTTGACAATGTGACTTTTGAAAAGTGACTAATTTTCTTTAAAATGGTGCTAATCATGGTTTAATATCTTTGTTGTTAGGTGGCAACTTTGGTATCAAATTGTGACGAAAAGCTTCATCCAAATGAGTATCTAGTCTGTTTGGTCAAAAAGTAATCCGAAGTTACTCTAAAGGACCTAAACAAAGTGTATGACTTTTTTTTTGTGTTGAGCACTTTACTTTAACTTGTTATATTGATTCACCGGTACCATTTAAAGCCATATTATGTGATCTTTTCCAGAGAGCGCCCTCTATTCATGATTTCTTTTAGAAAGTAGATTTTCTTGCAGATTTACATTTCCGATCATAAATCATACATACATTCCAAGTTACAGAGCGATACGATTCCTAATTACCTCAAAATCATGGTTTTAGAGTGAATTTAGAGTGAAAAATATAAACTGTCGGGATTGCGACAGTTTATTCTCACTCTAAAACCCTGATTTTGAAGTAATTAAGAATCGTATCGCCCTGTAACTTGGAATGTATGCATGATTTATGATCAGAAATGTAAATCTGCAAGAAAATCTGCTTTCAATTTTTTTTTTCGATGTTGAGGGCGTTCCCTGGAAAGATCACATAATATACCTTTAAAGGCACCTGTTACCACCTTTGACCATTCTGTCCTTGAATCTCTACTTTATTACAGAAAACACATGTTTCATTACTGGAGATCCGCTCATCGAAACCTTCGATTGCGTCCGATTTGAATTCCATGGCGAGTGCGAATATACTTTGATAAAAACTTGTCGATTTGAAATCATTGGAAAGTTCCAAAAACTTCTTACGTCGCCGCATACTTCGATTCTGCACTCCCTTCAGATTGACGTTGTTGCGGGGTCGGTAGGTGACATTTATCTTTATCATTAACCGTAACACTCTTGAGTACAACGAATCACTACGATGCAGTGTGCTTGTGTCACCCGGTTCGGCAGTTTTTTGATGAAATGATGGTCCTAGGGTTGACCCACGTGGCCTAACGATAGATCGTTTGCCTCAGAGGTCCGGGGTTCGAGCCCCGGGGGCGTGAAGGCCCTTTTCCCCGCGCTTTTTGGCCGCAAAAAAAAGTCTTTGGAAATGGTGCCTCGAGGGTTAGGGTTATCGGGTATTTCATACTAAGGTCGCTAAGCGATAGGTCGTTCCCGATCCCGATTACGTGTTGCCGCTGACTTGATTGCATTCAATTGTAAAATACGTCATCGGGAGCGACCCGGATCGCAAAGTGACCTTAGTATGTTATCAGCATAAGGCGTAGTTGTGATTTCGATACGTTTGTACTCCAAAGGAAAAGGGAATTTTACGATAGAATGTTACGATAATTATAGAGTAATATTTAACATCACCCATAAAGTACTCGTAAGTCGGTATGCACAAAACAAGTTAAACCCAGTCTAACTTTAAATCTGGTCCAAGTGAAGAGTATTCCTTCTGGAAAGGACCAATTTAATTTGTATGTCCCTTTCGTACTCCCTAGTTAAGTTCAAAAGTAAAAATTGGAGTCGCCTAAGGTTAATTCAACACTAAACATCTAATGTATTGCCCGTTATAAAGCGTTATTAATAACCATGTACGGTCTGCTCGACATCAAAACACGAAACGATCCTTTCGGGAAGGACTATTCTTTATTTAGACTAGGTTTAAAGTTAGACAATGTCTATTGTTCGTGCTTTCCGAAGTATAAGAGAACAAGGCATTATCTCAAGTTTGAACTATAGAGTTTGCATCGCTGCATGAAGGCGACGACGTTGTGTTGCGTGATCATGATGATGGTGTGTGAATTAGATCATCATTGTGGTGATACAACACGCTTGTATGACATCTCTGTGACGTCGACTCAGAGTCGTGACTAGAATTACTAGCTATATGAATTGAGCCAACACCCGAGTTCATGTCAAATACCCGACTCGTAGTAACACTTCCTACGCGGTAGGCAGCTGCAGGCGACATTCCAAAATGTCACAAAATGTTTCAAATGTGTCAACATTATTGAATATCATTACCATATTTGGAATCACCATGAGAAATGCATTACAATAAGTACAAACATGACTAGTATTGGTTCAGTAATCCTTCAGATAGACCTTGACATTTGAGAAAGGTTTCTGAAAAATTGTATTTGGTAAAACCAACAGCCGCGTGGAAAGTGTTAACCACTGCGCTACACATTTTACGAGTAGATGCATCTATACCTAATTAAAGGTTATCCATAATAACTGTGTTAAACATTTTCAGAAAGAATACATACCTGTTTCATGATATGTAGACCCATTTGGTAACACGGTTCATGCAAAGGATCAAGCAAAGGACCTCATGCATCGACTACTCAATTGAATATAGAAAAGACCGGGTGCAATTCCCCTTTGTATTCCGTTGCGCATGGTTATACATGGATAATCTCTATGATCATATTTTTTACAGGTCATTGATCTATATTTTAAAAATGGGATCTTCGGCGCATCAGTTGACGGTCAACCAGTGTCAAATGTCCTTGAAAATCCATCATGGGGCGTCATTAACAGATACACAAATGCTGTCGTAAGTTAAAACAAGACAATATTATGTTTTGGTAAAGGTGACCCCGGAGACCCCCTTTTTCTGTTGCCAATAAAGCAAAATCAGTTTGTACGCTCTACTGAACCATAGAGTAGAGCGATCCACGTGATCGCATAGAGTCGTGTAAAAAAGCGACTTTTGTTTACATTTGCAAAACAAAAAAATCGGCCGATTATCGGACACTTGCACATTAAAAAACCCATGTGAACACCTGAAGATCTCCTTTTGGCGTTGACAATAAAGCAAAATCAGTTTGGTTCTCCTCATAAAATAGATCGAATTCATAAACTTATGTATTAAAGGCATGTCACGTTGCTCCGATCAGATACCACCGTTTGTGAATACACATAGGCAATTTTGAAATCGCTAATCGGACATTATTTGATAACGCATTATTTGGCAACACGTGTTGCCGACGGTGCGTTTAACCCCTGGTGACTGATTGGTTGACAAGTGAACTTCTCGTCGCGGGCTGTTTGATTATAGTCACAGGGAGACATGAAAGAAATTGAAAAGATGATTTAAAGCTTATTTAGTACGTGTTTTCACACACGGATTGGTTGAATTACCAATAGGCATGTTCAGACGGGCATAAATGATCGGCGTAAATTTAGACCCTACAGCAATTAAAATTCCACAATTAATCCCTCTACTCCGGACAGTTGTCCACACGGTACTAAATACAACGTTACTCTGAAGTTTTCCCGACAAAGTTAACACGACCAGCTAGGTTAATCCTATTGGGGGCCGAGGAATGTAAATGAACCGACACGATTTTTTTAGTGCAGAGATGCGCGCGTCGTGCGAACATTTTCTACTTTACAGCTATTTTGTGCACGATTGAGCTACATTTTGGATCTAAACAAGCTTGTACCAAAGGATATTTCGTTTTTGGAAGACATATGCGCGCGTAGCGCGCGAAAAATTTTCATACTATTTTTGTAAATTTCATTTACAGCTTCACTTGATTTCTCCGCCCCCCGCTGGTTACGCAACTGCGGCAGCCTGGTGCTAAGCATTGGTTTCCAGTTTACAATACGATTGATTCCGTTATTTCCAAATTGTCGGTTCCTTTATTCGATTATTTCAGCTAGGTTTATTTATCGCTCGCTTGTAAACATGAAATCAAGATCGAAATTTCTCTTTTTGTTACTATTTTTCTCCTCTTTTTGGATGAAGGTTTACGCCAGAGATAGTGTTAAGTGCATCCACACGGGCGTGCTAATCCTAACTGCAGCTCGTGTTAAGCGCGTTACTCCTGAGAAATCTCAGGATTAAATCGGGTCGGAGTAAGGTCGGATTAGTTAACACGGGTGCCGTCCACACGGTCACTACTCGGAAGTTTAACATGGACAATCGTTAATCCGATCTTACTCTAGACGAATTTACGCCTGTCTGAACGCAGCTTTTGTGATTGAGATAAATGACTTTGATCGGTTCAGTGATTAATTGGGTTCTGTGACTAAATTATAACACATTTTAACTCCACACATGTCCGATCTCGGGATTGCCCTCAGCAGGGATCCCATCTCTGCATATTCCACAATACCAAATATTACGGATTTCTTAAGTCCCTCTAAACACCTGGTTTGAAGTCATTATCCTCTATTCAATGCACCTTTAGGTTAGCAATTTGGTGTTGTAGTCCCACTCCCACGTATGCAGATGATCCCCTTGAATACATTGTCATCGTGCATTATAACACAGTAGTACTCACTATAACAACGGAATAAATCTCATAATTGCATATATATGGGACTTCTACACCACCAAACCTCTACCATTTTTTTTTGTAATAGGTCCTCCGTCTGTATGACGGGCTGACTGTAACGTTTTGTGTTCCATACCGAGCTGTATTCCAGGTGGATTCCAGCGCCTACCAGCTGACGCACAATCTAGATGGATTATGTGGTAATAACAATAATTATGGAGGTGATGACATCGAATCAGGGAATGAACAGCCGGTAAATATAACGATCGACAGATGTATGGAATTAAATATAAAACAAAAGTTGATTTTATAGAGCACATTGCCAAGTTATCATATTTATAACTGCGATATCATATCAATTGCCCTGTCGGGAGATTTCAAATTAGTTCTTTCTTCTTCATAAAATTCCGGTCATTCCTGGTTCCATTTATTTTTACACTGTACAGCGACGTCAGAGCGTATTCCAATTATCATACCTCAATATCGCTGACGCAAATTTCCACGCAATCAAAATCGAATCTCGGAAATAGCGTCTAAAGAGGTCACACTACTAAATAGAGCTCCATTTGGATATGTACAAAATGACTGATATAAAACTCTGTTTTAGACTAAATTTCGAAATCGGACCTTGTAGAGTGAATTTTTCTTAAGATTATCACATTTTCGCACCAAAAAAATGCAGAAAATAGGTAGGTTAGCCTGCTTGATTTTCCAAAATACGGCCATGGATCAGACTACATCTCTGACGAGCTTGGAAAAGTCACCGTAATCGCCAATGTTTCCAGTAAAAAGCACAAATCTCTCAAAAGATCTCTCAAATTTAACTCATGATAAGATACATTTTATGGTGAGGGTGTATGTAGGTGAGGTCCCATTAATCAAAAATCCTAGGCATTTACGCAATTGTTCTTACTGTCAAGTTGTTTAAATTGAGGATTTGTCCATGCATATTTTCCGATTTTAGTTTTAAACACTTCCTTAAGGGTAGGGGATACCCCATTTAGTGTAGTGTAACCTTAAATATTGCTAGTTGGAATTCTACTGATATTTTGATGCATTAAACATGAGCTCATTGGGCTCACATCTTGTTTAAGGAGGCTGCTAAGTCTCAAAAATACCCTTCGTAAAACAGCTGCAACTTTTTCATTATTCATATACAAAATGAAGTAAAGTGAAATTCCTGAAAATGCAAAATTGAGACCTAAAGCACCCTTAGAAACACAAAGTCCTAAACAAATCGTACTAATGACCCATTTCGGTTCAACTCTATAACCATTGAAGGCTTTACATAGAGGGCAAAAAAGAGTTCTTTAAGATATGTCAATATCGGTATTGACTTTACAAAACTGTATTACAACTCACATAGAAAACAAACGGGATTATAGTTTATTCAGTTCCAGGTTGGCGAGAAATATTCGGTTTTTATCTATCCGCACGCAAAAGTAATCCAAGCGTTAGAGCGATTTTGGCATAATGCAAGCGTCACGCATACAATGACACTACGGCATTGTGCGCCACATTGCGCAATGCGAGCGTTTTGAACGGGTTTCGCCAATTACTGCGTGTAAGATGTTGTCATTCGGTACGGATACCACGCATAATATCTGAATTCCTGGTTTTTTTCTTTTCTTTTTGTTGATGCCGGCGCACCAACTATTTATTTGCATTTGTCATACAGGAAACAATAATATATATGAACATTTAGTTTTAATATTCTCTATATAATAAAGTACAGTATTTAATTATTGTCTTTCCACCTTTTATGTAAACCCCATTTTTATTGTGTTTATATAATCTTCCCTTTCCAATGGCAATATGATTTTCAACTTGGAACATAAAATGAACTTAGCCCTTAAACACTTGAAAAATCGGCCGTAAACCTGCACATCTTTTTCTGTATACGTACAGTTTCCCCAATCATAATATAATTTAGTAAAGGGTCCGGATCAAAATATTGTATCCAAACATTATTGAAAATTTGGTTAAACTGAGATCAATTCCAAAAATGATATTTAAAAAGATCTCAATACTAGTCCAAAAACGTTTAACATGTTCACACTCGTAAAACAGATGAATTAAACTTTCAACATTCCCATCACATAACGTACAATTTGGTGAATCAATTAAACCAATTCTATGAACGAATTTATTCGTTGGCAACCGCCTATGTAACAACAAAAAATGAAATGATCTGATAGGAATATCCAATGCACATTTTAATGCAATCGTAAAAAGATACGGCCACATTTCTTCATTAACTTGAATATCATTTTCCCACTTTTTAATTGTTTTTTCGGGACGTTCGCACTTTTTATTAATTATAACATCATAAGCCATTTTAACAATTCTCTTAGCTTGAAATAATCTATCATTTACAGTATTTGTATCATCATTTAACAAACATACATTATTTGTAAACATAAGTCTTTTCCAATTTTTAGGAATTGCCCTAATTAACCCATGGTAGTGTAAAATATTGCAATTAATATCATATTTAGTTTTGAAATTCTCGAAAGATAAAAAGCTATCATAACCTTCAGAAAACAAATCTTTTACATACCTCACATTTTTGTTTAGCCATTGTCTATATAATAGGTTTATTACCAACTTTTATAAACGAATTATTCCATATTCCCTGATTCGCACAGGCACGAGCAGATTCGGGTTCTGAAAATGAATGAAAGTATCATGCTTCTAAAATATTTCTTAAAAATAAAGGAATATTCTGACTTTTAATCCATTTAAAATTAAAATTGGAATTCTAAATATAATTTCCTCCAAACTTTTCAAGTTCAGATAAAGTATTTTTCTTCCAAAAACCTTCATTTTTATCATCGTTAACCTTTTTATCCATGACATTTTTAAAGCATGGCAAAAAGATCCATAATCAGTCATTTTTAACCCCCCGTTTTCATACGAGTTATATAGTATGTTTCTTTTGATTTTATCTGTTTTTTTCTTCCAAATAAATCCAAAAAACTCCCTTTCAACCTTTTTAATGAAATCTTTACTTGGATTTGGAAGAACTGTGGACACATGTCAATTTTGGCAATGCCAGCGTTTTAACTAATAGAATGTTACCTTGAATGGATAAATTCCTCATATACCCTACTTTTAAACAGTTCTGAATTTGTTTCAGTTTGTCATTGTAATTAGAATGTACAATCTCTGTTAAATCAAGACTAAAAACTATACCAAGAGATTTAAAGTTACTTTCATTCCACTTCAGCTTTGTTTGAATTTCAAAATTATTTCTTATATTTTTCAGAATGCCTAATTTTTTGACTTCAGATTTATCATAATTTATACTTAAACCCGAACACCTTTTATACCTATCAAGAATTTCTATAACCTTTAACAGAGACGTTTTTGACCCGTCTAAAAATATAAGTGTATCATCTGCATATTGACTTATTTTTGTTTCAATACCATTAATTGTGTAACCTTTACACTATCTTCATTCCTTATAGCAGTACTCATTATTTCTTAAAGGATCTCCTTGTCTAACACCACGCGAAAATTTAAAATAATTGGAAGTAAAACCATTATTAATAATACAGCTCTCAATTTTGGTGTAAAAGAGCCTAATCCAATTACATATATCTTCTGGAAAGCCATAATATTTTAAAACTTTAACTATAAAATCCCACTCAAGTTTAGCAAAAGCCTTTTCAAAATCAATAGAAACAAATCATACCAGACATTTAATGACTTTCAGCATGTTCTATAATATCAATAGTTTTTCTAATATTTTCCCCAATATAACACCCTTTCATGAATCCTGTTTGGTCGCTATGAATAATTGAAGACAATAGGCCTAACTCAATTCCTGTTTCTCATTTGCAGGTCACCGATACTGTATCATTTGCGGATAGCTGGCGTACAAACAGTGACAGTTGTAGCGCATGCTCAGATTGTAGCGATACCATATGTGAAACAAACCCTGTCAATGATGCGGCGGCAACTGATCTTTGCAATATATTCTTAGATGGTGAGTAATACCACAGATGGTATACTATGCTGAAAAAAAAGTTGTTTCAATACTATTATGAACAGAACGTGAGAGTGCAGTCCCACGTCTATTATATTGAATAGACTGATGGATATTGAATTTATCTTTGTAAATATTTATTTATACGCTCGTGTATTACACTGAACGTCAACCACAATGTAATCAAAATGTTGGAAACCTGTTCTATGAACTCAACCGTAATTTTAAGAAAGAAGTTTTGGTTTTTGGTTTTGATTCTTTCCCAAAAGTTCTTGTATTGGGGTTAGGGTGAGGGAGGAGAATACAAATTAGGAAAAGAAAAGTGAAGAAAACGTGCCCGTGCCTCCTGCATTTATTTGACCACTACAAAAATACTCGGGTCAGGCTGGAATGACAAGCATTCTGACTGCATGAAAAAAAGCATTTTGTATTGGTCCCTCGTATTAGTATGACTTATAGCACGAGGCAGCGTAGCTGCAGAGGGCTATAAGGAATTAATAGCACTCATCGACAATACTAGTTTTAGTAATGATTTATGTGGCAGAACTCTGCTGTACAAACCCCTGCACAGTAAGACACTGATAGAACTTAGTTTTGATTCAAGCAACACTGATCAAGGTAAACAATCATCTACTAAACACACACACACCAAGTTGGGATATAATTTATCAGGTCATTTACGATGTCTAATTTACAGCACTCTGAAGCTGTACGATAAGTGACATTTGTGGAACTCTGGACTGGCTGTGTATGTGCTATTATGTTTCTTACAATACGTCACTTGTCTCTGTACCCTCAGGAACTTTACCGACGTGCTCATTTAACAACGCCACCGATCAGGAGTTGTATGAACGATGTAGCGATGCGATATGTGCATATTTTCCAGAGGAAGATAAATTATGCGAAATAATATTTGAATATTATTCGCCATGCCACGACGAAGACGCGTCATACGATCCGGGATCACTCGGTGTATGTGGTTATTGTAAGTATTTATTCTATGTAAAGGAATAAGATAAAAATGCACCAAGGATTAAGGAGGAAATTTAAGAAAAGAAAAAAACAACAACACCAAAATAACAACGTACGAAATGCAGACAAAGTACCACCATCTGGAATTATCTTTGCGCTATAAATAGGATTAACGCCCTATGATGATTGCATTTGATTTATCTTTTAGCAATTATGGATGCAATTAATATGGTAATTGTTTTATTGATCATTAAGCACATGTTTTAGTTTAGTCATGCAAGGTAATTACATAATCCATGGCTTTTTATTGCTTAATTGGCCATTGTTTAAAATACCACATCCTTTGGGGCGTTTTGTACACAAAAATACACGATTAACTTTCTAACAGACTAAACAAATTAATCATATTTGTGACCTGGAACCACAAAATGAGCGGAAAGTCGCGGCGAAGATGTTGCTGAATTGAGCTAGAATAGCATGTTATTGACTTTTGCCGTTTGTTGTTAGTATGGACCAAGCCCTTTTATTATAGCAGGATTATAAAATAAATTTTAACTTCTGTTTTTTAATTTTTTTTATATAAAGCGCAAATGTGAACAATAGCCCAACAGACATTAACAAGGTTAATGACCAGAGTGATTAAAAATCAAACTGGTAACTCTCGAAAGAGAGCTCTGAAAGGCCAATCAATTGGTTCACTGCAACTCAGAAAATATGAATAAAACAAGACACACAAATGGGCTGAGGTTAAAAATGCCAATGAAAGTGACATAATAATAAGATAAAAGCCCAAACATAGAGAACAACATCAAAATATAAATTATAGAAAAATAATACTAATTGTAAAATGAGAACTTGTGTTACTAATTGTATTTGGATTATAATTAATCCAATTTGTGTGCTGTTGGTTACATTGACCAACATGTGTTGTTTTGAAAAACACGCAAAATGTCACGATTTTCGTTTAACTGTTTACTGACCATTTACAGCTTTCATCACTGTGCACTAACGGTACGGATATTGTTATATTTGGTGGCCAATCGATCATTTAATTTAATAGCACGACCTTATATCATTTGAGTTAGCGCGCTATGTTGAATCCGGTATTATCCACGCGTGTATTACAATTTTCTAAATAATCTTGACACACCTTACAGCTATACAGGGTGAGTCAAAATAATCAGGTCCCGTTTTCAAAAAAATTAGGGAAAATACTTCTTGTCAAATTTCATCATTGATTATAAGAGTAGAAACACTACTCGATATTACGAAAAAGCGCAAAATTCAAACTGTTCCAAGAATATAAAAAATACATGAATGAAGCGAATTTTGGTGGATTTTACCACTACTGCAGTTTTAGTTATTCCCACACAACATAACAAAATTTATACCTGTTGATGTTTTATAATAGAACAACATTTGATAAATAGACATAATTTACATTTATTGTTGTTGAATCTCCGATATTTAAACCGATATTGCATGCAAAATATTGCGGTGTTATGATATAAACACACCTACGCACAAACATATTCATACCAATTAATAAGGTACTCACTTGTAAGATATTTAACACAAGAACTGTTTAAAGGGATCAGATGTGTTTTGCTATCCAAATCAATTCGTTTGAAATAATAATTCCCAATTATTTCAGTCAACATTTTTTAACACTTATCGCAAGAATGCTCGTTGTAGAAATGGTAGTTCGTACTGCCTGGGGGTAGTTGTATGCAGTGGAGGGTACGGGGGAGGGGGCGCCCGCCCCCGGTAACATTTGACAATATACCTTTTTTGTGTACCACTAAACCTGTTTCAGAGACACTAGGTATGTTCCGTCTGTACATTTGCGAGTTCTACTATGCGATATTTTTGCCGGTTTCGGAACGACCACATCGCTACCCCCCACCTCACATTTTTATTTGACCTCTTTATGGCGCCCATTTTGGATTTGTGGCTTTTAAAATGTTAGCACACATAGCGTTCTTGGGGACTTAATGTGATTATACACATTTGTCTGGACCTACCCTGCAAAAAGCAGCTTGTTACCAGCTATATCCAGGTTTTGGGCAATATGATGCTAGAATTCTTGGACTAATCAGCTAATCTCAAATCTCTTCATGTACCACAGGTGCTGAATATGTGTGTGACGACGGTCAGTGTATCCCGGGGAGCGAGTATTGCGATGGAACAGCGCAGTGCTCAGACGGCAGTGATGAGTTATATTGTAATCAATGTAAGTATGCCTAATCCCCACAAATATATTTTTAGTCGCGTGTCATGGCGATTTTAAGCCGGTCGAGGAGACTTTGACTCGATACGCAAATCACTCTCAGCTAGTATTATCAGTCAACTGTAGAACGGGGCCCCGTTTCAATTGAGGGCGCTCTATTTAGTGACGCACTGCCGTCATTTTGTACAAGGCGATTCATCAAGTGACGGAAGTCCGTCGCCCGCCGGAATACGAACAAAAAACATTTTTCAATAGAGGGCGGGCTTGGGAACGGGACAGCGTTTCCAAGAGAACGGCCTCACGTCACAGTTATTTTCAAAATTTATAAAAAGCCGATTTTGCCGATATTAAACAACGAATAACCGTTACAAAGGCATCACTTCTGAATACTGTAGGGCTTATATTTAATGTAAAAATTATCACATTTACCTTAAAAATTCTATACAATTGTGTAATCTCGTCTAGAAAATGGTTGTCTCATCGCAGCAAATTGGTAAAAAAAAGACATGATTTTAGCTTGTGTCGTGTGATGTTGGGGTCAAAGGATAAATTAAATCATCGAACTGGATGTCGCAAGGAGTTCTGGTACCTTATGCTGCCCTTAACTCGATGGATAGTTACTTTTTATGCAGATAATTGGAAGTAAAAGGCGAAAATTCAATTATTGCGAAAATTGACGGGTGTGCGTTACCTTGGTTACGTACACCCGTCGTGTTAGAGCGCCCTCAATTGAAACGGGGCCCGTTCTACAGCTGACTGATTATGACAGATCGAACGTTCAGTCACGCACGATTGGATTGAAGTCACTTGCAGCGATTCCAGTAGTTTGGGGCCACGATACCTGCAGCGACCTGTCCCGACTTTTGTCAAGTCGCTGCCTATGATTTGCCATGCGTGGGGATGATAATGACGTAAAACATGAAATTGGGATCACCCCGGATTGCATTAGCGAGCTTAGTATCTAGCCTAATGCAAAGTAGTCGTTTAGGCTCCGTAAAAAGAAACCTATTCTACGGATCCGACCGACCAATTTTCTTTATAGAACTTGGGAGAAACAAAATTATGTGCCTGTGATATCACCAATTGTCAGTTTTTTTAGCTTGTCAAAAAACCCCGGCAATCTTTATAGATTTGTGTGATTTCGTGTCTTTTTTCATATAACCACATTTTTTGAATCATAATCTAATTGCACGGTAAACCAAGTCCTCCATGCGTGTACTCTGCAACCTTGAAGGTCATAGTGGTGTCACAATTTATTATTATTGTTATTATTATTAATAATATTTACCGGTGCTTATAGAGCGCATTTCCAAAAGATCAATGCGCTGTACAAATCACAAACATCAAAAATGGCATACAATATTTAACAACAACATATTAACAGTAATTATTTTAAAAATATGATTAAAAAGATATATTAGCAAAGCAAATTCAAATGCGCTTTCAGATAGCGCGCACTGTTGTATACAGTTATAAAAAAATATTACATAATTTACACAATAAACAGTTACAAACTGTTTAAAAATATGATTGAATTGAAGCACTAAGTGATATATAATTTAAAAACCCAGTAGGCCAGGAAGTGAACTAATCTTTAGGAAAAAGGTGAGTTTTAAGAAGTTTCTTGAAAGTTTTCACACTGTTTACTTCATGAAGGTAAGATATTCCATAAATTGGGTCCTAAAACAGAAAAACATTTATCCCCATAGGTACTTTTTTTGTGGAAGGGGTCACAAGACGAGTTGTATAGTTGATCTAAGTCCAGCATGCCCTGGTGTATACAAACAAATGAGATCTTGCAAATACTGTGGGGATGAACCTTGTATACAATTGTACAAATGCACTAAGATCTTAAAATCAACTCTCTGCTGGACCGGCAACCAATGCAGCTCACGAATCAAAGGAGCAGCGCTAGTGCGCCAATCAACATGATAGACAAGGCGTGCAGCGCGGTTTTGAAGCCGTTGGAGACGTTGCATATCTGATTTTGGGAGCGTTGGGTTCGTAGCAGAGGTGGCTATTGATCATAGACACCAGTGATAAGACCATTAAGACCATGTATGTCACTGTGCGACGGTCAGCTGCAAACATTGGTCGGTTGGGGCAGGGAGACTCTTTCGGATAGGGGAGTGTAGGGGTGTGTATGTCGGTGCTATGAAGACCTTTCTAGTTATGACCGTAATGCCAAGGTTGAGCATGTGTCTGAATGGTACTAACTAGATTACTAAACACGTACATGTCTGTACGCATGGGCCACTGTGTCACATTTCCTAGATATTTGAAAGGGTTTTCGCAGTGAACTTTGATCTGAGCTCCATTTAATGATTCTCGACTTATTTTGTGAAATGACTCAATAAATTTACGAACCCATTGGTATCAAGTCTTTTTGATTTGATTTGGAAGTAAGTAAAACTTAACCCTAACCAAAGGGCGTGGTTTTGGATAACCTATCAGGGGAGAAAACGGGTCCGGTACAACCGACGCCGGAGATCACAACCCGGGTCACTTGCGTGCCACGATGGCACCTATCAAACGGGGCCAAAGGAGACAGCTTGCAAATTCTTAAGATTTTCCTACGCCAGGAGATAAACTGGGGGAAAATAACATAACATAACATAACATAACATAACATTTGACAGTATCGCTCGATACTGGCACAATTTTATTGTTCCAGTATCGGTCGATACTGGAACACCAAATTGTGTATCGTTCGATACTGGTACACATATGTCCAAGTATCGCCCGATACTGGAACTTTGACTTCAAACCAGTATCGAACGATACTGGGTGTTCCAGTATCGTATATATACTAGAACAGTCCTGAATCTGGGACCTAAAGTAAACTTTTCCCTTATCATTGTTATACACGTAGACCTAATTGAAAATGGTTAAAGGTGGATGTTCCGATTTCTGGTCCGATTTTCAACTTGATGTTTTCTATTTTACATGAAAGGTCATCCCTAAAATTGTCGCATTCCAAAGTTTGAGTTGCATAACTTCAATGGTTCTATTTTTAGAAGCACTAAGTCACAGAGCATTTGCCCATTGAGTTGTACATACTGTTTGGTGGTTATCCACTTTTGACAGTACCTTTAATTTAATGTAAATGTTTGTAACTTGTATTACGTCAACCTTATTACTATTAACCAATAAACATGATAAAAGGAAACAAATAATATAGCCTTGGACACCTGTTGGTATTTCAATAGGTGGAGAAGACTTTGCTTGCGACGATGGTTCTTGTATACCGTATAGCCAATATTGTGATGAGACAGATAACTGTGGGAATAATGAAGATGAAACGGACTGCAGTGAACAATTCTGTGAGTAATTTATAACATCTCCTCTTTGTGTAAGTGTATGTTGACGTATAAATCAGTTTGAGGGGTTTTTCTATTCGATTCGTTTCGGTGTGTATTGTTTCGTTTCATTTTGTTTGGGTTGGGTTGGGTTGGGTTGTTTTTTCTCTTTTCTCTTATTTCCTTTACGATGTTTGTGGTTGTTTTTGTATATAGTGATTTACATTTTACATTTCGTTTGAAGTGTGCAATACACAGTCGGCCGTGTGCACCACCCTAGCGTAACTTAGTAGTTATGCTCTTACCGTAGCGTAACTTACTAACGATGTAATTCTTAGAGCATAACTGGCGAGTAACACCAGAATAGTAACTAGCGAGGTAAATATCCAAATTAACCAGCATCGTCCCCTTACCAAATTAATTGGCGCATATGCTAAGTGTTAACCTATAGTTTACTGTAAAATTCGACCGTAAAATAATGGTCCTCCGTAATATTTAAAATGTGTCGTCACTCGCTAGGTCATAGGTGAGTGTACAAAAAGAATCACGTTGAGCCGGCCTGCGTTCCGGACAAAAAATGATGCAATTTTCTGGGCAAAAAAGTTCGAAGTTGTTTATCGCTTTTTCAAAAATAAGGACTTTCATGACATTACAAACATATTTTGGGCGAGGGGCACATACAAATATTGCACAAAAAAAGCACAATTTTATGACAAACACCAGCGCCCGATGGAAACAAGTAGTTTAATGGTATATACAATTATAACACATCGCTTTACACAAATACTTCCGTGGCGTGGATACCGTGTCCTTCGCTTGTGAACCGGAGAACCCCGGTTCGATCCCCAGGCACGGCACGATATATGCTTTCATTTTTTTGTTCTTCTACCCTTCCACTCACAATAATGTTGAAACTTGGCTTTATCAGTTTTTAAATAATAAAAACAATAATTATTTATTTATTTATTTAGTCATTATTTAAAATCCTTGACAATTAGTACATTTTGGTCAAAATATGACCCAAAGTTGGTACGATTAGTGTTTGAAAGGGTAAAAGGAGTTGATCTAAATTTTGCCTAAAAGTATTCACCAAATTGCATAAAATGGAGTTTCAAAAATATAAAAAATGTCAGCTTATGAGGGTGTCACATTCCACTTCAAATTAACACTCCCTGTGCATGCAAGCGCAATTGGTCCTTCCGCATCAGCGAATCATTCTCACCAATATTCACAACTAATTTACGCTACTGCTAGAATCGAATGATTTGTAGCATCAAACGTTATGTCCCAACTTACTCGTGGGTACGGTTAGGTATACTATTTAGCGTAAATTACCCGCCAGTTACTAGCCTAGTAGCTTACCCTGATTTGGTGCTCTCCAAATTTTGGGTTACGCGGTACCCCTCAGCTACTAGCGAGGTAGCGCTATCTTCAGCTACTCGTCATTGTTGCACTCGGCCGACTAGTATCTTTTAAATTATGGTACGCGTATAGCGCAACATAACTTTCTTAAATTCATAGGAGGTTGTCGACGCGATTGTTTACCAAATTACAAACTTATGATGAAAATAAGTGATATATATATACAGAGCGGCGTCACCTAATTAACAAGAATGCGGAATACATCCATCATGATCAATGCTATGACTTCACTGTAGTGAAATCAGTAGCGAATATTGGATGCATCCTCTACTTGTTCTATAAACGGACAACTGTTTTTAGTGTTACTGTGATGCGATATTTCTCCCTGTAGTTAATGATGTAATACAAAATCAGGGTTTGTGTTGGACGGGTCCCGGAGGGAGGGGGGGGGGGGGGGGGGGGGGGTACTCGGATATATTTTTTGTAGGGATGTGCTGCCAGCAAAATGAAAATTGACCCTAACATTTACCATTTTTTAGGGAAAATGGACCCATATGTTTACTACAAACCCATCATTTTCCTATATATTTGACCGATTTTGCTCGAATTTCCGGGAAAACAGCAAAATTTTAGACCCATACATTTACCAAAATGGCTAAGGGGTTCATTCATGAGATGGATGAAAAATGGGACCCTATTTGTCGGCGCAACCCTATAACTTTATGTCCAATAAGTACCTCCACCGGAATAGAATGGCAAATGAAGGCCCACTTCGGAATAAGGGTAAATATTATACACCTAATGCGTTTCCGTACTCTATATTCAAATATTAAATACGGAAATAAATTAAGCGGATCCATAACTGAACTGAACCTTTTGAAACCTTAACAAATAATAGTACCGTCTCATATATTGATATGGCGATGAGTATCAAGGAAACTGCATAATTAATGTGATTTCTCTCAATTTCAGTAATTGATCAGTTCATTATCAACTGTATTGTCGTATCATTATATCATTTTGGAAGTATTACGCCATTGTAGCTCATATTTATTATTATTAAGGCGACATGAATACAATGTTAATAAACATGTTCCTTATATGATACAGCGTGTACCAATGGCAATATAATTCCTATTGAATGGCAGTGTGATAGCTATGAGGACTGTGCAGACGGAGGAGATGAAGATTCGTGTCCTGTTACATGTAAGTTTGCAAATACAATATGTTGAACTACACTCGTCCAAAGAAGTTCCTTGCCACTCATTCAAATATTGAAGTTCAAATATTTCACATAAATATTTAATATAAATTAAACAATTGCATGTCAAAATAAGCAGACAATAACTTTCTCTATCATGTCTGTATGAAATTAAGATGTACGCATTCATGCATGGCTGAGCACATTCATTAAGCAATGGTAAGGTTCATATTGTGTTCAATCATTCACATTAACATTTGAATGGAGGGATTATCCAATTTTTTGCAAACTTCTTCCACAGACCTTGCCATTGTCAAGTGAATGGGATCAGTGATCATGTCTAAATTCCATGTTAAGCTGTTAGAGGATTACTTTTGCTTATTTTGATATACAATTATATATATTCTATTAAATATTAATTTGAAATATTTGGACTTTACTAAGTGGCAAGGAACTTCTTTGGACGAGTGTACATAGCAAACCATACAGTGATAGCAGTAATTTTTCTAGCAAAGGAATAATATTTCCTGAACATTGAAAGGTTCAAGCCTCGAGGAATGGTAGATGTTGTAATTGAATATCGGGAACATAAGTTAGAGATTTAGTCCTAAATTCGAGTTAAAGGCATATTATGTGATCTTTTCCAGAGAGCGCCCTCTATTCATCATTTTTTTTAGAAAGTAGATTTTCTTGCAGATTTACATTTCTGATCATAAATCATACATACATTCCAAATTACAGAGCGATACGATTCCTAATTACCTCAAAATCATGGTTTTAGAGTGAGTTTAGAGTGAAAATATAAACGGTCGGTGTTATCCGACAGTTTATTTTCACTCTAAAATCATGATATTGAAGTAATTAAGAATCGTATCGCCCTGTATCTTGGAATGTATGTACGATTTATGATCAGAAATATAAATCTGCAAGAAAATCTTCTTTCAATTTTTTTTTCGATGTTGAGGGCGTTCCCTGGAAAGATCACATAATATACCTTTAAGTAACATTGAGCAAGTTGAGAGACTTGACTCCCGATTCGTAACCCCGTCGTGACTTTCACCTGTTTCCACGTGTCAGGCGTCTGCATACGACATTCCCAAATTTCACGAAGTGTTCCAAATATGTCTTAAAATAGTGAATTTCATTACCATCACCTTGAGAAACGCATTAAAATAAGTACAAACATTCCTAATATTGGTTCAGTAACCCTTGAGATAGACTTTGAAAGTTGTGAAAGATTCCTGAACAATCTGTTTTATGTATCATGTGTATGGTAAACATGATAGCCGCGTGGAAGGTAATAAGTTATAGACTTTTTCCAAAATTCGAGTTGAGTCACATTTTTCACGCGGTGGTGTGAACCCTCAGCATAACCTCCGTAAAATTGCTCTACCTAAGTGGACATCCTTGCCAACTTGGGTACACGCGGTTTCATGTGTTTTAATGGGTTTAAAAAGTAGATATGCTGGGCATAAAAGTTGCTTTCGTGATTTCATATTAATGTTCACCTTGAACTCAGAAATCAATTATATGTATAATAACAAAAACAAAAAAAATCGTCAACACTACTCAGTATCCCTTTAAGTTAGCCATTGAAAGTTGAGAACAGTTTGTGACATATCTGTTTTGAATAATGGTAAAAATAATAGCCGTGTGGATACTGTGCACGACCGCGGGCTTTATGTGCATTTGGTTTATCACGATCCATACACGCTCTCGCAGGTTTTCTCCGGGCTCTCCGGTTTCCTCCTGCTTTCAAAATCTGTGATCAGTTGTTTCGGTTATCAAAAACTTCCTTGACCCAAAGGTATTTGGGGAGCTGCATTGAAAAATGGTGGATGTTACAATCTAACTGCGGATAGGTTTGCGCTAGAAATTGGCAGCACCCTAGTTGATGCGACATGATTCTGATGCTTCACCAGCAGCAAAATCACAGCTCTTTGAGCCATTTGGAAAAGGCGCTATATAAATACTGATTATTATTATTATTATTATTATTATTATTATTATTATTATTATTATTATTATTATTATTATTATTATTATACTGGCAAGCAAAACAAATTGTCTCATACGCAAGTCATCTTCATTTCCGAAATTATTCTTAGACCGACCATCTTTACTCCGTGTCCATTCTTTTTCATGTGTGAGTGCAGTTCGAGTGTTGATTCCTGCAATGATTCTTTCACCCTATAACGTAAACGCTTGATTGGTAATAATCTGACGTTATGTTCCAGTTATATTAGTCGATAATCGACTAACTTGACTAATACAGCGTGTCTCAAAAACTGGGTTTAAAAGTTTGCGATCTTATAACGAAATAAGTAGGAATCATGGATCGTTTTTATTTAGGGATATCAAACAAAATATACCTGACCTTAATTGGGCGAATTCGGAGACCAATACAATGTAAACTTTGTGAAATACAAAGATTTGAATAGAGCGTGGTCAGAAACCATTTGTCCCAATTTTAACTCTTTCCCTGACAAATTAATTTTTGAAGAAATTGTGAATTTGCACATGCATGTAAATATCAACTTATAATTTGAATATGAGACTCTGTAAGGTAGTAAAACTATATATATTCTGAAAGCTTATGAATGGCCGGACACTTCTGTGAAAATTTCAACGATACCGGACGATCGTGGCGGTTGCCATGGTAACCGTTACCCAGCATGCAATTTTTGTAACATCTTTTTTTACAAATATTTAGTAGTCCTGTATGAAAACTATACTATTTGAGCCCTCCAAAATGCTTTCAAGAGATGGGCATTATAATTCTGAACATTTTGATACCAAATTTGCTGTAGTGGGTTATTCGGTTATGGCGCAACGACCAGAATCGTGTACGATCAGCACGACAAATATACCGTAAGCCCAGAATCCAAAATGGCCGCCATACAGGGGCACAAAAATTCAAATGCCTTCAATTACACTAAAAGATATACCAAATTGTTCGGCTGAGCACAAGGATTCCAAAAAGGTATAGTTTGCCATACTTCCGATGTTTGGTTAACGAGTTATAGGGTAAAACATAAAAAAGGTCGTTTTGACGCATTAATGCGTCTATGTCAGGTAAAGAGTTAAAGGAGTAAACCACCCGTGCGTTGCATGAAACTATGCGCTATGTGCAGTATTCATGGCATGTGCTTTATTTTCCGAAAGAACTTAACAATCACTCGGACTATAACAAAGAACTTTTTTTAAATGTTTATGTTCATACAGATGTAAATAATGAACTTCTATTATTGCAATATGATCAAGATAATTTTGTTTACTGCCCAAGTCTTTGTAAAGAATGAATGCAAAGGCAAAACGTGGATGAAGTCACAACAATGCGCAATTACAACATCGGGGTGTTCCTTGAAAAGTGGGACAGATGGGTTTTGACCACGCTCTATTAAAATCTTTGTATTTCAAAAAGTTTATATTGGATTAATAACATAGTTTAACCAATTCAGGTCAAGTATACTGTATATAAGTATAATATATATAATATACTGTATTGCTACTGTTTCTTTCTTTCTTTGTTTGTTTTTTCCTTCTTTCTGGCCACAAAGCCATAGTTCCGTAACCCTTTGACCAATTGTGACCATAATAATTCTAAAGTACCCTTTTGTGAACCAATACTCAGGCCAGAAAGCATAAGGGTTCCAAGGTCACAAAGGGGTCATTAGAGGTATAAACGTTATTTTCACTTAAAACACCCTTGCAATTTAGTGAAATGACCTAGGATCGTCAGAATTAAGCAACATATTTGTTATGAACGTACGCATAATTTATCTATAGTAGTTCAATTTTTTTAATTAAAATGTATTTGGGGTCACTAGGGGTCAAAATAGTAGTTTTTACTCTTTTCACTTAAAATGTATCTTGTCTCAGAGGAAATAACTGATGACCGTCAGAATTGGTCAAAAGATTTATTTGATCAATGAACATAGGGTCCACAGCGATTAAAAGTAACATATTATATAAGGTCACTAGGGTCATTGAAGCATACAGGTGTAAAATGTAAGACATGCTCTGATTTTGACCACACTTGTTGCATATTGTGCGGAATGATAAGGCTAGAATAAAAGTCAATCAAAACCTTAAGGTCAAAATGTTAATTTTTACTCCATTCACTTAAAATGTTTCTTGTCTCAGAGATAATGACTGACAACCGTCAGAATTAGTCAAAATATCCATTTGATCAATGTACATATAGGGTCAACAGCGATCAAAAGTGACATGTCATATGGGGTCACTAGGGGTCATAGAACTATACAGGTGTAAAATTTTAAACATGATCCGATTTTGACCAGATTTGTTGCATATTGTGCGAAAATGATAAGACAAGAGAAAAAGGTAAAAATGACTTTGTAGTCAAATGTCAAGAAGGGGTCACTAGGGTCAAAATGTTAATTTTTACTCATTTCACTTAAAATATGACATATAGGGTTCACAGCAATTAAAAGCGACATGTCATATGGGGTCACTAGGGGTCATTGAACCATACGGTTGTAAACTTAAGGACATGCTCTGATTTTGGCAGGACTTAGTGCATATTGTGCGGATTGATATGACAACAAATGGTAAATCATGACCTTGGGGTAAAATGTCAAAAATAGGTCACTAGGGGTCAACATTTTAATTTTTTACTCCTTTCACTTAAAATGTATCTTATCACAGAGGAAATGACTGATTACCGTCAGAATTAGTCAAAAGATTCCTTGATCAATGTACACTGTGGACGTACATTCTTGTACATTGATCAATGTACATAAAGGGTCCACAGTGAATAAGTGTGACATGTCATATGGGGTCACTTGGGGTCATTAAACTATATAGGTGTAAAATGTAAGACATGCTCCGATTTTGACCGGACTTGTTGCACTTTGAGCGTATTGATAAGAAAAGAAAACAAGTCAATAATGACCTTAAGGTCAAAGGTAAAGCAAGGTCACCTTGGGGTCAAAAGTAATTTTTCCACTACTATAGGGCCAGAATTAAAGAAAATAACTTTCCAATATAGTACAATTTAAAATATTATAAGATAATTGTCCTTTGACAACTATCATCCATACATCAAGGTCAAAGGTCAACGCCCTCGACTAATATCCGTGATCTATGGTCACAATTATCTCTAGTTTATGTTTTGCTGCTAGATGAGAAATGTAACTTTAGCTTCATAGTCAGAGTATATTATAACATTGATGTTTAAACAACATACATTTGTGGAGGAGATTAGCAACTACGTTAGCGACTTCATCAATTGCAGATAATAGATACTGCCCTGCCCTCTCCGTCAACTTATTATACGGCCCTTTGCTCGTTGTATTGCACACAGGTTGTTTGTTTCTCTGAATCAAACGTTAGGCCTACAGCGATGAATAAAACACATCTCATATTAACGTTTTAGAAACTAATATGAAACGTTCAAGACGTTTCTACAACTTAACATATTTAGCAATGTAGTAATTTGTGATCATATATATAGTATACATAATATTGATTGCCCGAGAGTGTGATAGTACACGAGGTCCAATGTGGTGATTTAATAACCCAAATTGGACCGAGTGATATAGTTATACTATTGCACGAGCAAAAGGTATTCAAAATGTGTTTTATATCATGATATCACATCATTCTTTTTGCCAAAATGATAGTAAAAGACCTTTCATGATAAACGCGTAGTGAAAATTCAAATACTAAGTTTCATTTCTCAGTAGGCCTTCTACACTCCTTTATGGTATGAAGTTTTACGCAGATCAAAACTTTATTAGTTTATATCATCAAAGCAGTCTATTTTCTTTAGTAAACCAGCCTTCTCATTTAGTATTTCACTGTTTATGCATGACTCCATGACAGGTTCTGCTGGAGAGTTCCAGTGTGATAATGGCGATTGTATACCGGCAGCATCCTCGTGCGATAACGAATACGACTGTGCGGATATAAGTGATGAAATTGGATGTGTTCCTCTTACTGCAACTTGTGGCAAAGGTGAGCGACTGAATTGCAATTATCTTTTCACACAGACCTCCGCCTGTGTTATTCGGTGTGTTTCGCACACCAGGTTTACTCTGGGACATGTTTGAGTCCCTGACTGAAAATACTTTCATGTGACGTGTAGATAGAAACTGCATTTAACTACACTCTTAGAAGGTCAGGATCAAATATGAGACGAAAAGGATCAATTTTGATCCAGAAGCGGTATCACATATGAGCTTACCCTTTCCGGATCAAAGTGATCCGACAAGCAGGATCAAAAAGTTTGATCCGAAATGGGATCAAATATTTCTGTCAAATGATACTGAAACGGATCAAAATATTGATCCTTAATCGGATGTACCTGTAGCTTATGATCCTACTCCAGGATCAAACTGAATCAAAGAAAAAGTGAAAACATAGGGGGTCATCGGGTGACAGATTGTAAAAACAAGCATGCATGCAAGGGTCTTTCGGTGACACCGGGCCAAAAAAAGGGGGGTATTTTTGATGGAGCCTGGTGTGAAACCTAATATTGATTGAGTGCCCCCACCCCCGGGTGCACACTGCAGACTATATATCGAGTGCAGTAAGCTTACTACATCGTGTAGGCCTAGTACATCGCAGTGATCGTGACATTTTGTGAGGAGCATTTTGACCGAAAATCGTACTGATGGCACTGGTCAGGTACAAGAAATTTGTTCACAAGAATAGAGCATGTTCAAACATAAAAAATAAAACTACTTTACCGACAAAATCATGTAACATTTTACAGATTAGACTGGATAACTTACCGCGGTATTTCACCCTTGTTTCAACTGTGGCGACCGAATTCAAAAGATCGTCTGCTTGTCGTCTATCGGTTTGCGAAAGAGTGACGTCAGTCACTCATTGACCAATGAACTGTTTCATCGAATTGATCCGGAAATCAGATCAAAATTGATCAAGGTGAATTTGATCCGTTTGTTAATATCTATCTGGAAACGGATCAAAACGATCCGAAAACGGATCAAAACGATCCGAAAATGATCCTTAAAGGATCAAAACAAAGTGAGTCGGAAATCTACTCATGTATTTGATCCTGACCTTCTAAGAGTGTAACCTTTAGAGATTTGGTTAAGATTGCACTCGTTGTTCCGATTAAATCTAAATTTGATTATTACTGGGTCCATCCAAGTTTTAAATTTGTCTTACGAGCTTTGAGTCATGGCTCAAGGAAGTCTTAAAAAAAAGTCTCAAACAGTGTTGCCAACCGAAATGTTCCAAACCGCGGCCCAAGTGTGCTCTAAACTGCGGCCCACGACAATAAGTAGCCCAATTATATTACGATCATGTGTACTAAGGTCATTATATCATGTGTTGCGGTTGATACGGGGAGAACCTTGTTGGTTACGGTCGAGTTTATTATCAAAGGCGTTAATCCCTATATAGGTTTGGCATGGCCAGTATTTGTCTTAATGCATGTCTCAAGTATCTGATCCCCCTGTGCAAACGTCGGCGGTAATGTGTGACGCTTGGTCGAAAGTGGACTTTGGATTCTGTTGAGCGTGAAATTACCTTCCGGAAATCATAAGTATTATCATGGGTAATCATTAAATATGTTCATCCTCTCTGTGCTACGTGCATCGTTCTTGGTTAGTCAGTCAAAGGGAAACTGTGGCTTCTAAAGTTTCGAGATATCAACCTTGAAGCCAGGAATTCGCGCAGTCGCAATGACTCGAAAGACCGGGGGAAGGACCTATGTTTCAGTTGGGTGGCAAAGTGTTGTTGTTTTTGTATTTTCCACTGGGCGAATGCCCGGGGGAGGGAGGGCACTGACGTTGGAAAGGTGTTCAAAACTCTGGAGGAAAATCGCGAACATTTTCATTTCAAAGCCCCAATTTTTTAAAGACATATTTCGATAAAATCAGTTTAAAAATATTTGTTCGTCATAAAAAAATCTCTCGGTTCAGTTCGTACTCTACCTCTGTACCTGATCCCCTTTTTGATACCGTGGGCATTGTTTTAAAAAAAAAAATCAGTATTATAGGCGAAGTTTTTTGTGCTGGTATTTTATAACAAACTTCCTACAACCCTCACCCCTTGAAGTCTAATGGAATATTCAGCTTATGTGACAACAGTGTTGATGGAATGTTTAGAAGCCATAAAGCAAATATAACTTGCTTGAAGTTCAAAGCTCGTTCTAACACGCTTCCTCTAAATGGCAAACTAAGTTCGTGGGAGGTTAATAATGATGGTATGTGCTTACTTTGTAATAGTGGTTGTGAAGATATCAAACATTTTATGCTTTCATGTAAGTCTCTGACAATGAGCTTCACAACTTAGAATTGAATCTTCGCCGAGTAGATCTCTCCTATGTATGGCATTTCTTTAGTGTTAGTGACAATGATACACAACTTTGTTTAATTTTAGGTAGTACTTGTTTAAATGTCACCCCCATGGTGAGTAATTACTCATATGATGCATTGATTGATAAACAGTTTGATATAGTTTGTAAATCTTATTTAAAACGTGCATGGTCGTGTAGGACAGTTTTGTTGAATGCGGCATGCGGCATGCGTCTATAGACGACATTCCAAAAGTTCACAAAATGTCTAAAAAGGACATTATTGTATCAATTCCACGTGAAGATGTATCTTTACTAATGACATTTTAGAACATTGTAGACCCCGTGTCGTACCGGGAGGGGGTGGGAGCTGAAGTATGCAGAACTTAATTCAACCTTAACTATTTAGTAAAGATCATTAGTGTCAATTCCACGTGGTTAAGTACCGGTTCTGGCATGTAATTACAATGTAACAAAACCTCCTTTATGGAAACTGAAGTAATAAAAGATGACCATTTACAAATACAAACCAACATTCGATCTAAACAGTACTTACCTTTCAAACGGTGTTATGCATATGACTGTGGTCCATCAAGACAATTAGACTAAAATATTAACATTTGCTTAAATTCCTTAAATTGCAATATTGTTCTTGTAAACAGATTTAGAATATAGTTATAAGCTATATAGTTTAATTAGTTCCACCATAGCAAGATATATTCAGCTATTATCAATCCGCGCACACAATTTATCCAAGCCTATAAGAACGATTTTTGCAAACAAAACAACAAAAATGCAAGTGTTTTAATTGTCTACTCTTCCACAAATTCAATCATATGTAAACAGTTTTCGCCACTTTGGAACTAAGTAAACTATAGCACTCAAAAATAATCTCAGAAGGAATATATCCTAGAAATTTCGTTTTTAATGAACAAACTACAAATATTTTTATAGTAAAGATGTTGTATGTGTGCATAATAAACATTGTTCGCAAAAAAAATCATACACTTTGTTTATATCCTACAAATATTGTCCCATTATTTTGAGTCCAATCAAACTAGATAGCACTCCCTTCTTGGCTAAATCGCTGCTTCCACTTTCACTTTACATAACCCACATCCACGTAGTAAATGCGCCAATTAAAAATACATCTACAAAAATTGAAAATAATATGATTAGCTTTGTAAATATGTCATGTCCATCAATTCAATGTTTTAATAACCATGTTTATGCACCAATTCAGTAAAACAGCATACCCCGCGGTAACCTTAATATTTCAATGGGGACATTGTCACTCATCTCATTATTTTAACAGTTTGTCTGAAATCTGATAAAGACTGTTCCCCTTACAAATATACAAAGGATGAGACCAACTCTATTCACTAACAGGACCCAGTCAGGTTTTGTTCAAAATCTCAAACCACAAACCCCGAGAACCGCAAAAACCGAGAACCGAGAAAGCCGAGAACCGCTCTAGGTTTCTTAATTTTGCTGTAAACAATGGGAACACAAGAAACTCTCGTTCGATACAAATCATATGAAATATAAAATAAACGACTAAAAATAGCTACTATTTCAAGTTTAGCGTTTGTTTTTAAATCTTTCATTTAAATGCACAAAAGGGCAAATGCTAAACTCTAAAATCTATGACAACTAAACAGTATTAACCAAACATTATTTGGTTAGCCTAATTCACTATCTGCACCAGGGGGCTGACAAAAGTCGCAATGTGGGAACGGTGGTCCTTACGGATTTTTCCAAGGCTTTCGATTTGGTTGACCATACCAATCTCATTGGAAACTAGAGCGGTTCTCGGGCTTCGCGGTTCGCGGGTTTTGCGGTTATCGGGTTGCATGGTTTTTGGTTGAGCGGTTTCGGTAGACATGTTTAATGTGGTTGGTACTTTAGGATCCCAGCGGAACCAGATTCGATGACTGTCACACTCACATTGTTAGCGATGTGTTGTTATAATGGATAGTTTGATTCTCGAAATGTCTCTAAACATTTGATTTGAAAATTATCCATCATTTCATTCATCAAAATAATAAACAAAAATAATAAAAATAAGCTTACTTAAAAACACCTTTTCGGCTAAATCACGATTATTTAATGTAAACTTATATTAGAGATAAAATTTGAAATGCGAACATCATTTGATACGTCAAATGTGTTGCGGTTTGATCAGTTCATTATACACATACTTTACACGCAGCTCAAAAAGTGAAATCATATCAAAAAAATCAAATCGGGACACATTTTATGGTGTCCGTCATTTTTTAGGCTAAATTGCCGGAATTTTTTTCTCCATCAAATTTGTTGCGGTTTGACCAGTTAGCTACACAGACTTTATACGTAGCTCATAAAGTGAAATCATATCTAAAAAATCAAATCGGGAGACATTTTATGGTGTCACTCATTTTTTAGGCTAAATTGCCGGATTTGTTTTCTCCGTCAAATATGTTGCGGTTTGACCGGTTAGCTACACAGACTTTATACGTATTTCAAAATGTTAAATCATGTCCAAAAAGTCAAATCAGGACACATTTTATGGTGTCTGTCATTTTTTAGGCTAAATTGTCGGATTTGTTTTCTCCGTCAAATGTGTTGCAGTATGACCGGCTAGCTACACAGACTTTATATGTAGCTCAAAATGTGAAATCATATCCAAAATATGAAATCGGGACACATTTCATGGTGTCCACCATTTTTTAGGCTAAATTGCCGGAATGTTTTTTCTCCGTCAAATGTGTTGCGGTTTGACCCGTTAGCTACATACGCAGCTCAAAAAATGAAATCATATCCAAACAATCAAATCGGGACACATTTTATGGGGTCTGTCATTTTTTAGGCTAAATTGCCGGAATTATTTTTTCACCGTCAAATGTGTTGCAGTTTGACCCGTTAGCTACACAGACTTTATATGTAGCTCAAAATGTGAAATCAAATCCAAAAAATCAAATCGGGACACATTATTATGGTGTCCGTCATTTTTTAGGCTAAATTGCCAGATTTCTTTTTCTCCCAGTCAAATGTGTTGCGGTTTGACCCGTTAGCTACACAGACTTTATATGTAGCTCAAAAAGTGAAATCATATCCAAAAAATCAAATCGGGACACTTTTTATGGTGTCCGTCATTTTTTAGGCTAAATTGCCAGATTTTTTTTCTCCGTCAAATGTGTTGCAGTATGACCGGCTAGCTACACAGACTTTATACGTAGCTCAAAATGTGAAATCATATCCAAAAAATCAAATCGGGACACATTTCATGATGTCCGCCATTTTTTAGGCTAAATTGCCGGAATGTTTTTTTCTCCGTCAAATGTGTTGCGGTTTGACCCGTTAGCTACACAGACTTGATACGCAGCTCAAAATGTGAAATCATGTCCAAAAAATCAAATCAGGACACATTTTATGGTGTTTGTCATTTTTTAGGCTAAATTGTCGGATTTTTTTTCTCTCCGTCAAATGTGTTGCAGTATGACCGGCTAGCTACACAGACTTCATACGTAGCTCAAAATGTGAAATCATATCCAAAAAATCAAATTGGGACACATTTCAAGGTGTCCGCCATTTTTTAGGCTAAATTGCCGGAATGTTTTTTTCTCCGTCAAATGTGTTGCGGTTTGACCCGTTAGCTACACAGACTTTATACGCAGCTCAAAATGTGAAATCATGTCCAAAAATCAAATCAGGACACATTTTATGGTGTCTGTCATTTTTTAGGCTAAATTGTCTGATTTTTTTTTCTCCGTCAAATGTGTTGCAGTATGACCGGCTAGCTACACAGACTTTATACGTAACTCAAAATGTGAAATCATATCCAAAAAATCAAATCGGGACACATTTCATGGTGTCCGCCATTTTTTAGGCTAAATTGCCGGAATGTTTTTTTCTCCGTCAAATGTGTTGCGGTTTGACCCGTTAGCTACACAGACTTGATACGCAGCTCAAAATGTGAAATCATGTCCAAAAAATCAAATCAGGATACATTTTATGGTGTCTGTCATTTTTTAGGCTAAATTGTATGATTTTTTTTCTCCGTCAAATGTGTTGCGGTTTGACCGGTTAGCTACACAGACTTCATACGTAGCTCAAAAGGTGAAAAAAAAAGCCCAAAAATTCAAATCGGTACACATTTTATGGTGTCTAAGTGTTGGCCGATCCACCCCAAGATCGGAACTACCGATCTCCGATCTGAAAATCTACAGATCGGGCAGATTCAGATCCCGATTCAGATCTAGCAAAGCATCAAATAAGCTTACTTTTTAGTCCGATTTTCTTACCTAAATGACAACTTATTAATTCTGCAAGTTATTCCTGGCAGAGAAGTTTCATCATTTTCAATATATTCCCATTAATTTCTGGCGCATTTTGATATGTTTTACGCTGAAGAAAGTTTGTTTTCATTCATTACCGCGCGTCGACATGTTTATTCATAAGAGTACATCCACTAGTATTCAAGATTACCGGACGTTCCCTGGCACTGTACAATTAATTGAACGATGTATGAGGGCGGCATAGTCTCAGTTTATTTGTATTTTATTTGTGCGAATCCATTAAAAGAGCGCCCAATTGTGCGACTAAAATTGGGAGTCAGCAATGTTTCTCGAGTTGATTTTATTTATTTTAATCTGAATAGCATCGATCCGCTGTGGTCAGTATTTGCGCTACGTAGTGTGCAATACTAGCAACGAATGTTGCACCCTGTCAATGCGACATCGCGCACGCAATTATTTTCAAACACGTGGTGTAGTCCTTGGCTTGAGCGTGTCTGCACACGAACATGTACATGTACAAATTGTACATGTACGCACATGGTGGTATTGGTAAATTGTACAGTCGCTGCTAGTGATCATTGGGAAAATCCCCAACATTCACAGCTGCTGTTTACGTTGCAATTACGTTACAAGTCAAGAATGCAGCGTTGATATTTTGATGATGATGAGAGAGCATGAGACGCAATTATGAATTAATGATGATTGATAAACGAATATAGGTGCAAAACAAGGAATAAATAACAGACGACAAGCTGAAAATGTATTGTGATTTCACAGTGAATTTTTTTATTCAACGTCTTTTAATAAAGGTAAAGGATAATCCATAGATCGGTAGGGTGGATCGGCAACTTGTATTTTTTTCCCGATCCCGATTCAATACCGATTCATTGCAGATCGGCGCCGATTCCGATCTCCCGATCTGGATCGGCCAACCATTCATTTCTTTAGGCTAAATTGCTGGACTTTTTTTTTTCTGCGTCAAATGTGTTGCAGTTTGACCCGTCCCTTATGAAAATCGCAATCAATTCTGCAACCTTGCGCAAGGTTAAATTTGGAAAAATACAACCTTGCGCAACCAGTTTGGTTGTTCTGAGAAGGTTGCGCAACCTTGAAGCAATCATCCACAACCTTTGTGCAACCTTGCGACAAACTTGTGCAACCTTACGCAACCGTGCGACAACCTGTGACAAACTTGTGCAACCTTACGCAACCGTGCGACAACCTGTGACAAACTTGTGCAACCTTACGCAACCGTGCGACAACCTGTGACAAACTTGTGCAACCTTACGCAACCGTGCGACAACCTGTGACAAACTTGTGCAACCTTACGCAACCGTGCGACAACCTTGTGCAACCTTGCTGCAATCACATTTTGGTGATTGCATTTTCGTAAAGGGAATACAGTACACAGACTTTATAAGTAGCTCAAAATGTGAAATCATCCAAAAAAATCACATCGGGACACATTTTATCATGGTATCCATCATTTTTTAGACTAAGTCGATATCCCGGGGCCCATTTTGGGACCCGAGGTTCCCAAAATGTCTCTAAACATTTGATTCTGGAATTATCCATCATTTCATTCATCAAAATAAAAATAATAAAACATAATAATAAGCTTATTTTAAAAAAAATTGTCGGCTAAATCACGATTATTTAATGCACATTTAATGTGGAGATTCATTTGAAATTGATTTATTTTGTATTTAATCTGTGCATTATATTTACTCTTTCGCTAAAATGTGATTCTTCGCCGGGTATTTTCATTTTCGTAACTGATGTAAGCTCTAGTTTCGATAGATTGGTACCAAATCTATAATTTGGGTATCGGGTGAAAGTACTATGTTGGAAGGGAATCATTTTTATGGCCCACTTGGTCCCACCGTCCATGGACTCACTCACATTTTTGGAGACTCAAACTTGTCCTTATATTAGTCGAGAAACGACTAATATACTGTATTCGTCCTGTTTCTTTCTTATATTAGTCGAGAAACGACTAATATACTGTATTCTACCTGTTTCCTTCTTCTTCTTCTTCTTCTTCTTCCGTCATGGGACCTATAGCTCCGTAACCATTGAGCCGATTTTGACCATATTTGGTCATAAGTACCCTTATGTGCACCACTACTCAGGTTGTAAAGCATAAGGGGTCAAAGGTCACACAAGGGTCAAAACGTGATTTTCACTTAAAACGCATTTGCAATTTATTGAAATGACCTAGGATCGTGAGAATTGGCCAACATATTCCTTTTGACCGTACGCATATATAATAGTTCGGTTTTTTAAATCGAAAAATGTTTGGGGTTACTAGGGGTCAAAATGTAAATTTTTACTTCATTCACTCAAAACCCTACTTGTCCGAGGGAAAATGACTGATGATACTCAGAATTGGTCAAAAGATTCCTTGGATCCATGTACATATAGGGTGCTTCTCCACTAAAAGTGAAATGTCAAAGGGGTCACAAGCGGTCATTGAACTTTACAGGGGGAAAATATAAGGCATGCTCAGATTTTGACCGGGTTTCTTAAATTTTGTGGGCATTGATAAGACAAGAACAAAAGTCAATCATACCGTTCAGGTCAAAGGTCAAGAAAAGGTCCCTAGGGGTCAAAATGTACATTTTCACTCCGCGCACTCAAAATGCTACTTGTCCGAGACGAAATGACCGATGATTGTCAGAATTTGTCAAAAGATTCCTCTTATCCATGTTCATATAGGGTGCTTCTCCATTAAAAGTGACATGTCAAACGGGGTCACTAGGGGTCATTGAACTATACAGGTGTAAAACTGAAGACATGCTCTGATTTTGACCGGACTACTTTTTTCTTGTGCGCATTGATAAGCCAAGAAAAAAAGTCAATTATAAGTTTAGGGTCAAAGGTCAAAAAAAGGTCATTAGGGTTCAAAATGTATTTTTTTAACTACTTCAGGGCTGAAATTTATAAAAACAATTATCAAATATAGTACAACTTAAGGTTATTGCCCTTTGACAACATATATCAAGGTCAAAGGTCAAAGCCCTCGACTAATATCCGTGATCTAAGATCACAATTATCTCTAGTTCTTCTTTCTTCTTCTTCTTCTTCCGTCATGGGACCTATAGCTCCGTAACCATTGAGCCGATTTTGACCATATTTGGTCATAAGTACCCTTATGTGCACCACTACTCAGGTTGTAAAGCATAAGGGGTCAAAGGTCACACAAGGGTAACTAGGGGTCAAAACGTGATTTTCACCTAAAACGCATTTACAATTTATTGAAATGACCTAGGATCGTGAGAATTGGCCAACATATTCCTTTTGACCGTACGCATATATTATAGTTCGGTTTTTTAAATCGAATTTTTTTTGGGGTTACTAGGGGTCAAAATGTAAATTTTTACTCCATTCACTCAAAACCCTACTTGTCCGAGGGAAAATGACTGATGATACTCAGAATTGGTCAAAAGATTCCTTGGATCCATGTACATATAGGGTGCTTCTCCACTAAAAGTGACATTTCAAACGGGGTCACTAGGGGTCATTGAACTATACAAGTGTAAAACTGAAGACATGCTCTGATTTTGACCGGACTACTTTTTTCTTGTGCGCATTGATAAGCCAAGAAAAAAAGTCAATCATAAGTTTGGGGTCAAAGGTCAAGAAAATTTCACTAGGGGTCAAAATGTAATTTTTCACTCCATTCACTCAAAATACTACTTGTCCGAGAGGAAATGACTGTTGATTGTCAGAATTGGTCAAAAGATTCCTGGTATCAATGTTCATATAGGGTGCTCCTCCACTAAAAGTGACATGTCACACGGCGTCACTAGGAGTCATTGAACAATACAGGTGTAAAATTAAAGACATGCTCTGATTTTGACTGGACTACTTTTTTCTTGTGCGCATTGATAAGGCAAGAAAAAAAGTCAATTATAAGTTTGGGGTCAAAGGTAAAAAAAAAGTCATTAGGGTTCAAAATTTATTTTTTTAACTACTTCAGGGCTGAAATTTATAAAAACAATTATCAAATATAAGATATTATAAGGTTATTGCCCTTTGACAACATATACCAAGGTCAAAGTTCAAAGCCCTCGACTAATATCCGTGATCTAAGATCACAATTATCTCTAGTTTTATGTTCTCTTTGGAATTCATGACATTGCTATGAAACTAAGAGCTAGCAAAAGTGGTTCAGAAAAGTCGCATTGGATCTTTTTATTTATGACTAGCAAGTAAACAACTGTGGTATTAATACAAAATCCTGAGAGTGGTATATACGTACTAGTCTCAGACAAAATCTTCGTCGGCCATCTTAAAAAACAATAATCACATTGGTAATTTTGTTTTTCTGTGTAAGCATGTAAGGCTACCGGATTGAATTTCATCCGAATAATAGATGCATATGGGTCAAGAAACAGGTGAGCACTCATTTTTTAAGTTAAACCTGTCCGATATGTCCGTGAAAAACCGAATTTAGACATTAATTATTATGTTAAAATTAGTCACATGATAGCCTTGTCTTTTTGGTATGGTTCCCCCTTATTCATTTGCCTGAAGAAGTACTGAAAAGGACTACGTGAGCTCATGGTATCAATGAACTCAAGTCAGCCGATTTGCTTGAATTATAATTGACTATAACTATCCGCATTCATTAACGTAGGCAAATAACCTTATAAATAGCGTATAAATGACAACAAACACCAACATATTATGCCAGTGAGAAGAATGAGAGGAAAATGATTGATGAAATACAATAAATACAAACACAAACCACATTTTAATTCCATGTAATTCGGGGTCTACTTCTTTATGCGTAGAAACTATCGTAGGGGCGCACCACTGTACATCCTAACACATATACCTAAATGTGAAACAGAGAACGTGCCTTGGTTACGGCCCAAAAACATCTTAGTAACGATTAATTCTGGACCTCAAAAATATGCTCATGCAGTAGGTATCAATATAATACACAACTTATCAAAATTTCCTTCAACCAACGTCCTTACTTTTCAAGATTCTTGTGCCACAAAAAATACGATAAAAAGCCACGATAAAAGGCAGTAACTGGTCCGTGATAACACAACACATACGGACAAAACCCCTTAAAAATGGCTACAAATGGAGATGATCAGAATCATGCTACCAAACACAGTATTCGAGACTTGTAGTCATCTCATAAAAAAAAGATTTCCATGGGAATCCGAAGGACAATCATTCCCTGGATTTGTGATTTCCTCCATAATCGTCAACAATGTGTGAGATACAATGCTCTGTCCGAATATGTTACACTTCGTGGTGGGGTTCCTCAAGACACCAAACTAGGCCCCATTGGTTTCCAAATCCACATTAATGAAGCCGGTGAAAATGCAAACTCGAGATGTTTAAAGTATGTTGATGACTTGACATTTGCACATAATTTTACTTGTTCTGACTATCATTCTAGACTACTGCAGGCTGATCTTGATGAATTTACCAAGTAGGCAAAGGATAATATGCTCAAGTTGAATCCCTCCAAGTGTCAGGCCCTTCAGGTATATTTTGACAAAACTCCCCTGAAGTTTGATTTAAGAATCGGTACCGATCCACTCCCCCGTGTTCCACTCCCCCGCGTTGCTGAAGCCAAGGTTTTAGGCCTGTTTCTCCAAAACGACCTTAAGTGGAATACACAGGTTGACATTATGCTTAAGAATGCCAATGAGAGGTTGTTCATGCTGCGGACCCTCAAACGTTTTGGTTTTAGCAGTAAGGAGCTCTGTGTTGAATACGGTGGCTATGTAAGACCGATTCTTGAATACGCAGATGTTGTTTGGCACTCAACTATTTCGTGGTCGAGTTGGGACCCCTTTGTGTGACATACAGGCTGTCCCAAAATGATTAGTACCCATCGATGCCCAAAGTTCAATTATTTTTATCATCATCAAAGTCGATGGGATTAGGTCCGTTGTTTTTACATCATCTTTGTAATACTGTACTGTTTTATTAGAATTTTAGATCATGAATATCGGATTTATCAAACTCAAGATACACTCCATTATGTAGAACATGGTGATTTCACCTTTTTGACAAAATGCTATAAAAAAAAATGTGTGTGATAGTACAGCTTGTTTGAAACTTGTGTATTCTCATAATCTCTTGCCTACTCAATATAATCTTGGTTGTCTTTCTGTTGTAACTGTTATTAGTTATGGGTGTTCAAATCAGTACTTAAATTCTTCTCCTTAATTCAATTTAACGGGTAAAAGAAGTTTTTCACACTTGAGTGACCGCATGCATTGTTTTAGGGACTTCTTAATGAAGTGGTATTTGGTGAATCACCAGTGGCTTATATTTCATTTTCACATTGGAGAATGGATTTTTTGAGGTTAAACACTAAGGGACTATATCATTTTTACCATATTTGTAGGAAATTGCATCCCCAATATGAAAAAGAAGTCTAAGCCACTGCTAATTACCCATAACCACGTCTTTACCTGTTTAAATGTCCCTTAAGTTTAGCCTCAAAACTAGCTCATTATAGAAACAAAGCTTGGGGTCGCTCATGCGTGACGATCATTTTTACTCTTCAAATTGAATAAAAATGAAGAAGTATTAATGTTGTGAACAACAATATGATACAACAGCAGTTTAAAATAGAAAGGAACCAAATATATTAGCAGACAAATAAAAGAGAATGTATTAGTTTCTTTCAAACAAGCTGTTTAAAAACACATTTTTTTGCACTTTGCCAAAAAGGTGAAATCACCATGTATTACGCAATGGAGTGTAACTTCATTAAAATAAGTCCGATATTCATGATCTAAAATTCTAATGAAAGGGTACAGTATAGCAAATATGATTATAAAACAACGGATCTAATTTCATTGATTTTGATGATGAAACAATGTATTGCACTTTGGGCATCGATGGGTACTAATCATTTTGGGACAGCCTGTATGCTAAAAATGGAAAAATCACTTGGCCTTGATTTTGCTTAAATTTTTTTTTAGCATTAAAACTATACATAGGAGTATAAGGAAAGTATACATTTCCTGAATGCATACAAATTTCCAAATCTCACAATGACAATATCAAGGTCATTATACAGGGTGGGTAGATAATATATAGGGTGCAAACATCAAGAAATGCACTAAAAATACAAACAAATTACTGGTCATTTACATACCTTGAAGATAAAATTATATTTTTTTAAGCTGCATAATTCAAAAGTATACACTAGTATTACAAAGAAAAATGTTGCCACTTTTGTCTTTAGTTATAAAGGATACCTTATACAGGGTGGTCAAAGTTTGCAACACTATAAGTATGTGAAAACGTATTTCTGAAATAAAGTTAACCGTTATCATAAGTTAGTGTCATAATAAATTTTAAATTTATGTTTGGTAATAATATTGCATCAAACACAAACATATGACCAATAATTACCATGTTATACAGGGTGTAACAAGCGAAATGCACATGTATGATCTAGTACTCAATCCACGCGTTTCTTCACTTTTTTGATTTAAATCAATGCAATGATATCAAATGAAATAAAACACATATAAAATGAACATTTTACAATTAGAAATGTTGCCTGAATATACATACTAAATTTAATATGGCAAATCACATCATATACAGGGTGTTACAAAATAAAGCACATGCGATCCAACGGAGCGCTTATTTTTGAAAACAATCTATTTTCTTCAGTTTACTGCCATAACAAGTTTTGAGCATGGATAAAATAAATTAGTATTCAGTAATTGTGCAAGATGCAATGTAGGTACTTTTGTCCGACAATGATCAACAGAATATTAACAATGACACCGATGGACTCTCGCTACGCCCCGTAAATTATTTCAAAATTGATAAAGATGTCACAAATTCTGGACAAATTTCAAGATTGCGCGCATGCAATATGCACACCGTATATATAGTATCGATTGGGACGTTAAAGCACGAGATGTACACTCGGGCTTTTTGAACTCACTCGGCATGCATGCAGTAGAGCGTGCATACCTTGTAATTTGTAAGCTGTCATTTGTCTGGTTATAGCAAAGTAAACATACCACACGTACAGAATATTTATACTGTTTCACTCCATGAAGTGGTTAATTTATTTTAAGATATTATGCACAAGTGTATGAATTGTACGGAGCGTTTAAAGTGCCTTTAGATGGCTACATAATTATCTTGACAAGTCGACATATTATCAACGTTATGTTGAGATAGTCACATATTTTTTCTCACATTCTTCACTTAAACAGTTTTATTAGTCGTCATGATGATATAGACTATCTTGTCAAGTTGACTTTACAAAACATAGATGTCGTCATGGCGAGATAGGTTAACTTGAAGAGTCAACTTCACAAAAAGTAGACGTCGTCATGGTGAGATACAATATCTCGTCAAGTCGACTTCACAAAAAGTAGATGTTGTCATGGTGAGATAGATTATCTTGCCAAGTTGACTTCATAAAAATTGAATGTTGTCATGGCAATATAGACTTTATCGTCAAGTCGACTTCACAAAAAGTAGATGTTGTCATGGTGAGATAGATTATCTTGCCAAGTTGACTTCATAAAAAGTGAATGTCGTCATGGCAATATAGACTTTATCGTCAAGTCGACTTCACAAAAAGTAGATGTTGTCATGGTGAGATAGATTATCTTGCCAAGTTGACTTAATAAAAAGCGAATGTCGTCATGGGAATATAGACTTTCTCGTCAAGTCGACTTCACAAAAAGCATATGTCGTCATGGTGAGATAGATTATCTCGTCAAGTCGACTTCACAAAAAGTAGATGTCGTCATGGTGAGATAGATTATCTTGCCAAGTTGACTTCTGCGAAAGATGATGTCGTCATGGTGAGATAAAGTATCTGGACATGTTGATTTCATAAAAAGTGGATGTCGTCATGGTGAGATAAATTATCTCGTCAAGTCAACTTCCCAAAACGTGGATGTCGTTATTTCAAGATAGTTATCTTTCTAAGTCGGCTTTGAAAAAAGTAGATCTTGACATGTGAACTTCCCAACAAGGAGAAGTCGTCATTGGACGATGAATTTTCTTGTCAAGTCAACTTTACAAAAAGAGCATGTCATCATGGCAAGATAAATTGTTTTGACAAGATAACTTGGCAAGATAATCTTTCTCACCATGACGACATCTACTGTTTGTAAAGTCGACTTGACGAGATAATCTATCTCACCATGACGACATTCACTTTTTATGAAGTCAACTTGGCAAGAAAATCTATCTCACCATGACAACATCTACTTTTTGTGAAGTCGACTTAATGAGATAATTTATCTCACCATGACGTCATCTACTTTTTGTGGAGTTGACTTTTCAAGTTAACCTATCTCGCCATGACGACATCTATGTTTTGAAAAGTCAACTTGATAAGATAATCTATCTCACCATGACAACATCTACTTTTTGTGAAGTCGACTTGACGAGATAATCTATCTCACCATGACGAGAATATACTTTTTGTGAAGTCGACTTGACGAGAAAGTCTATATTGCCATGACGACATTCACTTTTTATTAAGTCAACTTGGCAAGATAATCTATCTCACCATGACAACATCTACTTTTTGTGAAGTCGACTTGACGAGATAATCTATCTCACCATGACGACATTTACTTTTTGTGAAGTCGACTCGACGAGATATTGTATCTCACCATGACGACATCTACTTTTTATAAAGTCAACTTGACAAGATAAGATAGTCTATATCATCATAACGACAAAAAAACTGTTTAAGTCAAGAATGTGAGAAAAAATATGTGACTATCTCAACATAACGTTGATAATATGTCGACTTGTCAAGATAATTATGTAGCCATCTAATGGCACTTTAAATGCTCCGTAGAATTGTTATCAGTATAAATAAATAAATCGGTATACTTCTAATCGGTACACAACAGCCAATTTCTCTGACATTCTATCTAGCATGTATCGTCAATGAGTGATGTGAATGAAGTATTTCATTGCGTATCTGTGAGATTAGCTCCTCACTGCGATTCCTCCTCCTCCTCCCCAACACTCCTGTTTACTCCTCAACGGTACATATCAGCCCGATCTCTCTGACATTCCACCTAGCATGTATATTGATTATCAATAAGTGAAGTGAATGAAGTATTTCATAGCTTGTCTAGAGATTGGCTCCTCCTCCTTCTCCCCAAGCACCCGTTGATCAATTATTTGCTCCCAATTAAAACTGAAATAATTAAGACATTATTTTGTGGATGGTATGGAAAGAATATTTATTGTGCTTTTTAATGACACCAAATTGGTTATTTTATGATGAGAAATATAGAAACGGTGATATCATAAACATCATCAACGGTGTAAAAATGTCACAGCTCCTCAAAATACGGGGTTCCAATTCGTGGCACACGACCTTCTGTCAAACAATCAAAGGACTTGGAATCCATCCAAAAAAGGGCTTGTAGAACCATACTTGGGAATAAGTATGAGTCTTATGATGAAGCCTTGGGTAATTGCCATTTTGACACCTTGTCTGGAAGGAGGGATAAGCATTGTCGAAGATTTGCTGTAGGGCTTACTAAAAATGAGAGGACAAATCTCTCCTCCCTCCTTCCAGACTGGAGTGTCATGACAGATCACTTCGTAATAGTGGCAACTTGACCCAATTTCATTGTAGGACTCAGCGTTTCCAAAATAGTCTTGTTCCTTATTTTGTCAATATTTTAAATTATTAGGTACCCATTATCTTTTACGACTGGTCGTGCAGTTATGTTCCATGAAGAGTGACATTTTTTTGTTTCTTAATTTGTGAACATTTTATCTTTAATATTTCTTTCTTTGTAAATTGTGATTCAATCCTACAAGTGCAATATTTTGATGTTTTTTAATGTGCATTTTTATATCGTAATTTTAATATTGTATATTTAGCATGTAATTTGGCCTGCGGGCCACTAGATGCTTCTGAATAAAATACCAATAATAATAAAATAATACATGTATAATACAAATGTTATGTTCACCCTTTTTTAATATGTCTAATAAAAACCAAATTTGCTATGTATCTATTTATCAATACTTTTATTTTGATATTTTGTATTCATTAGAAGGCGGTGGAGATGCTGAAGACTCTGTAGAGTAAGTTTGAATTCAACAGGTGTTTATCTGTGGTGACACAGGACTGAAGAAATAATTGTTCGCAGAATATTTGAATTTTATATGTATTTTTCATCGACATATCATATAATCATCATCATTGGAATCGCAAATGCAGTTTTTCAGTTGAAAGTCCAATTCTTGTACAATGGCCAAAATGGGATTAGCACTCTAGTTACTGAATTGTACATATCTCGGGAATTATGCGGGACCATTAATGGGATGAAGTGTATTAAAAGAGGACTAATGGGGCTTATTAACGATCTATATTTTGAAAATAAACACACATGGGATGTATTCTAAATTAATTGTGTCCCCCATGGGGCACTCTTTGTTGACACGTTCTATACTTAATATCTAAACCGTGACTGTTTTAGATGTTGTGCTGACAAGGCAGGTGCCCTCACGGCTCCAGCACAACACCCAGAGGCTAATAGTCCGGCAGGTGGACCCAGTGCCAATGCCAATGCTGCTGTGTGCTACTTTTATCGAGCTGCACAATGTATTGTATGCCGTAAAGGGTAAGTCATCACTAACGTAGTTAGCCTACTATAGGTTTTCCCAGTTAGTTTAACACTTTATTCATTATATTTCATATCTCGTTAAGTTTGAATTCGTCCCAAAATTGTGAAGGTTGCATTTGTTAAAGTAAATTTCGTCTTTGGTCAAGTATATTCATATTTTGCGCAATGAATTTCATTTAATGTTCATTTTATTTCGTCCTAACACACTTCCATTTCGTCTGATACAGCGGTAACCTACTAATGTATACATTTATTTCGTCTTTGATCAAATAGTTTCATATTCAGTTCACTTTATTTCGTCCCATGTGGAACGTCCTGCCTAGAAGCATGTAAAATCCAGCTATAGGCCTACACGTTTCATATATATATATATATATATATATATATATATTTTCTTTCTTTTGATATGAAATGTAGATCTATTCGGATCTGAATCAACAAGGCAAAAGAACACATGTCGGTGGTTCAAATCTAACCTGCAATAATATGTAGGCCTATTCTTCTAACACTTGACGAATATATGTGATAAAAGTATTAAAAATAATGAACAAAGACGAATTATATTTGTGCATAGACCCGCTACCCATCAGGTGATACGAATTCAATCCTTCCTTGACGAAAAGAAATGACCAATGAATTAAATGAAATGGTCATACTTTGAAATATAATGCTCATTGACGAAATTTATCTAACCAAATGCGTAAGTCAGATTTTGGGGACGAATTATAACTTAACGAGATATGAAATATAATGAAAAAAGTGTTAAACTAACTGGGAAAACCTATATTAATGGACATCAAACTAGGTATTTGAAAGAGGGTAATCATTGGTTATGAAATTAAGAACATATAAAAAACCCACAGTGTAAAAAACCACAGTACCAAGAAATGTGACTGTTTACATTCGACAATTTCGTCACTCGATTCTAATATTACGGATTCATGGTATAGGCCTATTATACATATAAATTGGAAATCTAGTTACAAATTTAGTAACGCATTAATACCAACTTGTAGTCGTTTGTTTAGGATCATTTTGTATTACACTCCAACTCTAAATCTCATTGCGTGGTTATGGCAAGCTTTTTATTTGCTACGGTTCCGTGCCCTGTATAAAATCCAACTTTCTTGACCACGTCTTTGATGACATATAAATCATCCCCTCCTTTACCATTTATCTGAGTTATTTTACACCAACTGTGTCTTGCCAGCATGCGTGCTACCATTTCCACTGCTATCATAGGCATAGCTCAAGGCTCTTTAGTGTTGGTGTAACTAGAAGCTATATATACTACTTTTGAAAATGTTCGTGCGATAACATATTCCAACTTTTAATTTCAATTTGTCATAAAAACTAGTGCTATATCATATTTTATAAAAGCAAATGTTCAAATTTCGAAGGAAAAAAAAATCACATTATATTATCCAAAGAGCAGATTTTAGTTTTTAAACTAGCCCAAATCGGGCGGAAAATCACCACGTGTGGAAAGTCATGTGGCAATACTGCAGCCCCTCAGGCTTGTTTCTAGTTCCACCGCTGCCACACTCAAGGTCCCCCAGCATGCGGTCAATGGTTGGATGGATGTCATTCTTGGGTGGAACTTACTAATACTAGCGTCATGGCCAGTTTTCAACCTATCAAACTTGGTCTCAAACCTTACAGGCAACTGGAATGTAATGCGAAAAACCCCTTTGTTTTATGTACTGAACTCTTTTGGCCCAACTCTCAGAGACTCCCATACCGTCGAACCAGGTTCGATTCCCGATAACGCCGATTCCCCCTTATATTTCCCAGATGTTTACACCGCAGTGCAAAATCAGTACGTATGGTTCATACGTATTAGTGACTTGTACGTAAGACTTTCTATGATAGTCGACAAAATAATATTCTGCGTCACCATACGTACAAGCACCAAATATTTCCATAGGTTAAGTTTAATTATCATTTGTACTTGTAGGCCTATGTATATAATTGTGATGCAAGATATTACCTGTCAACTACTTTCTAAGTCTTGCGTACCAGTCACTTATACGTATGAACCTTACGTACTAGTTTTGCAGTGTTTCATTAGCTCGATACGAGGCCATTGCGATTAAAAGCTCACAATCCTGTATCGTCTACTTTCAGAGACAAAATACAGAAATGTTGCACAATAGCTACCAAACAAAAGGACGATACTAAATTTGGGGGACCGACACCTGAAGGAGAGTATCTTATTGGTATGCGACGCGAAAATAAAGGCATTGATTGGCACAACTTGTATCAAAAGAAAGCTGATAATTCTGGTTATTGGCCTTATGGTGAGCCGGTAATTGGAAGGTATGTAAACTGATAATACCACGAGTAAACCACAATGATGCATTTAGCATACACTGCAAACATTAATTTGTCAATTGACAAGAAAAAAACTTGTGATGCGAAAGGTCTAAGATGACGAACTTTAACTTGTCACACAATTTATCATGTATGCATTAACTTGTCATGCAATTTGTCATGCATGCATTGTATGACTAACTTCAATTTGTCACGTAAAATGGTCTAACACGACAAATTGTTCAAATTATTTGTCACGCAAGAAAATCATTTTGTCATGCAAGAAATGTGATAACCAACATCCAGAACTATAGGCCAAACAGTTTAAGCATGACGTGATGCATGGCCGTACTTGTACTAAGGCTTATTAAAGCTATATGCATTTTCGTACGAGTTTTCGTAGTTAAGCTTACACTTATCATAGGTGGGTATATAGCTGACAAATCTGCAAATGTCTTACTTCTGAGCTGGCTATCGTCTGCAGTTTTTGTCAAGTGACAAGTTATTAAACAGCAAACATGACAATTTAGATTTGTCTGCATAAGACCACCCGTGACTTGTTATCTGAAGCAAGGTTGTGACCTCCCTGATCCAATTGGCGGTGATCTTTAATCAAAATACCGAAAAAGTGAAAAGCATTAAGAGGCCTTCAGAAATTCTGAGAAAATGTCTTTTAGTATTCATTTTTATTGAATAGTTTAAAGAAATCATTTCATAAAAGGATGTCTACATATATCATCTATCTAAACAAGGTAAATATATTTTATTTTTATATTTACTGAATTCTCTCAATGCCCCTTTAACTTTGTCAAAGAATTTGTCACGGAATTTGTCAGTTGCGAGAATTAATTAATTATGTTCTAAGAAGTTTGTCAACAAAGTGTGTCATACGTATACTAACTTGTCACACAATTCGTGGCCTCATGACGATATACACTTGTCATTGACCGATTAGCTCGTATCGTAAATTTGTCAATCATTCAAACTTGTCATTCACTAATTTTGATTCGTCATGTTATTGAAATAGTTTTCTAGCATTATCTGTCTAGCATATTTTCTCTTCTTTCGTGTTCCTTTAGTATCTGATAATTAAGCCTAATTTAAAAAACACCCCAAAACAAACATAAAACCAAAACAACCGATATGGTAAGGAGGATTTCACCACAGATTCAACGAAAAGCAGTAGAAGTTATAAACATGCGGAAGATGACAACCTATGTCGTGACCAATCTCACATGTGACAGTTCCTTCCATACAATTTAACTTCATTGATTGCTTCTTTAAAATTTTCAGAAATGTGATGGGTCTTCATCCTGGAACACGCAGTCTGGGATGCGTGACAGTGGTGAATAAGTGTTGGAATGCTCTGGAGAAGCTTGTTTCTTCCGGTGACATGGTGTACAAGGGGTACATCCGAAGCCACTATGATGCATTTCTATACGTTGTACCATAAAGACGTCACAACTAAATTATACATTGTACATATGGGTGATAGCGTAGGCCACGATGACGTTAAAAGCTGCGTTGACTGAAGGAGGCAAATCATCCAAGTTTCGAATCTCGAAAATACTTATTTTTGCGAATTAAGAAAACGAACTTTCAATAAAATAAATTTGATTAAAATTTGCGGCGTTGCTTGCTGCCTGAATGCTTAGTTAGATGTATTCTTATCTGTAGAACATTATTGATCATAACATGCCACCCATTTAATTCTCAAAATACTCGGAGAGACAGCCTATTTGGTTCGTTAAGAGGTAGGGTATTGTGGTATACCATCAATATACAAGCTGAGTCTTATTCTCGACCTTTTCTATAATCCAAGGGTAGCTTTAGCTTGTTCCACAATTAGTTTTCGGTGAAACTGAAGAGAAAAAGGACAAAATAATACCACAATAAATTAATTTGATTATCTAGGGAAATGGAGCGATATGTCTTAAAGTTTTTAAAATTCCCGTGCAATGAAGAATATTAAATCTGGCATGTACCCAGTGACATCGTTTAGCCTTAAGACACGTGATTATTATTTGTTTGAACGTGTTCAAAATGCCCAGCGTCACATCAGTGCCTCGTCACATCAGTTAATACCAATTAAGTATATGACGGTCTAACAAGAAGGATTCTTTCAATTTGTTGACAATTGGTCAATGAAAAACTTTTCAAGTGTACGGCGTGCTTGTCATCCAATATAATCTACTAGAAAAGTTACCTGAGAAAAACATTTCGTAAAACATTTCGTTACATAATGTTTATCAAAAGAGTACAGCAGAATGCTGTGGCGTGTATCTATAGATGGGGTGAGAGGTGACGTATGCGCGTGCATCCTGTTTTGTTTAGGACTCGTGCTTTTAAAACTCGCGCCAAAGCATTATAAAGGGCAATAGAGGGTATGCAATGAACTAACCGGAACGGTATAACAATGGATCGGGAAGCCATTATGGAAGTCGGGCTAGTCACGTATTCGGATTGACAATTACATTTCCCGCTCGAAGTGATCTGAACTGACCAAATCAGGTAGCGGTATGGTGTAGAAGTCCCAAGTATGCAAATGAGCTCACTGAATACAATGTCATGCTCTACCACACATCTACCCAGTACTCAACAACGGAATAAATCTCATTATCCTCATTTGCATACTTGGGACTTATAATACACCATACCCTTACCCCAACACTTATAAAACTCGCCCATTGCTTGTGTGGTAGATTTCGATCACGACAGGATCATGCGCAGATGCGATTTTTGTGTAAGTGGTCTGTGATTTTGTCAATATTATATTTTTACTGTGATTTGTCGATCTGCATTAAATGCAAAAAGTAACAACGCCCCCGGCTGGACTCGAACCACCAACCTTTCGGTTAACAGCCGAACGCGCTAACCAATTGCGCCACGTAGGTGATCATTTACTAGGCTGTTTTGGTTTGTCAGGTTCACCCGTACACTTCCCCGTACACTTTCTTGCAAAATCGGGCATCGTTTTTTCTCAAATGTTGCTTGCATATTGCCTTTGCTGTCGCCTTTAATACATGTGCTGTCACTTGAACTTGGAACCAACGTTTAATTTGAACTGTCTATTTTCAATAAAAAATACTCCAATACGGGAAAAAAATCAGAAAAGCTCACAGACAACAAATAAGAACATCATTTTACTCGACCTAGAATTTCAATCAACGGATTTCAATCATCGGCAAAACCCGATGATGTGAGTGACGTCATTTAATGAGCTCATTAGCATAATTTATGTCCGTGAAATATACAATAGGGTTTTGGTAGTGCCCAAATCATATTGTTCCGTGGCATCCATCTTGGAGGCACAATTCAAATGAGGACACAGTGACGTAGCATTGCATACTCTCTATAACGCCTAGTGGACAGTGTTGTGGTCATAAAGGGTTCAACAAAAGAAAGTATACCACTTTGTTTATGTCATCGTAACTTTCAATTTGTTTTTGTCCAAACAGGCTAGATAGGCATTTATTAGATAACGATTAGCACCATTTAATGGAAAATATCCCATTTTCAAAAGTCGCATTTCCAATACACAGCACGAGAAGAATAGGCCAATTGTTAACACACACATATGCCGTATTTATCCCGTACTGATCACCGCGCATATCCCTCAATGCGCGGGCTAATTCAAATGTAAATTGATGCATGGGTGAAGGATTTGAATGTAAAGGAATGTTATGGATGGGGAGAACATGGACAGATTAACCAAATCTTCTCGTGCTCTGTATTGGAAATGCGACTTTTGAAAATGGGATATTTTCCTTTAAATGGTGCTAATCATGGTTTATCTTTGTTGTTAGGGGGCAAATTTGGTATCAAATTATGCCTAAAAGATTTATCTAAATGCCTATCTAGCCTGTTTGGTCAAAAACAAATTGAAAGTTACTCAAAATGACATAAACAAAGTGGTATACTTTCTTTTGTTGAACCCTTTATGTTGTTCCCTCAAGCATGTATCGACAGTTCAGTCCATTTGACCGTTGCGTTTGTTGATAAACATTGCTGTCACCCCGTCTATACAGGACAAACAAGTTTTAAGGCAAGTTCACAGTATTTCACACAAAATAGGAAAGTGAATAGAATCCGAATTTGTAAAGTTATATAATGTTGATATCAATTTAAGATAATACTTACTTTACCAGTCTCTGTTGTTGGAAATGGCTCTTCGACAAAAAGCACGTATTTCGGTACAAGAAAAGAAGAGACCTATGATCATGATTATAAACAAGTATCATGTCAACATGTTTATCGAGAGATCTTTTTTTACTTCGCTTGTCGACGTGGCTGATATAACGAAAATATTTAACACGTCAGGACATGCCCAAATTACATGTATGTCCTTTTCGACAGAGCGGTTATTTACATAGTTTTTAGGTACCCGGTACTTGTAATCTTGAACATATTTTGGTTCAGCAAATATTTCCACTTTACTAAACATAAACATATGAGGATTTAAACAGCAATTTTCGCAAACGAACCAAGCGCGGTGTATTTCTTTTTGTGATCATATTTCTAGATATTATCTGTTGAAAAAAAATCAAATACATTTGTCGCATTCTGGTTGCATATCTCTACTTACTTTTCCCGCGCAGAATTCTCTCAAATCGTCTGATGTAACCGTACCAACTGCGGATGAATGTAGTCTGAAAAATAAATAAAAGCCGGTCAATTGTATTATATTATATTTTTTACTGAATGTAATGAACATTCAACGTGATAATCTTGACCGTTGGCTGTTCAGTGGAAAAACAGCATTTACAACTAGAAAATAATGGATCGTAACTTGGGGTGAATTCAACATGTTCATGTAGGTAGGTGACTGATTTGTAAATTTCCAAATGCTTCCAAATCAATTCGCAAAATATAAGAAATGTTCTGTGTACTCAAATTGCATTACAAGTACTACAAATATTAGATGACTCTTTACCCATTTTGTGTAACATTTTCGTCGGGTAAATGCTGTGAAGAATTTTCCAATTAAGTGCAATTTGGAATTGTTTGCAAGATAGGTTTCCAAATGAACATTAAATTCGGAAAACGTCTTATCCAGAGGTTTTCGCAAGTTGGGGGAGAGGCAATGGATTTAAAAAATATCCTTTCTGAACGTCTTTAACAGGACAAATATCAATCGGTATGCCATTAAAAGAAATCTCTGAGTCAACATTGATGTTTGGATTACGCATCGATTTCCAAAATACTGGGAGAGCATTACGAATGACATAATAGTCTAAAAAAATATTGTTTTTATTCGGCATACGATCGTTGAAACTGTCAAGTGAAAGAAGATTACCCTGGTTATCAAATAGCGGGTGTAGTCTAATAATGCCAGCTTTGATCCACTTCTTTAAGAAAAGTGTCTTTTTATTAAGCTGAATTGAGTGATTTGCCCTACCTGATACAAGCACATACTTCCTCTGATGCCCGTTCATCTGGGACTCCAACAACCTAGCAAATTGAATAAATAAGTGAGAAAGAATTATTCTAAAGCACTCAGATGCTCCATAACGCTTGGCGCAAGCGTTGACAGGTTGCGTAATTTCTTCGTGTCGGAGCTATAACTACCAAAGAGTTCAAGCGTAGTGGAGTATGCTGAGCGCTTTACGGTAAGATAGAGCTGTGGACTTCAAACTCTCGGCTCCAGAGTAAATGTGACTGTTATAATCCAGACATTTACCATTATGACGATGAAGAAACATTTTTATTCACAACTCATTAACAGTCCGTGTAGCGCATTTATTAATCGTAAACCACATTTTACCACAGGGAGAAACCTATGCACTATACCAACACTATACACTGTATACATACACTGTGCATAATGTACTTGCGCACGCCCCAATCCGAGGACATTAAATTTGTCTTCACCAGCCGGAAATGTGAGGACAAAACAAAACGTGAGGACATTTTTCAACAGTTTTAAACTGATGTTCGATAAATATTACACACACCATAGTATACATGCGTTTCTCCCTATATTCAAATGATGATTACGGTAAATAATATCGCCGTTTAGACTTCCAGATTTTGAAAGCTTACGCAAGTTGGTAAGGTCTAATCCTATAATGCATTGCATGCGAACTTTTAATGTTGCTGTCGCTTTTTTCTCATCTTTTATGCGAAATAGGATTTACTAAATATTTTCCTAATAAAATATCGTGTTAAATTTAAAATGATTGAGGGATAATGTTATCGGTAAATCAAGTGAATGGTATCGTTTAATTTGAGAATTCTATAGTAATTAAAATGCTACTGTTTAAACTAACACATTAACTTCACCTATAAAAGTTAATAACTCACTGTAAATAAATAGTTCATTTAGACTTAAACATGATGCACAAACAATATTTTTTTCAGATGAAGAAAATGCCCAGCAAGAATATACAGTAAGGTTGCCGAATTCGACATAATTGTTCAATGGAACATTTCCAGATCCAGAAAGGTCTTACTAGAAGTTGAAAGCATTCGATAATGGAAAGCTTCCCAAATCTGGAAATATGTCCGGCCTGCAGGTGTTAAATGGGATGGAAACGGCCAATATTTATGACTTTTATTAATACCGGGCTTTTTATCGGTACAATACAACTGTGTATAGAATTAATTGAATTGTTACTCGGATGTGACCAATATTCTAAAAATATTGCCATCCAATATCTTTTTATGCGGCGCAAAAGATGTGCGTTTGAGTTTAATTATGCGCAGATGATGCGCATTGGTGCATTTTTGAGATCGGCGTTTCAATCTCGTTGAGATTAAAAGGTCAGTTCGAGCTAATTGATTTATTTTTCATCAAAACAGTCTGTTATATAAATAATGATAATACTATTGAGTGTCTTATTTTTGGAAGATACAAGAATATATTGCATTTGTTATACAAATATTCTTGTATCACCCTCATATTATATAAATATTCTGTAATGATCCATATACTGCTTGAACATTATGCTGCGTGAACCCACAAATGATTTCTCAAGCGTAATAAACAGTCTGACCAAGTGCCAACTGATTCGGTGCACAGTAGATTGTACCATCTATAAAACAACAGGGGTCTCGATAAACTCGTGAAGCAATAGAGACTTTCACTATTTTGGATTAGCTGCCATTTTGGAGAGAACACTAAACTTGATTCAAGTAACTCTAGGCTATATTTCAAGTAATCTTAACCTTTCAAGTAGAGGTTATACTAATTTGGAGGTCATTCACTAGGTTGTTTTAAATGAGGAGGGTTGTGGGTTCGAACCGTAGGCCTATGGCAAACATTTTTGTGTTGGCAGCTATTCCAACACACCGATCTCTCTATTAACTTACCATGACATTGTTGACTGCAGGATGTTGATCCAATACTTTCTCCAAGTCTCCAGGTGCTATATTGATTCCTTCTTTGATAATACGTTCCTATGTCAGTGTAAAGAATGAATGGTTGGAATTGGAAAATAATAAGCCGTTCTGCAAAAGTTGCAATCAGCATTAAAATTCACTGACGGTTAGATTGCGACGTAGTCATGGTAGCGATCGACACATTGCAACAATGAGCGGCTGAAATTAGCTCCTTAGCCTCATGAATAGGTGCCTTCTATGCCAGTATTATGATTAAATAGCTGCTGGAATTAGCCTCACAGAATAGGTATATAGAATAGGGGCATATAAAATGCCAGTGTTATGATTAGTGAGCGGCTGGAAATAGCTCCCTAGCCTAAAAAAGAATCGGTGCCATCTATGCCAGTATTATGATCAGTGAGCTGCTGGAATTAGCCTCATAGAATAGGTGCCATATATGCCAGTATTATGAGCAAGAGCGCCTGGAATTAGTTCATAAACCTCATAGAATACTACGTACATAGCGTTTAAACACACGAACAGTATAACTAACCAAATAAGGTATTTGCATCCGTCTTTTGACCATTTACCCTTAATTAACTTTAAACTTTGAAATAAAAATGTCTTCGTGTAATACGATGTTTTCTGATCAGAAATATTTTTCTTTAAAATAGAAATGAAGAGAAATGAAGGAGAAATAATGGAACTGTGAAATACAACGCACATTATATAAATAAATCTTTAATTGTTGCTTTATTTGACATGCATGTTGTCAAAGAATAATGACAAGGACTTACAGCCTTTCTTCCTGTTATCCTGATGTATCCATGTTTGTCCAAGGTCCCAATATCCCTATGGACAAAACATATGATTATAGTTATGATTGATATTGATTATGAAATCAATCCTTTATGAGACTGAGGGATTTTAGAGGCACTCTTTATATTCTATAAGGGTGTATGCGGGGTCATAGTCATGTGTAGTCATATTATGGTAGGAAGGGAAAATGTTGAAGTTAAACGCTTTCCACTCGACAGGCGTCTGCAGACGACAGTTCTAAAATTTCACAAAATGATTCAAATAATCTAAAATATTGAATTTCTTTACTATATAAGTCACCATGTGGATTGCATTGAGATTAAGTACAAACATGACTTGAAGTCAGTCAGTAAACCTTGAGATAGACCTTTAAAGTTGGGAAAGGATGAGGGTCTTAGTGTCTTTTGTTTTGATTTGTTGGGTCTGTTATTTGATCACTTTTTTGCTATGATTTGTTTTATATCAAGAGAATCCCCATATTTGTATCATTATGTATGCTAAAATGGGGTGGGTGAATTACTGCTAAAGGTGGTTAACCACCCGCCAGTTTGTGTACTGCTCAATTTGCCAATGTCTTCTGACCTGGTGCTTCTAAAATAATAACAAAACACATTGGAGTTATGCAACTCAACTTTGGAATGCGACAATTTTAAGGATGACCTATCATGTACTATAGAAAACATCAAGTTGAAAATCGGGCCAGCAACCAGAACATCCACCTTTTTAAAGTAAGTCGTTATTGTCTGTCGTGTCTATGGTCACGCGTTATGAACTCGCCTCCCAATAGGGTGGTGCCGTTACATTTTTTAGCTTCATGCTGTCATTTTCCTCAAATATTTTTAAAACCACAAAAGCTATCTCAACAAATTTGGTATCATTTTAAAGCCCTAATAACAAGCTATCTGCCTGCCAAATGGCATTGGTATAGCTAATACAGAAAGGGAGATACAGCTGCTTGATGTTTTGGGACCAGGGGTGGTGCTGGAAGGGGTGTTTCTGGAAGGGGTGCTGCCTGTACAAACTCAATGGGGATAATCCCATGCTTTGTTCTTTTTACAATAACTAGTCATCCCCTAATGTTAAAAACACAATTTTGGTCCCATTTCAAAGGATATTTAGTAGTCATTAAGTATGTGGTTCAATAGACTTGTCAACTATTATTAACAACTAATTAATTATGGATAAGACAATGATCATCAGCTTTCTTCCTATTCGCTACACAGTCAACATGAATAATCAGCCTTAATTTACCCGATTTATAAAAATGACTATAACAGAAAAAGTGTTCAACCTATGATAGCAAAAGTATACATTTTTGGAAAGCTTGTAACTAGAGGAATTCAGAAATGCAGTTTATATCATGGAAGGGTTCATCCTTAAACAAATATTTCTGAAAATTCTAAAAATATATAAAATAACAATTTGAGATATTCACTAGCCGGTATAATTACCATACCGACGTAGTAACTTTGACAAATTTATATCATCTAATGGGTAATTTCATGAGGAATTCAAATATGTAAACAAAATAATGATAGGGATAGGTATACAAAATATATGGATCTCAAATGAAAAATTAAAAAACTCTGATATTTTCCGAACATTTCCGATCATACCATTTTAGTTCTTGGTCGTACTATAATTTTAATGACATATTTGGTTTCCTCATGCAATTTCCCTTCAGAAAATGTATACTTTTACTACCTCAGGGGGGTATACAAGCAAATATAAATGTGTAAAGTTAAATTCATGTCGCGAAAGCCAAAATCCGTGTGTAACGCGAAAGGAGGCGAGCTTAAAACACATGACCCTATATCTTACCCGGTATGGTACCAGCCGCTGGGAAGCTTAGCTTGTCTTGTTTTTTCTTCGTCTCCCCAATATCCACGAAATAGTACTCCAGACCTAAAACAAATCTCACCCGGTGTATTGATAGGCAGTATTTGTCCATTGTCACCGATAATCTTCACCTTAGGAGAGCAATCATATGATCGAAACACAGGTTGTTAACATTCTGGGAACCATTTTTTAGTGTGGTATAAACTGTATACCGATGACGCGTTACTACGTAACAGGTATTAACTCCAAACACGGTATCGGTCTGGGTCTCGGTCGATAGGTCTGCATAAACAAAAGTCATGAATGGATACTTACGTTACCGACCTATTGAGGTTCTGTGTGCTTCAGTGCAACAGAGCATACATTTCCAAATATTGAATTATAAATATAGTGCCTCCTGAGTGTTGTACAACCATGAAAATGTCGATCCTTAGTATGTGTATCATATATTATATGCTTAAAACCCTTGACTGCACACTGCACACTGCTGAATGACTGCACACTGAATGGCATTTCTTGTAGCGCGGATTTCAAATCATTGGTTCCTTAGTGTGAGCCCAAAGAAGATTTATTGATGTACCCCATCATTTTTTTATTATTATTTTTTTTTAAATTTTATTTTTACATAATATTATTCATCCATGTTGACCTTACATCACATCACAAAAATGTTACATAAAAGAAGTTTCAATAAATGGTATAGTATACAAATGTATCATCATATATATCATATATATCATATATATTATCCTCCATACAAATATTTCATTATTGACACATCATGTCAGCTTTAAAGCTTTACGTAATAACTTACATTAATTACAAATCATTGAATATTTCTATTTATGATATTAAATAAAGTAATATAACGTACACTATCATTACATTTTAACATGAACAATTAAATAACCTTGCGTATTTTTAATTCAGATTCGAAGAGAAATAGCAGATTTGGGTGGTTACCATATCTGAATTTACTTATACAAAGTTAAGCAATAGCTCCAACATAGTTGATGTAATTGTTATCAAAAATCTTGTAGTTATGGACCCCAAAAATAGCCTTTTCAACATCAAATTTAAAAACAAAGCTTACTTTTGCAGAAACGACATTTTCTTGCGTAATCCCAAATAACTTTAACTTTTTTACAGAAGTAAAAGAAATGTTCTGTGTAGTCTATTACATTACATGTATTACACATATTGGATGGTTCTTTACTCATTTTGTGAAGCAAAATTTTTGTTGGGTAGATGTTATGAAGAATTTTCCAATTGAGTGTTATCAACCTTGCTTCATGGGTGCAGTTTGGGATTGCTTTCTAGATAGATTTCCAATTGAATATGAAATTCGGAAAACGTCTTATCCACAGGTTTTGGCATATTGGGGGAGTAGCAATGAATTTAAGAATTTCCTGTCTGAAAATCTTTGTAGAACAAATATCGATCAGTATGCCATTGGAAGAAATATCTGTGTTGACATGGACATTTGTATTGCGCATCGATTTCCAGACTGAAGGTAGAGCATTACGGATGACATAATAGTAAAATAGGATATTACTATTGTTCGGCATACGATCCTTGAAACTGTCAAGTGAAAGAAAATTACCCTGATTATCGAATAGCTGATGTAGTCTTATAATGTCAGCTTTGATCCACTTTTTTATGAATAGTGTTTTATTATTAAGTTGAATTGAGTTGTTATTCCAGATAATCTCATTGCCCATTACATTAACCTCAGACTTATGATACACTCTTTTAGCCGTGAACCAAGTCTTAAGAACGTTGGCATAGAAATCTGACATTTTGTTTATAATAGTCATACAATCAACATTAATATTTTTACTTGAACAATTGCAGTTAAAAATGGTTGTGCCAAAGCCAATTTTATTGATATTGTATAGCGCAATATTTTTCCATGTTGCAACATCATTATCAACAATTTTCTTGACCCAAGATAATTTTAAGGAGTCCAGGAAACTTGAAACATGAAACATTTGTATACCACCAATATCGTAATCTGATATTGCCGTTTTCCTCTTAACAGCTTCGTTCCTATTCCAAATAAATTTAATAAACATTGTGTTGATTTTCTGGACAACATTATCTGGAATATGAATAGCAGTTGCTATGAAGGTGAGTTGGGATGCCAAAAGGGTTTTAACAATTAAGTTCCTGCCAATCATTGAAAGTCCTCTCATCTTCCATGCACGTATCGAGCATTCAATTTTTTGCATTTTGTTATCCCAATGACAAGGGATTTTTCCAAGCGGAGTGTCGGGGCTAAATGTGATACCGAGAACTTTGATTTTATTGTCCGGAGAAATTTTCCAATTGACATTACCGTGTTTAAAGGCATTATTTTTAGAGACCCTATCCAAATGGCATCACTTTTACCACGGTTAATGTGAAGACCAGAGATTTTGGCAAACTCTTCTAATATGAATAAAGCATGGTCTAAAGAATCTGTAGATTTTACAAAAATGGTAGTATCATCAGCAAAAGTTGAAATTTTAACTTCATTCCGGGTGTAACCTGCGAGCGGGAGTTTAATACCTTGAATTAGGTTGGATTGACGAATTTTACAAGATAGAAGTTCAACACTCACTACAAAGAGTAGGGGAGCCAAAGGGCAGCCTTGTCTCACACCACACTCTACGTCAAAGAACTTGGAAATATGACCATTGTTTATGATACAGTTTGATGTGTTTTTGAGAACAGCAGTAACCCATTGGATAAAGGAACTTCCAAAGTTGAACTTCTTAAGAGCATAAATTATAAAATCACGTTCAATACTGTCAAATGCTTTTTTGAAGTCCACAAGCATTATACCTGGGATATCATTATCATCAACATATCTTAGTATATCTTCAATTAAACGAATATTGTTATGAATACTACGACCCTTAATAAAACCATTTTGATCATAATTGACAAGTTTTGTGAGAACTTGTTGCAGTCTAGTAGCTAGAGACTTGGTAACAATTTTATAATCAATATTCAGTAAAGTAATTGGACGCCAATTATCTAAGCTGTCTCTAGTAAGCCCTTTCCCTTTATGGAGCAAAGAGATAATCCCCTTATTCTGAACTCTGGTTAACGCGCTTTTATTATACGATTCATTAAAGGCGTCAATAACAAGTGGACCAACTTTGTCCCAAAACTTATAGTAAAATTCAGCTGTTATACCATCATATCCAGGACTTTTGTTGTTAGCCATACCTTTCAATGCATTAAGGCATTCATCATTTGTTATAATACCATTACATAATTCTTGATCGGCGACACTTAATTGTGGAGTGTTTACATTCATAAAAAAATCACTGAAACTGTTATTTGCTGTTGTACCCTGAGAAGTGTATATCTCAGAAAAGAAGTCAATTTCTTCCTCCAAGATTTGATTTTGATCAGTGATAATATTGCCCCGAGAGTTACATAATTTGGATACCGATTTTCGGTATACATTACTCTTCTCGAGATTAAGGAAGTATTTTGTTGACTTTTCACCTTCTTCAATCCACCTCTCTTTTGATCTTATTTGTAAACCCTTCATATAATGCTCATTTACTATCTCGTACTGAAGTTTCAGATTGTTGTAAGTTACCTTACCCTCATCATCTTCAGGATGTTTAGCAACATACACGTAAGCTTCTTGAAGTTTCTGTTCAATGTCAACCAGTTTACACTTATCACTAACATTAGAGCCCCTTGCAAAGTCCATACTAAAACTACGAATGTTATTTTTACAAAGTATCCATAATTCGGCACGAGAAAGGGATTGACCATAAGTATTGCTACACTCATCAATCATTAATAATATATCCTCAACAAATTTCTCATTACTTAACCATTTGTTGTTGAATTTCCAGTAGTTACTACCCTTATTTATCTTATCAAATGAAATACGCATGAGAACCGCTAAATGATCTGTTCTGGGAACTGTAAGAATTTTGACCGAGTCTGTAGCTGCATCAAACATGGATGGTATGAACCAGTAGTCAAGTGTACACATAATATGTGGTTTGCTTTGTTTCCATGTGTACCTTTTGTCTTGACCGTGCTTGACTCTCCAAATATCCACAAGTTCATGATCTTGAATAAAATCTTGAATAATATTTGCACAGGCTGGGTTAGGTTTAGAGCCACCAATTTTGTCTAGGTCGGGGTTTAGCACAGTGTTAAAGTCCCCTCCTATAATCGTGTGACCATCTGTACTTTTATCATTAATAATGTTGCCCAAAAATTGTTTACGATCGTTAATATCATTTGGAGCATATTCCACAGATAGTACAGAGTATCATTAATATTAATTTGTACACCCAACAATCTACCATCTGTGTCTCCATGTACTTTAACACTCTTAATATCGATCGTGTTTTTAATCCCAATCATAACACCACGACTATATGGTTAGAACCATGGTTGGCAAAAAACGTACCACCCCATTCTTTCCCCCAAGCATCAATATCTTTATCAGTACAGTATACTTCTTGAAGGAAAACAATCTGGGAATTATGTCGATTAAACCAATTAAACATGGATTTGCGTTTCTTGGGGTTCCGTAATCCCCGAACATTCAGTGTAATAAAATTATAACACATTTGAAGTACTCCTGAGACATGTTAGCCTCATGGAATCTATATACAATAATAATAATAATAGTAACTTATAAATACCATCAACTATCCAAGACGAAACAGCAGATAAAACATTACAATGACTAGCCAGGGCAATGGAATTATCTTGCACAATATACTTGATAAGAATCAATCGTGTATGGCCTGCTTGAAATGGTAAGTGGAGCAGCTGATCGAATGATCTGTTATTCATGGAATTCGAGTGTAAGCCTTTTGTCTGAAACATATGTTTTGTATATGGATCATAAACAAATAAATGACAATAATAGTAATAATACAATGTTACCAGGGTTTTGAACCGATAACGGATATTGATATACTTACGATATAAGGTGTCAACATAGTTATTGATAAAATTGAGAACATGGTTATAGATCATAATATCAAAGCGCTTGCATACATGACAATCATAAAGGCTGTTATATCATACTAAATACATGTATAAGATATATGTTATACACTGGCACTCATAAGTATTACCGCAGTGAATATATCCTAGAAATTCCATCTTCTATGAACAAACCATTGATGATTTTCACTAGTAATGACATTCTATGTCTGCATTATATAGTTCTTCTTCATAAATTCATGTTTGTTATAAGTTATGTTCATCAGATTTTCGACAAAACCCTATAAATTGAGACAAGTCTAAAGCTACACAGTGAAATCCCATAGACATTTGACTCATTATATATTCATGAGCTCATTATCGCCGTGTAACGCCATGGGATATATTTACTTGCAAAAATCTTCTCCAACAAATCATTAGTTTTACATTATTTTATAAAATCTCAGCACGTATATTTATTATGCCAGGGACTTCCAATACTCATTAATACCTTGAACTCGGCTCATGTTTTGAAAATGTTACTGGAATCTTCCAGAAAAGCTAATATTTCGAGACATAACTTTATTAAAGTTTTGGTTGTAGAAGGATAACTGTCGCGTACTGGGAACCAGCCAATTTTTAAAAAAATACTTGCAGCAGCAATTACAATGTTACATACAGGGGTATTCTGTCATATTTAAATGTGTGGATAGAACATGGGCTATATAAACACTTTGAACTGATGCACATGGTATTTATACCAAGCACACAATACATTTTTACACACCATTGAGCATGTTGAGCTCGTCTTGGTGAATATGTCTGGTTTAATTGCAATCTTCGTATTTTTTTTACGTAGTGACACCCCCTTAGTGAGACGGCTTATCAAGTCCGTTCAGAAAAATTTGAGACCAACCAAGCCTGACCTACGCTATTAGAAAATATTAATCACCGAACAAGTTTAGTTATCGCATGATCCAGCATACATTATTTTGAATTGACTCGTTCAACTCTTTTGTTAGACTTGAATCGATCACCCTTTTAGTGCATTATTTTATGAATGGGAGTTGACTGTTATAATGTGAAAGATAGAGATATCGCCCATTAGGGTTGTTGCGGTGTCGAACATTAATACGGTAGCAGTTTTACGGGAGGAAATGACCAAAAAGTGGCACAATATTGACTTGGAAAGTTGACCTGGCAATGCTGTAGCTAAAAACATAGTAATGCAGCATTACTATGTTTTTAGCCCAAATGCACCCAAAGAGCTACCGTATTAATTTTCGACGGTCACCGCAACAACACTAATTAAACACATCTGACAATAAGTACGCGTTGTATATACAACATGTAATCTGTTGGGCTATGTTGCTTCACATAAATATGGCACAACTGAGAGACCGACTGACTGATTTCGTAAAAATGTTACGGTGACTGTCTTGCATGAATGCAAATCATTGTCGCGGTCATTTTAAATCCGGCTACATGTAGGCCTGTGTGCTGCCTCGCGTAAAATACAGACAATCTGCGTGGCTCTCTGTCGCATTTTCGAACACTGATTTTCAAACCAAAATATTTAAATTGTCTTTTACATTTCAGGATTTTCTTGAAAATTCAAATTACCGCCTCATCAAATTACCATGTTTTAGGCATTTATAAGTACTGGGCATCCTTTATAGGATATTGCATTTGTGAATTTAGCAATTAATTGTTAAAACCCTGACTTTTTACAAAGAAGGTGTAGGTAAGAGAGGATTTTCCCATAGCGTTACAATGGCGATAATGAGCTCATGAATATATAATGAGGCAAATGTCTATGGGATTTCACTGTGTAGCTTTAGACTGGTCTCAATTTATAGGGTTTAGTCGAAAATCTGATGAACACAACATACAACAAACATGAATTTATGAAGAACAACTATGTAATGCAGACATACACTGTTGTTACTAGTGAAAATAATCAATAGTTTGTTCATAGAAGATGGAATTTCTAGGGTATGTTCACTGCGGTAATACTTATGAGTGCCAGTGTACATACAATGTGGGAAATCATTTATGAATTTCTGACTTTCATTTATGTTAATGGTATTGAAAGGATGATTGAGAAACATACGTAAGTTTGTACACATATTCAATCCACGTAAATTGACAGTTTGAGAGACTCTCTTTGTTCAAGCAGTTAATAGCATTGGTCTTCACTTTTATAATGATGTATACATTCATGATGTTTAGCATAAGATGGAATGCATCTAAAAGTGTGAAATTCAGGTATAGTAAATAGACACACACATAAAATGTCACTTGCTCAAGAGTTTGGAGAAGAAACAGTCTCCTCTGTGTAATTGGAATCATAAGTGTTTTTCTTGTCTCTTTTGTCTGGTTGGGGATTTTTGTCAGGGGTTATTTCCTTTCTTTTTGTTGATTTTGATGGGGTGTTGGCAAAGTTAAGTTTTGCTTGTTTCTTTGCTGTTTTCTTTTTTGAAAGTTTTTCGCTAGTTGACTGTTGTTGTACTGGTGTCTGAAATTCTGAAGACTCACCGGGCGCGGGGTTCTTACTCAAGATTGATTGTACTTTTTTAAGGAGTTCTGGAGAATTTGCACTATCAGGATTTAAACAATGCTCTATTAATTCTTGGGCGAGAGCTGACGCTTCCGCGGCACGGTCATTTATTATCTCGTTACTTGGCCCAATGGCACTTGATGCATTCTCTATGGTAGGTTCGGGCGTCGGGGCCACTTGTTCATTAGGGCATTCATAACTGCGATGACCAAACATGGCACAGTTAAAACACTTTGGACCTTTGTCTCCTAGTGGGCAGTTGAACTTCACGTGTCCGTTCTCGCCGCAGAGGTAGCATTTGGGCGACGGGTTTGTCGGGCAATCAGAGATAGTGTGGTCATTACTGTGACAATATTTGCAGAACTGTTCTGGCTGGCCATTATAGTACAGAGTTATTTCTACATTTGTTAGAGCCTTGCGGTCTAGTGGATTTGGTATGTCCATCCATGAGTATCTTGGCTTGTCCGTGATTATTTGGGACACGTAGCAAAATCTGTTCCCCGTCATTAGATGGTGAAACTGGTTTCTATAACCTTGATCCTTTGACTTGTGTCTAAATATGGGGCTTGCCAATTTGGCAAAAGAGCTTACCCAGGATGCAATGTCTTCCTCTGAAACGTTCTGAGGGACTCCATGAATACTCAATCGGATGTTAGCTTGTGATTTTGTGGCGTTGCTGTAGTCAGCTATCTTAAAGCTCTTATCCTTGAGCAGGGCTGTCAACTTTTGGGATTCGCTGGGAGGGAGAGTAAAAAAAAATCGCACGGTCAAAAAAAATCGCACGGTCAAAAAAAAATCGCACAGTCCAAAAAAATCGCACAGTCCAAAAGGTAGGCCTACAGCCAGGGGCGGTGCCAGGTTATTTGTATAGGGGGTGGGGGAAAAATCAAGGTTAAAAAACTGAAATAGTGAGTGACTATTGTGAGTAACCAAAGAGGTGCAAAGCACCGCCCTCCGCGGTAACTAACGCGGACAGGGGGGAGGGGGGCGTCTGAGGGGGATGTGCCGCCCTCATAAATTTGAAGATAAAAATCAATTCTCGAACCCATTTGGGCAATTTGGTGTGTACTTTTGACCGATTTTCTATTGAAATGCCATCATTTCCAATCAATATTGGCTTTTTATCTAAGTTAGACAGCTATTTCATTATAGGCTATGCGAGAAAAAGGAAGTTGTGCCAAAAGATGATTTTTTCTTGATTTAAGTAGTATAGATCATTGGTTCCTAACCTCTTTGGCCCACGACTCAATCAGACATATTTGGTCAGAACCCTGACCCCCCAAAATGAATTGCGACAAAATTATCCCGATTGATTAAAACTGAAACTGTTAAGTCATATGATGCGAGCGTAGCGAGCAGACATTTTTGCGTATTTGAACGGTTCTTTTGGGTTTTTCTAAGCGTTTTTAGAACGAAATATGAAAATGGTTCCCCAAAAAGCTATATATATGACCCCTCTCTTTAGGTTCGTTATTTATTTATTTTCCGACCATGATTTTCCATACTATTTTCGACAAATTAGGTTTTGAATTCCCCGCTTGACGAAAGAATTTTACTAAAAACCTCTTAATTTCCTCCGAATAAGTATAATCCCAACCCCACCCGAATGAATTTAGTTCCGGGTTACCTGTTTCCGGAAAACATGAGCGCGAAGCGCGCGATTTTTTTTTCTCCCTATATACTCAGTTCTGGCTATAATTAATGTGTATTTTGGTTTGAAATGGGCTTTTAGAATGATATTTCTGGACATATGCACGCATAGCACACGAATATAAATGTTCTTGCATACGTACTCATTCATAATATTTGTAAAGAATATGGTTTCGATTCCTTCGACTGAAGCCTTGAAATTTGATAGAATTAAATATATAAACCCATGCAATGTCTATCTGTCAATTTCTAAGGGGTGCATGCCCCTCCAAGCTGGATTATATCAACCACCCCCCCCCCCCTACCCCCATTTGGACACGCCACTGATATCCCAAGTGGATGCAACTAGGCCTTTTCAATATACCGATAGACATCTGTTTTCCTTTCCTCTCTTCTTTCCCTTTTCTTTTCTTTCCTTTTTCTTTTCTTTCCCTTTTCTTTTCTTTCCCTTTTTTATTTGACTTATTTTTGAGGCGGGAGTTTATATATGCTATGCGGGAGTGCGGGAGAAAGAGTGTCTATGCGGGAGACTCCCGCCTAATGCGGGAGAGTTGACAGCCCTGTCCTTGAGCTCTATCGAATCTGTGGCTAGTACACGACCTTTCACTTGCGTCGAAGCCAGGTTTACAATCCAGTGAGGCTGTTGTTTTTGGCCCATGTACTGTACACCGAGAATGTCCGCTGGTTGTATTTTTTCCGTTACACTCTCGTTCACTGCATCTAATAGCGCTGATGCTACTTCACACTCGTTAGCTCTGGTACCGCGATGTGCGTCAATGCGTACCCATAGTTTAACGTTCGTTAATTGATCGGCCGAGTCGATATTGGTAGCTATGGCCGCCATATTCAAACGTTGTGTGGGGAAAATATACAGATGGCTGCTATCGGTGTGGCCAATTTTGAGGCAGGATTGTTCAACAGGAAGCTGGTCGATTTGCTCAAAAAGCAGTTATATGAAGACTAACAAGTTAGTGGTGTGATATAAGGAGCAAATTATGGAAGAAAAATCGTGATAAGATGGTAAAATATCGGCTTGAAAAATTATCCGGTGAGGAGCAAAAAACAGCAGATAGTGATGTAAAAATGTACCCCATCATGCTAACCGCCCCTACAGTACCAGCAGGGCTTATCACCAAAACAAACAGTGTCACACATGTGTTAAAGTAATTAACAGCTAGAGGTCGTCTGACCTCTATCATAGTAATACATGGTGCAGATAGGGTAAATAAACTTGGCCACAAATATGAAAGAAGTTGAATCCCAACTAACTAAAACTTGTATTTAAAAAAACCCCGATCTTTAAGAAAATTAAGAGAGGACTATATCAAAGACACATCAATCATATTACTTGCAACAGGATTTTCTTAAAGACCATCGTTTAACAACTTTATAAGCATTTCCTTGCACTGTAATGTCGATGGGAACCAGTAGACTGGTGACAGAAATCAGTGGTCATGTGATGAAAGTGAAACATCCTGGGGTGCATCAAAAAATCTTCTTTGGCGTGAGCATGTCCTTGAAGATTGCTTCTATTGCTTGCGTGCATGGCTGGACAAATATTAATAGACTTTTGTCAGGTCTGTGACAGTTGTACAGTTGTATGAAATGCATTGCTATTGTAAGAAAAGTTGCAAAATTAATATTATCTAAAGTTTTGATTAATATTACAGAAAAAGACAAATGAAATTCAGAAATGTGGCTTGACCATTTTATTAGGCATAATTTAGGGATTAATTTGAAACCTTACATAACTTAATTGGGCATACAAAAAGTGGTTTAATATTATTCTATTTAATGCCTAATTAATTTATTAATTAAGCGCATAAATTAATTACACAGCAAACATGTAAAAAACAAATGGCTTGACAGATTTGTGTGGCTAACCATAAACATATTTCTCTGTGATTATAATGTTTATTGCATGTTTAATTCATGATAAAAAGACAAAAACAGCATTTGTGTGTTTTTTAAAAATATACCAAATGTTTGGAGAAAAATATTTTAAATACTAAAGGGATATTGAATTATCTGCTAAGACCATTGTTTTGAGCACATCTTAACCTTTAATATGATACCTTGCAAGTATGGTTGGGATACATATTAATAGTATACTTAATAATGTTCACGAGTTTGATCATTAATAAAGCTTGATTATTAAAGACAGATTTGAGTTTTTTTCAAAAGTAAAAATAATTGTTAACTTTTTCTCAGACAGAATTGTTGACAATGATGGGAACTTCATATCCTATGAATTTGGTGTTAATGGCATGTATATTTTTTGCTGCAAATTACAAAAAGCAAATGTTAAATTTTTTTCTTCGTAATGTGCTAATTATATGCAAATAAGGTCAAACCATTGTTCTCTTTGACATTGAATCACCAAGCTGTATTCTATAATAAGATAATGTCTCTTTGTCTTACCTATGTTACTTTTTGAATTAGAGCGTAAAGTCAATAACATGCACTTTTGGTTATTGATGCTCTGTTGCACTGGGATAATATCAAGCTATCTGCCTGCAAAATGGCATTGGTATAGCTAATACAGAAGAGGAGATAAAGCTGTTTGGGGACCAGGAGTGGTGCCGGAAGGGTTGACGCCGGAAGGGGACGGTGCCGCCTGTACAAACTCAATGGGGATAATCCCATGGTTTGTTCTCTTTACAATAACTAGTCATCCCCTAATGTTACAAACACCATTCCGGTCCTATTTTAAAGGATATTTAGTAGTATTTAAGTAGGTGGTTCAACAAACTTGTCAACTATTTGTAACAACTAATTAATTATGGATAAGACTATGATCATCAGCTTTCTTCCTATTCGCTACACAGTCAACATGAATAATCAGCCTCAAATTACCGGATGACTATAACAGAAATTTTTTTCAACCTATGACAGCAAAAGTATACATTTTTGGAAAGCTTGTAACTAGTGGAATTCAGAAATGCTGTTTAGATCAGGGAAGGGTACATCCTTAACAAATATTTATGAAAATTCTAAAAACATATAAAATAAAAAATGGAGATATTCACTAGCCGGTATAATTACCTTACCGACGTAGTAACATTTGACAATTATATATCATCTCAAATATGTAAATAATGATAGGGGTAGGTATAACAAATATATGGATCTCAAATTAGAAATAAAAAACTCTGATATTTTCCCGAACATTTTGAATCATACCATTTTATTCCTCGGTCCTCGGTTTCTTCCCCAGCAGAAACACGTGTTTCTGCTGAGGAAGAAACCGCTAATAAACGCTAAGTTTGCCCAGTAGAAACAGGCAGAACCCGGCAATAATCGGTATTTTGGTTTTTCCAAAAAGCTTCACAAACCAGGTTTGGAACCGGCAATATCGGCAATAATCGGCGATAAACCCAATAGAAACAGAAAAGCAATTCTTAGCGGTTTGCGCAGGGAACCGTGTCACGCTGGGTTTTACACATTATTTGTAAAGCAATCTTTTTCAGGTGCTGTGGCATTGTTTGGTATAACAAAAGGTCAACTGTCGTGGCCCATCGACTAGGATCGATAAATTTAGCGGTAACTTTTCGCGAGTAGAAACAGGGTGGGGGGGGGGGGGGATTAAAAACTGACCGATTGAAACTTAGCGTTTGTTTAAAGTGCCCCAGCAGAAACACGCTCATAGACTCAGGGGATCACCATGAGTACAAGAACAAGTGCACATAATATTCATTTAATTTACACGACTTTATTTCAACCGATTCCGATAATTCATAATAACCTGACATCGCAGTAATTTACATTTTTGGGCTCTAATTTAAAGTATTTTGAACCCTTTTTTTATTTACCGAACGATCTTCTTCCTCAAAGCACTAGCTCATACACACAATAGTATGTATGTATTGCAATTGTTTTACCTCGCAAACAAATAAACATTGGTTTTTACCACGCATACATAGAAAAGGTCGAAAATTATGCCTTAGGCCAATTCCCTCCGCGACTGACCCAAAAATACAAAAATCTCTGGTCGCTATTTAAAAAAACCCCTTTCTGTTGATATCAAAAAAATGTCAATATTTTTGAATATTTTGTTTCTCAAAAGTGTAGAAATGTTTAATAATTATTTTGCGTTTTTCAAGCCGCAATCTATCGATTTTAAGGTCAACAATATTGCTCAAAAATCGACAACATTTCCCTTTTTATACATTGTATATAGGCTATAGATAACATTTTGGGAATAAGGCGACATTCCTTTGTTTAAAACTTCGCCTTATCGTCACATTTTCGCCTAAACATCGTTTAAACAAAGGACGGAATAAACGTTATTGTTCTCTTTCGCCTTAACGTCACATATAGGTGTATAGGCCAATGTCATAATGGAAGAAGTGAGAGGGAAAAAAGCCAATAAAGGAGAGACCTACCGACCATCCAAAGTTTTGTCCACTAAGGGCAAACAAACAAAAAACAGTTTTGGCCTTACCTCACTGCCCTCATCGGGAAAGTATGCTGGTGCTTCCAATATCTCCAATGAATCAGCTGGCGATTGCGCAGCCGCAAATCCCTCGGTTCCACCGTATCCAAGCTGCAAATGTAATTAATTATTTATTCATAAATAGTGAGAGATATGGACATAAGTAACAAAATAATACATAGAACAATAATAGATTATAAATAAATAAATAAATATACTTGTATGAATGTTAAGGTTTTTAGTTGGTGTAAGGCCAAATAAATAAAAATCATGTTTAGCGTCCCCGCCCGCTTCCTTTTAAGTGGCCGCCTCCTTTTTTGACGAAGAAAAAAAATCATATTTTTTGACTTCAGCACACCTTGTATAAAGCTGTTTGGCTTGTGAAATAAACTGATTCTCTACGTCTCAGAACTCGGGACAAGACATCATTTTAGTCTCAGTTTCTGTTTCATCTTGCCCATGGCATATAAGTCTAAGAAACCAATATGTAATTTCTTGAATCCAGGTGGCGGTCATTTTGAAAAAAGTAGGCAACCATCTTGGAAAATAGCCCGGCCAGCTATCTTGACAAAATGTGTCGGACGGCCATTTTGGAAAATAAAAATAAATAAAAAAGGGCCTCCTCCTTTTTTTCTTCTTCAAAAGACAGGACACTAAAAATGTTTTATTTTTTTCATTTTGCCCTAACGTGTATCTTAGCGAAATAAATATTTAAATGAATGAATAATTGTAAATACATTAATTAATAAATATACTAATGAATATAAGTTAAACCATAAATACTAATAAATAAATAATAAATAAATAAATAAGATAAATAAATATGTTAAACCATTTGGAATGGTATAGTTACTACTCCGAGTTTTAGGCTTGTGCGATCATGCCAGTTATTGCGAACGTAATTGTAATTAGGTTATGCCTCTGGAACAATTCGCAAGGTAGAACTTGTTTTCATGACGGCACTTGGAAACAAGCTTAGTTCTGTTATTGAGGAGTCTACTTTTGTCGCCGTTCATGATGTACAGTTTCCGTTAGGCAAGTAATTTGCCTAGCTTCCAGCATGTACCAACAACAATATCACCCAGGAATACATCGGACTCACGGAACTTCCCTTCAAGCTGAGATACTACAACCGCATGCAGTCCTTAAGAAATGAAAAAACAATAATACAGCACTGAGCTCTCTAGACACGCGGAGCAGCTAAAGAAGAAGAACCGACCATTCACCATCAAAATGGTCTATCATCACCAAAGCGCGCGCATACGTTAACGGGTCCAAGCGGTGCGACTTTTGCCTCGCGGAGAAGCTGTACATAATCAACGGCGTCCAAAAAAGACTCCTCAACAAATGATCTAAGCTTGTGTCCAAGTACCGTCATGAAAAAAACTTATACCTAACGAAATGTTCCAGAGGCATAACATAATTACAATCACGTTCGATATAACTGGCATCAACACCCACGTCCGCAATAACCAACGTCTTCCCGGTATAAAAAAGTAGCAACAGTACATTGTCTGATGATCGCACAAGCGTGAAACTCGGAGTAAGAACTACCGTTCCAAATGATGTAACTTATAAATTTCGCTCTGCATCTTATTCAGCACTCTGCCAACAGATTGCTTCACTCGTAAATAAAAATAACAAGTCGATAAATAAATATATTTAAAAAAAGAAAAAGAAGATCGATTAATAACTAACTTAATAAATGAAACACACATTACCATTAGGTATTTGGTGAGTTTTTCTGCCGCACTGTCCCGCAATGACCGAGGTATGATACTCCCTCCAGTCATACCTGAGGTAAGAGACACATCAAACGGAATCAATTAGATTCCTATTTACACAGAGTACCTTCCCAAGTTTGTATGATTCGTTTTCCATTTAAGGGGAGTAAGGGGTGAGAGCACATTCTAAAACTATTTTTTCTCCAATATTAAAGGTACTGTTAATGTTACTTAAAGGTTAAAAAATATCGCTACTTGGTGGGTCATGTGACCCGTTGCAATGGAAAACGCGGCCATCTTGGATCATCTTTTTTACTACGAGGACTCCTTGCGCGCAAAATATCTCAAAAACTTTTTATCGTAGAGTAAATGAGCAAGAGCAAATGAAAGCTGATTGTTGAATATTATAATGAACTAGGATTTAAGCATTTGGACACTATTAACTAGTGTAAGTATTTTATTTTAAGTAAATAATACTATTTTTTTTACGGAGATGTAAAAAAATATGTTCTCATAGGGTTAGAGTCTCCATTCGACTTCATTTTAAAGCTTATCTTATTAACAGTATTCCGGCCAGATTTGAAGGTCTTAGCCCCTTTAGTTTTCCAGAAATCCTGCGCGCACGGTCGCAAAATGGTCCAAATTAGTTACGGAGATATCTTCAGTTAAAGGTCGGGTCATTAGTAAATACGAATAATTAATACTCATTAAAGGTAACTATTTGTCATTTTTTTGTATCAAATTAACTCAATTTGATTTAAAAATGAAGTTTTCACTTATTTAAGGCATCTTAAAGCACTAAATGCATTAATTATTGGAGTAATCAAATAAAATATGACATTTTTGACCAGAAATGAGATACTTAAAACAATAGAATACATAAGAGTTAATGCGTTAATATTCGAAATTTTCGACTTCGCGACGGACTTGGACGCGCAAAATTTATTATAACTTTGCAGAGGAATATCCGAATTTGTTCATTTTTGAATTGTGATTTAAAGCCAAAAAACAAAATCCATAATATAAAAACTCCCAACCCCTATTTCCCCCTTAATCATTCACCATACGCTTTTCATTTTAACATTCTTAACAGGAGCATTAGTTTATGTACATGTAAAAATAGCTACGGCACATATACTTCTGGCCACAGAAAGACACACGCGGGCGCACTCCGATCATCTCACTGCGCATCCTTGAAAACTCTTACATATTCCGGGAACCAATCAGCGCCGTAGGCCCAAGTTTAACGCGTGATCAACCTATTGTGACGTGGGTCCCCATTTTAAATAAGTGTTACAGATAATACAGATAATGAGTTACATTAAAGTATCTTTAAACTATAGAGATAAAATGTATAATATAAAATGTACTTTTTTATTTGTTTTGAAAAAGCATTTTGATTTACAGAGTGCGTTTTAGCCATGCTTTAAAAACGAAGCACTTCTTTCTTACAAAAAAGGTAGTATTGAAAAATAAAGAATTAACATGATTAGCCACACGATAGGTTAGCCACACGATAGATTAGCCACACGATAGGTTATCCGTATTTTAGAAAACCAGCCATCTTGTCGGGGATATCATTCCGTTAGATTATAGGTATTTGATCGCTCGATTTATACTAGGACTTTACCGTCATTTCTAACTCAATTTAATGTAGAGCAGGCCGTGTACAAATCCAACCATTTTTTCTTAAGACTGTTCACGATTCACATCCAGGCGTAGATAGGGATATACATTATAAGTGGCTCTTGTTTCACCTTAAATGTTCATGAACGAGGATGGAGCCACTCTATGCATTATAAAGTGGTCCCAGCAGATAACTTCACTAAAAGCTTCATTTGGTAAAATACTTACATATTTCGATAGAAGAAAAATCATAGTCATCAATGTCAGGCATATTCAGAATATCGTTTAGATGATGCACCAGTAATACACCCCCAGAAGCTCTGAAATATGAATGCATGGAATGAATCTCACTACATTTCTCGATGATAAGTGAACATTCTTTAGGCCGCACCGCACTGCTACACTAGTACGTATGGCTCATACGTATAACTGACTTGTAATTAAGTAAGACGTATACGATAGACGCCAAAGAAATATTTTGCCTCACCATTAGTACCGGCACCCGTAAACATTAAAATGAGACCAATGAAACATTTCTATATGATTATGGTATAATTTGAATTGGTCTCAATTTAATTTTCATTGGTGCCTGCAACTCGCCTTTTCTCCATTCTGGTCGTTGTAATCGGAGTTGTCATTTTCCAAGGCTATGGTCTTGGCAAATCCGGTGAAGAATTAACACAAAGACTGAAGGCGTCAGCATTCAAGGCTATAACATATCGGATAGCTTCTATCGTATAAGTCCAACGTACAAGTCACTTCATATGTATGAGTCATACGGACTTGTTTTGCAGTGCGGCTTTAATAAAGTTCAAGATTCATGTGGCGAGAGGAGATTCTTGGAATTATTATTTGTATTTAAGGTGAGGCTGAAATTACTAAAAAGACAGTGGGGTGTATCGTAATTTATTGAGGATAGTTGCCGTGTTTCCTTACTGAGAATTCCAGGTGTGTTTCCTTACTGCGAAATGCAGGACATTCCTCAACCCAACGTAAATTATCTTGAAGGGTCGCGAGTCAAATTTTAACCAAATCAAACTACTTGATAATACGGCGAATCAGGACTCTAAAAGTTCAGCAATGAGTGGTTCACGAAATGAATGAAAACTACCATACCCAATTGACCAATGTTTTTGCGAGGGATTCGTTATAAATTAAGTGCTTCGGGTGTTTCTTAATAACGAAATGTTGAATATAGTTTTTAATGAAATCCACACTACTATTGAATAACTTCTAGTCATACATCACGTAGAGACATCTGATCAATGTAGTTAGTTACGTGATACATGATTAAATGCCAAAGGCTTATACACTTTACAACGAGCTATAAAACACACAAACTCCAATAAATAGCAATCGTACAGCGGCTGAACCAATGGATGCATTTTGGCTTTTTAAAACCGCGTTGCAAAAACCTTTCATAAACTGCCAACACAATCAATACCAGACTTGTTTGAGGTCTCTAGTTAATAAATTACCGTTCATCCCGCATTGCGTTGGCTACCATTCTTGCATCGTATACTGGGCCTACAACGATAGTGGTTGCAACCTTCATCATAGGGGTGAGAGCGCCCATCTGAGCGCCTGCTCCGCCAAACGACATTATCAATAGGTATCTAGAATCCTTCAAAACAATAACATGACATTATTACACATTAAAAGCCAATAGGAACCAGAACACTATTACTTTAAACGTAGAATATATCGGGTCGTATTCACATGTTAAACGCGGTTTTAGCTTTAAACCGTGAACGCGGTTTTAGCTTAAAACCAATGATACGTGAAAAGTGCTTCCCGTAAGACATTTCGTGATATCCATCGTGTTGGAGCATATGCGATTGGTAAAGTCATTTGGTTAATGTCTCCTCGATAAGAATATCGCTGTTGGTAAATTTAAATAATGTGCTAATTAGCTTTAATTAAGCAAAATAAAGTGCCAATACCTAAATTGAGTGCAGTATGTACTATTCTAGCAACACTACTCTATTGAAGTTATGGTGAACCCATTAACGCGTGTCTTTGTGTCGTTATTGAATTGAGTTGCCACCTCGAGTTCGATTCCCATTGATCATTAGTATATTTGGAAGAAACAGACGCGAGCTCGTTTTAGGAATATTTACTCCGGTATGCAGCTATTCGCTCGTAAATCCAAAGTCATTCGTCTTAGCATACTGTATTTAACTATGTGTACCGAAGTGTGGCACGGAGACTCCCTGCATTGTACGCCAGTTAGTTACGGACGAGATTGGACTGACATTTGTCTGAATAATTTTAGAAGCCCGATCAAGGCTAGTTGTCGATAAGGCCAATTCAAATTCTTAGTATGCTGTTTCAGGTTTGAAAAAGGGACGGAGTGACATTCAAAATTAATTAATTCATTATCTTGTATTGCCTTTATTCATTTATTTATCAACGCATATCGCGGATTGTGCATTTAATTATTTTATAACATATTAATTTCATATCCAAGTAATAAAACGGGGTAGTTCCTAAATAAAATAAAATGATTAAAATATTTTGCAATTCTCCGTTATTTTGGACGTGGGTGAGAAACATTTAGGTCTTTAAAAAGGTCTAAACTCGAAATTAATTTTAATTGATCCAACACCTCACTATATTGATCATTTTTTAAAAAATTTGAAATGTGTGTATTAATATTGTTTATGTACATTACTGATTGATATTTAGTGAATAATTTGTTTCCCATAGGCCACTTATGTATTTCTGTAGCAATCTTAGCCACATTATATTATTTTGATTGCTCTGGTGGGTTTTTAATGTTTGGGTTTTTTTTCAGTTGAAGATCCTAGAAAAACCCAAAAAAATGGGTGAAATATAATGCCAAGATGGCAATTATTTAAAGAGATAAATTTGTCTTTGTCGATAACTTATAAATATACCCAGCTGTAGGACTTGGTACCGTAAATTATCATCATCACGACAGTGTTATGGCGCATAGTTTTCAGCAAATACGCTCAAAGCAATCATACTGACTGACATTTTCCCGCGTCCGTTGTTTAGGTTCTCTAATTGATTTCAATGACCTCAATAAATGTATTTTTCTTTTGTTTAGATTTGATATTGTTCTCTATGTCAGGGCTTTTATATTATTCTTAGGTCACTTTCATTACCACTTTTAACTCATGCCTATTTGTGTTTCTTGTATATTTTATTTTGCATGTTTTCAGAGTTGCATTCACTTGAACCATAAAATAGATTGGCCCATTAGACTATTGGCGGGGTTACCAGATTGATTTATATAATCACTCAGCTCATTTACCTTGTATATAGATGTTTGTTGGGCTATTGTTGACATTTGCTCTTTTTATGCACAAAATACCAAACAAAAACAATCAAGGTTATCGCGTTATACCATAGGCCTACATTGGTGGATTTTTGTTATTCTACAATAAGAACTATGTGGATTCAAAACAGCAACACCCCTATTTAATTTCCTTTTGGTACCTATGCTGTTGACATGTTAGGCGTTAGTGTATGATATCAGGTATGAAATCGATTTCATTGAAAACTTGTTTAGCCAATATCATTGGTTCCAAAGCAAGGAAAGGCAACCCATCAGCCCATTTCAATAGCGTCTTTCCAAATAATAAACAACGGATAAAGAAATCGATATAAAAATGACGTTCATTTGAATGGACAGTGATGCTACATTTGGTATGAGCTATAACTAAGTTCAGGTGCTGATGTGTTTTTTTATTTTACGTAATTGTCTGGGTTAGCACACATTTTAATATGCCAACAGCGGTATTCCTATCGCAGAAGAAAAATACTACACGATTACATGAATCGCATGTTCCAACACGATGGGTATCACGGAATCTAAAGGAATCTAAAGGACACAAGAACAAAACACATCAAGGACCAGAAGCCGGATACAAGCAATAACAACAACAAAAAAGGGATAATAAAGAGATAAAACTAACAATAAAATATGCTATGGCAAGCAATGAGAATTGCTATGCCTCAAATACAACAAACAATAGCACCCAAATATGCACTGGGACAAGTTACAAAAGTTGCTGTGCACTAAAACAAACGAAATATAGAGAGACCGACGTTTCGAGTGGATGAACCACTCTTCATCAGAGACACATATACATTTATAAGTAGTAAGAACTATAAGACAGTGAAATAGACAAGTACACCACTATACAGGATGAATAAAAAGACTGCACGAATTGAAACTAAATTTATATTTCAAATCTTAAGGAAGCAAAATTTCATTTTATATTTTACTAAACGTGGACCCTATAATTTGTGAGACTGTCAATTATTTTCCTTTACAAATGTGACTGACTCTTTAATATAGTGCAACTGATCAAGAACTTAACTATTAATCATGTAATGTTTTAACACTTGTGTGTGAATATTGCCATAAACCTGCATGTAGTAAACACTTGGAATGGTGAAAAAAGGGGGTCAGCTTACAAAACTTGTCACATTTTTCTTATTTATCAGTCGATTTCTTTCACTTTTCGGAAGATGAACTAGACTAATATGCTTTTTGAAAAACCAGAAAAAAAATCATGGTTCAATGCAACCATCAAGTTCAAAGGGCCGTTGAAATTCGTGTACATTTTGTTTTGGATTCATAGCACCATTTCCCAAGTGAAGTTGCCTAATCCAATTGGTTGTTAATCGTGCGTTTGGAAACGGAATTTGCATTTCACACTTGTTCAATTCGAATATATGCCCTTTTTGGTTTTTACAACATGAACAATGTGATGGCTTTTACCATATTGATAACCCTGGGTGATATTCCTAGCTCTAATCATCCTTACATATTTTTCGGGGATTTACAAGGTTCAATAGTTTGATATCAAACAAAAATCAGAAGAATTACTAGCAATTTAAGACTTACCCATGGTATTAGGTTACCCTCCTTATCTTTGAATGAGAAAGATGCGATTGTTGAGAGGCTTTTATGCGTATGGGTAACACCTTTTGGGAAACCGGTGCTGCCCTGTTTGTAATAAATCAAAATTATATACATGTACATGTGTGAATGATAAGGGTAAACTAAATAGATACATATATACGTTGAATATCATTATGAATTTCCAGTTCTGATGATTGCCACCAACCTGTGTGGTTGGTGGGCATAAAACAACATGTTACTGTGCATACTGGAAAAGAGGCAATGTTCTTGCAGAGTGCTCAATGCGATGAAGAGCAAAATATAAGTTAAACTATGCATAAATAATTACTTACTTGAAACTTCTTGTTTTCAACATATATACAATCTTCTTAGGACTCGATCACTTGAGACACGGGTAGTGTATTATTTGGTAATTTATTAAATACAAAATATGTAAATGTGAATATTCTACAATTTATAGAGATTTCAACGCAAACTACCACCATAATAATGTCGTCTGACGATTGCCTATTTGGTATGAAACTCTAAAGTAACTATTTTCTATTGTGGAAGTTCTATACTTTTGATACGCTCTGCTGTTTTGTAACTTGTACTCTATTCAAAAGAAATTATTAATTAAATATCATTAATACAATTTATTTATCTATTAATTAATAAGTAAAAACATATAAACTTACGCTGTTCTACGGAAACGACTGACCATGATTTGTATACATTTGGAAAAATATGTTTTATCAAATATAAAAATTCAGAGGTATAGACCTTCCGGAATATTATAGCTACTCTGAGTTTTCCGGAAGGTCTATACTTCTGATTTTTTTATAAGCTCTACCGTTTACGGTATTGAGCACTTTGCTCAATGGCTAGTCTAACTAGACCAGGTTGTCAATAATTAATATCAAATATAATAAAAACAATCTGAATACAGCTGTTAATTCTTCACTGAATCTATCACTACACAAAGATACATTTTATAATACAGAATTATAAACAAATCTTAATGAATGAAAGTTTCGAAAAAAGTGTACTAGGTCGCAGATACTGGTATATCTCTTATACTGGAACATAAAAGTGTCCAGTATCGTACGATTCTAATGTTCCAGTATCGGTCGATACTGGAACACCAAATTGTGTTCAAGTATCGAGCAATACTGGAACACTTTTATGTTCCAGTATCGGGCGATACAGTACACGTGATACCAATGAGATTTGCCCCGGTATTGAACGATACTGGTACATACTTGTGCTCCAGTATCACCCGATACTGGAACATTTATATGTGCCATATCGGCTGATACGGGAACACTGACTTTGTACCAATATCGGACGATACTAGTAGGCTAGAGTCCTGAATCTGGGACTTAAAGTACACTTTTTTCCAAAGTTTCTTTTTACCGAAGTGAAGAAAACACCTATTCCGTCGTCAAAATCAACCTGGTTACAAGCTTCGATGACTTGATTCCTATCGACATCTGACCCGATATCCAGGAATTCTTTGAGTGAAAATACACCGCTATAAAAAGGACAAACACAAAGTGTGAAAAAACACAAAGTTATGTTTTTGGCCATAAAATAGCATCATTTTTTCCGGATGGCAGGCCGACTCCACGTGACTCTTGTTTTACACTCACCTATGACCTAGCGAGTGATGACATGTTTTTAATATTACGGAGGACCATATAATTTTACAGTAAACTATAGGTTAACACTTGGCATATGCGCCAATTAATTTTAAAAGGGGACGATGCTGATTAATGTGGATATTTACCTTGCTAGTTGCTATGCTGGTGTTACTCGCCAGTTATGCTCTAAGAATTACATCGTTAGTAAGTTACGCTACATTTAGAGCATAACTACCAGGGAGGTAGCTTACCTCCCTATTAAGGGACCCGTCATTGGTGTACTCGGCCGCATATGTTTCTTTTAATAACTCAAATGGTATTACTTAGAATGAAGTGTTTTACAAGATATCACATACTTAAAATGGTTGTGATCACAGTAAAATTTAAAGGCAAACTTGGTCAATCGGCACAGAGAAGCACCCTCATTTGTGTCAAAATCTGACGTTTTGTGCTTTGTGTACATATTTTCTAAGTAGTAATCTTAGCCAGAAGGGAAAACCTCGGTTTTGAGTCGCGTTCCAAATAATTGACTTTATTAATTAAAGTCTATCCGGAGTTTTATTCTTACGCAATATCCACAAACATCAAACACGTTTCTATAGTTTAATCAGTTCCAAATTGGCGAGAAATATTCCGTTTATATTTCTCCGCGCGCAAAAGTAATCCAAGCATACTCGCGCGATTATGGCCACACGCACGCGGTTTGTGACCCACGCATATGATGCCCAGTGCGATTGTTGCCATAGACTAAACTACTTGTTGCCTTCATGTTCGCCCGCGACTTTCTGTATCCCTTCGCTGCTGTAATGAGGCTTCGCCGATTTGGTACTGATCAAATTATAAGCCATTTGCAGTATGTAGACCTGGAAATATCCAAAATAAAAATATGGCCGAATATGCTTGATGTGGGCTTTCAAACATCCGTAAAGTAGCTCTTTACGAAGTTCCCTGCATGTTTAGATTTTGTAGGATTTTTAAGAATATTTCTAAAACGTTGTCAATTGTAGGTGTTTTTCCAAATGTATTACTTTTAGAACGAAAATCTAGATCATTGGGAATATCTAGTAGGCCAATATTTGGTAATTTTGAAGGAAATTCTAAAATTAACATTTTGATTCGAAATCACTGTCTGGTATAACTGTCTCTTGGTATGGTGTTTCAAAAATCGTAATCATTAATAACAATATAATATATACATACCTAGCTGTTTCGTTACCTGCATTGACAACATATTGCAATGTGGGTATGCTGTAACAAATAACATACAAGCAAAATCGATAAGCACCTTGAATGAAATGAGATATATCGGCGTAATTACTTGCTTACATGGATGATGAACCGGTATAATGATATGCCTGATTTGATGTGTGACATGTGAAATATTCTGTTTATATCTCTCCGCGCGAAAAAGTAATCCAAGCATACTCGCGAGCTTATGGCCACATGCACATGGTTTGTGCCCACGCAAATGATGCAGAGTGCGCTTTCTGCCATATACTACTATTTGTTGCCTTCATGTTCGCTGGTGACCTGCTGTATCCATTCGCTGCTGTAATGTGTGATATATTTCATGTGACTAAGTACCTTGACCGAGGATACAAACACGTTGGCCGTAGCGGGGCTAGAAATCACAACCTTTTTATCATGAATCCTGCGTGTTATCCACTCGACCACACATGCTCTCTAGATTTAGAGTGGATATGTGCCTTGTCACTATTATTATATTATTATTATTATTATTATTATTATTATTATCATGTGTGATATAGAGAGCATGTGTGGTCGAGTGGATAACACGCAGGATTCATGATACAAAGGTTGTGATTTCTAGCCCCGCTACGGCCAACGTGTTTGTATCCTCGGGCAAGGTACTTAGTCTCAATTGCCTCCTCGACCCAGGCGAGATTGGGAAGCTGTTAGGGATATTACAATCTAAGTGCTGATACATTGTGCGCCGTGTCGAAGTGTCGATTTCCTAATGGCAGGAAAAACAACCGTGGTTCGGAAGTCACGTAGAAATGGTGGTCCCGTGCATCAGAAGAGCAATACTCGAGCAAGTTAAAAGGTTGCAGACTCTTTCGTAGAGAGTAGGGATCATCCCGGTCTGTAGGACCCCAATGGAAATAAGCTAATAAAAAGAGGCTTATTGGGTTATCTAGGTTCGTAGAACCCAAATGATATCAAATTAAATCAAATCAAATCATTATATCAAACAAATAGTTCACGGCTTTTAGTTTGTGCAATAGTGAAACTATAACACTCGGTACCAATTGTTCCATCACACTCGGCATCGCCTCGTGTAATGGAGAAGTCAACATTCGACCTCGTGTTCTATTGTTGTACTATCATACTCTCAGGCATTCAATATTTGTATATTTGTATATTAGTCAATGATTATATTTGTAAATGTGCTGTATTAACATTTGCTATACAAAAACATTTTTTATTCTACGCCCTATAAACCCCAGTTTTCTTTATTTAATTAATTTTACCTTTGACAGTTCAATTTCTTTGCTTCGTTTACTAACAGCTCTGGCACTATCTGACACACCTTCTTAAACAAGTCTGATGGGGATCGCATCAGAACCAGCACCTTTATTTCAAGCTGAAAATTAAAAAAACACCTAATCAATAACAGGCATATTATTGCGATATTTCTCATTGATCAGGAACGCCCTCTTCATTTAATTTCGTGCTCTCAATGTAATTGTTTTGTCAATTACATTATGAACACGAAACCAAAATATCTGCTTTCGATATAGTAAACAAGCTCTGTGATGGTTTGACCAAAAATACGGTCACGATAGATTTATGAGCTTTGATTCCAGAGAAGTTGTTAGGTCCACGCCTCGCCTGAAGAAATTATGTGCAGAGCCCAAGTGACATCCATATGCTGCAATAGGAACATGGTTAGGCCAGCTGTTCGCAACATGTTGGACAGGGCACACACATTTCTTCAGCAAAATGGTGGCCATGTCGAAGGAAGGCTTCGTTAAAAACTTGTCAACAAATAGAAATAACTGATTTCTATTTTAAAATTGCAAGGAAGCTAAAATTTTAATTTTATTACAAAGAAAACTTTAGCAGAATAGAAACTGAACTCGGACCGTATAATTTGTGAACCTGGCAAATATTTTCATTCACAAATGTGAATGACTTTTAAGTGCAATTATCAAGAAATAAAGTGTTTTCAGAACATTTCATATGTTCAATAATTTATCATGTGAAGTATTATCATCTGAACTAAGTTATTTATCATCTGATCTATATACAGTGTTTTAACCACCTCTGGCTCATTTGATATGCTATGAACCTGTAATAAATTACAGGCAGAACAATGCATTGGTTGTAACTCTCACTCCATTTCATGATACAGTAATATTCATGTGTAAATCCCATTGGAATGGCGAAAAACGCGGTCAGCTTACAAAACTTGGCACAGTTTGCTTTTTTTCAGTCGATTACTTTCATTTTTGGGGAAGAGAAACTATATAGCCTACTCTTTATACTAATAACAACTATTGTATGGGCCAATGCACATATCAAGGTTAAATTTGACGTTTAGATCCGTGCACAATTATTGTTGGATACACCCTGTATAGCACAATGTCGGTAGTGAAGTTGCCTGCTAGACATCCTATAGCCTACTACCACTATCAACACATTAGTGGCGATTTGGAACATAGTAAATGCTACACATTTGGTATCATTGGAAAGATTAATACACCAGCAGGTTTCCATTGACATGCCACACAATAGGAGCATATTACTAAATATACGAAACATATTCTTATTAGGCTTACACTAACCTTTTCGAGGATATTCGGCTGAACGTCCAAAGGAAAGTCCATCCGCATATGGACCTTTAAACAATAGACCAAAACCACGATATGACGCCTTGTTTTTTACATATTATGTTACAGTTAATTGGCAACTGTAAGAAATGTACGTCATGCAATAACAATATATGGACATAGAGTACATTAGCCCAGAAGGTTTAATCAGCTGAGAAGGTGCAAAAGGTTTGATGATCTGATCGGTTTATTTGGGAGCCAAGAATCAATATCTTGCTGCCTGGTCGCATCCTGTACGGGGGCCGCTATCAAACTTTTCCTGAAATCATAAGGAGCAAAATATCCAATCCTTGTATCTCCACCCGATTTAGTTTTCGAGATGTAGGGCAAAATAGGTCAACGGTCAACTTTTCAATCAAGTTCCTTGTACAGGGTCAAATTCTCAAAATGATCCGATTTTAATGAAAATGGTCTCAAATTGTTCAGATAGATACCACATAGCATAAAATGTATAGTCTGCCAGATCTACAAGTTAAGCATCTATTAGTTTCATGGTCAAAGGTCAGCGCATATTTGCGGTTTATCTTCCTGACCTTTAACATAATGAAACTAATAGATGCTTAACTTGTAGATAGGGCAAGTTATTCTTTTTACAGTTTGTTGTATCCATCTGAACTATACAACCTGGGCATCGCCCGGTTAATTAGCACTACCACTACTACATGTAGTAATCAATAATTTGCCAGTAAACTGGGTCCGCGTGTAGAAAAGCAAAATGCAAAACTATTCTTCACATGCAATGTTTCAAATCACAGAGGAAAGATTTCTCAACAACTATATAATTTTATATTTTGATGACTGTATTAGTGAAATATTGGGGAACTAGTCCGAATATTCTACGTCACATGATGTAACGCGGAGAGGGGGGAGTCAGAGGGGGGATGTGCCCCCCTCTGATGTTAGCGATTTTTGAAAAATCATGGTCCAAATGAAGCCATTTGGTGCAACATTTTACCATAATATCGGCAGTAAAGAAGCTTACACATTTGCCGCAAATTGTTTGTTTAGAGGCCATTAAATCACCGAGATCGATATGTTTTTTGTAACTTTAAACGTAATTAAATTCAATCAACAATTGTACAACACCATAGCTTACCCTGTGCGACGAGGTCGGATTCGGCAATGGACGTTTCAATTACTAGTATGAGTATGTGTAGTATCCTCTATCTTTGCTTCTATATAATAATGCTGTCCCCTGCATGTATACTCTGTGCTTCGATGGTCAGGGATTCGGACGACCTTGGTCATATTGATGAACTTAACGCGTACTGTACATACTGTATGTAATATGATACTAACTAGCCAAGCCGTTTCATGGAGAGGTTTATGCCAAGCGGTGCTAGTCATGACTGTCGGGTTTTCTCGATTTCGAGTATTTCGAGTAAACGCACCTCCCCTTCCCTCCTCCTCTTCCCCTTCTTCTCCTCTCTCCTTTTTTCTTTTTTTTTCTTTTTTCTTTTTACGATTTTTTTACGGGGGGCGGGCGCCCCCATAGCCCCCCCCCCCTGGCTACGCGCCTGAGTATCCACCATTCAAATGACAGGAATATTTTTAAGTGTTACATAATACAACGTAATGTAGCTTTGCAGACTCACAGTAATGATACCGAGTTGTATGGCAGCAGCATATGTCAGTAGCCATTCATAGTGATTGCCACCCCAGACACCAATCCTATCACCTTTCTGTAATCCAAGTTTCATCAAAGTTCCGGCAAACTTATGACTCTGTCATGATTTAAACAAAATAATACAAAACATGTGTGGACGGTATCATTAGGCGACTAAATAATAAAAGAAAGACAGAGGTATCCAGTAATAAAAACCCATACTATTGATAAAAAGACCATTTAAGGATGGTGTTAACCCTTATAAAATGACATTTATCAAGCACTGTAACTTTTGAACTCTTAATGTAAATACATGTTTACTTTTTTTGAAAGGATATGAGTCGGAAAATCCATTTTCGGTATCAAATTTCACTAACAATGCTGATTTTTAAAAATGTTGACCAAAGAAAATCCCTACTTTGGAATATCTGACTAATTTGATTACCAGCACGAAATTATGACGTAATACATCAATATTTCCCCGCACTTATCTACATGTATATCGTTGTGAGGTGTGTCTTAAGTGGCATATTGGTCATTTTCCAAGAGAGGCATTTTTGTGTTTAATTTTGTTAATAAACAATTATTTTAATAAAAGGTTTGATTATTTTTTTTATTATTAATTCCTATTTCGAGACTGGTGACATTTTTGATTATTTGATTTTTTTTGGGTTTTTTGGCGCAAATGGCTTACAAATGTTTGGATTCAAAACTCGATTTTCACCTTACTACGTTTTAGCATTCCAACGACGATTTATGATGTAAAAAATCTACCTCTTCCTGAACTAGTCCGCTTCCGTTCTTTATCCGTCAAGAGTAGAAGAAAAAATGGTGTATTTAGTATTGCCCTCAGCGAACGACCCTAAAATCTTCAAAAATAGGGTCGCAATTAAACTAGGAACATTGGTAAAATTGACATTTAACAATTTTGTCTTGACATTCACGGTCTGTCAGTAATATTTTTAGCTAAAAATAAATAAATCGACCGACCGACCCAAATTCAAGACTTGTGCCACCTTGTATGCCTCCTTGGTCATTTGAAGTCATTCATTTAATGCTGTTAACCTTTTTGGCCCCATGACCCCTTCAGGCATTCTTGGTCAGTACCATGACCCCCAAAGAAAAATGAAGAAAAAAACCCCCGATTTATTAAAATAAATCGGGTTTTTTTCTTCTTCATTTTAACTAAGCAGTTTCAGTTTTAAAAAACTGAAACTGCTTAGTTATATGATGCGAGCGTGGCGAGCAGGACATTTTTGCATATTTGAAAGTTTCTTTTGGGTTTTCTAAGCCTTTGTAGATTAAAATGGTTCCTAAAAAGCTATATTTATGACCCATTCATGACCCCGTGGGAAACCCCAAACGACCCATGGGGGTCATGACTCACAGGTTAAGAACCGCTGATTTAATGTCATGTCTGAAATTGGAATTGTCATAGCCTTATATAAACCTACCTCATTTACAGGACCGATTTGGATAGGCAGGCTAGTTAAAATGTGCAATAATAACATCGTAGCGCGGGCGCAGTTCACAGAAAGTTCATTGTACGCTATACATATTCGATTTACGCCCGTTTTTATTGTATTATATATATTGTTAAACAGACTAGCTTTATTCCGTAAAAATCATATCGATTAAAATTCCAAACGCTGTCAGCCAACTCCTCATGGCCTAACGGTTAGCGAACAGGACTCATGAACGAAAGGTTACTGGTTCAAATCCCGGTGTGCCCGAATTTTCCGTATAGCCTGGTGTGATATTTTTTCGACATAGGAAATATGTAAGTTCATAAGTACAAGTGCAAAACACTTGTATACATGTACATTATGCACCTGTTTGTATGTCGTCCGTTCTTTGTCGGTATAGAAGACATACATCTCCGTGTCCGGGTTAGTATCCGCTGTCCCATTAAATATCTGCTCAATTGTCCCGCCTTTACTGGAGATTATCATGACCTTATAAACCTTACCTCATCCTGCACCTGCTTGTATGTCTTTCGTTCTTTGTCGGTGTAGAAGACATACATCTCCTTGTCCGGGTTATTATCCGCTGTCTCATTGAATATCTGCCCAACTGTCCTGCCGGAGAATGGCGTAGTCTTTGGCACATGGATGTAACTCCTTGTTAGCGTCACGGAATATCTGGACATGTTGAGCTGGACGTAAAATACATGGTATTAATAAACACCTAACACAAAAAGTTGGAAACTTTATTTTAGGTCCCATATACTGGTATACCAGTATCGCTCGATACTGGCAACTGGGACCTTTGCGTTAGGTGTACATGATATATGCCACTTCACTTCTTCTGGTCAATGACGTTCGTTTTACAGGCGCAAAATATACGCGTCCGTGTACGCCAGTGCCTCGAGTTTGTTTTTGCGCATGTTTTTGCACTTCGTTCAGCAGATGACGCAGTCATACATACATACAACTTACTTTACGATGGTGTACTCATTGTTTCAACAGCAACATTAGCTTGCCATACAATTCCTGTACACAGATGTCCCAACAGTTTCAATTTCGATTAAACGTGTCTACCATCCAATAGAAGCATGCCTTCATGGTAATTCGTTTAATTACAAAATGGTAGCAGTTGAAGTTCTAAGTATGCAGATGATATCACTCAATACAATGTCATGCTCTACCACAAATCTAACACAGTACTCAAATAATCTTCTTTTGCTTTGCATACTTGTGGTTTCTACACCATACCCACCATACTTAGATCTTGTCCACTTAAGCCGGTGTCCTCTGTGCGAATCTAGCGTCTTTCTTAGGAGACGAGTGTACATGTAGCATCCATATAAGGCCTTCTCTGTTTTGGAATTGATTGATCAGGACTCTGCTCCATATATCAGGACTGGTTCCACTGTCGTTTTAAATAGCATCAGCATCATGTCCCTTGGGAGCTTACTTTTCCAGATATTATTCAATTTATTTAAATGCTTTCCGATCTTGTGCTTTTCTGATGTTGAAGCACTTTTCACTGTCGGGAGACCAAGACATGAATTACAACACGAACCGCACTGCGTCACCACGCGGTATATGACACGCAAGTCGCTTGGCAACGCGAACAACCGGGATAACGCGGCGCGGAGAAAGAAAAAAAAAAACAGAAAAGAAGCGCAGGGATCAGGGTACCCACCATACCTCCTCTATTATAGGCATGATAGGTATAAATTGGTCCTAAATCAAAATGACCCGAAAAAATAACTATTATGATTCGATATTTGTTTACAAATCTCATTTTGAGGACTTACATACACATTACATGTGGTTATTAAACAACAGATTTCAATAAACATTTAACTTTAGACAATTATGAAATGACCCAATGTCTTAACAAATGTCACAAGTTTGTTTGAGAAAAAAAAATCAATCAAAAACGCTTATCAAACTGAAAGAATACATACTTCATTCCAATAAAAACCCCAACAATTGCAAATACATACCATATGCTGATCCGTCCCTCAAATGACAATTATCTGTTACATACAGGTCGAGTTTAGATTAACCAACGTGTTGATGGTACTCCCTCCGACCTTTGATATCACACACACACACACCTTTTGCACTGTAGCTATTTACATTGATTGATAACTTCATGTACGTTAAATTTAAAGGAAAATGTGTACTTTAGATCCCATATTCTGGACTATTATCGTCCGATACTGAAACATCTACATGTAGTATTGCTCAAAGTCACACATACGGCGATCAGGCCAGCGATTGGACTGCGCTCAAACAAGTATCAAAATATGAATAACACGCAGTGAGAACGCGGAAAACTGTCCACACTTGTCCATTTTTAAATCAAGGTCACTAAAACACTTTCACATTCTGCTGCGATCAGGCCGGCGCTTGGATTACGCTGAAACATTATCAAAACGCTAAGCCAAGCGCATCAACATCTCCACGAACCCCTCGGTGACGCAGTGGGAACTAGCTGGAACATATGGTCGCCCTTGAGCGCCTGTGCACCGCGCTTGTTTTGTGCATGCACAAAACAAGCGCGGAGGTTCGGCGCCTTCAGAGCGCTGTCCTGTCCTGTCGTTCTATAGTATAAACATGTATATGCTGTTCAGTTGTCAAACACCGAGAACAGGCAGAACAGGCAGGAGGCTTTCTTTATAGGGAGATTACACTGGGGTCATTTAGTTCAAATAATCCGTTAGATAAAGACATGCGTGGATGGAGTCCAATCACTTGGATTATTAAGTTTAACAGGTGTTTGGTATTTTGTACTTGGGGTGATGATTTGAATTATGGAAATAGTAGAGGGAGAAGGAATAACAACGAGATAACCTAATTCGATTATCTCTTCAACTTTACAAAGGATTAGACATTGCTACGTACCCTATGTGTTGAATCATATGGTCGACTATATGCAATTTTAAAGATGTACACACATATTCGAGCGGGACTCGAACCCACAACCTTCATGATCTAAAGGTTGTGGGTTCGAGTCCCGCTGTGGTAAACATGTTGTGCTCTTGAGTAAGTCACTTTACCGCAATTACTCCTCTCTACCCAGGTGTATTTAAATGGGTACCGGCATTCTTCAATGCTGGGAAGGTAACAGACTCGCTGTGGAGGAGGTGTAGCGAGCCCCACACAGCAACATTATAAAAGGAGTGAGTCTGGCCCTATCGCTTTGAAAGAGAGATAGGCACTCCGCTCCTGGTATTACAGGATCGACCGCCTTTACCCTTTTTTTTATTTACACACATATTTTGCTTTATACATTTCTACGTCAATGAAAACTCAAAATCGTAAGAGACGCGAGACACATTGCAATTGGAAATGTATATTTGTTAAATGTAATATAGGTTTTCCCAGTTAGTTTAACACTTTATTCATTATATTTCATATCTCGTTAAGTTTGAATTCGTCCCAAAATTTTGAAGGTTGGATTGGTTAAAGTAAATTTCGTCTTTGGTCAAGTATATTCATATTTTGCGCAATGAATTTCATTTAATGTTCATTTTATTTCGTCCTAACACACTTCCATTTCGTCTGATGTAACCTACTAATGTATACATTTATTTCGTCTTTGATCAAATAGTTTCATATTCAGTTCACTTTATTTCGTCCCATGTGGAACGTCCTGCCTAGAAGCATGTAAAATCCAGCTATAGGCCTATACGTTTTATATATATATATATATATATATATATATTTTTTTTTTCTTTCTTTCTTTCTTTCTTGTTCGTTCTTTTATTTCATATGATTTATATCACCAACTTTCTTGAATGACTTAATGGGACTTTGTGCAAGTTGTTTGCACTTTGGTGTGGTATCTTTAGATGGTAAAACCATGCAAATACAATATCCACGTTTTCAGTTCGGATCTGAATCAACAAAGAACACATGTCGGTGGTTCAAATCTAACCTGCAATAATATATAGGCCTATTCTTCTAACACCTGACGAATATATGTGATAAAAGTATTAAAAATAATGAACAAAGACGAATTATATTTGTGCATAGACCCGCTACCCATCAGGTGATACGAATTCAATCCTTCCTTGACGAAAAGAAATGACCAATGAATTAAATTAAATGGTCATATATACTTGGAAATATAATGCTCATTGACGAAATTTATCTAACAAAATGCGTAAGTCAGATTTTGGGGACGAATTCTAACTTAACGAGATATGAAATATAATTAAAAAAGTGTTAAACTAACTGGGAAAACCTATATAAACAAATGACAACAAGTACAGCTCATTGAATAACACAATACACATAATATTGGACTGTTTTGACTAATGAAATGTGGTAAAATTTCATTAATTAATAATATTAAATATTTTACTTACACGCGGGTAATTAAATTGCTCGCAAATCATAGCTAAATTAACAAAACACACAATCAAATTTGCCATATGAGTGCCTTAAACTGCCCCTTCCTCATATAATGCATCAAAGACAATCAGATTTTATAAGCCACACATACTCTGCCACAACTATCATGACTATCAAGTGGTCCATCAACATGGCTTTCTTATGGGACCGATATGAGCAGGGACAACACAGCATGACATAATACCCCCCTGATCATGATACTATCGCTATATCATTTTAATGTATTCAAATTCTACAATGTTATTGATACACCTGTTCAAAACTCCCGCCAACAGACACACTACTATTTCCATGGCTATACAAAATGGGCCTTATCGCATTACGCAAGCTTGGATAATGCTCTCTAATAAGATTTAAATAACAATCAATGTTAAGATCGACAATGCGATTGGAGCTTTAATCATGGAGCTACTGTATCTACTATTTCTGTGTTTGAATCTAATACCCTTCGTGCCATCACTCTGTAATCTCCGCCCACACGCAGAGAACGATTTTGGTCCTCGTCCATTGGGCGATAGAGGAACCCATTTTGACCAATGATGAAACAGGGGTACTTTTATAGATTTTGTTTTTTGCTATTTGCATAATCAAATGCTATTCATATTGTAAATGTAGAATGGCGCACAGTGAAACACAGTAGCTATCGTACGGGTGTAGACTGAGACAGATGTGACTGTTATATGACTGTTATGAGATTCACCACCATCGATGGGGTTAACTGTAATGGTAATACTCCTGACCAACAAAATCTAACTGGTATGTCTGTAAATATTCAAACTCGCTAAATAAATCATCACAAGATTCGTTTCGTCACCGTTTTATTTGACGTGTATGCTGAATTATGATACCCGCTTGATTTAAACTGTAATACACACGCGTGTGAGTGCATAAGCCCATGGCACAGTACGACGCTCTTCGGCGTATTGTTGACTATATCCTATTCATCAGTTAATACGTGTAACATATTGAAATTATTTTACATGACCATTGTTAAACGCTATCGATATGGATGAATTGCGTTCCATACTAAACTGCATGAGAGAGAAAAACAAATATAACTTCAACGCCATCTCTCTACAGTTGAACACTCTGAAAACGGATATCAAGACGGATGTTGCAGATCTCACGTTAAGTGTTGGCTCCTTGGACAAAGATGTTATGACGATTAAGGATGAAACTATACCACAACTTAGAAATGAACTTAAATCTAAGATAAAGACCTTGAAGACCGAACGTATAAAGGTAGAGCTCCACAGCAAAAGAGCTATTTTGCTATTCTATGGCATCATGGAAGTACCAGGGGAAGACCATGAAGTAGTTATCAAAGCCTTTTTCAAGAAAGAACTCGAGTTAGACGCAAATTCTATGTTAAGCATATTAAATGTGTAATGTAATGATATGCAATGTAAACATGAAAGCACATAAAAATGTGTTATACGTGTAATTGATATGAAAATGTGTAAACATGCTGAAAAGCATATGAAAATGTGTAATGTAATGATATGCAATGAAAACACGATGAAAAAGCATATGTGGATGTGTTACACATGTATTTGATATGAAATGTAAACATGAAATGTGAAAGTTATGTGAACATGAATGTAAACATGCCGAAAAGCATATGAAAATGTAAAAATGCTTAAAAGTATATGAAAATGTGCTAAACATGTATCGATAATGTAATGTAAACATGATGAAACTATGTGAAATGTGAAAATTATGATAGTGATACAAATAAAAGATAAAAAAAAGAAAGGATGAAACTATACCACAACTTAGAAATGAACTTAAATCTAAGATACACACCTTGAAGACCGAGCGTATAAATGTAGAGCTCCACAGCAAAAGAGCTATTTTGCTATTCTATGGCATCATGGAAGTACCAGGGGAAGACCCTGAAGTAGTTATCAAAGCCTTTTCAAGAAAGAACTCGAGTTAGACGCAAATTCTATGCTATTTGCCAATGTCCACCGCCTACCTACGAAAGCATCTACAGGTCCTAAACCCATAATCGCCAAATTTGTATTGATAAAGGATCGTGATCTTGTCCTACATAGTGCACTGAGTAAATTTACAGAAAGGTATGGCATCAGTCCTCATTTACCTGTTGTGATGCAGCAAGCCCGGCAGAAACTTCTCCCTATCAGACGCGAGGCAATCGAAGCACATTACGGTTACGTTCCCTGTATGTTTTCCAACTTTTTTCACCACGGCTTTGATGCTTTATCCGTAGTATTAAATCATCCCCTCCTAGACCATTTATTTGATTTATTTGACACCACCTGTGTTTTGCCAGCGTGCTTGCTACTATTTCCACTGCTGTCCTAAGCATGGCTCAAGGCTCTTTAGTCTGGATGTTACTAGAAGCCCTAATATATTATTTTTGAAAAATGTTGTTGTGTTAAGAAAAATCGACCTTAAACTTCAATTTGTCATAGAAACTAGTGCTATATCATATTTTGTAAAAACAACAGTTCAGATTTCGAAAAAAGCGCGTTATATTTTCCGAAGAGCAGATTTTAGTTTTAAAACTAGCCCAAATCTGGCTGAAAGTCACCACGAGTGCCAAGTCATGTGGCAAGACTGCAGCGCCTGCTTGATTGCTACCAGTTCCACCGCTGCTAAACTCAAGGTCCCCCAGCATGCGGTCTATGGTGTTGGATGGATGTTACTCTTGGGTGGAAATTTAGAGCCCAACGCGAGACTTTTTAAAGTTATTGTGTTAAGAAATTAAATATTCGAACTTAGCTTAAAAAACTAGTGCTAATACTGATATGTCAAATAAAAATAAAAAATAGAAAAAATTCGAAAGAAGTTACGATGTAGAGCAGATTTTAGATTAAAAATTAGCCCAAATGGGGCTAAAGGTCTACACATGTGGCAAGAAGGTACATCGCTGGAGTGTTTGACTTTTTTGTCGTCTAGACAGTTAGTCAAGGGTGTTCACACCATTCACACCATGTTCACACGTAAATTCTAGCATCATGACCAGTTATTGGGCTCAAACTTTACAGGTAAAAGGAACGTAATGAGGAAAACGAGCCTTCATCAAGACAACTAGGATTGACTCTAACCTCTACATTAACAAGCTGTAAAAAGTCAAATAACTTTACGACTCAGTCTGGACTCACACCATTTTGTTCAATCTTTGTATTGTATCATAACATGTGTGCATGAATCCCAGTGGCGGATCCAGGTTTAAAATGTACGGGGGGCTGGGCTGACTTAATTTAGTGACCAATCAGAGAGTAGCAAAGCGAGCGGAGGGTCTCAAGGCGTGGGGTTGGGGGTTCGAAGCTCATGGGTTGTAGGGTTTCTAAGAGGCTCGTGAAAGCTCTCCTGGGATATATTTTATTAAGATTAACTTGCAATTTCTAGAACAGAAATGTCAAACGACCTAAACATTTTTAAGGTGCATATAAAACAAATTTAAAATGATGACATAAAAATTGACTATTTGTACACTAAAATGGTCCAGAAAACGTTCCTGAAGCCATCTTGTTAAGCTTGAATAATAAAACATCAAAACTATTTCGCGCATAGCACTCCCAAATTGGATATTACCTGAAAATTGGCTATATTTAAAAAAAAAATGGTCAAAAGAACGTTCCTGAAACCATTTTGTTAAGCATAAATAATTAAACCTTAAAACTAAAAAAATGACTATTTTGACACTACAAAGTCCAGAAAACGTTCCTGAAGCCATCTTGTTTAACAATTGATTTTGATACGTCATGTTAACAAGTTGTCTATAACTTTGTATTATCGACACGTGTCGTCCCTGTTGCAGAATATGCCACGTGTTCATTATGATTATTTACTGGCATTGTTATTAAACAAAACGCCTAAAGTTATCAAATATATTTTACTTTAGGCATGAAAATATTAATAATGTTTTTCTGCAGTAAAATATGCCACGTGTTCATTATTATTATTTACTGGTATTTTAATTAAACAAAACGCCTAAATTAAACTATCAAATACATTATACTTTTTGCATGAAAACATTAATAATATTTTTCTGCAGTAAAAACTGACACGTGTTGATGTCATTGACATGATGTCTTTTTAATTAAAAAAACCCCATCCAATCATTTCAATCATACCAAACACACACTCCTCAAAACTTTATTTTCAATCACCATGATCAATAGCGTAAAACTCTCTTACGTGACACCACGTTTCCTTTTAGTTTCGATTATCTCGATTATGATGGTCATCGGTCTTTCCTTCAACATGTCTAAGAGCGTGTTTCTACTGTGTAACTTAACGGTAATTACCGTTCAGTTGCCCATTAGAAAAAGCCAGATAACGCTAATTAACGCTATGTTTTCCAACGGCAAAAACCTGCACAAACCAGGTTTGTTCGGTAATTAACTTGCCCAGTTAACTTACCCGTTAAAGCTAACGCTAAGTTCTTTGTGACCTGGAGGTATACACGTACACGCTGGATTCTACGCATTGTAACTCTGCGTTTACGACGAATTTCATGTTCGTTTATGGTTTTTTTTGGTTAATATGCCATATTAAAAGACAAGGAATTACGAAGGCAGTCTTTTCAGGTGGGGCGGCATTTTTGGTATAACTATAACAAGGTCAAATGTCGTAGCCCATCGATTAGGACGCTTATACACTTAGCGGCAACTGTTCGCGAGTAGAACTATGTGGGGTGGGGGGGGGGGGGGGGGTGTTAAAAAATTAACGGTAATTACCTTTAAGTTAACTCAGTGTTAACTTTCCAGTGTCCCAGTAGACACACCCTCATAGTCGAGTTACATTCTGGGTGAGTATGTCTTTTCACATCGATTTTGAGTGGCCTGAGTATAGAACTGGGCCACTGGCCATTGATATCTGACCTTACCATGGACTGGATTGGGACGCTTAGAGGTTCGGTTGAACATTTAGCTTGTCATAAATATTGCCTTTATTTATGTTTACCCTTGACTTCTAAAGGACCATTAATAATATTCAATGTCACGTTTCATGTTTGGTTTATATTTTCAGAGTTTTCAGGTTTTGAAATCCACATCGGAGCTTCTTAAATCTTTCCAAGCTACAATCATAGAAAAAAAAGGTGTTCGAACACTGACCCTAATTGCCATGATTATTGGATCATAACAGGCACGCTATTTGAGTCACATGAAAATCAAAACTTGTTTCTGGTAACCTGAAGTATCCCCTTACTCATATCCCTCCCCCTTCCCCATCGATCAATGTTGCGAGGCCCTGTGCTGATGGTGGGCAAATTGTGGGATTCAACATTGATATCAGGGGGAAGGGGAAATACTTGACATTACACCAACAAAGTGTTCGAACACATTTTTCTAACGTTGTAGCTTACACTATACATCAATGCCCTTACTACCGAACCAGCTTTTAATATCATTTCATTTTCTAATAATGATTGAAAACGTAATTATTTTGTTTGTAGCATAAACCATGCCAGTACAGATGTTTGCTTCGTGTTGATTTTTTCAAATATACGAGGAGGAAAACATGAAATTAATATAAATCATAATATTGAGTGGAGATCATTGACGTTTAAAAGAAAGCCGTTTGTGTCATACCATGCATACTCTGTGGGTAATTAAAAGGTTTCAGTGATTTTCTTTCAGGTTTTCATTGAGTAATTTGTAACGTTTTAAAATATTTCTCTTCTTTCCCTTTCTCTTTCCCTACGTTCCCCTTCTTCCCTTCTCTTTTTCCTCTCTCTCTATTCCCCTCTTTGCAAATATTACGGGGGGGGGGGGCGCCCGCCCCCTCCGCCCCTCCCCTGTATCCGCGCCTGAATCCTATAGTCCCAGATCATAGTAATTGTACTGACTGAGAACCTCAGCTTGTTCTTTTCCTCAATCCAATTTTATTTATTCCCTCGATCTAATCTAATTTATTCATTCGTACTTCCCAAACCCCATTATTTGTGATACTATTTGCTTTTTACCCTCACCTCACGTGTTAGCACACCAACCCCGCCCTATCTCCCCCACCTCTAGTTTTATATATTTGTCGAGTTACATGTTGTCATTGGCAAATGGATAAAATATGTAATACGTGTTCAAAAAACATTCTGCTAAACCAATCTAAAATTGTATATAATGCATGTCATTCTCTGTAACATGTACCATACTCGTTGTGTATGTAAATGTAAATTGGTGCTGCTTTAAATGCACAGGTGAATTATTCCCGTTTAACCTTTATGTTGATGATGATGAATTTAGATTTGCAATATTTTGTTTGGATTATACTTTTATTACAATAGACTGCTTAGTTTGAAACTGAATCCATTCCAATTTGAAGATGACTTCAATAATATAAATAATGGAATCTTATTTAGGTTAAAATATTCTCTATCATCTCATATTTTGTTTTCCCTCTATTCAAGCCTCGTACTTCCCCATATCCAGTATTGTAATATTGTTTGGGCTGATTCCAATAATTGTAATCTTCATTCAATACATGTTAAAACAACAAAAACGTTTGTCTTTGTTCAAACTCACATTATTTAGCACATTCTGCCCCTCTGTTTGCTAACTTAAAGACCCTCACGATTTACGATGTTCATCGACTCCAAAAGGCAATATTTATGTATAAATTTACAAATAATATGCTCCCTGATTTATTCTTAAATTATTTCAAGAAATCAACTGCCATATCACCCTATCGAACCAGATCTTCCAACTTTTATCGACCTCATAATTTCAATACCGATCTCGCTAGATACACAATTAGACGACAAGGGCCTCTGGAGTCATTGATGCTGACATTCACAAATGTAAATCCGTAAATTGTTTTAAAGGAGGGTCCCGCAAGCACAACATTGTGCATTTCATGTTAGACAAATAACTATCGAGCTCAACATATGTAATTATAGAACAAAACACCACACTTATGACAAAAACGAATAAAAACCGCCATTTCTCAGCATGCAATTTTTAGTCATAGTAGTCATAGTAGTCATAGTAGTTAAACAATGCACATGCGCAACTTTGAGCACCGATAACCATGACGTCATCGACACTGGGACTTTCGATCGCCGCGAATTTTAAAAATTGCATGCTGAGAGATGTTTTTGTTCTATATAGTATCGCAATCTCGGCTCGATAAATATTTTTCTAACCAAAAATGCTCAATGCTGTGCTTGCGGGACCCCTCCTTTAACAAAACATACAAGGGATATATGTTATCATGAATGATGTTTCAACCACCATGTTCAATTATACATTTCTTTCTTTTCTGGCGATGTGTGTATGTGTATAATCCAATTATTATTACAAATGGACCCACTTCAGTCCAGAACCCAATCGACCTGATCGCTATCCCATCGTCTTTTGGTAGCGGTATGGTGTAGCAGTCCCAAGTATGCAAATGAGCTCACTGAATACAACTGCCTGGTTTACAACCGGAACTACTTTACGGAGTAAAGTGCATATCTCATTTACATACTTGGGAGTGATACACACGACCCTTACCCGTCTTGGGTAGCATCATTATGGCGCGTGGTGCCGAATTACCATAAAATCACATCGCCAGAGAATTCAATTCATTTCATATTTCATTGTCACTTTTGTGTTTGTCTTTTTTGTTTGTTTTGATTATCCCCTATTAATGTTATAAATCACCGTATGTAATAATATTATAATCATATTTTTTATTTCATAATGTGTACATCATCAGTATACAGTAATGTCCATGCCTCTGACAACATGCATCCGAATTTGTAACGTTTAAATGAGTTATTAAGGGGGTGTGGACTCTTAGGTACAGGCTCCGTAAAACTGCCGTAACTTCTTCAATATTCATTTAATCTTTAATAATAGTATACAGTTTCATGCAGAAAAGGGTTCAATGAATCCAACTATGATAATGAAATTGACCATTTTGGAGAAAATTATAAAAAACACTTTTTTTGACCCATTTTAGGTTTGGAAAAGATAACTCAAAATATATTTTGTCAAATTTTGTCATACTAGTTTTATGATAATCCTGATAACATTCCCCAGGCGCGTTTTTTTTAAAAATATCTTATTTATTTTTTGAGTTTTTTTAACTACATACATGCTTCTGTTTTTGAAAAATAACCCCGGGATTGATCGAAACTACCATTTCGAGAAAACAGCGTATGAAGTCTAGAAACACTGTTTTTAATTATTATGCAAATTAGGTACATCATTTACATTTTTAAAACCATATTTAAAGATACTATTTGAATTATCACAATTGTTGGTGGTTTTTTCATGGAAAAATCTCCTTTATTTTCAAAGTTATGGCATTTATAAGGAATAGAACGTTAAATATCACTGGTTGAAAAACAATGAAATACATAAGATATTAAAAAATATATTTACGAGAAATGCGTTTTATTTCCGACTTTGATTTGAAGTTACTTTGAAACCACTGCTCCGTTTTTTGTGAAATAAAAAGTAAAACATTAGCTGCTTCTTACAGGCATAATATCTTAATAGCCACTTTTTAGCCACTGTATGTATGGTAGACCATTACCTTAAGGGGGCTGTGCACCTTCAGGTACAGCCTCCGTAAAACTGCCGTAACTTCTTCATTATTCATTTAATCTATATAAAAGTATACATTTTTTTGGGATCAATGACACGTGTTTTTTATAATTTTCTCCAAAATGGTCAATTTTATGATCATGGTTAGATTCATTGAACCCTTTTCTGCAATAAAAAATGTATACTTTTATATATACACATGGAAAAAAGTATCGCACCACTTTTTTGTTGTTGAAAAGTGCAAATGTGGCCTCGAATTTTGCCACCATGGTGTGATATTAAGGATCATTTGTTTGCGTAAGCTGTCCTACAAAATGCTATGCAATAAAAGGGCCATATTTTAGTTTGTGACGTAACCGATTTAATGTTTTTCAAGGCCAAGGGGAAAATGCATGCTTTTGTCCAAAAACATGCATAAAACAAGTTTGGGTATAACTCGATATTGAATAGACTTTAAAAACTTAAAATAGTCATTATATTAGTTCTGTATTTGGTGCAAGAATTGTTCCATTTAGACATTATAGGCTACAATGCAGTGAATGAGTCCAAACATGCCATTTTTTTGTTGCTCATAAATTCAGTATATACGATGAGGTCACCGTTGATATTTGTATTATTATTTGACCTCGGTCAACACTTCCGCAATATTGTTTTTGTCATTTGAACTTATTTAAAATTTGACTTATTTTGACCTTTGACCCCATAACCGTTGGGTGTACGAAAAAGGGTGTTTTTCATATTTGAGGACAATCGGGCAACTTTTGAAATTTGACCCCAGATGACCTTTGACCTTGGAAGGCTGGAATGTGTTACCAGGGATTACAACTATAGAGATTAATCATTGGGCCTCTCAATATCGCGTTATATCCAAACTTGTTTTATGCATTTTCCCATTGGCCTTGAAAAACATTACATCGATTACGTCACAAACTCAAATGTGGCCCTTTTATTGCATAACATTTTGCTGGACAGTTTTCGTAAACAAATGATCCCTAATATCACACCATGGTGGCAAAATTCGAGGCCACATTTGCACTTTTCAACAAGTGGTGCGATACTTTTTTCCATGTGTATAGATTAAAGGAATAATGATTCCACGCGGCTATTAGTTTTACCATACTTATATACAAAACAGATTTTGTTCTTCTTCTCAACGTTCGAAGTCTATCTCAAGAATTACTGAACCTATACTAGGCATGTTTGTACTTATCGTAATGCATTTCTCATGGTGATTCCTAAATGAAATCTTAAAATTTTGACATTTTTGAAACATTTGGGGACATTTTGAATGTCGTCTGCACACGCCTACCGCGTGGAAAGTGTTAATACACACATTAACCGATGCGATAGATGTAACGCTATTTGTGAAGTCACAAAGGTGTTTTTTCCTCTCGATTGTTATCAAATGACATGACTTTTAACGTCTCCAGTTGGAACCGAATATGTTCTCTTACCAAATTACATTAGATGCGACAAGTCTGTTTAAAGCTGGGTTGACTGAAGGTGGCAAATCGTCCAATTTTCGAATCTCGAAAATACTCATTTTGGCGAATTTAGAACATGAACTTTGAATAATTTGCTGCGTTACTTGCTGCCTGAATGCTTAGTTCAACATAATTGATCATAACATGCCGCCCATTTAAAGGTGATGATTCTCAATACTTGGAGAGACAGCATCATTGGTTCGTTAAGAGGTAGGGTATTGTGGTATACCATTAATATACAAGCTGAGTCTTATTCTCGACCTTTTCTATAATCCAAGGGTAGCTTTAGCTTGTTCCACAATTAGTTGTCGGTTAAACTGAAGAGAAAAAGGACAAAATAATACCATAATAAATTAGTTTGCTTCTCTAGGGAGATGGAGCGATATGTCTTGAAGTTTTTAAAACTCCCGCGCAATGTAGAATATTAAATGTTTAGGGGTCATGTACCCAGTGACATCGTTCAGCTTATTATAAAGACGCGTGTGTTTTATTTGTTTTGTTAAAATGTCCAGCGTCTCATCAGTCCCTCTCCACAACAGTTAAATACCAATTAAGCATATTACGGTCTAACGGGTAAGATTCTTTTCATTTCGTTTTTAATTCGTCAATGAATAACATTTCAACTGTGCTTGCCATCCAATGTTATTTAGAATTCTATAATAATTACCTGAAAACAATCTTTCGTAACTCGAAATGCACATTACATAATGTTTGTCATAAGAGTACAGCAGAACGATGTGGCGTGTATCTATACATGTAGATGGGGTGACAGGTGACGTCATACCAAACATTTGCCCAGCAGTTGCCATTGTTCTTTGCCCGGCAGTATGCGCGCGCATCCTGTTTTGTTTAGGACCCGTGCTTTTAAAACTCGCACCAAAGCATTATAAAGGGCAATACGGCATAGCGGACAGTGTTGTGGTCATATGATGTTCCCTCAAGCATGTATCGACAGTCCAGTCCCTTGGACCGTTGCGTTTGTTGATAAACATTGGTGTTACCCGTCTATACATAACAAACAAGTGTTTAGGCAAGTTCACTCGATTTCACACAAAATAGGAAAGTGAATACAATCCGATTTTGTAAAGTTAATGTTGATATACATTTAAGATAACACTTACTTTACCAGTTTCTGTTGTTGGAAATGGCTTTCCGACAAAAAGCACGTATTTCGGTACAAGAAAAGAAGAGACCTATGAAAAATAAGTATGGTGTCAACATTTTTATCCGCTTATCGACGTGGCTGAGATAACGAAAATATTTAACACGTTAGGGTGTAAACAAATAAAATGTATGTCCTATTCGACAGAGCAGATTATTTACCAAGTTTTTAGGTCCCCAGTACTTGTTATTTTGAAGCTATATTTCGGTTCGGCAAATATTTCGACTTTACTAAGCACATGCGGATTTAAACAGTGATTTTCGCAAACGAACCAAACGAGTTGTTTTTTCTTTGTGTGATCATGTTTCTAGACATAATCTGGTGAAGAAAATCAAATAAATTTGTCGCATTCTGGTTGCATATCTCTACTTACTTTTCCCGCGCAGAATTCTCTCAAGTCTTCTGATGTGACCGCCCCAACTGCGGATGAATGTAGTCTGTAAAATAAATAAAAGCTGGTCAATTGTGTTATATTATATTACATGGTTTACTTAACCGGCAAAGGAACATTCAACGTGGTAATCTTGACCCATGGTTGTTTAGTTGAAACACAGCAAATAAAACTCGAAAATAATGTAACTTGGAGAAAATTCAAAATGTTCTTCTAGGTGTTAGGTGACCAATTTGTAATAATATTTTTGCACACAGGTACGATTTATATCAATATAACAAAATAAAAAAAACCCATTGTGCACGATTTTAAACGACCATTTGACCTTGATGCGTGCATTGAACCATAAAATCTTTGTTGTTTGTATAAAGCGTTGCTAGTTTATCCTCCCAAAAAATGAAAGTAATCGACTGACTGAAAAATAAGCAAACTGCGACACGTTTTGTAAACTGCACGTTTTTCGCCATTCCTATGGAATTTACACAGTTAAGCCATGAATATTACTGCAGCATGATGATATGGAGCACCGTTGCGGCGCAGGGATGTCACTTCGGATCTGACACGTGCCTCCAACTGTTGAAGGTTGACTGGTGATGCAGCATCACCAGTCACTGATGCAGCTATTCAGATTTGTCTTTTCATTTGCCATTTGGTATCGGAAGATCAACTGCTTATCCCAGAGTAACAGAATTAATATTTCAGGAATATTTTGAGTTGACAATAATGATGTGATTATAATGAGCATTTTAGCAAAACCAATTTACTGTGTTTAAATCGTATAGGAATGGCTTACACAACTTATCACAGTTTGCCTATTCAGCCGAATTTTTTCATATTTTGGGAGGATAAACTATTAATAACGCATAATACAAGTAACAAATATGTCATGGTTCAATGCACTTATCAAGGTTAAATTGCAGTTTCAAATCGTGCACAATGGTTTTTTTTATTCACCCTATAATATGTCTATTTGCCCTACCTGATACAAGCACATACTTCTTCTGATGTCCGTTCATCGGGGACTCCAACCACCTAGTAAATTGAATTAATCAGAGGGAAAGAATGATTCTGAAGCGCTTAGCATGCTCCACAACGCTCGGCCGCTGAGCGCAAGCGTTGACCCCCGTTTTCCAATCAGGTTGGGTAAATTCTTCGTGCCGGAGCTACTACGCTTATGTTTGAGAGCGGAAAGAGTTCAAGCATACACTCACAACCAAAACTAGTCGGGCACACGCTTGACTAGCTTAAAACTAGTCAGTCTGGCTTGTCCAGCATGCTTGACTAGTTTATTCTAGTCAAGCGGTACTTCAAACTAGTCGAGCTGGACTAACTTTAGATATCGGACAAAACTAGTTGAGAATGCTTGACTGGGTTAAAATCAGTGCTGGACTAGTTATTGCACCAGCCTCGACGAACTAGTCAAGCGGGAACCTGAAGACTGACTAGTATAAAGCTGAGATCCCAACTGCACATGCGTTGATCATAGCCTCATCGAAAGAACAGCAACTTATCCGAGCGCTGAAGAAATTTCTATTTTTAGCGGACACAAACATGAAAAGAATGATAAAGGTGCAACACCAAACTGCAAGGGCCAAACTATTAAGTTTGGCCACCAAAGATTCAAAGGAATTCAGAGAAAAAACCTGAATGAAAGGCATGTGGTAACACAGGTGCAAATTCGGCACATGTGCGTCTCTACGACACTGGCGAGTGCCGACCATGTAAAAACCACCAGATAGTTCGCAGAATTCCAAAATGGATGGAAAGAATGGACCGATTAGAGTGATCTGTCTTAACGCAGAGCAACCAGCAAGATCAATTTCAACGCATGATACTTCATGAGTCTGAATTTGATATAGATAGAGGTCACGCTATTTTCCCATAGCAACCGATGACTAGGCAAAAGCTAGCTAGTCGAGCATGAGTGACTAGGCAAAAGCTAGTCCAAATGGGCACCATCTGGACTAGCTTTTAGCCAGTCAAAAACTAGTCGAGCGACTAGTTTAACTAGTCAAGCAGGCTTGACCAACTAGGCAAAAGCTAGTCGAGCGACTAGCCTAAATTGGCTTGACTAGATAAAAGCTAGTCCAGATGGGCACCGTCTGGACTAGCTTTTATCTAGTCAGGCTTACCAGTTTAGGTTTTCAGTGTAGTGGAGTATGCTGAGCGCTTTACGGTAATAGTGGGTTATATAGAGCCGCACACTTCATACTCTCGGCTCCAGAGTAAATGTGACTGTTAATCCAGAATTCTACCATGATAAGGATGAAGTATCATTTTTATTCAGTGAACACAGTCATACTCATGAACAGTCAGGTAAGCATATTTATAAACCGTACACAACATTTTTCCATAGGGAGAAACCTAAGTCACTATACCAAAAAAGATTTTAAAAACACCACCACAATGCATTGCGTTTTTGCAAAATGCCATTTTAAGGGCATTTTGCAAAAACGGTCTCCAATTCGTCTCGATTCCCATAGACATATGCACAAACTCATGGCATCATAGTGCATTCATCGTTGGAGCTCTTAGATTATAGTTAACATCAATTAATACATTAGTTATCAGTGTTCTTTTTCTTATTTCTAAATCTTAAGAGCTCCTCGAATACATCATGTGAAAAAACCCTTAGTTGGCTGGTGCTCCCGCAACGCATTGTGGGATATCCATAAAATCTTCTTTAACACTATACACTGTATTCATCCAATGTACATGTGTATATATACCAATCAGTCTCATCGTATGTATACAACGCTTTATTCCGTCATGGTATTGATTTAAGTGTTACAATATACCAAGACCACTGCCAGATCGGTGTTTGCATAGCTCAATGGATTAGTATTTTGCTTGTGGCGCGAAAGGTTACAGCTTCGAATCCGTGTCCAACTACTCTTTGTTGTAGTTAAATAATTTTTATTTTAAAGCGAGTCAGCTATGAGATTGGTAAAATAATTAAAAGATTTGAACTGAATCTCTTGCTATGAATCAACACTGAGAGTTCACAACCCTATATAATTTATGACTTTTATTTATGTCAGGCTTTTAAACAGTACAATTAAACTTTGTAATGAATCGTTCAATCAAAGTACTCGGATGTGCCTAATAGTCTAAAAATATTGCTGTCCAATATTTGTTTGTGCGGCGCAGAAGATGTGCGCATGTCGAGTATATGAGCATTGATTAGTACATTGTTGAGATCGGCGTTTTTATCTCGTTGAGAATAAGATCAGTTAGGGCTAAAACAGAATGTTTTATAAATAATAATGATACTATTGAGTGTCTTATTTTCGGGTGATACAAGAATATATTGCACTCGCTATACAAATATTCTTGGATCACCCTCAAAGCCATTCAATATTATATAAATATTCTCTAATGATCGATATACTGCTTGAACATATGCTGCGTGAATCCACAAAATGATTTCTCAAGCGTAATAAACAGTCTTAGCAAGTACCAGCTGAACCGGTGCACAGGAGATTCGACCATAAACAAGTAAACTCGTGAAGCAATAGAGACTTTCCCTACTTTGGATTAAATGCCATTTTGGAGGGAGCACTAAACTTGATTCTAGTAAATCTAGGCTATAAATGCACATTATTATTTCAAGTAATCTTAACATTTCAAGTAGAGGTTATACTAATTTGGAGGTCATTCACAAGGGTGTTTTGATTGGGGAAGGTTGTGGTTTCGAACCGTATGACAAACAATTTGTTTGCAGCTATTCCAACACACCAATCTCTCTATTAACTTACAATGACATTGTTGACTGCAGGATGTTGATCCAATACTTTCTCCAAGTCTCCAGGTGCTATATTGATTCCTTCTTTGATAATACGTTCCTACGTCAGTGTAAAGTATGAATGGTTGGAATTGGAAAATAGTAAGCATGACAAGAAAAGTAGATAATTAGGATATAAGGCGTACTTCAACGGTTTGAACTGCTGCTGCCGTTCTGCAACAGTTTTTCATAAAGTGTTTGTAATCAACATTAAAATTCACTGACGGTCAGATTGCGACGTAGTCATGGTAGCGACACATGCAACAGTGAGTTGCTGAAATTATCTCATTAGCCTCATAAAATAGGTGCCTTCTATGCCAGTATTATGATTAGTGAGCTGCTTGAATTAGCCTTATAGAATAGGTGCTATAGAATTATAGTGCCACATATGCCAGTATTATGACTAGTGAGCGGCTGGAAATAGATCCCTAGCCTCATAGAATCAGTGCCATATATCATGCCAGTGTTATGATTAGTGAGCTGCTAGAATTAGCCTTATAGAATAGGTGCCATAAAATAGGTGCCATCAATGCCAGTATTATGATTAGTGAGCGGCTGGAATAAGCTCCTTCGCCTCATTGAATAGGTTCCATCAATGCCAGTGTTATGATTAGTGAGCGGCTGGAATTAGCTCCCTAGCCTCAATATAGAATCAATGTAACAAGACCACTTTATTTGTGTGCCGAGCCTCATAGAATCGGTGCCATCTATGCCAGTATCATGATTAGTGAGCGGCTGGAATAAGCCTCTTAGAATAGATGCCATAGAAAAGGTGCCATACATGCCAGTATTATGAGCAGTGAGCCGCTGGAATTAGCTCATAGGCCTCATAGAAGAGGTACATAGCGTTTAAACACACGGACAGTATGACTAACCAAATAAGGTATTTGTATCCGCCTTTTGCCCATTTACCCTTAATTAAGTTTAAACTTTTAAATAGCAATGTCTTCATGTAATATGATGTTTTCTGACCGGAAATATTTTTCTTTAAAATTTAAATGAAGGGATAATAATGGAACTGTGAAATACAACGCACATTATGTAAATCAATCTTTAATTGTTGCTTTATTTGACATGCATGTTGTCAAAGGGTAATGACAAGGACTTACAGCCTTTCTTCCTGTTATCCTGATGTATCCTTGTTTGTCCAAGGTCCCGATATCCCTATGAACAAAACATACAGTTGTGTTATGATTAATGTTGCCAAAAGACGTCATACGTCAAACGTCATAAAGAACTACCAAACTCAAGATCAAGAAACTTAAGACTAAGCACAGCAAAAACAATAGCATCGCACAACATTTCCTGCTTGGATAGTCCCACAATGGGATGTTAAGCAGTAACCTGAAAGAAGAAGAAGTGTCTTTTTTCGGACTTAGGCTAACAAAAAAGATTTCAGAGTTTAAATTGCATACCAGCCTATGTACGCAGAATGCTGTTCATTTTGAACGTATTAAGCGTCAACATTTTTGCAAGATAACTTTTATATGTTGTGAACGCAATGAAATAAATCCTTTTTGGGACTAAGGGATTTTAGAGACACTCTTTGTATACTATAAGGGTGTAAGGGTGTATGCGTATAAGGGTGGATGTGTGGTCATAGACTTTCCACTCGACAGGCGTCCGCAGACGACAGTTCTAAAATTTCAGAAAATGATTCAAACATGTCAAAAATCACTTTTGTTGCTATGATTTTTGTTCACATCAAAATATCAGAAGAATCCCCATACTTTTCTCATTATGTCTGTAAATCTTTAGCGGCCAGAAAGTATAGGCTAACATGTGGTGAATTACTGCCAAAGGTGGTTAACCATCCGCCAGTTTGTGTACTATTCAAATTTGCAAATTTCTTCTGACCGTGTGCTTCTTAAATAAAAACCATTTGAGTTATGCAACCCACATTTTTTGAATGCGACAATTTTAAGGATAAACCTTTCATGTATAATGGAAAACATCAAGTTGAAAATCGGGCCAGCAATCAGAACATCCACCTTTAAAGTAAGTTGTTATTGTCTATCGTGTCTATATCTTACCCGGTATGGTACCAGCCACTTGGACGCTTAGATTGTCTTGTTTTTTCTTCGTCTCCCCAATAACCACGAAATAGTAATCCAGACCTAAAACAAATCTCACCCGGTGTATTGATAGGTAGTATCTGTCCATTGTCACCGACAATCTTCACCTTAAGAGAGCAATCATTATGATCGAAACACAGGGTGTTAACATTCTTAACATCTAACTTTAAAATTCTATCTTAAGTATTGCTTAATCAATACCTGGCATGTTTGTATTTATTTAAATGTATATCACATGTTGAATCCAAATATGGTGATGAATTGCTATAATTTTGACATCTTTGACACATTTTGTGACATTTTTAGACTGTCGTTTGCACACGCCTGCCACGTGGAAAGTGTTAACATGTCAGGAAATCTTTGGGATATATGGTCATCCACGAATTGAAATGTATTTGATCTTGGTAGCAATGACAGATACAATGATAGACTCAGGGGATCATTATGAGTACTCGAACAATAATAATATCCCTCTATTTTACACGATTTAATTTCAACCAATTCCAATTATTCATAATAACCTGACATCGCAGTAATAGACATTTTGGGGGTCTAAAAAGTATTTTGAACCTTTTTTATTTTCCAAACGATCTTTCCTCATCAAAGCACTAACTGATGCACGCAATAGTATGTATACATATTGTGAGTGCATTGAGATTATTTTATCTCGCAAACAAATAAACATTGCGTTTCACCATGCATAAATAGAAAAGGTCGAAAGGTCATGTCTAACCTCATTTCCTTCAACGGGAAAGTATGCTGGTGCTTCCAATATCTCCAATGAATCAGCTGGCGATTGCGCAGCTGCAAATCCCTCGGTTCCCCAGTAATCAAGCTACAAATATAATTATTTATTTACTCATAATAAGTGTGAAATATGGAAATAAGTAACCAAATAATATATAGAACAATAATAGATTATAAATAAATAAATAAATATATAAATATACTTGTATGAATGTTTAGGTTGTGAGTTGGTTTAATTTAGGTGTCTTTATGATTCTTACATAATGTGTGTACAGCGCACTGTGACTCCCGTGTAGTACGTCTGCTTGTCCCGGGAGAGTTCGAAGGTGTATCCCCCTCTCCCTGCGACGCCTGAAGTCTTTTGAAATTCACAGTTTAAAAGAACGCTTTTTATTGCATATTTTTTAACACTTATTGTAGGTTTAATCTCAGTCCAACGTTGCAATTTCTCACCAGTAACTCAATATGTGATAACACCAAATTTTAATAATACTTTTGACTGAGTTCAACCCTAAAACATCATTACAGTAATTTAATCCGCAGGCATTGGCTTTACCGGCGATCTCATTGGTTCAATGTGTGTCACATGACACGGGTTATTCTCCCTATAAAGTTTAGCAGACAGACAGAAAAAAGCATCGACGCCTAAATAATCTTTTCAACTGAGTTTTTTATAATACAATATACCAAACCAGTCCCAACTGAAACAGAATAGAAACTACAATCAGGATACCCGAAGGTGTACAGAGGGACGAGCAGAAATGTAAATTAAGTATAATAGAGAAGCTCATCCCAACTGAAAGAGCGAAATAAACACATAACAAACCACGCCGTTGAATGTCCCAACTCGAAAAAGCAAGGACATTCACCGGCATGGGACTCGAACCCACGATCTCCTATATACTAGAACAGGCGCTTAACCAGTCGGCCACCGGTACTTGCTGATATACAGCACTTTGAATCGAGGCTAAGTGATTAGGTTAATCGGGGTACATACACAAACACAATAGGGCTGTAACAGGAGCCGAGGCTGCAGGGGGACTGGTACATAATGAATTATAATACAATATACCAAACCAGTCCCAACTAAAACAGAATAGAAACTACAATCAGGATACCCGAAGGTGTACAGAGGGACGAGCAGAAATGTAAATTAAGTATAATAGAGAAGCTCATCCCAACTGAAAGAGCGAAATAAACACATAACAAACCACACCGTTGAATGTCCCAACTCGAAAAAGCAAGGACATTCACCGGCATGGGACTGACTCGAACCCACGATCATCTATATACTAGAACAGGCGCTTAACCAGTCGGCTTCCGGTACTTGCTGATATACAGCACTTTGAATCGAGGCCAAGTGATTAAGTTAATCGGGGTACATACACAAACACAATAGGGCTGTAACAGGAGCCGAGGCTGCAGGGGGACTGGTAAATAATGAATTATAATACAATATACCAAAACCAGTCCCAACTGAAACAGAATAGAAACTACAATCATCAGGATATCCGAAGGTGTACAGAGGGACGAGCAGAAATGTAAATTAAGTATAATAGAGAAGCTTATCCCAACTGAAAGAGCTGTCCTCGCCTATTTGTAAGCCTCACTGAGGGTTTACAAACAGGGAGGGGGACAGCCAGGGTTCCCCCGGTGGTTCCACTCGCCCTAGACTTCCCACGATTCACACACACGTGCTGATAAAAGCCCTAAATTGTTGAGAAAAAACAGGCGTTGGAACTTTACCCCACTGTGTTTAGTTCGCCAGTCGTCTTAGCAATGTAAAGAACCCCTTTTAAGCATGCTATATACGGCGTCGCCGGAAGATCGGCTCATAGGGTACAAAGTTATGTTGAAGCCGGTAACGTGCGTCTGGTAATTGGTACACCGCCCCCCCCCCCCCCGGTACTAGTCTTTTTTCTTACTCTTTCCCTCCCCGTTCCCCATTGACAGTTCAATGACAATGAGGCTTTGTTTCCCCCTTCCCAGTGGAGTAACTATATGGGGGGGGGGGGGGGGGGGGGGGCAAGAACAGTGAACCGACATTTTTCGATTTTACATTTATTTTTGCTATGATTGAGGTACATTTCTGCTTTAAACGAGCTTCTACTCAATACTCAATTTTGGGCACATTTACGCGAGGTAGCGCGTGAAAATATCTCCGTCTGTGTACTTTTGACCATCATAATTCTATGATTCCTTTTGTCAAATGAACTGACAATGCCAATCTCAACCAACATACAGTCAATATTGGAGGGGCGATCGCCCCCTCTCGATCTCTCTCTGGTTCTGCCACTGCCTCTACCCCTGTCTCCGCTGTCCCTCTTCTTGTCCCATTTTCCTTTTCCTTCTCCTTTTCCTTCTCCTTTTCCTTCTCTTTTTCCTCTCCTTTCCCTTCTCTTTTCCCTTTCCTTTCCCCTTTTTATTTTTTAGAACAGACCCAAGAGGGATCTTTCACACCCAAAGCAACCCCTGCGTACGTGCCGGGTTGCTACTCCGAGTTTCACTCTTGTGTGCGATCATGCCATGTATTGCGAACGTGATTGTAATTAGTTAGTAAAGAGTCCATAACCAGAGTTGCCAGCAGCCTATTCCAAGCAACATCATTTGAAAGTCTCTGCTGTGACCTTACTTTTAAAGGTGATATATTACCACTTAAAATTGTCATTTTATATAGACCCGGGTACAGCAAGAAGCACCGTGTAACACCGAGGGTATTCTTCGAGGAATTTTCTGCATATGTTTCATCATTATCAACATCGGTTTGTAAACTCTTGATAGTCGGAGACTTAAATTTTCATTGGGATATACCATCTGACCCTGATGTCATCCGCCTCGCTGATATTCTTTCATCATCAAATTTAACCCAGTTTGTACGCGATCCTACCCATATTGATGGACATACTTTAGACCTTGTTATTTCGCGTTCAGATGACGATATCGTTGATTCTGTGACTGTTCCATTTTTGTTTACTGATCACGCCGTTATTCATTGCCAGCTTGCTTTACAAAAACCTAAATTTGTAAGGAAAGTTATTTCTTATCGCAAATGGAAATCCATCAACAAGGATAATTTCGCGAAGGATTTACAACTTAGTGAATTGATAAGCAGCTCATCAGATCTTGACACCTTTGTTGATGAATATGACCTTATTCTTCGCAATATTCTTGACAAGCACGCACCTTTAAAACATAGATCCATTACTATTCGCCCCTCTAATCCATGGTATACTCCTGAAATTGATACGGCCAAAAAACTTCGCAAAAAAACTTGAGCGAAGATGGAGAAAAACCAATCTGGAGATAGACAGACAGCTATTCAAATCACAGCGCATGGTTGTTGTTAATATGATAAATGATGCCAAATCCAAATCCTACGAAGACAAAATACTGCAATGTAAAAGCCAAAAAGAAATTTTTAAAGTTGTCGAGAGTCTCTTACACCAGAAAAGCAATGTCAAGCTACCTTCGCACGCTTGTCAAAAGGAACTTGCACATCGATTCAATGATTATTTTGTCTCCAAAATTTCTAAAATACGTCGTGATCTTGATACCATTGCTCCAACTGCTCCTGTTCTGCCTACTGAGAATAATGTTGCTACATTCATGTCTTTCACGCCTGCCACTAACGATGAAATATATAAGCTTGTGTCGTCTTCACCCTCTAACTCGTGTACATTGGACCCAATTCCTACATGGATGTTGAAAGATCACATTAACATCATGGTGCCCGTCATTACTAAGATTGTAAATCTCTCTCTTGAAAATGCAACATTTCCTGACCATTTTAAAAATGCACTTGTTTCTCCACTCATGAAGAAGCCTTCTTTGGACGCAGACATTTTGAAAAACTTTCGTCCTGTGTCCAATCTGCGTTTTGTATCAAAAATTTATTGAAAAGGTTGTAGCGCATCCATCGTCTTGCTGCTCATTTATGTCTAAACAACTTATATGAACAACATCAATCAGCATACAGAAAATATCATGGTACAGAGACTGCTCTTCTTAAAGTACACAATGACATTTTACGTGAATTGGATGGTAAGCGTGGCATTTTCCTCATTCTTCTCGACCTCTCCGCCGCCTTCGACACCATTGACCATGATATTCTGTTCAGGCGTCTTGAGTCAATTGGTGTCAAGGATTCAGATCTGAAATGGTTTCAGTCCTACCTCAAAAACAGAACTCAAGCAGTAAACATAAATGGAACTATTTCTACACATGTTCCGCTAAAATATGGCGTTCCTCAAGGATCTGTGCTTGGACCTATACTATTCACCATCTATTCGTCTCCCATTGCTAGCATTGCTCGCAAACACGGATTAAATGTTCATTCTTACGCGGACGATACACAACTATATGTGCCTTTTAATTTAAATGATCGCAATGATGAAATGTCGGCCCGTCAACGCGCAGAAGCTTGTATTTTAGAAATCAAGTCGTGGATGTCTGTAAACAAGCTGAAATTGAATGATGATAAAACAGAGTTTTTAAGTATGACCTCCAGATTCAATCAACGTAAAATATGTGATCATCATATCAATATTGACACTTCTTCTGTTCTTGCTTCAAAATCTGCTCGGAACTTAGGAATTGTGTTTGATAATAATCTATGTATGGATGTTCAAGTTCGACGGATATGCCAATCAGTGTATTATCATATACGGAATGTCAATAGCATAAGGAAAATGTTAACATTTGAAACCGCAGCTACTATCGTCCATGCTCTTATAACTTCTCGTATTGACAATGGCAATTCTCTTCTTTTTGGCATCACTGATCACTTACTTCACAAATTACAACTCGCTTAAAATGCAGCTGCTCGCATTCTCACTAAGACCAGGAAATTTGATCATATCACTCCAATTTTGAAAGATCTCCACTGGCTTCCTGTTCGCAAAAGGATTCATTTCAAACTTCTTCTTTTAACTTGGAAAGCTTTGCATGGCACTTCACCAACTTATATTGCTAATCTTCTTGTTCCATATCATCCAAAACGTACTCTCCGGTCATCTGATAAACTTTTACTTGTTGTTCCACGGACTACTTCTTCATTTGGAGATCGCGCATTTTCGGTTGCTGCACCAACTCTCTGGAACTCACTACCTTATAATTTAAGATGCTGTGATTCACTTGACTCTTTTAAGAACTTGTTGAAAACAAGATTATTTGACTCAGTTTATAATTGATTTCTTTGTATTATATACATGTACATGTATATGCAAATCATCCTTGTTTATGTATTTTTCATGTTAATTTGTATTTTTGTTTTATATGTTGCGCCTCGGAATAGTTTTACCTAGATTGACGGCGCATTATAAATGCCATTATTATTATATTATTATTATTAATTAGGTTATTTCTCTGGAACAATTCGCAAGGTAGGACTTGTTTTCATCACGACACTTGGAAACAAGCTCAGATATTTATTGAAGAGTCTATTTTTGACGTCGTTGATGATGTACAGCTTCTGCGCTTACACGTGAATTGCATAGCTTCCATCATCTACAGCACCGAGATCATATCCACCAACAACAATATCACTATGGAATACATCGGACTCACGGAACTTCCCTTCAAGCTGAGATACTATAACCACAATCCACATGCAGTTTTTAAGAAATGAAAAACACCAACACAGCACTGAGCTCTCTAGACACGCGTGGCAGCATAAGAAGAATAACCGACCATTAACGATCAAAATGGTCTATCATCACCAAAGCGCGTGCATAAATCAACGGATCCAAGTGGTGTGACCTTTGCCTCACGCTGTACATCATCAATGGCGATAAAAGTAGACTCCTCAACAAATGATCTGAGCTTGTTTCCAGTGCCGTCATGAAAACAAGTTCTACCTTACGACTTGTTCCAGAGGCATTACCTAATTACTATCACGTTCGCAATAACTGGCATTTACACCCACGTCCGCAATAACCAACGTCTTCCCCGGTATGCACAGAGTAAGCAACCAATTGTCTGATGATTCGACAAGCGTGAAACTCGGAGTGAGAACCACCGGTCCAAATGGTCTTACTCTTAAATTTCGTTCTGCATCGCAATCAGCACTCTGCACGAAGATTGCTTTACTCGTAAATAAATAAATACATTGTTTCTTTACCGTTAAATAAATTAATAAGTAGATATAAGTAGATATAACTATTTGAAACAGTAGTTAGTCCGATTTTTTACGCTTGTGCGATCATCAGACAACTCTGATGACCATATGGGTGATCGCACAAGCGTGAAACTCAGAGTTGCAACTACCATTCCAAATGGTATAAGTAATATTTCGCTATGTATCGCATTAAACACTCTGCAAGAAGATTCCTTCTTTACCAGTAAATAAGTAGATAATTAAATAGATTTAAAAAAGAAAAGAAAAAAAAGAAAAAAAACCTAATTAACTAAATAAACGAAACACACATTACCAGTAGGTGTTTGGTGAGTTTTTCTGCCGCCCTGCCCCGCAATGACAGAGGCATGATACTCCCTCCTATCATACCTGAGGTAAGAGGAACAACAAACGGAATCAATTAGATTCCTATTTTCACAGAGCACCTTCCGAAGTTGATGGGTTTTTTTGTTATAATTCGTTTTCTATTTATTCATTTACTATTTGCTTTTCATTTCAAAATTCTGTTAAAACAGTTAATGTAGAATTGGCCTATCCCCATATCCTCTTGGCCAAAGTCAGACACGCGAGCGCACTTCGATCAGCTCACTGCGCATTCTTGAAAACTCTTAAAAATGTCTGGAACCAAACAGTCCGGTAGGACAAGCTTACACGCTGAGTATCGCTGATTGCCCTTTGACCATTTTGAAAGGTAGATCTCGCTTACTTTTGAGCGAGTTCAACCAAGTGTGACGTGGGTCCCCATTTTTAAAGTATGTGACAGATAATGAGTTACAATAGACCATTTCAAAGTTAGACTGGACACTTTCGGAAAATATTGGACCTGCGTAGTGAGTTCTTCGCAACGGTTGATCGCATTCATAGCAATGGTTGTCCGCCTAGTGGTTTACTATTTTAACATACAAGTGTACATCAATGAGAAGTAAAACTAGTAGCGAGATTAGTTTGTTTTTATCAACAATGTCGTCGACACCGGCAACTTTTTTCCTATATACTTACAAAAAAGGTAGTATTGAAAAATAAAAATTCAACATGATTAGCCACACGATAGGTTTTCTGTCTTGATTTTAGGTGTTTGATCGCAAAATTCATACTCTGACCGCATGTCTCACACAACTGAATGTAGAACAGGCCGTGTGCACTTCCAAAATGCAAGATTTTTGTTTTTAATATTGTTCACCATTCACCTCCAGGCCTATGACATGAGGATCCAGTCTAGTAGAGGATATGGCTCTTGTTCGCGAACAAGATGGAGCCACTTTGTGCATTATAAAGTAGCTCCTGCATCTGGTTTCTTAAAACCGACCTTTTTGCTTCATTTGGTAAAATACTTACATAGTTCGAGTGAAGAGAAATCATAGTCATCAAAGTCAGGCAAATTCAGAATATCGTTAAGATGATGCACCAGTAATGCACCTCCAGAAGCTCTGAAATATGAATGCATGGAATAAATCTCACTAAATTTCTCAATGATAATTGAACATTCTTTAGGACGCACCGCGCTGCAAACACTGCAACACTAGTACGTATGGCTTATTCGTATACATTACTTGTACGTAAGACGTATACGATAGACTTACTTGACTTATGGCGGATGATATTCCCGAACCACGATGCTTCTCCAAATCTTCCTTTCCAACATAGCTGTCTTGATTTCTTGTACCTGCAATCCTATGTCACGCTTTAGTATGTCAATGTATGTTAGGGCTTTCTTACTCAATGTTTAGGTATCCAACGTATGAGTTTGGAGACCAGTTAATTGGACCCTCTGAAGCAGTGTCCTGCAAATCTTGATCTACGCTCCTTGATCTTATCCGCGACTATGGGCATATCCGCGTACAGGTCCTTATTTGTTACATGCTGTCTCCAGTTGATGTTGAACACAGTTCTAAGAATTCTAGTGTAACATCCGTCCAGCTGTTTACTAAGCTTTGGGGTAACTGTCAAAGACTCACATCCATAGAGGAGGACTGATTCTACAGTAGCTATGAACTGTCTTTCTTTAAGCTTTCTGGATAGTGATTTGGCCTTCCATAACTGACTTAGTTTGCAGCCGCTTTGCGTGTTTAATGTCCTTTTTAGTACTGGGCTTCGCTTGTAATGATTACAGGTACTTGTACTTTGTCTTTGCAGCTTTTGAGCCCAACTTTAACCACCGAAGTCTCCACTCTGTTAAGTAGTGATTGCGCTAGAGACACCTCTTCAGACAACAGTGCAATGTCGTCAGCAAAGTCAAGGTCAGTAACTGTGGTTGGCCCTATTCGTCTGCTGCTTTTTTTTGTTAAGCGAAATCCTAGCTCTTCTTCTTTGCCATCTATGGCCTCTCTTAGGGCGAAGTCGAGAACAATGAAAAAGAGATATGGAGCCAGGGTGTCACCTTGTAGTACTCCAGCCAGTATTTCAAATTCCTCATTTTCTCCATTAGGCGATATTACCTTTGTCTTGGTGTCCTTGTATATTTCTGCAATCGCATTTGTAAGCTGCTCAGGTATACCATAGGCCTTCAGAATTTGCAGCATTCGTCCCCTATGTATTGTGTCAAACGCCTTATTGAAGTCAATAAAGGTTATGATGGCTGGCAGGTTGTTTTGATCTAATTCCCTCAATATTTCTTCGGAGGGCAAGAATTTGGCCAACTGTGGTACCCTCAACTCAAAGCTATTTTGATCAGCTCTCAGGTGGATGTCAAGCTCAGGTCTGATTCTGTTGAGTATCATCTTGTTGTATAGCTTGGCAACAATTGAGCTCAGACTTATTCCACGGTAGTTGCCTCCAAAGCTGAGATCACCTGATTTTGGTATTGGTATTATGTTGCTTTTTCATCATTGCAGAAGACCAGAATGATATTATCCAAATCACATCTTTTGAGCATTTCAGGTGTGATACCATCTTCCCCATTGCTTTAACCTTCTACAAGTGCTTTCTTAGCCTTTACATGTTCCTTCAAGTCAAAGGGTCCTTCTTTTATGCTGAGATTTGATAGTATTGGGGGCGATTTCCTCATCCTCATTACTTATGTGTGGTGGGCTCCCAAGTAGATTTTTGAAATGAGTATACCAATTATATAGTCTCTACTTTTGCGTGGATCCTTTGATTCAACCCTTTCTAGTAGTCAATCTTCCTGATATTTTGTTGATCAGTTTCCAACTCTTACCATGCTTGCAGTTTATGTGGGCATTTTCTACATCTCTAAGCTTATCGGTAAGGTCTTTCTCTTTCACATGATCATAAGCCTCACCTAGGCTCTTTTTAGCCTCATTATAATTTCTCCACGATAGACGCCAAAGTAATATTTTGCATCACCAGTAGTACAAGCACCCGTAAATATTAAAATAAGACAAATGCAACATTTCTATATCATTATGGTATAATTTAAATTGGTCTAGTTTAATTTTTATTGGTGCCTGCAACGTATCGGATATCGTATATCGTATAAGTCTAACGTACAAGTCACTTTACAGGTACGAGTCATACGGACCGAACTAGTTTTGCAGTGTGGCTTTACTTAAGTTCAAGATTCATGTGGCGAGAGGAAAATCTTGGAATTATTATTTGTATTTAACATGTTTAAGGTGAGACAAATTTACTAAAAAGCCAGTGCATGGGTGTATCGTAATATTGTAAGGATAGTTGCTGTGTTTACTTACCGAGAATTCCAGGTGTGTTTCCTTACTAAGAAATAATCCTAAGAACAATCCTAAACCCAACGTAAATTATCTTGAAAGTTCGCGTTCAATGCCCCTTCCGTGTCATGTCATGTTAAGGCTACGCAGATTTATATCGACATTAGAAATGAGCTCACAGCGAGTCAAATTTTACCCGAAACAAACTACTTGATGATACGGAGAATAAAGACCACACAACAGTACAGCAATGAATTGTTCACCGATTGTCGAAAGTTTTTTTCTTATTGAACTTAGTTTTTTTTGGCAAAGGATTCGTTATAAATTAAGTGATTTGGGTGTTTCTTAATAACGAAATGTTGAATAAAGTTGAATGAAAATCCTCACTACTATTAAATAACTTCTAGTCATACATCACGTAGAGACATCTGATTAATGTTGTTATTTACGTAATACATTATTGACTGCCAAAGGCTTATACAAAACGATTTACAAAGAGCTATAAAACACACAAACTCCAATAAATAGCAATCGTACAGCGGCTGAACCAATGGAAGCATTTTAGATTTTTAAAACCGCGTTGCAAAAACCTTTCATTAACTGTCAATGCAATCAATACCAGACTAGTTTCCTTATGAGGTCTCTAGTTAATAAATTACCGTTCGTCCTGCATTGCGTTGGCTACCATTCTTGCATCGTATACCGGGCCTACGACGATAGTGGTTGCTAACTTCATCATAGGATTGAGAGCGCCAAGCTGAGCGCCTACCCCGCCAAACGACATTATTAAAAGGTATCGGGAATCCTATCAAACAATAACATGACATTAATACACATTAATGGAATTTATTGGGTCGTACATGTATTCTTGTATTAAACGCGGTTTTAGCTTTAAACGCGGTCTCACAAAGCTCGTGTCTAAATTTAGCGCGTGTTTATCTTTTAAATGACGTGTTTAACAAATCCGCTCTTAAATTCGACGAATCTCGTCCCCTAGAGGTCGTGCATTCACTGTATACAGGTATTCAATTCATTGTTGCCCAAATGTCTTACAATAGATATCGACCGATTTCCTCAAATGTGCATGTATTTATTTTTAAGACAACTTGTCAGCTTGCACCGGGCACGGTTGGGTAACCATGTAACGCAAGTTAAACTACCCCACACTATTCAGTGAGTTAGACGCGTGTTTAAAGAAAATCATTGCCACGGAACTTTAGCGCTCAGATATGTAGCATTATTATGATACAGAACACAAGTTATTTAAAATTGTCCCGTTAAGACAAAACCGGCTTCAGAAAGCAAAAAATCACCTGTATGGACGTCGCCATATTGATCGAAGCTATGACGAAACAGTTTTTTCAAAAGTTGCTAAATGATGTATTGAAGGAGGATGGTTAAGCACCTTGAACCAGAATCTTTGCTTGAACACTGCATAGGTACTGCTTGAATGAGCTCACGCGATATTGAACTTTTAGCAACCTTTGACATGAGGTATTCCTCCATTCATTTAATGTGTGATCATTCAAGCATTACAACACCTGCGTAGTTATAACTCCGGGATAGTGTTGCTGTGAACACGTACATTATGTTTGCCAAAAATCGTTTCGATGGAGTAACTCATTTTAATAATATCATGCATATTCTAAAGGGAAACTTATTCTAATTTAGTACACCACTATACAAGGTGAATTAAACGATTGTGCACGAATTGAAACTAAATTTATATTTCAAATTGTAAGGAAGTAAAATTTCATTGTATATGTTACTAAACTTTAGTAGAAAATTGACGTACAACCCTATAATTTGTGAACTTATTATTTTCCTTCACAAATGCGACTGGCTCTTTAATATAGTTCAACTGATCAAGAACTAAACTATAAATGATGGCATGTTTTAACACTTTTGTGTGAATATTGCCATAACATGCATGTAGTGAACATTTGGAATGGTGAAAAGGGGGTCAGCTTACACACAAAAAAAATCTTAATTATCAGTCGATTACATTCTTTTTTTTCGGAAGATGAACTAGACTAATATGCTTTTTAAAAACCAGAACAAATTCATGGTTCAATGCATTAATCAAGGTCAAAGGACCGTTTCAATACGTGTACAGTTTTTTTTTGGGTTCATCCTATATTAAATCATAGCACAATTTTCCCAAGTGAAGTTGGCTACTAGAAAGCCAAGTAACTATTGGTTGTTAATCGTGCGTTTGGATACGGAACTTGCATTTCCCATTAGTTCAATTTGAATATGACCTTTCTGGTTTTTACAACATGAACAGTTATACTGCTAAATGGCTTTTACCATATTGAACCCTGGGTGACATTCCTAGCTCTATAGTAATCCTTTACATATATTTCGGGGATTTAAAAGGTACAATAGTTTGATATCAAACAAGAATCAGAACAATAACTTGCAATTTAAGACTTACCCATGGTATTAAGTTACCCTCCTTATCTTTAAATGAGAAAGATGCGATTGTTGAGAGGCTTTTATGCGTATGGGTAACACCTTTTGGGAAACCGGTGCTGCCCTGTTTGTAAGAAATCAAATTATATACATGCATGTATAATAAGAAGAAAATAAAACAAGTTTGTTTCCAGTAGCAAGCCTGAAAAGTCAAATGCGAAATGCGGTTTTTTATTTTTATTTTTTTCTTCTCAAATTCATAGTGAACAATTTCTTAAAAATGGTTTTATTTATAGTCAAATCTTTGTTGCTGATTTTCATTTTTGAGCTTGCTGTATGTGGCCAATTGCCATCTTGAAACATGTGAGACACAGTTCCAACAAACGCTAGATGGCGCCCTAACAATATTTCCCCCTGTTTTTTCTATAAAAAATGAAATGCGCAAGAAACAAGTGTTTCAGAGAAATGCGCGCGCATTACTGAAAACAAACTTTTTTGTCGTTGTTTGGCCGGCCTAAGGGTAAACTAAATAAATACATAAATACGTTGATGATCTTTCCGGTTTTGATGATAGCCACCAACCTGTGTGCTTGGTGGACATGAAACTGCCTATTACTGTTCATACACGGAGGTAAAGAAGCAATCTTCTTGCAGAGTGCTCCATGCGATGCAAAGCGAAATATACGTTAAACTATTCATGCATCATTATTTTCTTCAAGCTGTTTGTTTTCAACATATATACACTCTTCTTAGAAATTGAGCACTTGAGTGTATTATTTGGTTATTTATTAAAAACAAAATATGTAAATGTGAATATTCTACAATCTATAGAGATTTCAACGCAAACTACCACTATAATCCTGTCGTCTGACGATTGCCTATTTGGTATGAAACTCTAAGTAACTACCGTAGGCTACTGATGTTTTGTCAATTTTGTACTCTATTCAAAAGAATTGATTAATTAATATAATTAATACAATCCTTTATTTATCTATTAATTAATAAGTAAAAAAATATACGCTAGGCAAAAAAAAAAACTTGTTCTACGGGCATGACCAACTATGATTTTTTTCAATTTTTGTGGAAAATTGTAATAAAATATATAAATATAAAAAACAATCTGAAAACAGCTGTTTATTCTTCATTAATCTATCACTACACATATACATTTTATAATACGAAATTATTTATAACCAGTTATAAACGAATAAGAGTTTCTCTTACCGAAGTGAAGTAAACACCAAGTCCGTCGTCAAAATCAACCTGGTTACAAGCTTCGATGACTTGATTCCTATCAATATCTGAACCCATATCCAGGAATCCTTTGAGCGAAAACACACCGCTATAAGGACAAACACAAAGTGTGAAGAAATCACGAACATTAAATGTTTCAATCTGATAACTCAAATGGTATTACTTAAAATATCACATACTTATTATGTTTGTGATCACAGTGAAATTTAAAGGCAAATTCAATCGGCACAGAGAAGCACCCTCATTTGTCTCAACGTTTGACGTGTTGTGCTTTTTGTAATTATTACCTTAATAGTAATATTTTTGGCCGAAGGGAAAACCTTTGTTTTGAGGCTCGTTGCATATGATTGACTCAAATTCTAGCCAGACTTTTATTATTACGCAATACCCACAAACAGCAAACACGTTTCTATAGTTTAATCAGTTCCAAATTTGATTTATATCTCCCCGCGTGCATAAGTAATCCAAGCATATTCGCGCTATTATGACTACACGCACGCGGTTTGTGCCCCACGTATATGATGCAGAGAGCGCTTGTTGCCATAGACTACTACTTGATGCCATCATGTTCGCCCGCGACCTTCTGTATCCATTCGCTGCCGTAATGAGGCTTCGCCAATTTGGATCTGATCAATCTATAGGCCATTTGCAGTATGTAGACCTGGATATATCACAAACACACGTAAAGAAGCTCTTTACGAGGTTCACTGCATGATTAGATTTTGTAGGATTTTTAATAATAGTTTTAAAACGTTGTCAATTTTAGGTATTTTCCCAAATTAATTACTTTTAGAACGAACATTTTAGATAATTGGGAATATCTAGTAGGCCCATATTTGATGATTTGGAATGAAATTATGAAATTAACATTTAGACTTGAAATCATTAAATGTTTATTTAAAGATCGGGAACACATTTGTGACATGGCACCACGAAACAGGCGAATTGAGCTAGGATAGCATGTTATTGATTTTTGCCGTTTGTTGTTAGTATGGACCAAACCCTTTTATTATAGCGGGATTATAAAATAAATAGCCTGACATGGCTGGTAATACTCTTAATATAACATACTGCTATTTTAGAATTCCCCTATAATAGAAGGGACCATGGGTCCATACCAACAACAATTTAAACGGCAAATCAATAATATGCTATGCTGCCTCAATTCAGCAACATCTTCGCCGCGACTTTCCGCCTGTTTCGTGGTGCATTGTCACATTTTGTCTGGTTCACGGATGGCATGGCTGTCTCATGGTATGGTGTTTCAAAAGTCGTCATTATTAATAACAATATAATATACATACCTAGCTGTTTCGTTACCTGCATTGACAACATATTGCAAGGTGGGTATGCTGTAACAAATAACATACGAAGCAAAATCGATAAACACCTTATGAATGAAATCAAATGTATCGGGCAAGTGTAATTATTTGTTTACATGAATGATGAACCGGTATTATAAGGCCATGTGTTGTGAAATCGTCACTCTTCCCGTTGCATGTCCAGATTTTTATATTATACACTATCTGAGATTCGAATTAGCATATCGCAATAAGTACTACCCACACAAATTATATATTTTCTGAACTACAATCTCACAAGGAATCCATATGTGCTATTGGAACTAAGATAGGATCTAATGAAAACATTATTTGTATAACTATCCCAATCATAATTTTATCGAGCATATTAGTTCCTCATGTAATTACCCATCAGAACATAATGGAGATCAAGGGTAACTTGTTGAAATATACTATATCGGAAATTGAATGAGCACAAACGTTTACATTTCATATTTATTAAAGTTTACAGATATATTTGTTGGGGTATGCAACCTTTCCAAAAAAATATAATTTTTCTATTATCGGTTGAATACTTTTTGTTGTTGTTTATAGTCATGTATGTAAATCCGATGAATTAGGGCACGTTCACTGTGTAGCGAATAGGGAATAAACTAACGACAATTCAATCGATTCATGATTACAATTGTTACATTATGGTTGACAGGTTTGTTGAAACTGAGAGCAAAATCATGTTTGAACCACAAAGGGATAATGAGTTATTATAAATTGAACGTAGAATTGTGAATATTTTCTATATTCCCATAAAGATTGTATACAGCGCCACCACCACTTTACCTGCTTCTATGAATAAGTTGGGCAGGGGATCCAGGGTGCAGGGAACCAGCATACCGCCGCCACCGCCATCGCCGCCACCATCACCGCAGCCACCCCTGACTTTATAGAAATACCTGATTCATTCACACAATGCAGCTAGATATAGTATTTCAAATGACGCCTTAACCATAGGTTTACCACATTTAGTTGTTGAGTTAATAGAGAGAGAGAGATGGATGATTCGTCACTAAAAATGCAACGCCGCTACCCTTTTTGGATGGCGAGTTCAAAACACATGGCCATAATCAATAATGATACGCCTGATTTCATGTGTGATATCATTTTTTAGTTTGTGCAATAGTGAAACTATATCATTCGGTCCCAATTGTTCCATCACACTCGGCATCGCCTCGTGTAATGGAGAACTCAAACTTCGACCTCTTGTTCTATTTTTGTACTATATATCATACTCTCAGCACGGCTGTTTGACTGTCCGCTTTATAATTAAAATTATGGGATGAAAAAGATTATATAGTGGCCTTTTTATGGTTTGACCTGATTTAGGTGGTGCTAATGAATAAGAGTATATGGTGAGAATGTCAAGAAAATTGGGATGAAAAAGATTATATAGTGGCCCTTTTATGGTTTGACCTGATTTAGGTGGTGCTAATGAATAAGAGTATATGGTGAGAATGTCAAGAAAATTGTTCGAGCCCTTTTTAAATTATCGGCATTTTCTACTTGATACATATTTTACATGTTACTCTATGGGAAATGTGGCCGATGAGGGCGCTATTATAGTAAATAATAATATTCAAAGCTCTATTTCTCAGAACTGGCACCAACAAATGTTCTGACATGTTTTTTACAAAAGATGGCCAGTATATTCAGGTATTTGAATCAGTTAAAAACAGAACTGGGCTAGCAAGTTACGGTGTTCTCAGAATAAAACGGACACATTCGAGGCATATACGAGGCATAAATGTACTGTATTTAAATTTGCTAACAAACCCATTTTTTTTAATTCTACGCCCTACAAACCCCAGTTTTCTTTATTTAATTCATCTCACCTTTGACAGTTCAAATATTTTGCTTCGTTTACTAGAAGCTCTGGCACTATCTGGCACACCTTCTTAAACAAGTCTGATGGTGATCGCATCAGAACCAGCACCTTTATTCCAAGCTGAAAATTAAAAAAAACTAATACATCACAGGCATATTATGCGATATTTTTCATGGAACGCCCTCCCGGGAATGCCCTCTACATTTGATTTCGTCCTCTCGATGTAATTGTTTTATTAAACTACATCATGAACACAAAACTAAAATATCTACTAAGTTTAACAGTGTTTCCGGCTACAATCGCAACTATACACAAGAGAATACTGTACAATAGTAGGGAATGCACCAGCTTTCCATTGACATGCCACACAATAGGAACATATTACGAAATATACGAGACATATTCGAATGACAAAAATGTCCGATTTTATTTCTCAAGACTGCATGGCGATAACGACGACTGTATTATTATTGTTGGGCTTACACTAACCTTTTCGAGGATATTCGGCTGAACGTCTAAAGGAAAGTCCACCCGCATATGAACCTGTTAAACAATAGACCATAACCACGATATGACGCCTTGGTTTGTTTACATAATGTAACAGTTAATTGACAACTGTAAGAAATGTACGTCATGAAATAACAATATATGGACATATTTTGTAATAGTCCAGGAGCCAAGAAGGTTTAATAAGCTGAGAAGGTATACAAGGTTTGATGATCTGATTGGTTTATTTGGGAGCCAAGAAGCAATACCTTGTGTAATATTGCTGCTTGGCCGCATCTTGTGTGGGCCGCTTTCAAAGGTCAAAGGTGATATAGGGGGAAAAAATCCAATCGTTGTATTTCCACCCGATGCTTAGTTTTGAGATGTAGGGCAAAATAGGTCAACGGTCAACTTTTCCCTCAAATTCCTTGTACATGGGTCAAATTCTCAAAATTCTCCGATTTCATTGAAAATGGTCTCAAATTGTTCAATGGCATAAAAGGAATAGTCTGCTATACCTTTAAGTTAAGCATTTAGTTTCATGGTCAAAGGTCAGCGCATATTAGCGGTATATCTTCCTGACCTTTAACCTAATGAAACTAATAGATGCTTAACTTGTAGATAGGGCAAGCTATTCTTTTTACAGTTTGTTGTATCCATCTGAACTATCCAACCTGGGCATCGCCTGGTTAATTAGCACTACCACTAGTAGTAATCAATAATTTGCCAGTAAACTGGGTCCGCGTGTAGAAAAGCAAAATGCAAAACTATTCTTCACATGCAATGTTTCAAATCACAGAGGAAAGATTTCTCAACAACTATATCATTTTATATTTTGATGACTGTATTAGTGAAATATTGGGGAACTAGTCCGAATATTTTACGTCACATGATGTAAATGACAGGAATATTTTTAAGTGTTACATAATACAACGTAATATATCTTTGCAAACTCACAGTAATGATACCGAGTTGTATGGCAGCAGCATATGTCAGTAGCCATTCATAGTGATTGCCACCCCACACACCAATCCTATCACCTTTCTGTAATCCAAGCTTTATCAAAGTTCCGGCAAACTTATGACTCTGTCATGATTTAAACAAAATAAAACAATACATCAGTGTGGACGGTATCATTAGGCGACTAAATAATAAAAGAAAGACAGAGGTATACAGAAATAAAAACCCATACAATTGATCAAAATACCATTTAAGGGTGGTGTTAACACTAATAAAATGACAATTATCAAGCGCTGTAACTTTCGAACTATTAATGACAAAAACAACCCGATTTATTAAAATTGAAACTGCTTAGTTACATGATGCCAGCGTAGTGAGTAGGATTTTTTTTGCATATTTGAAAGTTTCTTTGGATGTTTCTAAGCTTTTTTAGAGCGAAATATTAAAATGGTTCCCCCAAAAGCTATATTTATGACCCTTTCATGACCCCCTGGAAAACCCCAAACGACCCCAGGTTAAAAACCGCTGATTTAATGTCATGCCTGAAATTGGAATTGTCATAGCTTTATATAAACCTACCTCATTTTACGAGGCATAAATGGACCGATTTACCATTGGGTCAGATGAGCACGGGCAGGCTAGTTAAAATGTGCAATAATAACATCGTTTACTCGGGCGCAGTTCGCAGAAAGCTCGCTGTACGCTATACATATTCGACTCACGTTTTATTGTATTATATATATTGTTAAACAGACTAGCTTTATTCCGTAAAAATCGTATCGATTAAAATTTCAACTCCTCCTGATGGTTAGCGAACCGGACTCATGAACAAAAGGTTACTGGTTCGAATCCCGGTATGCCCGAATTTTCCGTATAAGCATGGTGTGATATTTTTTCGACATAGGAAATATGTAAGTACAAGTGCAAAACACTTGTATACATGTACATTCTGCACCTGTTTGTATGGCGTCCGTTCTTTGTCGGTATAGAAGACATCCTCTCCTTGTCCGGGTTAGTATCCGCTGTCTCATTGAATATCTGCCCAACTGTCCTGCCGGAAAATGGCGTTTCTGGGCATTATCAAGACCTTATGAACATTACCTCATCCTGCACCTGCTTGTATGTTTTCCGTTCTTTGTCGGTGTAGAAGACATACATCTCCTTGTCCGGGTTATTATCCGCAGTCTCGTTGAATATCTGCCCAACTGTCCTGCCGGAAAATGGCGTAGTCTTCGGCACATGGATGTAACTCCTTGTTAGCGTCACGGAATATCTGGACATGTTGAGCTGGACGTAAAATACATGGTATTAATAAACACCTGACACAAAAAGTTGGACACTTTACTTTAGGTCCCAGATACTGGTCAGTAGGCCTACCATTCAATAGTGGAACATAAAAGCTACCAGTATCGCTCGATACTGGCAACTGCGACTTTGGCGTTTAGATGTATATGATATACGGTATCCCACTTCACTACTGATAAATGACGTTCCTTTTAGATGCGCAAAATATACGCGTCCGTGTACACCAGTGCCTCGAGTTCGGTTTTGTGCATGTTTATGCACTACGTTTAGCAGATGACGCAGTAATACATACATACAACTGACTTTACGATGGTGTACTTATTGTTTCAACAGAAACAATAGCTTGCCATACAATTTCTGTACACAGATGTCCCAACATGTCTACCATCCTATAGAAGCATTCATGCCTTCATGCTTTTCAAGGTAATTCTCGTGAGAGTGTTATTGGTATCACATGTTTTATATAAATGTGTCTTTGCATTTTATATTTATATTTTAATGTATCTCTTTGAATGTTTTTATATTATTGTAAGTGCAATGCAATTTGGCTTTTAAGCCACGATTTTGTATTTTTCAATAAACCAATCTATAAACCAATCTATAATTCGTTCAATTACAAAAAGGTAGCAGTTGAACATGTTGAAGTTCAAAGTATGCAAATGATCTCACTCAATACAATGTCATGCTCTACCACAAATATAACACAGTACTCAATTAATCTTCTTTCGCTTTCCATACTTGGGGTTTCTACACCATACATAAAGACAGTCATACCCACCCAAAGAGAGTCATAAATTGGATATTCGATTCAGATTTAACGTATGCGTGCGATAAGTTATTTGGACACGCTCATCATGGTGACCATTTGTATTTGGTTAATGTTTAAAAATATCGTTTATCTGGTTAACACATTTCCGTAACACATTCCTATACCTCTTGGCTCAACTGAAAGATACAAATATTTTCACAATTGTTAGTCCTGATGCAGCCATGATGTACCTACTTACTTACTTACTGACTTACTTATTTTGTCAACTAATTAGCACAGTATTTCAAGAAATTGATATGAGAACCGATACATTCGATGATGACGAGTACACAGCAGCAAAGAGGTTATCACCGAAGGTACGAAAAGCGCAGGTGAAGATGATACCCACCAGAGGTCCTAAAAAGATGTGACCTTCATCATATATCATTACTTCTGCAATGATGCACTAATAAATATAAGAAAACCAGACCAGTGGTCACTTATCAATTTTATACCAATCCCAAAGAGTGGTGATTTACGAGAAGGAAAGAACTACATGTACAGAGGAATACGTCTGTCATCAATTGTAGCGAGAATATTCAACATTCTGCTGCTAAACCGGATAAGACCATTCCTTGACGCTGTCATACGCTTCAACTAAAATGGTTTTCGCCCAGGAAGATCAACAGTAACACAGATACTTGCTCTAAGAATACTAATTGAGGAGATAAGGATCAACAATCTAGTAAAAGCAGCTCTTGTTTGCATTGACTTCAAGAAAGCATTTGATACCATCCACCGAGGAAAAATGATGGACATTCTACAAGCTTGGAGTCTCAGAGAAGCTAGTGTCTGCTATAGGGTTAATGCACCGAAATAATACTGGTCATGTCACCAGATGGAGTTACACAAGATACAAATATCCAGGCAGGGGTTCTCCTAGGAGATACACTGGCATTCTGATTCATCACTGTGCTTGAGCACGTCCTGAGAAAAGCTTTGACAAATGCCCACCAGGTTTGATGTCTGAAGGCAAATGATCTGTCCAATTCTAATGCAGAGACAGTACAGGCATGACAGGTACAAGTGCCTTCCTAAACAGTATAGCTTGGAATAATAACTCATACAGCGTAATATAACTACATAGTGGACAATGGAACCACTACAAGTAGCTAAATCTCATATATTAGCTGGGTGGATGAGGCATACGTGAATCGAGTACTAATGGCCAACATGATCCTCTAATTGACCTACCTGTGTACGCCGCAAACGAACACCCCCGAACACTTGCCGATTGTTAAGCTTTAAAACTAAGGCTTATTTATTCTGATTCACTATTAATATAATTTATTCGAATTGTCTAACCTTAAATCAACAATGTCTATCAATTAATAGGGAAATAGGACACTTCGCCTGTTGTACATGTTGCCTTCTGTACATGTTGCCTCCCGTAAATATTGCCCACCGTGAAATTCGCCTACGTACAAACTCGCCTCCCTATTTATACCGCAAATCAACACGAGCGATGGATGATCAATGTAACCTATGTCTCAGTGCGGCCGGTGGTAAATCTATCATGCATGGAGATACATGTAATGTCACATACGATCACACATGATCTCTGTGCGGCGGCCCGGTTTTAAATCTATCGTGCATACATGCACACAGGTACAGCAAAAAAAAAGATGTTGTTGGGTATACATTAAATATCATATTACAATGAGTTAAGTTCGACATTATGTGTGTAATTATTTCTCACACAATCTAACATGTACGTTTAGCACGGTTTTCAAAGTGAGAAAATACATTTTAATGTATGCCAATTGTTATATCGTGCAAGTGATAAGCAGAACTTGAACCAATTAAAAGAAATAATAACACGACTGGTGTTAATTTTGTTGGCTTTTGACAGTGATTGAATAGTTGTTATTAAAATCTTTCTTAATTCCCTCATATTGTGGTCGTTGGATATTTAGGTTCCTTATACACGGATACACTTTCCTTTGTTTGTTTTAATAATTAATTTATAAGCGGCATTCGACACTCCGCAACTAATAGCCTGATATGAATCATCGTGCTTGAGCACACCAAGGGGTTGGTTTAGGCTTTATTAGGCGACGAAAAAAACACATCCCTCTTATGTTTTTGTTTTTTATTTAGTTCGCCTTGAAAATAACCGTCATAAAACTCAACACAAATCTGTAACAACTGAAAGAATACATACTTCATTCCCAAAAAAAACCCCAACAATTACAAATACATACCATATGCTGATCCGTCCCTCAAATGACCATTATCTGTTACATACAGGGAGAGTTTAGCTTATATACCAACGTGTTGATGGTACTCCCTCCGACCTTTGATATCACACACACCCCCACACACACATTTTACACTGTAGCTATTTACATTTATTGATAACTTCATGTATGTTAAATGTAAAGGAAAATGTGTACTTTAGATCCCATATTCTGGACTATTATCGTCCGAAACTGAAACATCTACATGTAGTATCGTTCAAAGTCATACCCCTGTCACACATACGGCGATCAGGGCAGCGATTGCACTGCGTTCAAAAAAGTATCAAAATATATATGAATAACAGTCAGTGAGAGCGCGGAAAACTGTCCAAACTTGTCCATTTTTAAATCAAGGTCACTAAAACACTTTCACATTCTGCTGCGATCAGGCCGGTGCTTGGATTACGCTGAAACATTATCAAAATGTCAAATTAAGCGCATCAATATATCCACGAACCCCTCGGTGACACAGTGGGAACGTGAGAGGAGGGTCGCGAGAGGCAAGCGTGGCGATTCGACGCCTTCAGAACAGTCAGAACAGGCAGGACGCTATCTTTATGGGGCGATGGCACTGGGGTCATTTGTTCAAATAATCCGTTAGACAAAGACATGCATGTATGGAGTCCAATCACGCAAAGAACGATTTTTGACCTCGTCCATTGGGCGATAGAGGAACCCATTGTGACCAATGATGATACAGGGGTACTTTATAGATTTTATTATTTGCGCTGCATATCAAATGCTATTCATATTGTAAATGTTAGAATGGCGGACAGCAAGCCCGGCAGAAACTGCTCCCTATCAGACGCGAGGCAATCGCAGCACATTACGGTTCCGTTCCAATGTTTTCCAACTTTTTTTGACCACGGCTTTGATGCTTTATCCGTGGTATTACATCATCCCCTCCTAGACCATTTATCTGATTTATTTGATACCACCCGTGTCTTGCTAGCGTGCTTGCTACCATATCCACTGCTGTCCTAAGCATGGCTCAAGGCTCTTTAGTCTGGATGTTACTAGAAGCCCGATATATTATTTTTGAAATATGTTGGTGTGTTAAGAAATTCCAACTTTAAACTTCAATTTGTCATAGAAATTAGTGCTATCATATTTTGTAAAAAACAACAGTTCAAATTTCGAAAAAAGCGCATTACACTACCCGAAGAGCAGATTTTAGTTATAAAACTAGCCCAACTCTGGCTGAAAGTCACTACGAGTGCCAAGTCATATGGCAAGACTGCAGCGCCTGCGTGATTGCTATAAGTTCCACCGCTGCTACACTCAAGGTCCCCAGCATGCGGTCTGTGGTGTTGGCTGGATGTAATTATTGGGTGGAAATTTAAAGCCCAACGCGAGACTTTTAAAAGTTCTTGTGTTAAGAAATTAAATGTTCGAACTTCAATTTGCTTAAAAAAACTAGTGCTATTACTGATTTTGTCAAATCAAAAAAAAATCAAAAAATCAAAAGAAGTTACAATATAGAGCAGATTTTAGATTAAAAAATAGCTCAAATGGGGCTAAAGATCGACACTGTGGCAAGGCACATCGCTGGAGTGTTTGACTTTTGTGTCGTCTAGACAGTTAGTCAAGGGTGTTAACACCATTCACACCATATTCACACGTAAATACTAGCATCATGACCAGTTGAACCTGTCAAACTTGGGCTCAAACTTTACAGGCAAAAGGAACGTAATGAGGAAAACGAGCCTTCATCAAGACAACTAGGATTGACGCTAACCTCTACATAGATAACAAGCTGTACAAAGTCAAATAACTTTACGACTCAGTCTGGACTCACACCATTTTGTTCAATCTTTGTATTGTATCATAACATGTGTGCATGAATCCTACCCTCCCCGATCATAGTAATTGTACTGACTGAGAACCTCAGCTTGTTCTTTTCCTCGATCCAATTGTATTCATTCCCTCAATCTAATCTAATTTATTTATTCGTAATTCCCAAACCCCATTAATTGTTATACTTTTGTCTATTTACGTCAATTTGTGAGTGTATCGTCTTCTGTAACTCTCAAACCCTCACCCCACGTGGCAACACACCAACCCGCGGGTTACCCGCCCTATCTCCCCACCTCTAGTTTTTTATATACTTGTCGAGTTCCAAGTTGTCATTGGCAAAAGGATAAAATATGTAATACGTGTTCAAACAAATTCTGTTAAACCAAACTAAAATTGTACAGGCTGTCCCAAAATGATTAGTATAACGCGGCAAATAAAACAATGCATGGGGTCACTCAAGTGTGACCAACTTCTTTTTACCCCTAACTAATCAGTTACAACAGAAAGACAGACAAGATTATATTGAGTAGACAAGAGATTATGAGAATACACAAGTCTCTTTCAAACAAGCTAAAATAGCACACAAATTCTTTTAGCACTTTTCAAAAAGGTGAAATCACCATGTTTTACATGATCTAGAGTTTGATAAATCCGATATTCATGATCTAAAATTCTAATGAAAAAGTACAGTATGACAAAGATTATGTAAAAAACAACAGACCTAATCCCATCGATTTCGATGATGACAAAAAGTATTGAACTTTGGGCATCGATGGGTACTAGTCATTTTGGGACAGCCTGTATGTAATGCATGTCATTCTCTGTACCATACTTGTTGTGTATATACTGATCATGCTGATGTAAATGTAAATTGGTTCCGCTTTAAATGCGCAGGTGAATTATTCCCGTTTAACCACTATGTTGATGATGATGAATTTAGATTTTCAATATTTTGTTTTGATAACACTATTGATTACAATAGAATGCTTAGTATGGAACTGAATCCATTCCAATTTGAAGACGACTTCAACAATACAAATAATGGAATCTTATTTAGGTTAAAATATTCTCTGTCATCTTATATTTTGTTTTCCCTCTATTCAAGCCTCCCCATATCCTCATATCCATATCCAGTATTGTTATATTGTTTGGGCTGATTCAAATAAATGTAATCTTTGATCATTCAATTCTTGTTAAACAAAAGAATAACATTCGTCTTTGTTCGAACTCATATTATTTAGCACATTCTGCCCCTCTGTTTGCTAGAGCGTGTTTCTACTGGGGAAGAAACCGCTAATAAACGGTAAGTGTGCCCAGGAGAAACAGACAGAACTCGCTAAGAATCGGTATTTCCATTTGGTAATCCCAAAAAATCTTCACAAATCAGGTTTAGAACCGGTTAGAATCGGCAATAAACCCAATAGACACAGAAAGGCGAATTATCTTAGCGGTTTGTGCCGTGAACCGTGTCACGCTGGGCTATACACATTGTGAAGTAATCCTTTTTCAGGTGCGGTGGCATTGTTTGGTATTACAAAAGATCAAATGTCGTGGCCCATCGACTAGGATCGATAAACTTAGCGGTAACTTTTCGCGAGTAGAAACAGGGGGATTAAAAAACTTACCGATTAAATCTTAGCGTTTATTAGCGTTCACATTTTGCAGTGCCCCAGTAGAAACACCCTCATGATTTACGATGTTCATCGACTCCAAAAGGCTATATTTATGAATAAATTTACAAATAATATGCTCCCTAATTTATTCTTAAATTATTTCAAGAAATCAACTGCCATCCACTCCTATGGAACCAGATCTTCCAACTTTTATAGATCTCATAATTTCAATACCGATCTCGCTAGATACACAATTAGACGACAAGGGCCTCTGGAGTGGAATGACATTGATGCTGACATTCAGAAATATAAATCCGTAAATTGTTTTACCAAACATACAAGAGATATCGTTTATCATAATTATTATGAATGATGTTTCAACCACCATGCTCAATTATACATTTCTTGCAGTCATTCCCTGGCGATATGTGTATATGTATAATCCAATTATTATTACAAAATGGACCTACTTCAGTCCTGAACCCAATCGACCTGATCGCTATCCCATCGTGTTTTGTAGCATCATTATCAGTGGCGTAACAAGACTTTTTTTTGGGGGGGGGGGGGGGGGGGGGGCAAGAAGGGGCAGTGACTTGAAATGGGGGGGGGGGGTTCCTAATGGATGGGCTCCATTCCAGTGTCAAGAAATGTGCGCGTATCGCGCAAAATGTTTCGACTTTACACCTACTTTTTGCACGATTGAGCTACATTTCGCCTTTAAACAAGCTTGTACCATAGAATATTGCATTTTGGGAATACATGCGCGCGTAGCGCGCGAATTTTTTTTCTCATCTGTGTACTTTGTACCATCATTATTCCATGATTCATTTGGGGGGGGGGGGGCAAGCGGGGGGGGGGGGGGGCAAGGGTTCCAAGCAGGGATGGAACTTCAGATTTTTTTCAACTAGCCAGTCGGGCAGGTAACTCACAGAATCTACCTGCCCGACAAAAATTCTACCAGCCCAAGGTTTTTTCATGCAAGACTACTTTTAAACTACATTTACATGTTTTTGTCTTTATTGTACGATGTTCCACTGTAAACCTAGCCCGTAACAGCTCCTCGTATTCATCATGTTCATCAATCCAATACTCTCTTTAATCTCCTATCAACCTGATCTCCTCTATCATCCTGACACACGATCATCTGATGATGAAATTACCCTGAACTTACTGTTACTTACACTTTGAGCTTCAAAAATGTTACCCGCCAGTCGGACGGGTACCTTTGAATCTTAACCCGCCCGACACGAAAGTTACCCGCTATGGGCGGGCGGGCGGGTCTTATTTCCATCCCTGGTTCCAAGTTCCAAGGGCTCTAGCTTGTGATGACTGTATATGAAGAGCTTTGTTGCAAAAGGGACACCAGACCACTCCAACATGTTACTCATTTTGCATTATTGAATTTGCAATGACAAATCCATGAGATTAATAAAATTAGTGTATGGCTGTGTTTATTACTGTTTCTATATGACTTAGATTAGTGCATCCATGCACGCCAATTGAGGCACTAACAATACAAGCCACATTCCACATAATGAAAAGCCATCCATTCAATAATGCAAAATGAGTAACGGGTAGAAATGGATGTAGACCCTTTTGCCACACAGCTCTTCATGTATTGTAGGTAAATAAAACTGAAACTGAAAGGGTGTATTTAGTGAATAGGGCTGATCATGTAGCTTTACAAATCACGACAACCAGATACTTAATCCAACAGCTTTAAATATGTTATCCCTTTGGAAGTGGTTACCACAATAATAAAAATCGACCATCATTGACCTTATACGGGGGTCATTCAGTAAGTTATGAAAGTGATCGTGGTATGGGATGCATGAGTGATTCTATTGAGGGATAGTGTGATCAATACAGAGTATGAACCTTTGTCTTTCAAACAATACAGTTTTGGATTTCTTAGTGTAAACTATGACGTCATAGCATTGTCTCAAAGTAAGTACACTTGGGACACTACTAAATCAGTTATTTGGCGGGAAATTTGAATTGTTTGTGTAAAACATGTGGTAAGAAGATTGCATAACATGACACCAGAAGCAGGTAAATCCCAATTTCTTTCGCGTAAGTATGATAAAAAAGACAATAACTTTAATCCCTGTGTAATTTGATATATGTGGTATAAGAGGATAAAGTAAGGAGAGGCAATCGAATAAAAAGTATACAAATATCAGTATTTCAAATAGCCAATTTTCATTGAAAAATGCCCAATCAGTGAATCACTAATATTGCGGAAAATCAAAACAATTTAGGAAAAATCCAAGCAATTAACCAGTTTGGGAGATTCCGTATGATAGTTAACTAGTTATCTGAACTTATTCGTACGAAACCTGCAGAAAATATGCGCATGCGCAGACGGCAGATCATTTTGAACTGGGCCAAAAATGGCTAAAATCATGAAATTTACCAGATAAAAGCTTACTGTGCCTTCAAATTATAATCAAAAATAATGAAAAATGCTTAAATCAATGTGCAAAAATATTGTGATAGTCAAAATGAAGATATGCATGAATGTGTCAATCAAAGATGGCTGCCACAACCTCTCTTACTACTGTTATTTTTAGAGCTACTAGATATGCATTGTTAAAGTAATCGTCACATAATTTCAATGGTTTGAGGAAATTTTATGAACAGCTCCTCTTGAAATCCCCACTATTATTGCTTTACATCCCACAACAATTTACTCAATCATAATCCCTCCATTGTTCTTTATCCTTTGTTGTTTTCTAAGGTATATTATTGCGGATTTTGCTAAATAAAAGCTTATTTGAGATGGTCCCTTCTCGTTTGAATTCAGGAATTCAGATCTAAAAAAGAGTGTCAAACACAGCTAAAAGTGTGTTCTAACTATGTGCTAAGTGTTATCTGATTTTATGCTTGCATTGCCGAGATATACGCAAATGTATCAATCAACCCATATTCAACATATTACATATCCAGCCAAATAATTGACAGATTTCAGTCAGTGTCTGAAACCTATTGTGTTTATGTTAATGACGTTACATAACCAAAGGTTTATAACAATCCAAAAGGGTATTGTTTGAAAGACAAAGGTTCAATCATACTATGTTTTGATCATATTATCCCTCAATAGAATCACTTATGCATCCCATACCATGATCACTTTCATTATTTATTGAACGACCCTCGTACAGTTTTCGAAAGAAAAAATTTATCTTTGTAAACCTATTAATAATTTAAGTTTTACTTTTATTAATTTCGATTCTTATTATGCACGTGAAATAAAGGAAACATAAAACTAAAAAATATCCGTTCTACGTATTTATTTGTGAGAAAAAAACCAAATAATTCGATCATCATATTTATAAACTATTTGGCCTAGATGGAGAAAAAGTTATATCAACCTATATACGGATTACAAACGTTACTTTATATATTTCTAGCTACTAGACTACCTGAATACCGTTATAAATTTATCTGAATAACAACACATCTTATTTATAAAAATACGGAGTAATTGGCAACACCTGTTTGCAGGCAAAGTCAATGTAGATAATTTTGCCGCAAGTTCCCAGTCACTAGGTTTAGCAATAATTGTTCACCCTATCTATACAGTGGTGAATATATCAAAATAGCATAGACACTGATGATGACGCGGTATTAACCTTGCATATTACGATTAAAATTCGAGTGCCTCCAGTCTTTTGCTTCTGTTACCTCTGACTAAAATGGTTAATCGGCCCTCGTAACGCAAAAAGCAACTTGGACGCACTAAGAATGTTTACAGCGTAGTGGAAGCGCAGTGAGAGCTTTAAAGTAGAAACATAGTGGGTCGTAATAAGAGCGCCGTGAAAATGTAATATGCGGGATAGGAACGTATTATTATTGAAGAGCGACGTTTTTCTTTTTCTTTTTTTAAATATTGTTTTTGGAGTTTTTTCGCGCTCTTCCTGCGTATTACATGGGGACCCTCTCCCGCTCTAGCCAGTGTCCACTGCGTCTCCAATCGGTTCTTATGGGTTTGCTTGGCGCAACGCAAGCACAAGGCCTGATCGCCGTATGTGTAAAGGGGTATCAGTGTTCAAGTATCGGATGATACGGACACACAATTATAAAATGTTCCAGTATCGGGGAATACTAGAACACACTTATGTACCAGTATCGTCCAATACTGGGACAAACTGGGATACAAGTTGGTGTTCCATTCAGACGTATCGACCGATACTGGAACATTAAAATCGTACCAATATCGAGCGATAATGGCAACATTTATGTTCCAGCATTGACGCTACATGTATTATACCAGTATCTAGGATCTCAAATACAGTTTCCCCATCATGGTTCAAGTGTAGCTTAACCATAACACTCTTGAGTACTACGAATCTCTACGATGCGGCGTGCTTGTGTCACCCGGCTCGGCAGTTGTTCGATGAAATAATGGCCCCAGGGTATATACAGGGCGGAATATACTCCGCCATGTATGGTTTCCCCCGTGGCCTAGCGGTATATCGTCTGCCTCTGAACCCAGAGGTCCGGGTTCGATCCCCGGGGTTGTGGGGGCACTTTGCCCCCTCGCTATTCGGCCGCGAAAAACATTTCTTTGGAAAAGGTGCCTCGGGGGTTAGGGTTAATACTTGGTTGGGGAGATGGTGGATCGTCCTGTAAATCATGTAGTAGCCAGTTAGGCTTGTGATACGCCCACGGGCCACGCCCGACAGGTGACGACAGGCAGCTCCTGGTAGATTTATTTCCCAATATTGTTGTTTAGGGTATCTTGGTGTCCATGACCTCCGGGTATTTTTTCTAATCCAAGGGTAGCTATAGCTTGTTCCATAATTAGTTGTCGGTGAAACTGAAGAGAAAGAGTACAAAATAATACCATAATAAATATTTTTTTATTCTCTAGGGAGATGTTCGATATTTCTTGAATTTTTTAAAATTCCCTTGCAATGTAGAATATTAAATGTGTAGGGGTCGTGTACGCAGTGACATCGTTCAGTTTTAAGACGCGTGTTTTTACTGTTTTTTATTTTTTAGTGTGTTAAAATGTCCAGCGTCACATCAGTCCCTCTCCATAACAGGTAAATACCAATTAAGCAAGACGGTCTAACGGGTAAGATTTTTTTTCTTTTTTTTTTCTTCAATTGGTCGATGAAAAACTTTTCAAGTGTGCTTGCCATGCAATGTTATTTATATAGAATTCTAGAACAGTTACCTGAAAAAAATCTTTCGTAACTCGAAATGCACATTACATAATTGTCATAAGAGTACAGCAGAACGATATTATTAGTTATCCCCTGCATGTTCACACAATACGGAAAAATACCTATGGTTTGGCATGTCATATCACATGAGGCCGCAGGCCGAATGTGATATGGCACAAACCATAGGTATTTATCCGTATTGTGTGAACTTGCAGGGGATAACGAATTTATCGTTTAGTCCCAATAAAAATTGTATTTAAACACTCGCGGAAAACTAAACGTCAAACAATACTAGTATCTAGTTAGAGCAAGGTGCTGAATTCTCTTCCCTTCCTTACCTCCGTAAAATTCAACCCTTTAACAGGCTCTGCACCATCGCCTCTGTCCATAAAATCATCGCGAAAAACATGTCTGGTTAGGTTATATGCAGATCATTTATTTTTTGGCGTGGGTTAGACCTTTTTTGTGGTATATTTCGGCATCAGAATGTAACAGAAATCGACTCGGTTGCATTTAAATCATCCGCCATTTTATTTGTTTATCGTATTTTAAGCAACACTTCCACAGACGCAAAGCAATCGCTTTACACGTAATATCATTTCGCGCCATCTGGTTACGCGGTTAATCGACGATATGGAATATATCGTGTGGTTTGACTTGTTGTTTACACGATATGGATCAGATTTCATACGTGTTAACCAATGAGATTGAAGTATGTACACTTACTAAACGATAAGCGTGTATCTATAGATGGGGTGACAGGTGACGTCATACCAAACATTTGCCCGGCTCTTGCCATTGTTCTTTGCCCGGCAGTATGCGCGCACATCCTGTTTTGTTTAGGACCCGTGCTTTTTGAACTCGCGCTAAAGCATTATAAAGGGCAATAACGCATAGTGGATAGTCTTGTGGTATGCTGTGTTCGACCGTTGTGTTTGTTGATAAACATTGCCGTCACCCGTTAATACATGACAAACAAGTTTTTACGCAAGTTCATAGTATTTCACACGAAATAGGAAAGTGAATAGAATCCGAATTTGTAAAGTTAAATAATGTTGATATAAATTTAAGATAACACTTACTTTACCAGTTTCTGTTGTTGGAAATGGCTCTTCGACAATAAGCACGTATTTCGGTACAAGAAAAGAAGAAACCTATGATAAAGAAGTATCATGTCATCATGTTTATCGAGAGAAAAAAATACTCCGCTTATCGACGTGGCTGAGATAACGAAAATATTTAACACGTCAGGGCGTGAACGAATTAAATGTATGTCCTTTTGGACAGAGCATATTATTTATCAAGTTTTTTGGTTACCGGTACTTGTAATTTTGAAGCAAATATTCCGACTTTACTACACACTTGTAAATGATTGGTTACATTTAACACAAAAATTGTCAGATTAACACGGAAAATGAGTACGCGGGGATTACTAATTATTGGTCAAAACGACACTGACAAATTGGTCAAAGTAAACGACACAGAAAAGGGTTAAGAGATGACGAAAACCTGTGTCAAACTGACCAAATTTTACATTAAATAAACAAGGAAAGTAGCTAAATTCCTATGACCCATACAAAATAATCATGGATATTCTTATTTATTTCTGTGTTAATTTTAACATAAAAATTGGTCAGTGTGACACAGATGTTGGTCAGTTGACACAGATTTTAGTCATCTCATTGACTCTTTGATGTTTATGTTCTTGCACAATGTATATTGCATTTATTTAGTGAACATTAACTTCCATTTCTTTAAACAAGTGATAAGATATGCATACATATCAATATACATTCCAAGGTCTTAATTAAAGCAAAAGGTTTAAATTAATAAAAGGTGCAAATTAGCTCATTATCATAGTTGAAATGGTACAAACGAGCACCTGTGCTAATTTGTGTACAATTGCAATTTGCTAAGGAGCTATTTGCAACATTTTACTCGGATTATATAAGGCCAAGAAATATATGCAAATAGCGATTACAGCAAATCACGTCTTTTCGATTTTCAGTGACACAGAAACTTTGTTGAAGTGCGTTAACCCCGCTCCGTGCTATCCGATTCACACATGTCCGACATATCGCCCACTCAAATGACCAAATAAATGATTATTATGACACAAATATTTGTTAGAAATAAATGACACGGACAATCTAACAAATCATTTACAAGTGTGTAAACACATGGAACTAAACGCGGTGTATTTCTTTTTGTGATCATGTATCTAGACATTAACTGTGGAATATAAAATAAATAAATAAATAAGTCGCATTCAGGTTGTATATCTCTACTTACTTTTCCCGCGCAGAATTCTCTCAAGTCTTCTGATTTAACCGTACCAACTGCGGATGAATGTAGTCTGTAAAATAAATAAAAGTTGGTAAATTGTATTATATTATAATCAAGGGAACATTCAACGTGGTAATCTTGATTATTTGGTAATCGTGGTTGTTCAGTTGAAATGCAGCAATTACAACTCGAAAAAAATGGATCTTGGCGTGAATTCAACATTTTCTTGTAGGTAGGTGACCAATTTGTAAGATCATTTTTGCACGCAGGTACAATTTATACCTATTCCCGGTCATTGCATGATATCAATAGTAAATTATGGTCATGCAAAGTTATCTCAAACTATATACAATATGTCTATTTACCTGATACAAGCACATACTTCTTCTGATGCCCGTTCATCTGGGACTCCAACAACCTAGCAAATTGAATTAATAAGTGAGAAAGAATTATTCTAAAGCACAGCATGCTCCATAACGCTCGGCCGCAAGCGTTAACCCCAGTTTTCCAACCTGGTTGCATAATTTAATATACTGTATACTTACAATGTACATGTATACCAATCAGTATCTCATCGTATATATAGGCCTACTACGCTTTATTCTGTCACGGTATTGATTTAAGTATTATAAAACAACAACACCATAAGTGTTTGCGTAGCTCAATGGATTAGGACTTTGCTTGTGGTGCGAGAGGTTACAGGTTCGAAAACGTGCCCAACCCTCTTTGGTGTAGTTAAATAATGTTATTGAAATCATTAAAAGTGTTAAAATACAGTTAGATCATCAATATAACACGCACCATAGTATACATACGTTTTGAATGGGGGAGGGTTGTGGTTTCGAACCGTATGGCAAACATTTTTGTGTTGGCAGCTAGTTCAACACACCGAACTCTTTATTAACTTACCATTACATTGTTGACCGCAGGATGTTGATCCAATACTTTCTCCAAGTCTCCAGGTGCTATATCGATTCCTTCTTTGTTGATATGTTCCTACGTTAGTGTAAAGAATGAATGGTTGGAATTGAAAAATAATAAGCATGAAAAGGAAAATCGTAAATAAATAATTAGGATATAAGGCGTACTCAATCGGTTTGAACTGTTGCTGCCGTTCTGCAAAAATGTTTTCATAAAATGTTTGCAAGCAATAGACATTACAATTTACGAAATAAAATGCGTTGGAAAGATTGAAGAGTGATAGTCGAAGATTCACTGAAGGTCAGATTGCGGCGTAGTCATGGTAGCGACACATTGCAAAGTGAGCGGCTAGAATTATCTCCTAAGCCTTATAGAATAGGTGCCAGCTATGCCAGTATTATGATAAGTGACCTGCTGGAATTGGTCTCACTGCATACGAACAACCAACCAGCCTATCTCCCGTCTAATTTTCTGGACTCCTCCTGGTGGGAAAGCTAACAGAGGCAGAATACCCCTTCAGTATCCTGATACCGTCAAGAACGATATGGGTTTAGATCCGCCAGAGATCAGCCAACTCATTAAAGACAGGAAAGTCTGGGCCCAGTATGTTGCGAATGCTTTCTCCATTTCGTCCACGGACGACCAATGATGATGATGATGATGAGAATAGGTGCCATATATGCCAGTATTATGATTAGTGAGCGGCTGGAATTAGCTCTCTAGCCTCATTATAGAATCGTTGCCATCTATGCCAGTATTATGAGTAGTGAGCGGCTAGAATTAGCTCCTTAGCCTCATAATAGGTGACATATATGCAAGTATATTATGATTAGTGAGCGGCTTGAATTAGATCCTTAGCCTCATAGAATCGGTGCCATCTATTCCAGTATTATGAGAAATGAGCGGCTGGAATTAGCTCCTTCGCCTCATAGAATAGGTGCCATCTATGCAAGTATATGTGATGCGATCTGTAAAAACCCGCCACATGGTGGTCTACAAAGTTGAAACTGTGCTGATTACAAAACTGTTTCGATCATTTTTCTACGATCTCTCCAAAAAAAGTTTTGAGTGATTGAAAATTGTGATAAAACAAAGCTACAAATTAAATTAGAAATCATAAAAGCAGGTCAAAAAATATACATAGTTCAATAAAATAACATTACAAGGTAAATAAGAAAAGTGACTTAAGTTTTTGAAGATGAAATTTTATAAAAGATTATGATACATTAATTGTCTAAAAGAATCTTTAAAAAGAAATAATTAAAAAATCTTTAATTTTTTTTAAACATTTTACATTTTACCCATAATCCCTAGTTCACATTTTGCGACATCCGACGGGTTTTCACAGATCGCATCACATAATATGATTAGTGAGCGGCTGGATTTAGCTACTTAGCCACAAAGAATAGGTGCCATCAATGCCAGTAGTATGATTAGAGAGCGGCTGGAATTAGCTCCTTAGCCTCATAGAATAGGTGCCATCAATGCCAGTATTATGAGTAGTGAGCGGCTGGAATTATCTTCTTAGCCTCATAGAATCGGTGCCATCTATGCCAGTATTATGATGTATATGTTTGATTGGATTTGACTAACTATTTATACACCCCGAAACTGGAAGGGCTTTTGTATCATGTCATTTCTACATAGCGTTTAAACACACGAACAGTATATCTAACCAATGGTATTTGAATCCGCCATTTGCCCATTTATCCTAACTTTAAACTTGTAAATAACAATGTCTTCGTATATATAATATAATGTTTTTCTGACTGGAAATATTTTCCCTTAAAATTGAAACGAAGGAGAAATAATGGAACTGCGAAATACCACGCACATAATATAAATCAATCTTTAATTGTTGCTTTAGTTTACATACATGTTGTCAAAGGGTTATGGCAAGGACACTTACAGCCTTTCTTCCTGTCATCCTGATGTATCCATGTTTGTCTAAAGTCCCAATATCCCTATGAACAAAACATAAATTAATGTTAAGATTGATGTTACCAAAAGAAGTGTCCTTTTTCGGACTTAAGCTATAACACTTTTTTCAATTTCAGAGTTCAAATTATATCCCAGCCTATGTACGCAGAATGCTGTTCATTCATTTTGAACGTAAGTGTCAAAATTATTGCAAGATATTTATTATATTTTCTGAACGCAAATATTATGAAATCAATCCTTTATGTGACTGAGGGATTTTAGATGTGACTGAGGGATTTTAGAGGAGTTCTTTGTATTCTATAGAGGTGTATGCAGGGTCATAGGCATGTGTAGTCATATTCTGGTAGGAAAGGAAATGGTTTAAGTTAAACGCTTTCCACTCGACAAGCGTCTGCAGACGACAGTTCTAAAATTTCACAAAATTATTCAAAAATGTCTAAATTATTCAATTTCTTTACTGTATGTGAAGTCACCATGAGAAATGCATTGAGATTAAGTACAAACATGAGTCAGTTGTAGTCAGTCAGTAAACCTTGAGATAGACCTTGAAAGTTTGGAAAAGATGAGTGTCTTTTGTTTTGATTTGTTGGGTCTTTTTTTAATCACTTTTTTCATATATATCAGGAGAATCCTTATATTTTCATCATTATGTATGCTAAAATGTGATGATGCTAAAATGTAACCACCCGCCAGTTTGTGTACTGCTCAATTTGCAAATGTCTTCTGAACTTGTGCTTCTAAAATAAAAACCATTGGAGTTATGTAATTCAACTTTGGAACGCGACAATTTTAAGGATGACTTTTCATGTACAATAGACAACATTAAGTTGAAAATCGGGCCAGCAATCAGCCTGAACATCAACATTTAAAGTAAGTCGTTATTGTCTATCGTGTCTATATCTTACCCGGTATGGTACCAGCCGCTGGGACGCTTAGCTTGTCTTGTGTTTTCTTCTTCTCCCCAATATCCACGAAATAGTACTCCAGACCTAAAACAAATCTCACCCGGTGTATTGATAGGTAGTATTTGTCCATTGTCACCGATAATCTTCACCTTAGGAGTGCAATTATTATGAAGCACAGGGTGTTAGTATTCTTAACATTGACATCTATAACGTGGCTATTGGTTTTACCATTATACAAAACACATTTTTTTAGAAACTTTTCCAAACTTTCAAATTGTATCTCGAGTATTGCTGAATCAATACCTGGCATGTTTGTATGTATTTCATTGTATTTCACATGGTGAATCCAAATATATGATGCGACCCGTGACAACCCGTCGGATGTCGTAAAATGTGAACTAGGGATTCTGGGTAAAATAAAAAATAAAAATAATTTTAAAAAACTTCTTTTTTAAAGATTTTTTTAAAGAAAATTAGCTTCCAATACTTTGTGTCATTATCTTTCTTGAAATTTCACCTTAAAAACTTACTTAAGTCACTTTTATTGTTAACCTTATAATGTTATTATATTGAATTATGTATCATTTTTAGCCTGTTTTCACGATTTCTTGTTTTGTAGCTTTTGATGACATCACAATCCTCATTCATTCATAACCTTTTTTGTAGTGATCGTAGAAAAATGATCGAAACAGTTCTGTAATCAACACAGTTTTAGCTTTCTTATGATATGAATATCTTTAATATGAAAAATGTCACCATGTGACGGGTTTTCACAGATCGCATCACATATGGTGATGAAATGCAATAATGTTGACATATTTTGTCAAATGTTGTGAATTTCTTGGACTGACGTTTGCATTTATAATAACCTGACATTTACATTTTGGGGATCTAATAAGTTTTTTTAACCATCTTTTTTTGATTTTGTGCCAAACTATCTTCCTCCTTAAAGCACTAACTCATACCCCCAATAGTATGTTATACATACTATGTATGCATTGCAATTATGTTATGCAAACAAATGAACATTGGTTTTTACCATGCGGCATAAATAGAAAAGGTCAAAAGGTCATGTCTTACCTCACATCCTTCTTCGGGAAAGTATGCTGGTGCTTCCAATATCTCCAATGAATCAGTTGGCGATTGGGCAGCCGCATGTCCCTCGGTTCCACCGTATCCAAGCTGCAAATGTAATTAATTATTTATTCATAATTAGTGTGAAATATAGAAATAAGTAACCAAATAATATATAGAACAATAACAGATTATACATAAAGAAAGAAAGAAATATACTTGTATGAATGTTATTTAGGTTGTTAGTTGGGGTATCTTACATAATGTATGTACAGCGCACTGTGACTCCCGCGTAGTATGTTTTTGTTATTATTATTATTATACTAATAAGTAAATAAGTATATAAGTAAATAAGTAAATAAGTAAATAAGTAAATAAGTAAATAAGTAAATAAGTAAATAAGTAAATAAGTAAATAAGTAAATAAGTAAATAAGTAAATAGGTAAATAGGTAAATAGGTAAATAGGTAAATAGGTAAATAGGTAAATAGGTAAATGGGTAAATGGGTAAATAGATAAATAGGTAAATAGGTAAATAGGTAAATAGGTAAATAGGTAAATAGGTAAATAGGTAAATAGGTAAGAAGGTAAATAGGTAAATAGGTAAATAGGTAAATAGGTAAATAGGTAAATAGGTAAATAGGTAAATTGGTAAATTGGTAAATAAATACATAAATACATAAATACATAAATACATAAATACATAAATACATAAATACATAAATACATAAATACATAAATGCATAAATGCATAAATACATAAATACATTAAAAAAACCTAAAAACCTAAAAAAATACACTATTTAAATGGTAGAAGCTACTCTGAGTTTCACTCTTGTGTGCGATCACGCCAGTTATTGCGAACGTGATTGTAATTAGGTAATGCCTCTGGAACAATTCGCAAGGTAGAACTTGATTTCATCACGGTACTTGGAAACAAGTTCAGATCTTTATTGAGGAGCCTACTTTTGTCGCCATTGAAGATGTACAACTTCTCCGTCAGGCAAAGCTCGCTTCAGTAAATTGCCTAGCTTCCAGTGTCTACAGCGCCGAGATCATATCCACCGACAACAATATCACCACGGAATAGTGACATCGGACTCACGGAACTTCCTTTCAAGCTGAGATACTACAACCACATGCAGTCCTTAAGAAATGAAAAACACCAACACAGCATTGAGCTCTCTAGATACGCGTGGCAGCTAAAGAAGAATAACCGACCATTCAGCACCAAAATGGTCTATCATCACGAGCGCGCGTGCATACGTCAACGGATCCAAGCGGTGCGAACTTTGCCTCACAGAGAAGCTGCTATACATCATCAACGGCGACAAAAGTAGACTCATCAACAAATTATCTGAGCTGGTTTCAAAGTGCCGTCATGAAAACAAGTTCTACCTTACGAATTGATCACGTTCGCAATAACTGTCATTTACACCAACGTACACAATAACCCACGTCTTCCCCGGTACACACAGAGTTAGCAACCAGTTGTCTGATGATTCGACACTAGCGTGAAACTCGGAGTAAGGACTTCCATTCCAAATGGTTTAAATTTTGAATTTCGCTCTGCATCACACTCAGCACTCTGCACGAAGATTGCTTTACTCGTAAATGAATAAATTGCTTCATTACCAGTAAATAAATAAATAAGTAGATATAAAATAAACCATTTGGAACGGTAGTTGCTACTCCGAGTTTCACGCTTGTACGATCATCAGACAACTCTGATGACCGTCTGGGTGATCGTACAAGCGTTAAAAAGATTGCTTCTTTACCAGTAAATACGTAGATAAATAAATAGATTTAAAAAAAGAAAAAGAAGAAGATAACTAACTAACTAACTAACTAACTAACTAACTAACTAACTAACTAACTAACTAACTAACTAACTAACTAACTAACTTACTAACTAACTAACTAACTAACTAACTAACTAACTAACTAACTAACTAACTAACTAACTAACTAACTAACTAACTAACTAACTAACTAACTAACGTTACCAGTAGGTGTTTGGTGAGTTTTTCTGCCGTCCTGTCCCGCAATGACCGAGGTATAACACTCCCTCCAGACATTACTGAGGTAAGAGGAACAACAAACGGAATCAATTAGATTCATATTTTTCCATAGCACCTTCCCAAGTTGATGTTTATTTGTATAAATCGTTTTCCATTTAATCATTCACCATTTGCTTTTCATTTCAAAATTCGTAACAGTAGTATCAGTTTATTACTGGGCCCCCAGTATTGAATTCGCCTGATCAGCTCATGCCGGAAGAAATGTCCCAACATACTCGTTCATTTGACTAAGGTCACTATCACTGCACTGTCAAGTGTGCTATGGTTGATCGATAGAGAACTTTATTAGACAGACGCGATTATGACAAAGCTGTAATCCGTATATAAGTTCGTATCGTTGGGACTTTAATCAAGAAATGCCGGGAAAATATTGTCATCTCCTCTATTACACGTCGCTGTGCGTGCGTTAAGGTATGTCGAAGGTGAACTTTGGCTGTTAGTTTCGAGGTCATCATAAAACAGGCATCGACCTTGAAGCTGAGAATTTGCGCAGTCCAATAATATTGTAATCTCCTCTATTACACGTCGCTGTGTGTGCGTTAAGGTATGCCGAAGGTGAACTTTGGCTGTTAGTTTCGAGGTCATCATAAAACAGGCATCGACCTTGAAGCTGAGAATTTGCGTAGTCCAATAACTCTAAACACAGGGGGTGTGACCTATATTAATCTCGGTTGGGCGCATGGGTATAGCAACACTGATTGTATCAATTTGTAATTACTTTAAAAATTATGAAGCTATCACCATTTTGGCCCGGGGGGGGGGGGGGGGGGCGCACTTGAAATTAATGACTATTGTCATCGCGCACGGGAAGGTACAGCCATTCTTGCCGGGGGGGGGGGGGGGGGGGGGGGTGCACTCATATGCCGTATCTACGTAGTGTAGGCCTATGTTACAATGTAGCACAGCAATTAATAATTTGAAGGCCTATAGTATAAGCAGAGAGATGTTATTTATACTAATTTTTATTATTACACCTCCCTGGTATAAGAATAATAGTCTTAGAAATTCTGAAATTAACTTAACTGGGTTTTTTTATTGATACTCGAGCCGACGAAATTGACTCATACAAAAAACGCGCCCACAGTAATTTCTATCTTTATGATTGTTATTAATGTTTATATTTCTGTATACTTCTGTATATTGTTTCCATATTTTATGATTTTATATTATTTTACTTTTATTTTTCATAATTGTAAATATTTTATCGGCTGAAATCGCCAAGTTGGCGTACAGTTGGGCGCATGGATATAGCAACACTGAATGTATCTATTTGTAGTACTTACAATTATCATGATTATGAACATTGTCACGCGCGAGAAGCTATCACCATTTTGGCCCGGGGGGGGGGGGGGGTACTTAATTAATGACTAGATTGTCATCGCGCACGGGGAGCTACAGCCATTCTTGCCGGGGGTGGGGCACTCATATGCCGTATCTACGAAGGCTTATATGTTAGCACAGCAAATATTTGAAGGTCTATAAGAATAGTCTTAGAAATTCGGAACTTAGCTGGTATTTTTTATTGATTGGCAAACAAAAAAATATATATACGAAACCAGTCCCAATTGAATGGCAAAAAATAGGTTATTGTTTGTCCTGGACAAAAATCACATGACTCCCTACGTATCTGAGTCTCCGTATTCCCATGTAATAATACCCATGGTGCAATAGATTTGCCGCGAATTTTAATCGACAAAACGTAATGTTGAAATTATTGATTGTACGAACGAACTGTGTCTAGAATAGTTTCAAAAAGAAGTGCAATGCATAATAATGAAATCAGAATTACAATCTCCTTCAGCATATAATCAACTTTTGGGCGATAACCTTTGATAAAAACGCACAACAATCGAAATATAAAGCATTTTAGCCTCCGGTTTCAGTGATATTCGTATTTTAAACTCTATCTAATTTTATTTTAAAACTGTTTCATGTATAGTTTTCATAAGCTCAAATGGTAGAGCGCTGGCTTCACAATCATGAGGTCAGTGGTTCGAATCTTGTAAATGTCTTTTTCTTTTTGTTATTACACCTTTTTTTTAATAACAGGATTGCTTATAATCGTTCGCTATATTTATTGAATGTTGAATGACACTTTTTTCATTTGCAATTTCACTACGATAAAGAATGTCCTGTAAATATAATTGTGTTGATTGAACCATGAATGAACTATGGAGTCCCTAGCAAGTCTATAATGGACATGGTCTGCAAAGACCAAACTTCAACACAGATATTTGTAATTTGCTCCAATCTTCAAAAAAGAGAGTTGTATCTTCAAAAATACATACGCAGTTCACGGCTTACGCGGCCTGGTATGGGCGACAGTATTTTGGCGTAGATTTGATACCGTGCTGAACTCATCATGCTCATCGCTGCAAGAGCGCAATTATAAAATGCTGTCCGCTGTCCTAAATCTCTCTCGTCTTGACTCCCGGTCTTGAGCACATCATAACACAATATGTGTATTGTGCCACTACTGTGAGACTAAATAAGTGGGTATGCCGACTATAGTTTTATGTCAAAACTCAACATAATTGAGGCGACCGACGTAACGGATGCGCCAAAAAGTGGCTCTATAAGTTGTAAAATAAGCTGAAACCATCTAAAAATGCTCATTTATTGTTTTGTTCATATAATTATACAAAGACCGTTTGAACCAATTTATCTATCCATTAATATATCTATCTATCTATATATCTAAACACATTCTTTTGATACCCTTTTAAACTTCAGTGAAATAATTCAACAAGTTAAAAAAAAATCTGAGGCCCCATGGCCATATGAGCTAAAATGTTTGATCGCATAACTTAAAATAAGACACATTGATTCAACATGGTAAACACGTGCTGATAATTTTTCAGATTTCATTTTTTATATTCATGCGGTTTTTGCAAAAACAAATTGTCAACAAAACTTCAGTTTTATACTCTTAAGTGTTCAAAATCTTCAGTTGTATGCTAACACTAAATAAATGACACGTATTCAGAGAACATTTCAATGTCAAATGCGCAAATTGTCCAATTTCCAATTTGGTGCATTTATTCATATACAGTCTGTCCCAAAATGATGATACCCATCGATGCCCATCATTAAAATCAATGAGATTCAGGTCCAGGTTTTTTCATCATCTTTGACATAATCATTTCATTAAAATGTTACGATCACGTATATCGGACTTATTTCACCTCTTTGGCAAAGTACAAAAGGGTGGGGTGTGTGTGTTAACACTTTCCACGCGGCAGGCGTCTATGAACCGAACAAAATGTTTCAAAAATGTCAAAATTATTGAATTTCCATCACCATATTTGGAATCACCACAAGAAATGCATTAAAATAAGTACAAATATACCTAGTATTGATTCACTAATTCTTGAGATTACTTGAAATTTCGGAAAGGCTTTTGAAACATCTGTTTTGTGTGGTAAAACTAAAATAGCCGGCCGCATGGAAAGTTTTAAACTTGTTTGAAAGAAACATAAATTAATAGTCTCTCAATGCCTTGTCTGCTATTGTTCCTTTCTGTTATAAACTGTTGTTCGTTATGGTTGTTCAAATCATTAACATCCTTCAATTTGAAGAGTAAAAATGGATCGTCACACATCACTTAAGTGTGACGAACTTCTTTATGTGTTAGGGTGTACTTTGTTTTACTTTGATTTCATTGCACTATTGTAGATTCTTTACAGTGGGTGTGGTTTTGGATGTCACTGGACTGTGATTGGTGTTTTTTTGATGAATTTCATCCGATACGCAATATAATTATATTATGAGACATTTAGGGCGGGGCTTGATTCATTTGAATAATGATACATTCAGTGCGCATGATCATTGCGTTAGCGTCCCCTACACAAAGTCGCCGGCGTATGCGTTGTGCGTGTAACCCAGCGTTGCCATATGCGCGTGTGCTAAAGAACGCAATTAATTCGAAGCAAGAAGTTGGTAGACAGCTCGATGGATTCGCCGATTTTATAAAGGGGGAAAGTTGTTGTACGTTTAGAGAATAAAACATAGTTCTTAGCTGTTTTGCTATAGACGATGGTCTTATAGTGTATATAGGCTGTACCATATTTGGAGTCGTGTATGGTCGCCGCAGGCGGCAATACACGACGACACAAATATGGTACAGCCTATACATTATAAGACCATCGTCTATAGCAAAACATCTAAGAACTATGTTTATTCTCATTCTAATATTTAGTTTATTAGTTATTTTGATCTTTTATCATAAAATAACGCAGTTTGTTAGATTTATTTTAAACAAACAACAACAAATTTCCCCCTTTATAAAATCGGCGAATCCAGCGAGCTGTTTTCCAACATCCTGCTTCAAATTAATCGCGTTATTTAGCACACACGCACCTGTCATCGCTGCGTTATACCCACAACGCATACGGCGGCGACTTTGTGTAGGGGACGCTAACGCGATGACGCGTTGATCATACGCGCTGAAGGTATTATTTTTCGAATGAATTAAACCCCGCCCCAAACTATACAACATTGTCTCATAATGCATGGGCGAGTCGGCTGAAAATCAGCCAAAAACCAATCAAATTACCTGCTGACATCTCAAACCACACCCACTATATAATAATGTTGTTTGATTATTATGTTTGTTGTTAAAATAAATCTAACAAACTGATTAAAGACCAAAATAACCAATAAACTAAATATGAATGAGAATCAAACATAGTTCTTAGCTGTTTTGCTATATACGACTCCATTGTACAGCCTTTAGGCTACATTATAAGACCATCGTATACAGTATATAGTATTAGAACTATATTTTATTCTCTAAATACAAATCTGATGTTGGTTTGTATACAGGGTGAGTCAAAATATTCAGGTCCCGTTTTTATAAAATCACGACAAATATTTTTGTTAAAAATTAACCAATGTCTTCATTGCATATATGAGTACACTAGCTACTTCTTTATACTTGAATTTATACATGAAAGTGTTCCAAATATATCCCATTGTCCATTGTAGGCATTGTGAATACCAACACGCCATTGATTGACATTTCAAAATGCGTGAGTTAAACTTTTGCATTCATAGAGGTACCGTGGAAAAGTGCACATATCTCCCGTTTGAAATGACCAATTTGAATTAAGTGAAATTCAAGTTATAGCTGACAATGCGTTCGTACTGTGCATATTAATAAATTATATTATTTTTATGCATATTAGCTGGTTTAAAATATCGGTTGGGCCCGCTGATACTAGGCGAGAGCCTTGCTTTTATTTTGAAATAGGATTGCGTACAAGTAGCGTATAGTCAGTGTCATAATGCTATGGTCAACTCCATTCTATGCGTGCGAACTGGTGTGCATTCGTATGTGCGTAAACCCAGAGGTGCGTACCGGGCACATTCAAAAAATGACCGCGCGTCAATCGTGATATCGTCACGCACGTTAGTTAGCACATTTCAGGCATCTGGACGCAGCTCCGCGAACAACGACGAAACATGCTCGTGTGAAATAGCTTGAATTTAGTAATATGTCATTATACCATTATGACAGTGATTATAGACAGTGAAGCTAGCAGTTAGCATTTGCGAAAACGCGACACGCAACGCGTTACCACGGTATGATTACGCGGCAGTACGCGCAACGCACAATGTTGTTCAATTCTAGTGGCATTTATGAGCCAAATCTGAGAGGTTATTTGCTGTTTTTGGAGCAAATTGTTAACCAATTTCACTGGAATAAACTTTAACACACCGTTATTTCCTCGATATTGCATGCAAATTATGCGCCACTTTGATCAAAACTAACGGAGACATAAGGATAACAAACACACACAACCCCACACAGATTTATAGTAAGATGCTCGCAGCAGCAATGAACATGATGAGTTCAGCACTCAGTCAGTGGCGTACCCAACTTTTGGAAACTGGGGGGGGGGGGGGGGGGGGGGGGGGGGGGTAGTTACGAAAGTCATGATGTACCGACAAAAGAAATCGCAAAAATGACCCAATTTTCTTCTTCTCGTCAGTAGCTGAAATATTGAAAAGTGGGGGTAGCGATGAAATTGTCAACAATAGCTGAAAAAATCGCCTGGTAGAAATCGCAAATCTACCCAGTCAGAAGTCAAGGCATGAAAATACCGTCTATTTTGTATTTCAAAAAACCCCAAATAGAAATCGGATCATTTACAACTCGCGATTGTGAAGGATTGCCTCCATCAATTTTTGATCATCTTAGGCTCATTTTGAAGGGAAAGTCCTATTTATGTAAGATGTCATTTCAGATTTAATAAAAAACACGATTTTTGTTACTATCTTTGAGTCGATAAAGATGCATTTTCAATGCGATCGTAAACATCGTATTTGTGATGATTTTTAGACGTCATAGCAAAAACTTTATGCACAAGAAATGTTCCTAACGTATTAAACTTGATCAAAAATATGTTTATTTGTAATACATTTTTGAACAGGGGTCAGGGCCACGACTTTTATTCACCTACGGTAAAAATATACGCCATTTTCCAACACACAGAGACTAAATCGTTTTTTCTAAAAAAAGGTATTCAGCAGGATTCGAACGGCGAGGGGGGGAGAATCTATTAGATTACTAGTCCATATTCGTAACCGCTCGGCCATAACTACTTACTGACGTGTCTATGTGTTCTCTATAATAATGAACTAGTGGTGAACTATTGAGTATTCGACGAAATTTTAGCCAAATTGAACCCAGTTTCTAAATTGTATTTTAAATGTGAAAACGGTGTCGCTGCAAGCTAGGTTTGGATTCAATGTAAATAGCAATAAATTGATGATCGTGACAAAAAATGCGGGCTAAAATGCTTTATATTTCGATTGTTGTGCGTTTTTAACATAGGATTATCGCCCAAAAGTTGATTATATGCTGAAGGAGATTGTAATTCTGATTTCATTATAATGCATAACACTACTTTTCGAAACGATTCTAGATACCTTAGTATTTCGTTCGTACATAAAATGTTGGCCATTACGTTTTGTCGATTGAAATTCGGCGCGGCAAATCTATTGCACCATGGGTATTATTACATGGAAACACGGAGACTCAGATACGTAGGGAGTCATGTGATTTTTGTCCAGGACAAACACTTGAGATGTACACGCCCCTTTAAAGGCTGTTTTTCTCAAGAAAAAAAAATATAGGTCTCAAGAACTGGGTTTTTTTCCTCCTCAATCCAGTCATTCATTGTTGTCAAGGCCTAACAGTTATGGGTATAGTTCACAGCATCTTGTGCGTCTAAAATAAGACTAACCATTAGAGCTATGCAACTCAAACTTTATAAGGATGACCTTTCATGTAGAATAGAAAACCGTTTCAAGTTGAAAATCGGAACATCTACCTTTAAGATAAGAAGGCGCGCTATCATTGAATCATTGAATTAGTTGTTATCACTTAATTTTGAGAACAAAATCCAATTTAAATTTTGCTGTCTATTCAGCTGTATATGGTCATATTTTTTATCCAGAGCTCAATCGTGTTGCAGACGGGAGTATGGGAGTATGCAGAACTGAATTCTACCTTAACTTTTTGGTAAAGATCGTTAGTGTCAATTCCACGTGGTTTATAGAACCGGAGATGTATCTTTAATAGTGACATTAGAACACTTTAGACCCCGTGCCTACCGAGAGAGAGAGAGAGAGGGGGGGGGGGGGGGGCGGAAGTATGCAGAACTAAATTCAACCTTAAAGATCATTATTGTCCGTTTAACACTTTCCACGCGGCATGCGTCTGTAGACGACATTCCAAAAGTTTTAAAAAATGTCTAAAAAATAACATATTGTATCACTTTTCCACGTGGAGATGTATCTTTACTAATGACATTTTAGAACATTGGAGACCCCAAGTGCCTTATTGAGAGGGGGGGGGGGGGGGGGGCGGAAGTATGCAGAATTAATTCAACCTTAAATCATGTAAATATTTAGTAAAGATCATTAGTACAGTGTCAACACTTTTCCACGCGGCATGCGTCTAGACGACATTCCAAAAGTTCACAAAATGTCTAAAAATGACATATTGTATCAATTCCACGTGGAGATGTATCTTTACTAATGACATTTTAGAACATTGTAGACCCCATGCCGTACCGAGAAGGGGGGCGGAAGTATGCAGAACTTAATTCAACGTTGAATATTTAGTAAAGATCATTAGTGTCATTAACACTTTCTACGCGGCATGCGTCTGTAGACGACATTCCAAAAGTTCACAAAATGTCTAAAATGACATATTGTATCAATTCCACGTGGAGATGTATCTATACTAATGACATTTTAGAACATTGTAGACCCAGTGCCGTACCGAGAAGGGGGGGGGGGGGGGGGGCGGAAGTATGCAGAACTTAATTGAACGTTAAATATTTAGTAAAGATCATTAGTGTCATTAACACTTTCTACGCGGCATGCGTCTGTAGACGACATTCCAAAAGTTCACAAAATGTCTAAAAAGGACATCATCTACGGTATTGTATCAATTCGATCCACGTGAAGATGCATCTTTTACTAATAACATTTTAGAACATTGTAGACCCCGTGCCGTACCGAGAAGGGGGGGGGGGGGGGGGGGGGGGCGGGGAAGTATGCAGAACTTAATTCAACGTTAAATATTTAGTAAAGATCATTAGTGTCATTAACACTTTCTACGCTGTATGCGTCTGTAGACGACATTCCAAAATTTCTCAAAATGTCTAAAAAATAACATATTGTATCACTTTTCCACGTGGAGATGTATCTTTACTAATGACATTTTACTTAGAACATTAACCCCAAGTGCATTATTGAGAGAGAGAGAGAGAGAGAGGGGGGGGGGGGGGGGGGGCGGAAGTATGCAGAATTAATTCAACCTTAAATCATGTAAATATTTAGTAAAGATCATTAGTGTCATTAACACTTCCACGCGGCATGCATCTGTAAACGACATTCCAAAAGTTCACAAAATGTCTAAAAATGACATATTGTATCAATTCCACGTGGAGATGTATCTGTACTAATGACATTTTAGAACATTGTAGACCCCGTGCCGTACCGAGAAGGGGGGGGGGGGGGGCGGAAGTATGCAGAACTTAATTCAACGTTAAATATTTAGTAAAGATCATTAGTGTCATTAACACTTTCTACGCGGCATGCGTCTGTAGACGACATTCCAAAAGTTCACAAAATGTTTAAAAAGGACATTGTATCAATTCGATCCACGTGAAGATGCATCTTTACTAATGACATTTTAGAACAGTATCGACCCCGTGCCATACCGAGAGGGGATGTGGGGCTGAAGTATGCAGAACTTAATTCAACCTGAACTATTTAGTAAAGATCATTAGTGTCAATTCCACGTGGTTAACTACCGGTTCTGGCATGTAATAACAATGTAACAAACCACCTTTATGGAAACTGAAGTAACAAAACATGACCATTTACAAATACAAACCAACATTCGATCTAAACAGTACTTACCTTTCAAACGGTGTTATGCATATGACTGTGGTCCATCATGACAATTAGACAAAAATATTAACATTTGTTTTACTTGTAGCACACACAAATTCCTTAATTGCAATATTGTTCTTGTAAACAGATTTAGAATATAGTTATAAGCTATAGTTTAATTAGCTCCATCATAGCAAGATATATTCAGCTCATTATCAATCCGCGCACAAAATTTATCCAAGCCTATAAGAACGATTTTTGCAAACAAAACAACAAAAATGCAAGTATTTGAATTGCCTACTCTTCCAAATTCAATCATATGTAAACAGTTTTCGCCAATTTGGAACTAAGTAAACTATAGCACTCAACAATAATCGCAGAAGGAATATATCCTAGAAATTTCGTTTTTAATGAACAAACTACAAATGTTTTTATAGTAAAGATATTGTATGTGTGCATAATAAACATTGTTCGGCAAACAAATAGCATACACTTTGTTTATATCCTACAAATATTGTCCCTCTTTCACTTTACATAACCCACATCCACGTAAATGCGCCAATTAAAAATACATCTACAAAAATTGAAAATAATATTAGCTTTGTAAATATGTCATATCCATCAATTCAATGTTTTAATAACCATGTGTATGCACCAAATTCAGTAAAACAGCATACCCCATGGTAACCTTAATATTTCAATGGGGACATTATCACTTATCTCATTATATCAGTTCGTCTGAAATCTGATAAAGACTGTTCCCCTTACAAATATACAACTCTATTAACTAACAGGGCCCAGTCAGGTTTTGTTCAAAATCTCAAACCACAAACCCCGAGAACCGCAAAAACCGAGAACCGCGAAAGCCGAGAACCGCTCTAGTTAACATGTAAAATTGGCCTATACGGCACATATCCTCCTGGCCACAGTCAGACACATGCGGGCGCACTTCGATGAGCTCACTGCGCATTCTTGAAAACTCTTTCCACGCGGCTATTATTTTTACCATACATAACACAGATTTTTCAGAAACCTTTCATAATTTTCAAAGTCTATCTCAAAGATTACTGACCAAACACTAGGCATGTTTGTACTTATTATTCCAGTGCATTTCTCATGGTGATTCCAAATATGGTAATGAAATACAGTAATTTTGACATTTTTGAAACATTTTGTGCAATTTTGGAATGTCGTCTGCAGCTGCCTGCCGCGTGGAAAGTGTTAACAATGTCTGGAACCAAACAGTCCGGTATGACAAGCTTACACGCTGAGTATCGCTGATTGCCCTTTGACCATTTTGAGAGGTAAACCTCGCTTATATACTTAAGAGCGTGTTCAACCTAGTGTGACGTGGTCCCCCAATTTAAAAGTATGTGACAGATAATGAGTTAAAATAGACCATTTCTAAGTTAGATTGGACATTTTCGGGAAAAACGGAGCTGCGTAGTGAGTTCTTCGCAACGGCTGATCGCATTCATAGCAATAGTTGTCCGCCTAGAGGTTTACTATGTTTAAATACAAACGTACATCAATGATAAGTAAAACTAGTAGCGAGAATATTTTGTTTTATCAACAATGTCTTCGAACCCTAATATGATCAAGTATGCATGTGTACCTTTTGTAATGATATATAGTTTTCACACACAATCCAAATCCTAACTATGTAATTTTATATAAAATGTTGAAGCATGTATGCTTATGGCAATATTGTAAAATAAAACAAATGATTAATGAGTGACAAAAACACACACAGAAAACAACAATGTCTTCGATATCGTCAACTTCAAAATGTATCGAGCAGAAGGTAAAATGTGAAGGGATTCCCCCGAATGTCTTTTATTTCACCGTTTTTGTTACTGAAACACCGCAACATATAACTTTGTAAGGGAGATAATCTCTCACCAACACCAGCAAAATCCGCCACACGGGCAGACAGGTGAAAACACGTTTGTTTTTCTTCAGGGGTTTTCAGGAGTCATGGAACTGGTTGCCAACACATTCAGCTAATCGGAATCATTCGGAACCGATCGTATATTTTCGGATTTGAAATGGTTTATGGTACCACCACCTAAGTTTCATATTAAATGTACATTTCAGTAATTTTCAGAAGAAAAAAACACATTTTGATTATACAGGGTGTCTCAAAAAGAAATTACAACGCACCATTAGGCGACATAATTTCCTAATTAAGTATCTGAATTTTTGAATTAAAACGGTAAAATGAGGCCAAATTAGTTTTCTACAATTGGAAGAAAATAGCGTTTAATGTTGTTAAGTAATTACGGCGATATATGTGATTACGTAAGAGTAGTTTGCATATTTTGACAGATTTTCACATGCGCGGCTGGTAACTTACTCATAAATATTCAATTAGCCAGCACTGTTTAATACTATGGTAAAAGTTCAATTTGTGATCTAAGAATACTGAATAATCGATCATAACACCCAGAAAACCAAAAACAATACAACTCATTGTAAGGAGCGATATGACCATACTCTTTTAATGTAACCAACACATTTATTTTGTTTTCAATTGCGATACTAATAATTTTACCATCAAGCGCAAAATTGGCGATAATTTTATAATATACATGCCTTTCAGCCTTCAAGTTGAAAATGTGAAGATGTTATTAGTTCTTGAACTTGGTTTAATAACGACAATGTTTATATTTACTAAAATTACTATAATTGTGTTTCCAATTGTTATAAAAAGATTGAACGTACACATTTTAAATTTTACTTTTCTTAAGTATAAAATGTGATGAAAATAATCTAGACAACTTTTATTTTATATTTGGTGTACATTTTGGGTCTCATCTGACATATTATTTGGTGTAAAATAAAATCTATAGAACCATTAAAAAAACGTTAATCCATGTAATTTTGTACAGAAGAATTGATATCATGTATGTCCTGTCTGAATCACTCAATATGAGCAAACTTGGATAGAAGTGTTCCCAGACTAATGTTACGTAATTGCTAATTTCTCTGGAATTACTGACCCGAATGACATCTGGTTTTCTTTAAAGTATAGCAAACCGTTTTGCCTTTATTTTGTCGTTCGGTTGAGTTGTTCTATTCTGACACTTATTCAGAAAGTTACAATCCTCTAAAGGTGCGTTGTAATTTTTTTTGAGACACCCTGTACTGAGTACAGGTAGTATTGAAAAACAAAAATTCATCATGATTAGCCACACGATAGGTTTTCCGTGTTGTAGATTACCAGCCAACTTGCCCGGAAGATACATCTGATTTGATTAGAGGTATTTGATCGCACAATTCATACTATGAATTGACCGCATGTCTCACTCAATTGAATTTAGAACAGGCCGTGTGCGAATCTAAAATGCAAGATTTTGTCATTAAAGATTGTTCACCATTCACCTCCAGGCCTAGGAAGGGATTAGACTGGGTCCCTTTTTTTCCAGTCTTCACATTTGAGCACCCTCACAGAGGCCGTGTGTAAAAGGGAAGACATGAGGATCCAGTCTAGTAGATGATATGGCTCTTGTTCGTGAACGAGGATGGAGCCACTTTGTGCATCATAAAGTGGCCCCTGCATCTGGTTTCTTTAAAACCGACCTTTTTGCTTCATTTGGTAAAATACTTACATAGTTCGAGAGAAGAGAAATCATAGTCATCAAGGTCAGGCATATTCACAATATCGTTTAGATGATGCACCAGTAATACACCCCCAGAAGCTCTGAAATATGAATACATGGAATGAATCTCAATACATTTCTCGATGATAATTGAACATTCTTTAGGCAGCACCGCACTGCGAAACTAGTACGTATCGCTCATACGTATAAGTGACTTGTACGTAAGACTTATACGAGAGTCCCAAAGTAATATTTTGCATAACCATTATAGTTTATTCAGTTCAAAATTGGCAAGAAATTGTATATCTCCGCGTGCAAAAGTAATCCTAACGTACACGCGAGAATATGGCCACACGTAAGCGGCTTAGGCCACACGTACGCGTGATGCTTAGGATGCATAGTGCGTTTATTACTTTCATGCACACTCGCGTTCTTCAGTGTTCATTCGCTACAGTAAAGAGGCTTTGCGAATTTGGAACTGATCAAACTATAGTACAATCACCCGTAAACATTAAAATAAGACCAATGCAACATTTCTATATCATTATGGAATATTTGCATTTGTCTCAGTTTAATTTTCATTGGTGCCTGCAACACTATGCAGCTTCTATCGTATAAGTCCAACGTATAAGTCACTTTATACGAATGAGTCATACGGACTTGTTTCGCAGTGCGGCTTTACTTAAGTTCAAGATATATGTTCAAAAGTTCAACAATGAGTGGTTCACGGAATGAATCAAAACTATAATACCCACCGATTGCCGAATGTCTTTTTTCTTATCAAGCATGGGTTTTTTTGGCAAGAGATTCGTTATCAAATAAGGCCTTTAATACGGTGTTCCTTAACGAAATTTTAAATATAGTTTTGAATGAAAATCCTCACTACTATTGAATAACTTCTAGTCATACGTCACGTCACGTAGAGACACCTGACCAATGTTGTTAGTTACGTGATAAATGATTTACTTCCAAAGGCTTATACAATCCGATTTGCAATGATTTAAAAACGCACACAAACTCCAATAAATAGCAATCGTACAGCAGCTGCAGCAATGGATGCATTTTGGCTTTTTAAAACCGCGTTGCAAAAACCTTTATAAACTGCCAATATATTCAATACCAGACTGATTTCCTTATGAGGTCTCTAGTTAATAAATTACCGTTCGTCCCGCATTGCGTTGGCTACCATTCTTGCATCGTATACCGGACCTACGACGATAGTGGTTGCTACCTTCATCATAGGGTTGAGAGCGCCCATTTGAGCGCCTACTCCGCCAAACGACTGTATCAAACAGTATCGGGAATCCTACCAAATAATAACATGACATAATTACATATAATTAACTAATCGGAACCAAAAACACCTTTGCCGAACATGGAATTTATCGGGTCGTACATGTATTCTCGTTGTGTTAGCTTTAAACGCGGGCTAACAAAGCCCGTATCTAAATTAAACGCGTGTTTATCATTTAAACGACGTGTTTAACCAAATCCGCTCTACGTATCTTGAACCCAGAGAGGTCATGAATTCACTGTATACAAATGGGTTACAATAGATATCGACCATTTTCCTCAAATGCGCATGTATTTATTTTTAAGACTATACACCATATGCAAGTCAGCTTGCACCGGGCACGGTTGGGTAACGCGAGTTAAACTACCCCGCACTTCTGGGATTTAGGATCGTAAACCCCGGATAGGTCGACTTATCTGGGTTTTAGGTCACTTATCTGGGGTTTAGGTTATTTATCTGGGGTTTAGGTTATTTATCTGGGGTTTAGGATCGAACACCCCGAATATGTCGCCTTATCTGGGGGTAAGGTCACTTATCTGGGGTTTAGGATGGTAAACCCCGGATAAGTCGACTTATCTGGGGTTTAGGTTCGGAAATGTTGGGAAACTATAAACATTCCTAGAAATGGTTCCCTCTATTCAGCCGGTATCAGTGGTTGAAAACATATAATAAATATGATCAGATATTAATTGGGTTCACATCCTGAAATGACAAATTCTCGCATATGTTTATGATCAATTGTCTATTCATTGCCACGGAACTTTAGCACTGAGACATGTATCATTATTTTTATACAGACATCATCCGGAGGTTAACGTTTTTAAAAAGCGTCCCGTTAAGACAAAACCGGCTCTCGAAAAATAAAAGCATCTGTATGGACGTCACCATATTGATCAAAGATATGACGAAAAAGTTACGAGATTTCAACTTCTCTCTTTTTCGATTTAATTAAGCATTGAATTCCTGTGTGACAGATTACGTGCAACGACCTGTTGCTGATGATGAGGTGGTTTTAGTAACGAAACGTCATAATATTTGGTATGGCTATCCCATCAGCACTTTCGAAACAGACAACGGGGTGAGAATTTCAAATAAATAGAGGTGGGGATGTGCAGTTTAAATTCGTTTATTTGAATATTCTAGCTCTGAGTTCATTCAAACAAGTCAACATACTTAAGATATTTGTCCTACCACATACTTGGTTTAATGAATAGTACTGTTATCCTTAATAAGTTACACATATTCGAGAAATGCATTTAGTTAAAAAGCCGGATACAAGCAATAACAAAAAAGGGATAATAAAAGTGATACAACTAATAATGACATACGCTATGGCAAGCAATGTAAATTGTCTAAATAGAACAACCAATAAAAGCCGAAAATGCACTGGAAAGAGTAATAAAAGTTGCTTTGCACTCAAAAAAAAAGAGACCATATTAATAACTATAACAAAGATACTGAAATAGTCTTGAACACCACTATACAAGGTGAATACAAAGATGGTGCACGAATTGAAAGTAGTTTATATTTCAAATTTTAAGGAAGTAATATTTCATTTTATATGTTATTCAACGTTAGTAAATTGAGTGATTTAATTCGTGTACAATTTATTTGGATTCATAGCACAATTTTCCCAAGTGATGTTGCCTACTAGAAATTAAATTACTTCTGATTGTTAACCCTAACACTCTTGAGTACTACGAATTACTACGATGCGGTATGCTTGTGTCACCCGGCTCGGCAGTTTTTCGATGAAATAATGGCCCAGGGTATATACATGGCGATATATACTGAGCCATGTATGGTTAACCACTTGGCTAGATCGTCTGTCTCTGAACCCAGAGGTCCGGGATTTGAGCCCCCGGGGGCGTGGGGGCCCTTTCCCATGCTCTTTGGCCTCGAAAATAATCTTTGGAAAAGGTGCCTCGGGGTTAAGGATATGGGGCGATTTTTTTCTTCTATTTTTCTTTTTTCAATTTGTTTCTAATTTTGATCTCATTAACCCTAACACTCTTGAGTACTACGAATCAGCACGATGCTGTGTCCTTGTGGCACCCGGCTCGGCATTTTTTCGATGAAATAATGACCCCAGGGTATATACATGGCGAGGTATACTGAGCCATGTATGGTTGACCCCCGTGGCCTAGCGGTAGATCGTCTGCCTCTGAATGCAAAGGTCCGGGATTCGTGCCCCGGGGGCGTCTTTGGCCGCGAAAAAAACAACCTTTGGTGCCTCGGGGGTTAGGGTCAATCGTGCGTTTGGAAACGGAAGTTTCATTTCACATTAGTTCCATTTGAATATATAACCTTTCTGGTTTTTACAACAATTAGACGGCTAGGTGGCTTTTACCGCATTGAACCCTGGGTGATATTCCTAGCTCTAGTCATCCTTATTTATATTTCGGGGATTTACAAGGTACAATAGTTTGATATCAAACAAAATTAATAACATGCAATTTAAGACTTACCCATGGTATAACATTACCCTCCTTATCTTTGAATGAGAAAGATGCGATTGATGAGAGGCTTTTATGCGTATGGGTCACACCTTTTGGGAAACCGGTGCTGCCCTGTTTGTAAGAAATCAAATTATATACATGCGTGATTGATAAGACCAAAAAAACACAAGTTTATTTCCAGTAGCAAGCCTAAAAAGTCAAATGCGAAATGCGTTGTTTTGTTTGGGTTTTTTTGCTCAATTTCATAGTGGAGATTTTCTTGAAATGTTTTTATTTAGTCAAATCTGTGCATTTTTGTTACTATTATGCTAGCTAAAATGCCGTGGATTTTCACTTTCGAATTTGCTTTATGCGGCCAATCGCCATCTTGAAACATGTTGGACCCAGTTTCGACAAAAGTTGGCGTCCTAGCAATATTTTCTCCGTTTTTTTCTATACAAAAATGAAATGCGCAAGAATCAAGCGTCTAAAAGAAATGCGCGCGCACTACTGGAAACAATCTTTTTGTTGTTGTTGTTGTGTGTTTGGCCTAAGGGTAAACTAAATAAATACATAAAATACGTTGAATATATATGACCTTTCCGGTGTTGATGATTGCCACCAACCTGTGTGGTTGGTGGGCATGAAACTACCTGTTATTAAAGAGCGCTCAATGCGATGCAAAGCGAAATATAAGTTAAACTAGGCATACTTAATTATTTACTTGAAACTGCTGGTTATCAATGTACACTCTACTTAGACAATGTGAATATTCTACAATCTATAGAGATTTCAACGCGAACTACCACCATAATCTTGTCGTCTGACGATTGCCCATTTGGTATGAAACTCAACGTTCCTACATGTACTGTACTTCTATTGTGGAAGGACTATAATTACTACAATTCGTTTATTTATCTATTAATTAATAAGTAAAAACAAAGTATATACGCTAGGGACAATTGTACTAAAAGATACAAAAATAAAAACAATCTGAGTACAGCTGTCAATCATTCATTAATCTATCACTACACATAAACATTTTATAATAAGAATAAACGAATTAGAGTTCTTTTACCGAAGTGAAGAAAACACCAAGTCCGTCGTCAAAATCAACCTGGTTACAAGCTTCGATGACTTGATTTCCATCAATATCTAACCCGATATCCAGGAATCCTTTGAGTGAAAATGCACCGCTATAAAAAAGAACAAACACAAAGTGCGAAGAAACAGATATTAAACACACCGAGCGTAAGCATGGTTATTTTCTCTTCATGATAGCCGTGCGTGTTTCAATCTGATAACTCAAATGGTATTACTTCTCAAAATACCACATCCTTTTTATCATAGTCAAATTTAATGGCAGTTCAGTCAATCGGCACAGAGAAGCACCCTCATTTGTCTCAAAATTTGACGTGTTGTGCTTTGTGAAATTATTTCCTCAGTAGTAATCGTTTTGCCCGAAGGGAGTACCTCGGTTTTGATGCGCGTTGCATATAATTGACTTTAATAATCAAATTCTAGCCATATTTTTATTATTACGCAATACCGACAAACATCAAACACGTTTCTATAGTTTAATCAGTTCCAAATTGACGAGAATTATGCGGTTTATATCTCCCCGCGCGCATAAGTAATCCAAGCATACTCGCGCGATTATGACCACACGCACGCGGTTTGTGCCTCACGTATAATGATGCAGAGTGCGATTGTTGCCATAGACTACTTGTTGCCATCATATTCGCCCACGGGCCTTCTGTATCCATTCGCTGCTTGAATGAGGCTTCGCCTCCTATTTGGAACTGATCAGACTATAGGCCCTTTACAGTATGCGGACCTCGAAATATCCAAACTAAAGATATAACTGAATAATGTTGGATGTGGGCTTTTAAACTCTCGTAAAGTAGCTCTTTACGACGTTGCCTGCATGTTTAAATTTGTATGATTTTTAAGAATATTTTAAAACGTTGCCAATTTCAGGTGTTTTCCCAACATCATTACTTTTTAAAACGAACATTCTAGATCTAGTATATTTGGTGATATTGAAGGTAAATCTAAAATTAGAATTGTGATTCGAAATCACCAATTGTTTCTTTAAAGATCGGGAACATATATTTAATCTTGAAATGATCTGGTTCACGGATGGATGGCATGAGAGTTTCTTGTTAACAATACAATACCATATACATACCTAGCTGTTTCGTTACCTGCATTGACAACATATTGCAACGTGGGTATGCTGTAACAAATAAAATACGAAGCAAAATCGATAAGCACCTCCATGAATGAAATAAAATATATCAGGAAAGTACAAGGCGTAATCATTTGCTTTCATGAACGATGATGAACCGGTATAATGATATGCCTGATTTCATGTGTGATATGTGAAATATAAGGTTTATATCTACCCGCGCGCGTAAGTTATCCAAACATACTCGCGCGAGTATGGCCACACGCACGCTGTTTCTGCCCCACGCAAATGATGCCGCGAGAGTGCGCTTGTTGCCATAGAATACTACTTGTTGGCTTCATGTTCGTCCGCGACCTTCTGTATCCATTCGCTGCTGTAATATGTGATATATTTCATGTGTGAGATATAGAGCATGTGTGGTCGATTGGATAACACGCAGAATTCATGATACAAAGGTTGTGATTTCTAGCCCCGCTACGGCCAGTGTGTTTGTATCCTTATTCAAGGTACTTAGTCTCAATTGCCTCGTCGACCCAAGCAAGATTGGGAAGCTGTAATGGTATATTACTATCTAAGGGCTGATACATTGTGCGCCGTGTCGGCAGCCAGGTAAATAAAACGAAGTGATTGTGACGATTTCCTAATGGCAGCAACAAAAAAAAGTGGTTCGAAAGTCACGTAGAAATAGTGGTCCTGTGCATCGGAAGGGCAATACCTGAGACTTCAAAAGGTTACAGACTCTTTCGTAAAGAGTAGGGGATCATCCCAGTCTGTATCTGTTCACACATCTAACGAACCCGATGGAAATAGAAATAAGCTAATAAAGAGGCTTATTGGATTATCCAGGGCCCATCCAGGGTCGTAGGACCAAGATGATATCAAATTGAATCATTATATCAAACAAATAGTGCTGGCCTTAAGTTTGTGCAATAGTGAAACTATAACACTCGGTCCCAATTGTTCCATCACACTCAGCATCGCCTCGTGTAATGGAGAAGTCAAAATTCGACCATTGTGTTCTATTTTTGTATTATCATACTCTCAGGCATTCAATATGTGTATATTTAGTCACCGATTAGTTACATGTACTACACAATAAACGTGCTGTATTAACATTTGCTAACAAACCCACAGCCAGAACTCGCTGCTTAGACAGAAGCTTCATTCACACTGCTGTTCCCTTATCATGCTTATGGAACAATCTTCCAGGCGATATTGTTGGCAACATTTCAGCAGCTGGAATCCAGGCTTTCAAGTGCCGTGTGCACGGACATCTTCTCTCAAACTCTTACATTGTCATAGCCGTCATGCTCTTTCATGACACCCTTCATTCAAGTCCTTTCAACATCCGACTGATACATACTGTATAATAACATGGTAATCATGAGTTAACGCACTCGTTATTATGATCACCTTGGTATTCATCACATTACACCAGTACTTCAGAAGCTTCATTGGTTGCCGGTATCATACCGTATTATGTACAAAATCATTGTTTTAACATACAAATGCATCCATAATTTGGCACCGGTTTATCTTCAAGAACTCATACATGAATACGAACCATCTCGAAATTTACGATCGGCTTCAAAACAACAACTTATCAGTGTCCGTGTGCCTCTGTGTCAACTTTAACCTATGGTCATCGTTCATTTCGTTATGCTTCAGCTGAACTTTGGAATCAACTTCCGCTTCACATCAAGAACTGTAAAACTCTTAGCCATTTCAAATCGTCTCTTAAGACACACTTATTCACAATTGCTTTTGATGATTGATTACCCTGTTTACAATGTTTTTTGCATGTTCATCCACATTATTGTATTATTCTTATATTGTAATGTAATTTCAGTGTTGTTATGTTATCTGTTAAGCGCTTTGAGACTTCGGTGGGAGGCGCTTTAGAAGCACCGTTTTATTATTATTATTAAGTGTAACAGTAGGTTAAAGGTAGATGACCCGATCACATTTTCGTAACACAGAATTATTTCAAACATACGGAGATTTTCATATCATATGAAAGCTCGTATTTTTCTCATCATCATACTGAAATTTGACGGCCTAGATCGGTATAATTACGGAGAAATCGATGAAATAACGTCGAATTACCGCGAATGGTGGTATACCACCGATATAGTTTGTGTACAACTCAATGGGTACAGTTCACAGCATCTTGTGCGTCTAAAATAAGAACCATTAGAGCTATGCAACTCAAACTTTGGAACACGACTTTTTTAAGGATAACCTTTCATGTAGAATAGAAAACTTCAAGTTGAAAATCGGAATGTGATCGGGTCATCTACCTTTAATGCTTGGTTGGGAAGATGGTGGATGGTCCTGTAAAGCATGTAGCCAGCTGGGCTTGTGATACGGCCACGCCCCAACAGGTGACAACAGGCAGCTCCTGGTAGATTTAGTTCCCAGGTTTGATGTGCAGGTTCTCTTGATGGCTATCAGACCTCCATATATTATTATTTGTCTTTAATTTATATTTTGATGTTGTTCTCTATGTTTGGGCTTTTATCTTATTTTCATGTCACTTTCATTGGCATTTTGAACCTCTGCCCATTTGTGTTTCTTGATTTATGCATATTTTCTAAGTTGCAGTGAACAAATTGATTGGCCTTTCAGAGCTCTTTTTCGAGAGTTACCAGTTTGATTTTTAATCACTCTGGTCATTAACCTGGTTAATGTCTGTTGGGCTATTGTTCACATTTGCACTTTATATACAAAAAACCCAATTTTTATTCTATGCCTTATAAACCCCAATTTTCTTAATTTAATTAATTTTACCTTTGACAGTTCAAATGTTCTGCTTCGTTTACTAGAAGCTCTGGCACTATCTGACACACCTTCTTAAACAAGTCTGATGGTGATCGCATCAGAACCAGCACCTTTATTCCAAGCTGAAAAAGAAAAGAGAAAACCTAATCAACTACATGCATACTACAAAGACAACTTTTGCAGAAGAAACACTGAACTCGGACCGTATAATTTGTGAACCTGGCTAATATTTTCTATCACAAAGGTAAATGACTTTTAGGTGCAGATATCAAGAAACAATGTGTCTTCAGAACATTTCATATGTTCAATGATTTAGCATTTGAAGTATTATCATCTGAACTAGTTATTTATAATCTAAACTACAGTGTTTAAACCAACTCTGGTTCATTTAATACGCTAGGAACCTGTAATCAATTACAGAAAGAACAATGCATTGGTTATAACGCTCACTCCATTTCGTCATGCTCCAGTAATACTCACGTGTCAATCCCATTGGAATGGCGAAAAACGCGGTAAGCTTACAAAACTTGGCACAGTTTCCTTATTTTTCAGTCGATTACTTTCATTTCTGAAGAGAAACTAGATTGCCTACTCTCTATACCACTAAAACAGCAATTGTATGGGTCAATGCACATATCAAGGTTAACATCCGTTTACATCCGTGCTCAATTATTTTTGGATTCACGCTGTAAAGCACAATTTCAGTAGTGAAGTTGCCTGCTAGACATTCTATTGGTAGGCCTATACCTACTATTAACACATTAGTGGCGATTTGGCACATAGTAAATGCTACACATCTGTTTTCATTGGAAAGATTAATACACCAGCTTTCCATTGACATGCCACACAATAGGAACCTATTACGAAATATACTAAACATGTTCGATTGACAAAAATGTCCGATTTTTTTCTTCAAGACTGCATGGGGATGACGACGATCTGTATTATTAATATTGGGCTTACACTTACCTTTTTGAGGATATTCGGTTGATCGTCCAAAGCAAAATCCACCCGCATATGAACCTGTTAAACAATAGACCATAACCACGATATGACGCCTTGATTTGTTTACATAATGTAACAGTTAATTGACAAGAAATGTACTTCATGAAATAACAATACATGGACATATTTTTAATAGTCCAGGAGCCAAATAGGTTTAATCAGCTGAGAAGGTATACAAGGTTTGATGATCTGATTGGTTTATTTGGGAGCCAATAATCAATACCTTGTATTGATGCCGGGTCGCATCCTGTACGGGGGTCGCTTTCAAAGGCCAAACGTAATATAGGGGTCACAAATCTCTGAATATGTTGTAATGCATATCAAACTCTTCCTAAAATCATAAGGAGCAACAAATCCAATAGTTGTACTTCCAACCGTTTTCGAGATGTAGGGTAAAATAGGTCAACGGTCAACTTTTCCCTCAAATTCATTGTACAGGGATCAAATTCTCAAAATGCTCCGATTTTAATGAACAATGGCTCAAATTGTTCAGATGGCTACCACTAGGCATACAAAGAATAGTCTGCCATGTCTGCAAGTTAAGCATCTATTAGTATCGAGGTCAAAGGTCAGCACATTATTACCGGTATAGCTTCCTAGCTGACCTTTGACCTAATGAAACTGATACGGTATATGCTTAACTTGTAGATAGGGCAAACTATTCTTATATGGTTTGTGGTATCCATCTGAACTATCCAACATGGGCATCAACCGGTGAATTAGCACTACCACTACCAATAATAAATCATTTGTCCGTAAACTGGGTCCGCATGTAGAAAAGCAAAATGTATAACCGTACTTTATCTTACTTCTGGTACAGTAACTTCCTTGCTATCAATTGAGACTAATCTTCACATGTAATAATGTAACCTGGCACGACAAAATGAGCGTAAAGTCGCTGGGCTGATTTTGAGTTATGGCCTGAAATAGTTCATATGACCAGGGGAGGTTATTATTAATAATGAGATATTTTCATTTTCGGAAAGATAAACTATTTATGTATCACATTCCGAGGTATTAAGATTTTTTTTATTATGACAGAATGTTTTGGAGAGCCGTGTGACGATAAGCTTCACTGACTTGTAAGGACTTTTTCTCCAATTCAATAATTCAGCGGTGATTAACTTCAATTTATCATAATTTCACTTTGGAATGGCCTATTATAACAACTTTGGTATCATTTTAAACCTGAAGACATCTACTTTCTCAAAATGGTAAAAAAACCATTTTTTATGTTTTGCGAATTTACTCTAATTTTGGTGCCAGGTCACATATTTCAAATTACAGAGGAGACATTTCTCAACAACTACGAGTATATAATTTTATATTTTGACCAAAGCGAGATTGGGGAGCTGTTAAAAAGGGTGATATTTCAATCTAAGTGATGATACTGTGTGCGCCTAGCCAGTAGCCACGTATGAAGCGAAAGGATTCTGACGATTTCCTAATGACAGCGAAATATTGGCAATAGCGCTTTGAGAACTTTTTGTAAGGCGCTCTATAAGTATTATGTATTATTATTGTTATTATTATTTTGATGACTGCATTAGTGAAGTATTGGGGAATTAGTCCGAACATATACGTCACATGATTAAGTATCCACCAATCAAATGACAGGAATATTTTTAAGTGTAACATAATACAACGTAATGTAGCTTTGCAGACTCACAGTAATTAAACCGAGTTGTACGGCAGCAGCATATGTTAGTAGCCATTCATAGTGATTGCCACCCCAGACACCAATCCTATCACCTTTCTTTAATCCAAGCTTTATCAAAGTGCCGGCAAACCTATGACTCTGTCATGATTTAAACAAAATAAAACAATACATCAGTGTGGACGGTATCATTAGGCGACTAAATAATATAAGAAATACATCTGTATCCAGTAATAGAACCCATAAAATTGATAAAAAGACCATTTAAAGGTGATGTTAACCCTATTAAAATGACATTTATCAAGCGCTGTAACTTAAACTATTATGTACATGTACATGTACTTGGAAAGAAAATGAGTCGGAAAATCCATTTTTGGTATCAAATTTCACTAATAATTAAAAATGTTGACCAAAAAAACACAGTTTTGATTATCTGACTCATTTGATTCCCAGAACACAATTATGATGTAATACATCAATCTCTTCCCGTGCTATCTATATTGTTATGAGGTGTCTTACAGTTGTATGTTCTGATCACCTTTTTGGGAGTATTATTTCTTTTCACATCAAGATATTTTGATATCAGAAGAATCCCTATATTTTTCTCAATATGTCTGTAAATTCTTAAGGGCTTTAATGGCTAACATGAGGGTCGCAATTTAAAAAAAAAGTGTTAAAAGATTCAAATGTTAATACCAACAATTGTCAACATATTACTATATATTTTTCTGCTTGAAATGAAAAAAATCGTAGAGGACATACATCCATATGTACGGGTTATTATCCACCGTCTTATTGAATATCTGTCAGATTGTCCCGCCTTTTGGCATTATCAGGACCCTATAAACATTACCTCATCCTGCACTTGCTTGTATGTCTTCCTTTGTTTGTTAGTGTAGAAAACATACATATCTATGTACGGGTTATTATCCACTGTCTTATTGAATATCTGCCCGATTGTCCCGCCTTAATTGGGCATAAACATGACCCTATAAACATTACTTCATCCTGCACCTGCTTGTATGTCTTCCTTTGTTTGTTAGTGTAGAAAACATACATATCTATGTACGGGTTATTATCCACTGTCTTATTGAATATCTGCCCGATTGTCCCGCCTTAATTGGGCATAAACATGACCCTATAAACATTACTTCATCCTGCACCTGCTTGTATGTCTTCCTTTGTTTCTTGGTGTAGAAGACATACCTCTCTTTGTCCGGGTTAGTATCCACTGTCTTATTGAATATATGCCCGATTGTCCCGCCTTAATTGGGCATAAACATGACCCTATAAACATTACTTCATCCTGCACCTGCTTGTATGTCTTCCTTTGTTTCTTGGTGTAGAAGACATACCTCTCTTTGTCCGGGTTAGTATCCACTGTATTGTAGAATATCTGCCCGATTGTCCCGCCTTGATTGGGCATAAACATGACCCTATAAACATTACTTCATCCTGCACCTGCTTGTATGTCTTTCTTTGTTTCTTGGTGTAGAAGACATACCTCTCTTTGTCCGGGTTAGTATCCACTGTCTTATTGAATATATGCCCGATTGTCCCGCCTTAACTGGGGATTATCATGACCCTATAAACATTACCTCATCCTGCACCTGCTTGTATGTCTTCCGTTCTTTGTCGGCGTACAAGACATACATCTCCTTGTCCGGGTTATTATCCGCTATCTCATTGAATATCTGCCCAACTGACCTGCCGGAGAATGGCGTAGTCCTTGGCACATGGATGTAACTCCTTGTTAGCGTCACGGAATATCTGGACATGTTGAGCTGGACGTAAAAGACATGGTATTAATATACACTTAACACAAAGAGTCCCTGACCAGACGCGTTGATGTTGGCTAAAATCTGAGATAAAAATTTTTAGAGCAAATTTCTTCTCCGTAGTTTGATACCTCATTCATAAAAATCGAGTAGATATGGTGATGTTATGATTGTTTAATCGACCACACCTACCAAAACAATTCTTGCACTAAAATTGGGTTTCAATGGGATATCCATGCTTAGTGTGTGATTACGCATTGAAGAAGTGTGTGTACCGACTCCCTATGGATGCCTGTTACCCATTCATCCCCATACCTGACTGGTTGAGACACAGTAGACAATACAAATCAATGACATTCCATAGGAAACCAATTCTAGTGCAACTTTGTTGTTGTTACTTGTGGTTATTGAAATCATCATAACTTTAAAAGTATCAATTCGATCTTTATGAATGAGGTATCACACTTTTTTCATTTAATATTTATCTCAGATTTTTGGCACCGATTATTGTTTTTAGATTAGCCAACATTAAAGCGCCTGGTCAGTGACTTTTTGTGCTAGGTGTACACCTAACACAAAAAGTCGGAAATAACTTTACTTTACTAGGTCCAAGATACTGGTATACCATGTACCAGTATCGTTCAAAAGTGGAACATAAAATGTGCCAGTATCGCTCGATACTGGCAACTGGTCCGGGAATTTTTGCGTTAGGTGTACATGATAGTTACCACTTAACTTCTTCTGGTCAGGCGCGAAATATACGGCGTCCGTGTGCGCCAGTTCCTCGAGTTGGTTTTTGCGCATGTTTATGCACTACCCAAAGACAGTCATACCCAAAGAGAGTCATGACTGGGATATTCGATTCAGATCTAACGTAAGCGTGCGATAAGTTATTTGGACACGCTCATCATGGTGAACATTAATGTTTGGTTAATGTTGAAAAATATCGTTATTTTCTATCTGGTTCTGGTTAACACATTCCATTACCTCTTGGCTCGACTGAAGCATACAATTATTTCCGCAATTGTCAGTCTTGATGTAGCCCTGATGTACTTACTTACTTATGGCGACTCAAAAGGTCGGACTTTTGTGATGGCCTTCCATACTGCTCTGTCATTCATGCACATTTTCAGATCTTGTCCACTTAAGCTGGTGTCCTCTAGCTGTAATAATCCTGATGTAGTCTTTCCTGGGTTGTCCCCTGGACCTCCTTCAATGTTTGGGTTGCAACAATCGAACTTTGGCTGCTGCTTCATCATTTCTCTGAAAACAATGTCCGGCAAGTTTTAGTCTTCTCGATTGTAGCCTCATAGAGATCGGCAATAGTTTCCCATACAAATCTTTATTATGAGACGAATGTAACAGCTATTTAAGGCCTTCTCTGTTTCGGAAGTGATTGACCAGGAGTCTACTCCATATATCAGGACTGGTTCTACTGTCGTTGTAAATAGGCTTAGCATCATGTCCCTTTTCCAGATAGTATTCAATGTATTACATGCTACCAAGCTTGTGCCTTTCTGATGTTGAAGTACTTTTCACTACTGACCATCTTGAATAATTTCAAGGTCATTTCCATCCAGAGTTGTAATATCATAAGGGAAATCATTGTATGACCTTGGTCTTTCTAGCACAACTTTGAGTGCAGCAGCTTGCAGAAGGTATAATAGTTCTTCTGCATCGTTGAGGTTATTCGCTAGTAGGGCAATGTCATCCGCAAAATCGAGGTCTGTTAAAACTTGCGGACCCTTTGTTGTACTCTTCCTGGGTTCTAGTAAAAAGCCAAAACGCTCTTCATTGCCGTTCAAAGTTTTTCTCAGGACGTGGTCAAGTGATGAATAAGAATGGTGTCAGTGTATCTCCTTGGTTGGAGAACCCTTGCCTGGATGTTAAAATATTGTGTAACACCATCTGGTGGTGTGACATGAGCAAGAGTATTTCGGTACATTAGTCCTATAGCAGACACTAGCTTCGCTGGGACTTCACCAGATTGCAGAATGTCCAGCATTTATTCCTCGGTGGATGGTAACAAATGCTTTCTTGAAGTCAATGAAAACCAGAATTATTAACAACTGTTTCTGGTTAGACTAGTCATTGAACAAAGTGCTCAATACCGTACACGACAGAGCTTATAAACACTCAGAGGTATTGACCTTTCGGAATATATCGCTACTCTGAGTTTCATGGTCAATCCCGTACGGTTATTTTGACCTATCATCAGGCGAATAGATGTTTCTCTGATTGCTGGCAATTTGACCGATTGAAAATAAAAATACATAATGCAATGGTGTTTTATACCGGTGGTCAGAGCAACATCGTATTCCAAAAGAGGTCAATATACACATTATCAAAGAGAAACGGTTGTCAATAATTGTTACGCTCCTGATATATACAGAGTGACCCAGAAAATGTTGAACCCAAAAATCACAAACTTAAAAAATAAAAATAAAATAAAATAAATAAATATGGCATTCCGTTTTCAACTGAGTTATCAACTAGTATCCAAACAATATAATAAAGTGTCAATAATTGTCTCATGTAATCTAGCATAGTTGAGCATGAGGTTAATTAAACTATAAATCAAATCTGAATATTATCTAAATCTATACTAAACTAGGATCAAGTTATTTACAATAATGAATCAGAATATTTAAGTGAAGTATTATATCAAATTAGCATGGAATCTTATCTTTAGATCAATTCATATTATAACACAGGTATAAACTTATGCTTTGATCGTATATCAAATAAATGCTAACGTGCATCGGCGGGTCGCCAAGTTATAACATAGTTATAGATCTACATTTAGATTTATGTAATTTGACGATAAATTACAGGGATACGAAATTATGTAATAATATGTTAACTGGCGTTTCTCGAGTTCTTGTTACTTAAATCCGATTAGAATAATTGTCAAGTAATTGCTATCAATAGAAGTAATAATATAAAATTTAACATTGCATTATTATATATTTCGATTCCTTATTTTACCTTGATATTATAGCTGCAGCGTGCACAACTCCCATACGTTTAACTGTATGCGGATGTATGCAAATCCCTAGCATAGACCAAATCTGTAGATAAAAGCCTTGAGAAAAAAACCCCTTTCAATCCATGGACCAATGATTTTACTGTCTTAAAGGAATATTTTAAAGTTATGCATCATTAACAATAACATTAGATATGTCCTTGGGCACATTTCAATGGTTCTGGGTTGGTAAACCCACACATTGAACACATTTTATGGCAGCACACTGATTCGATCGTGCAGTGATGTATCCAAAATCATATTATGCAACAATACATTACACCTGAATTGGGTGCACAATTACGCCCAAACATCGCCCAAAATTACTACTATGAAAAAATGCGAGATGTGTTTGTATGAGAATAATATACTGTTTCGAGAATCATACACTCTTAAAGTGTTAAAGATTGAGTTTGAGTTATTGTTTTAACTAATCTAATCTAAGCATTTTGTACATAACAATGAATAATGACATTTGAACTCAGAACATACCTTTGAGATAAGCGGTATCACAATTCACGATCATCTTGGAACATTATAATTCCACAGCGACATAAGACCATTTTGCCTTATCTTACACAGATACTGTTATATATATATATAACATGAAATAAGGTTTTACAAAATACAAAATGAGATAAATTGCAATTACTCACCTGTGTGATAACGATATTGAACACCAGGTTTTAGTTCCTTGCTCTTCTCATCAGTAGCATCAGTATGTGTGATGGTACCTACTGATGCAGAGAGCAACAAAGGAAAACTTGTGTCACTAAGGTCACAGAGGTTAAACCAAAAACAGTTTTATAGGGGTGTAACTATTATGTCCAATTTGAAGGGACCATTACAACTAATATAGTCATGCTTTATCGGTCACAAGCAATTCTGTTTTAGGGTAACTGGCAAACCCTATTGATACTGCCTACTGGGTGCCCCCCCCCCCCCCCCCCCGAACGATGTCCAAATTCCATTACTTTTTATCAACCATAAATATCAATGATATCATGATCGTTGTATTAAAATCATCTTTGAATTATTGTTACCTTTCATTGCAATGTTTGATCATGAAAATCGGACTTATCAAATAGATAGATACATGCCATTAAGTAGGGATGGTGATTTCATCATTTCGAAAAATTGCAGAAAAACCCGAGTGTGTTTAAATTGTTTTAAATTAAAAAATATATCCCATCGGGTTTGGAAAAAAAATAAGGGGTGATACAAAAAAGGTCATTAAAAGGGGGATCCGAAAAAAGGTCCCAAAAAGAGGGGAGGGGGGGGGGGGTAAATCAGTGTGGTGGTGTTTTTTTTGGAAGGGGGGGGAGGGGGGCAAGGGGCGCGATCAACCGCCCCCCCCCCCCCCCCCGATATTTACTGTCGTGTCGGTTCAGATTGGCACTGTCGGTTCATTTGACAAGAGGAATCATGGAATTATGATGGTCAAAAAGTACGCAATTATGCGTTTGAGATATACTTATTATCCAATCTGTTTTTTCTTCTTCTAATGCATGTTATTGCTACAAGCGCAATTATGTGTTTATGAAAAAAATTGGTTTTATGGCCTCAAGCTATTGAGGTTTTTTTTGTTAGCACACCGTATACTCGCTATTAGCGCAATTATGAGAAATATACTTAGTATCTATCCTGCTTTTTCTCTCGGAATGTATGCAACGGTTGCTACTAGCGCAATTGTGCGTTTTTGAAAAAGGGCACAAGGATACATGTATGTTTTGCCACGACAGAGACATTGCCTTTCATTTTGATTTTCTTTTAAATCAACCACTGCTGAGTTAGCATTTGCACTAAGTTATGTCGGAGACAGCATTATGAGCATTTTCTTTTATTTGGACAGTACGAAAGCAGGTGCCCTTGGTACAAGTCTCAAATGTTATGTTTCAAAGTGGTTTGTCCATTCTGATGATAGGGCCAGGGCTATATACCAATCACAGCAATATCGCAAGTCACTCAAAAAAATAAAGGGGAATACCAAGTTTAAAATTTCAAGAAATCAGCCCCATATGAAATAAATGAATACTATAAATGGTGGGAGGGTACCAAATGTACCAGACGACGCGCTGGCCACGCTTCGCGGACGATCCAATATAGCAACGGGACGATGAAAATAATTTAAAAAATAGCATTTACCATGTTTACAATGGAGTTGGTTAGCCAACTCTAACGGTTTTGGATTGGTACGTGTTATTCCAATACGAATTCAAAATGTAGGTTTCGCGTGGCCATCGTCGTCTGAAGGGTACCTGCTTTCGGACAGTGCCCTCTATAATTTCGTTCTGTGATGAGTGATGAGTGTGGACGCTATAATATAGGAGCAGCAGACGCTATAGGAGTAGCACATGACGTATATCCGCTATTATTACACTTTTCATCATCATCATCATCATCGTCTACGCTTTCCGGCTATGTTGCCATTGCGCGCGCAACTATTGCTCTCCAGGTCATACGATCATTGGTCTGTGCCAAGAGTTCCGGTTTAATTTCTTTGTTTATGTTTGCAACCCAGGTAGGCTTTGGACGTCCGACTGGTCTTTTTGTGGCTCGGTTGTATTCTTTTAAAGCAGTGGTTCTCAACCTTTTTGCCCCACGACCCCTTTTGACTTTCCTGGTCAGTACCGTGACCCCCAAAATAAAAATTGAATAGAAACACCAGCCGGATATCATAAATGAAACTGCTTAGTTTGGATGTGAGGGTAGCGAGCAGGCAATTTTGCATATTTGAACGTTTCTTTTGGGTGTTTCTAAGCTTTTTTAAAAGCGAAATGCAACACGGTTCCCCCCAAAACTATATTTATGAGCCCTTCATGACCCCCTGGAAAACCCCAAACGACCCCCATGGGGTTCACGACCCCCAGGTTGAGAACCTCTGTTTTAAAGCTTGGCGTGCTGGAGTTTCTTGTGGCAATCTATATAAATGTCCCAGCCAATTTAGGCGTCTTCGTTTGATAGTTTTGCTCCATGGTTCACTATTTGTTTTTGTATATAGATCGACATTTGTCACTTTGTCAAGTTTCGTAATATTCAGTGTCCGTCTTAGTAGAGTTCTTTGGAACACATCAATTTTTATTACACTTACCTATGATGTATTCGACCTCTCGGGTTTTCACAAAAAAATGATCGAATGAAAATCTCATAGGCTTTGAAATATTACAGTGTAGTGCGTACTAATTGAACGTGTGACGCAGCAGGAGATCGAGACAGAGAGACAACAACAATTATCATTCGTGTCAATGGATATCTAACTATCAAAACAATTGATTTAAACACGACGATCACGATAAATTAACCTATAGAATTTACCTTCCCATATTCGGCATGCGATAATGATATGATAACAATAAGGACATTATTTACACTTGAGAATTTCATTTAAGTAGAATAACAAAAGGTGTGTTTTAACCCTTACTCCACGGGTATGTTTTTGGGACTGAAAAACGTGTCAACCTTTTTTCTTTTTCTTTTTTTGTTGGGAGTTAGGAATTACATGACGATCTTAACACTTTCCTAGCAGCTATTGGTTTTACCAAAATACAAAAGAGATTTTTCAGAAACCTATCCTTACATTAAAGGTCTACCTCGAGGATTTTCAAAAGGCAAAAACCCACAAGAGATTTGAACTTCCGTTGGTATATAGGAAAACGCAGTGGCATGCTGTTGGTGCACAAATTGAAGTCAAGCCGAAACTATATGGTCGAATCCAACGAAAAGTGTCCACGGCTAGATTTTTAGGGTCCAGTTTCAAAATGCTTAGATCTCTTATTCCTTGTCCCCACTCAAAGTCAACATATTAAGCTTGTATGGGAAAAAAGTGCCATCACTAATCTTTCCAATTGACCACATGGCGGAATGATGAAGTTGAAGGTACGCTTCTCAATGTTACCTACAAATACAAGTCCCATATTTTGATTAAGTGATAATTATTCCACCTTTTTACATATTTCATTCAAATTTGTGATTGTTTTGTATTCAGAAGATGCTAATGCTGATAGAAAGTGATCATATTTGTCCAGGTACTCATTTTGTTTTACATTTTAGATTCACACAGTTAGGTATAGTGGAATCGCTTAAGGGCAATTTTGGCCATTACGTTTACTTCTCGGATACAAGCAAACCATGAGGATATATTCTTCTTTAGGTTATGACACGTGATTTTAGAAGGGGTGCTCATGTCAGAAATTATCATAATCCAAGATGGCTGCTCCCATAAAATGACGTGTTGCAAAAGACAATAAAATGTTGTTAATCACAGTCTAAATACTTGAAGGATGTATTATATCAGTAGAAGTATTTTATATTGATACGCTTTGTTGGTTATCACAAGGTAATTTTTGAATCCGACATGGCGGCTATATTGATACGATTTTAAACGTAACGTGGTTGGTTACCAAAATCTAGAGATGAACAAGTGCATAATATGACTCTCCGTAGTGCTCACAAAATAACTGTTCCTAAAACACGTACCCTGCGTTACGCTCGTAGCTCAATTCCATACATGGTCAAACTCTTAAATCATACATTATAGTTCTGTTTCCAATAGGGGGTGGGTTGTTGTGTTTTGCATGCTTAGTTATTTCTATGAATATATTGTTTCTATTTTTCTATATATTACATATTGTAAATATTGTTGTAATTCAGCATTTTGCTGCGATAATGATATGTTTATTAAACCTTGAATTGAAATTGAATTGAAAAGTCCCAAAATAATAAGGTACGGTATGTCTTATGTTTATTTTATGTTTATATATACTAGATAATAAGGCTATGTAACATACAGCCACAGGATTAAAAGATGGCCGCTATCCAAAATGGCCGCTGCGATAAATAACACTAATGCTTTTATGAAATGTGTTTTGAAATACAGTGTGAAACTTTGTATTCTCAACACATACATATGATAATTAATATTAATTCGTTACCTGCTAGCTCAAGGTCATTACTGGACGAGCTACTCCATGGGAATAATTTGGAGTAACAGGCCCTAACGGAGCCACAGTCAGTCCTTACGGGTTTCTAATTTCCAACTAAGACTACATTTAGCAATATGAGGCCGCTACTTCGAACATCCACACGGGAAACCAATGACAAATAGCCTTATCTACCAGACAACTATGCCGTCTGTTGCGGTACCAGAATGCCAAATGACAAAATCATACCCAAACCATTTGGCAGATACTTTGATTTAAGAACGACAGTGAACTTACATCGTATGCTTCGTGGACTGCACACGGAGATGGCACTTAAGGCGAACTATAAGAGATCCGTTAGATTCATCTGGGTGAACTGAGGGGCGGGCCTTTCTCTTAATTATCAATGTATGCATTTAGTTGTTCCTTGAATACCTGGTTATGTCACTACTTAAGCAATTCCAGAAAGATATTACAGTTAGGCACAACTTATGGTAAAGCTTATTCTTACTTCACATTCCATAATACAACAGATATGGATAGCGTTCGGTATGGGTAAAGAGGAGAACCAAAGTCCAAAGCCCTGTAAATGTTCCACGCATTTTATGGATTGTGATACGACTTCATTGGTCTAATGGTTATAAGGGCAAACTTACGACGTATGTGATTGGAAAGCATACGACGAAGGGAGGGCTACCTTTCTTGTAATAAACCAGGTGCAATTGCGAGACTACCTCCAACAAAGGTATTAACATGTTTTGGACAATTTAGCATAGGAAAACAACAGACGATATGCTGCTACCAACAAAGCTCATTTTTATTGCGGGTTGAACTTCTTCAAAATTAAAATCGGGACATATATCAAATAGGTAGAGGGGCTACAAGTAACCGGACGAGACAACACGTACCTACTTAAGGAAGTTCTGGATGGAAACAGACAAACGGTGTTTGGAGTCCGGTTTGATTACCTATCCCCAAGGTATCAGATACATCAAAATGTGTATAAAAGATGGAACTGTTCAATTTGCACTCGCAGGTTTTATAAATCATGAATGAACTGGCATTTGTACATGTAAATGTGCCAAATAGTGAAAAATCAAGAATAAGGATGCTGTCATTGTTCTCATTGTATTAAAATAGGCAGACATTTCTTAGACCTGATGACTGCCAGCCAGTTAATTAATAACTGTTTGCATTTATTTGCGTATGATTAAGTGGATGAATCACACATAACCCAAGAAATATCAGCACAAAATAAAGCGTTTTTAAAGCAAGTTTTACATCACCGACCAATTATATCTTCGTTGGCGGCCATATTGGATAATTACCATCTTCAAATATATTCTATCAATTAAAACACATCGACCACAACATTCCTTTTGTCAAGAAAGAGTTACTCTTTATATAAAATGTACCATTGATTTATACAATAGGTATCAAGCGGCCGCCATTTTCAATTTTGCCGGCCATATTGTAATTTTGATCAATTTAGTGTATTCGTATTGTATTTGTATCACACTAGTACATTATTAACACTAATCAAATATTGTTGACTGCAGTTAAATATTTAATGTGTAATATATGGACGCCATTTTAATTTTTAGCCGCCATTTTAGGTTCCAATCATCTGCCAAATGAGCACCCCTTCCAAAATCAATTGTTTTGACCTAATGAAGATTTGTGCAAACTTTGGTGCTTGTATCCGATTTGTAAACGTAATTTCGTTAAGCGATTCCACTAGTAGCATTTTCAGGCTCTCACTACTTTAAAACATGAGGTTGAGTCACTTTGTGTACTTTCACCAAGATGATGTTAATGAACATTTGTTTTCATGTACCTCAAAGAGGTGGAATGACCCTGTCTGTAAAATTTAGAATTTTGAGCATGCGCCCAAAACCTAAGTACATAGAGGAATGTGGAAATTTGGTATTCGAAGGTAACAGTTAATGTATACGTAGGTAAGAGAAATAAAACTGTAATACATTAATGTTCTACTTAATATATGTTACATTTTGGGGTTAAATAATCATGCAGGGTTGTTAACAATATTTTTTAAATTTTAAATAAACATGTTAAAACATGTTTAAATCCTAATAGTATGAACATATTCCCAGGAGTTTACGTTTAATAGATACTATAATATTAATTTAATGTTGAAAAAATATACAATATCTAACTGTCAGTTGTAATTTTGAATAGGTTTATTATGAACAATATGTCAGGCAACATTTTTAAGCATTCCTATAAGAGAAAAACTTGAAGACTTAAAACACGGTAGCTTACATTGCAATTATCAAAGTATTCGTAGGTAACACATTTGTTCTCAACTTCAACTTAATTGACTAAGAACAGTTGGATTCGTTGATTTAACATAGGTTTAAGGGCAAACTGAATGCCCTGAATCACGTGTGAGGGGAATGTCGTATCAAAATGGTGTCTTACTTGACTTTATAAGTATATTTAAGAATGTGCGCTCAGCGCTGCTTTTACAAAACAATCAGAATTGCGTAATATTCAACATTTGAATAGAACAGCAAGAATAACCAAATAAACATTAAAATAATATTTAAAAAAATGTTCCTATTTCTACGATATAAAAGAAAACACCTTAAGCATCAATAACCTCACTAGTGATAGACATATACTGTTATTTTTCTTGATCCCCTAATTTGGTTTAGGCATATTGAATAGAATTAACCTTTTACACATGATAATTATGGCAGAAAATGTTTAATTATGCTAACGTATCTGACCATCCAATTTTGTTAGTGTCTTTCTTGCTTGACTTTCAATTATTAAGAACGTGCGTTTAACTTCTACAAACAGTCAGAAGTGTGTAAGGGAAGACATCAAAACTCGACCGCCCGTTAACCGCAGGTTACGGTCGGTTCCGCCCGGTTCTTTCAGGTCAAATGTTTTACTGGTATATGAATATTCACGCATGCAACACTGAACAACCGCCGGTAGACTTAATGCTGTAACCAGACCAATTTACACTATCAATCTGTTACTTTGCGGTCATAATAGCTCTCTCTATATCGTTCTATAAAAAAAAACATTCATAGACTTTCGGTATTGATTTTAAAAGGTTAATTGAGGTATAAACAGATTGAAAAAGCCAACCCCAGCGAAAATCAATAGCTGTATTGTACTGGTTGTCAACTGAGCCCATTACTTCAAGATGTTATTGCTCACGCGTGTGACAAGGCACTATCAACCGGTCGTGTTCACCAGAGTGTAACTATTTGACCTCATTATGTGTGTATATTATAACAGACGACACGTTTTGTGAGAACCGGGCGGAACCGGCCGTAACCGGCGGTCAACGGGCGGTCGAGTTTTGACGTGATCCCTAAGTATATATATTTAATATCTGATTTAAGGCAAGATGATGACAATATACATATCGTAGTGTGTTAAAATTGTGTAAAGGTATAGTTAAACAATCAATCAACTCGCTAGTAATAATAATATTATTACTGATCTAATTTGGTAAAAAGCATGTTCATCATTAAAACTAAACATGACAAAAATTAAGCACATACATGTACATGTAGACACATTTATATTAAGAAACATCTGATAATTCAGCCTTGTAATCTCTACTTAACAAGTTTAGTGGTTCTTGTTGTATTCTGTGTGTAGTTTGTTCATCAGGTCTCTCATGTCGCGAGGATGAATTATATCTAATAGAACATAATTACTCTTTGTTTATTATATAGGACATTCTAGAATGATAAGAATGAACGTTTCAGTTTCCGTGTGAATCCAAAATATTAGATCGAATCAACTATTGAATAGTTCACCGAGCCATCTTTTATTAGGAAGCGAGCGGTTTCCTTTAATCAAACAGTTTGATTTGCCTGTAACTCATAGTCTTGAATGTCAGGTTATCTGTTTTAAGCAATAAAACAACTGGTTGCCTTCCTCAATTTGTTCTAAATAAAGGAGGCAAGTGGAAGTTATCATTTTGAACAGCTGTTTTAAACACGAAAGCCAGATCGCTTTTTGATTCATTTAATATATACTTTGAAATAATTTCATATCAGACCTTAGGCCTATATAATATATAAGTTTTATGTGAGCCGAACATGTTCAAAGTCTATAACATTCAAACATTTTGCCTTTCAGTCCACAACCGAATAAAGCACGTATAAAACTTTCAGCAAGACATTCAGTTATCAGATTAGAATTAAGATATAATATACTAGTTTGGAATCTGTATCATTCTAAATGTTGTACATAGTTAGTTTTATCGAGTTTCAACCGGAGGAAGAGACATAGAATCACCAATATAATATATTTTGTCAGATGTAGACAGAATAGGAATTTTATGTTTAGAAATTCAATGTTGTTTGATTTAACAACACTAATCTAATACGGTTTGCCTCGACAGAGATATTGTCGGGCATGTGCCTTTCATTATGATTTTCTTTTAAAATCAACCACTGCTTAGTTCAATTTCACTAATTAATAAATGCTGGAAGCATTATTCATGAGCACATTTTGATTTGAGACTGAAAGAAGTTAGGCCTACCCTTGATTCCCTCCCACCTTTAAAAATAAAGGAAAAGGTTTTACGTAATTTCTTGTTCACTTAAAATACGTTTCGGTGACATTACACAACCTACCACAGCAAAAATGAAGCAAGTTATTTTATATTTGTTACACATGAATTCCATTTTCAAATACAACTACAATAATGGCCAATATTATGTACCTCAGTAGTCACTGCTCTGTAATTACAGGGGAAATTGGTTAACTACGCATAAATATCGACAAGCTGGTTTAAAACAATATTCCGCACCAAACCATATTATTTCCGTCTCATACATTCCTACTTAATATTTACATAATATTAGGTGCGAATGAAAGCGACAAACAATACAGGAATTTTACCATTCTCATTAACTAATATATAAGTTACCTACGAATACAAAATGGAATATGAAAATATTGATTATGAAACCGAAATTTCATGGATGTTATGTCTAAATGTATCCATTTTAAGACGATCAACATGCAATCTATGGATATAATGTACATATCATTCATTTACTCTAACACCAACAAAAAATATGTTCTCGGCAAAACAGTGTGATTACACCAGGCATTTTATTTGAATCAACACCTCCCATTTTCGTTTAATAAGGGAATATTATTTTTTCCCCTCCAAATATAAAGATAATAATATATCCAGTCAGATTGTATGATTGCGCACTGCTTTTATGTAAAATAAGATAGTTTAGGGCCAATATGCACCGTGTATATTATTGAATGTTGCCTACATATACATGTTACCTCCGAATACAACATGAAGTCATGCACGAGATACTGTTACTGAATATTTATATAAACATTAATCACCCCTATTGTGATTTAAATCAACTGTCAGAGGATGTCTTTACGTGAATAGCATAAAAAACTACACTAATAGGAGTAATAAGATTGAGACAGAAGGAGGCTATATACAATAAACTTTTAAGACAACAGCATATTATTGTTGCACTTGTACACAAAGTACAGAATTTTGTGAAAAGTTACTTACAAAAGCTGAAAGATTGATGCAAATCTTCTCTGTTGCTTGCCGAACGCAGCGCACACTTCTACTTTATTCCAGTCGATACAAGTATGTAACAACAGAGGGAAGTACCACGGTATCGTTATTTGTATTTGAAGGTAACAGTTCATATTTCAAATTTGCCTACGAATACAGCCTTTTATTGCTGACATTTCAAAAAACGTTGCCTTCAAAATGATAAAACTTGGCACACATGTACATTGTATCACACTTCGCTTATTCTATAGATATCATTCACTAATCTGTGTTTATATAAAAATGGCAGTGTTTTAAATAGGTATTCGGAGGTAATGCATATTTTTTACCAAACCGATCGTTTCCGCTTTTAAAATTTCTAACAGCTTTATCAAAAAATCAACTTGAATGGGGACAATGCATTTAAGTATTTAATATATTTAGGCTTCCTTACAGCACAAATTACTCTACCTCGTGCGAATTCTTCCCCGAAAGTGAGATTTAACAAAACATGTATATGTAGGTAACGTCAAAACTTACCACAGCGAAAAAAAATCACAACAATTCAGGGGAGTGATCGAAAGTAACACAAATTAAAAGAGGCATTCTTGAGATCCAGTAAATAAACAGGCAAAATTATTTCCACCTAAGCTCGTTTTCATCTAAACGGTTATATGTCTAACAAAAAACGTTAACAACTATTTTGTAAAAAGGGTAACAAATAGCAGATTTATTGCTCGTATACGCCCAATTGTGCATTTAAGTTAGTCATATTAAATATGGCGCGAACCGTCTCATCGAGGCGGATACGTATAACACAAAAATAAAATTGTCAAGATATAGATTATTTTATTATAGGCCTGAACATCACGTGTACACTTTTCGTTGGATTCGACCATATAGTATACACTAGCGGGTACATCTCTAGTCGAGTACCAACCCATGTGAGGACCCGTATTAAAACACGTTTAAAAAAGTATGGAAGTTACAGTCAATCTGAGGACATTTTTTTGTTGTTACCATACATGTAGGGACATTTGTATGGTATGCGTATTGACGCCTAATGGAGGACATGGCCATACACCCTTAGGGGGGTAAGGACCCAACTTCTATACCTTTTTATGCAGGAAAAAAGAGAGGACTTCAAAAAGGTCCTCACATTGCCGGCTGGTTGTAGGGACAAAGGTCCTCGGATTGGCGGGTTCAACACTACGAGGGTAGCTGAAGTATTATGATATAAATTAAATTCACGCATGATTTGTAGCAAATTGGGCTTAGACATGAGTTCACAATTTGAAATCTCTGTTTGAAATAGACTTTGTTCACAGAAATCTGAGTTTTATGCTATCTTTGAATCTCGGACCCAATTTCACAAGAACCCATTTTCGGGGAAACAATATTGTAGTTACCCCATACGTCCCAACAATGTTACATACCCTAGATATAGTAGGAGAACAACCTGTAGGTCCCGTGACCAAATCCTGGGAACAAAGGTTTGAAAGTGTTTTTGTGTTCCTGATGAATACTGATTAATTTTGACTTGGTCTATTCCAATCATGTCGATATACATATTTAATTACTCGTCTAGTCATGAGGATTCCGAAAATGTATAGTTTGTCCCACTTAATGAGTTATCGGGTAAAACGAAAAAAGGTCAAATTGTTCATCTGAACACAAGGATTCTATAAATGGTAGTTTTAATCATCTAGAGTGTCTGTTGTACCTTATAAATGGGTCAAATGGTCCAATTACAAATAGGTCAATAGGCCTTGACCTTTTGACCCACAACAAATTTCCCCGTGGTTAAAAAAACAACTATTTCTGGAATCCTTGTGATCATTCGCGCAATTTGAGATTTTTTTATTTTTAAATCGGAGCAATTTTAAAATTTGACCCCATACGTTAAGGTCGTTTACGTTTTACCCGATAATCGGAAGTGGGGAAAACTATACATTTTTGGAATTCTCATGACTAGACAAGTAATTTGATATGCATATCGACACGATTATAATACATTTGAATTACGGAGCTAAGCAACGGATTGCTTGCTTTTACCCTACCCCATAACAAACTACACTATGCGCCACTAACGCGTGTGCACCTTACGGTTTTCGCCATTACGCCGGTAATCGTCCGATTACGCGTCTTCCGGCAATCGCCTAATAACGTGTACGCTCACGGTTACGCGTGCGGTTCGCCGACCATCGCCATGGCGTGCCCAGCGTATACGTGGCGCGTAGCAATAACGTAGCAACGGGCTAAAAAACCTAAAATTTCACGACATCTAACCCAAATTTAGAAACTCAAACATAAACTGGTTCGTTGTGGGACCAATACACACTCGCACAGAAAAGTCAATCGAAGGTGCGGAGAGGGGAGAACATCTCCGTACAAGAATTGGCAACTCCGTATTATTATATAGACAAGAATCGGCAACTCCGTATTATTATATAGACAAGAATCGGCAACTCCGTATTATTATATAGACAAGAATCGGCAACTCCGTATTATTATATAGACAAGAATCGGCAACTCCGTATTATTATATAGACAAGAATCGGCAATTCCGTATTATTATATAGACAAGAATCGGCAACTCCGTATTATTATATAGACAAGAATCGGCAACTCCGTATTATTATATAGACAAGAATCGGCAACTCCGTATTATTATATAGACAAGAATCGGCAACTCCGTATTATTATATAGACAAGAATCGGCAACTCCGTATTATTATATAGACAAGAATTGGCAACTCCGTATTATTATATAGACAAGAATCGGCAACTCCGTCTTATTATATAGACAATAATCGGCAACTCCGTATTATTATATAGACAAGAATTGGCAACTCCGTATTATTATATAGACAAGAATCGGCAACTCCGTATTATTATATAGACAAGAATCGGCAACTCCGTATTATATATAAGATTGTGATTGGTAGGGCAAGGTCGGTTTCTCATACTTCAAGTAAAATATCTGTATGAAACCAAGGGCCGTGCGCTGTAATAACATTTTCAAAGCACTGAGGTGTCATTTCCAGTCGTACGCGTTGCTGACACATACACATATTCAAAACGAGGTTGTACTTTATAGCAACACATTTATTAAAAGAATATTTTAAGATTTGTTAACCCAAAAGCCGTAACCCAATGAAAAGCTTTTTCATTTGATCTTGTTTTTATCTACAGAGATTCTAAAAACAGTGACCAAGTATATATTCAAAATCAACCTTTTATATATCAACATTGTTTAAAAGCTACATATCACATTTGATTAATTTTCACTTAACAATATTAATGTGCAGGTTTAAAAAACACTTATATATTTACTTATCATCCCTTATCACCACACCATCTTCACTGTTACATTGTACATACAGTCAATATTTTACAATAACGTCTATAACACAATTTCGGCCATGTGTTTTTAACTCGCCACCCTTCCCGTTGCATGTCCAGATGTTTACATTTTACACCATCTGAGATTCGAATTAGCATATCGCAATAATTACTTGTTCTACCCCATAAAAAGTATATATTTTCTGAACGGTAATCTTAAAAGAAATTTAAATAAGCGATTGAAATTTGCATAGGACCTAATGGTAACACCTTGTGATTAAGAATGTTCAAAGAATATCGATTTTGTTCATATTTTGATTAAAGCTCAATATTTTTTAAATTCCTATCCCAAACATCATTTTACTGTGCATATTTAGTTCCTCATACAATTTACCCATCAGAACATAATGGTTATCGAGGGTAACTTGTTGAAATATACTATATCGGGAAGTTAATGAGCGCAAACGTTTACATTTCATATTTATTAGAGTTTTCACATATATTTTTTTGGCTATTCACCCGATCCGGATTTAAGCGGGATTTTTGAATTTGAGAGCTTTCCAAAAATGTTTAATTTTGCTATCATCGGTTGAATAATTCTGTTGTTGAAGTCATGTACATGTATGTAAAACCGATGAATTAGGGCAAGTTCACTATATAGTGAATAGGGGAAAAGCCAAGGACAATGCAATCGATTCGTGATTACAATTGTTACATAATAGTTGACACGTTTGTTGAAACAGACACTTATAGAATAAAAAACAATCTATAAAATGAGAGGAAAATCATGTTTGTACCATACAGAGAGATGAGGAGTTATTGTAATTTGAACGTAGAATTGGAAACATTTTCTATATTCCCCATAGAGATTGTACACAACGCCACCGCCACCGCCGCCACCGCTGCCACCCCTTACGAAATATAATCAATCATATCTCAGCAAAACAGTTATAGAAATACCTGATTTATTCACACAGTGTAGCTAGATAAATAAGCTTTCAAATGACACCTAAACCATTAGCTCTACCACATTTAGTTGTTGCGTTAATAGAGAGAGATGGATGATTCGTCACCAAAAATGCAACGCCGCCACCCTTTTTGGGTGGTCAGTTCAAAACACATAGCCATTCGTCTTCACATACTTGACCTACTATTGATTACAATGTATAATCAACTTTAAACACGTTATCCAAGTCCTAATCGTATTTTGAAACAAGAATGACTACATGCTGATAAGAGTCTTATTCAAAATAAAATAAAGCAATAAGTTTATAAATATTATTATATTTTCAAATTTTGTAATTATGACTACACTGTTAGCTTTTTACCGTAAGATTTACAGCATTTTGGTTTTGTAAAATGTTTTACTTAATCGTATAATTGACAATTCATAATAGTGTATTAATGATGTTGATATGCTTTAAAACTTGTATAAGAGCTGCAGTTTTAAATTTAGTCATAATAGGCCTTGAAAATTGAACATAAGAAATACAATATTTTGCTGTATTTTCTAAATTACAGCCAAATACTGTCACTTTTTTTAATTTTTAACAGTGTACAAGCTATGTAGCATATGTACTCAACATCCATGTCAATTTATGTGATAATGAACACAGTTCGTAAAAATGCAACAAAAGAAACGAACATTTGAATTTTGTCAACAATGATAATAATGAAACATAAATGAAAATGTGTATAATATGAGTATGATTACTTATCCAGGAAATTGGAGCCATCGACATTACGTTCTATGTGCCTGTAGAGGTTGAGCCCAAGTTTGACAGGTTGAACTGGTCATGACGCTTGAGTATTTACGTGTAAACATGGTTTGAATGGTGTGAACCCCCTGGAATAACTGTCTAGGGCCATGTGTTTTGAACTGACCACCCAAAAAGGGTGGCGGCGTTGCATTTATGGTGACGAATCATCCATCTATGCAGGACCAATCAGCCTGTCTCAACCGTTTGGACCTACCAACCTTGGCCCAGTGCTTGGCCCTACCTACATGTATACAAAATGTATACCAACCCTTGCCTTGGCCTTCAGACATAAGAAATTCCTTGGATCTCGCATACCACTGTATAGCAACACAAGTTCAACTTTCCAGCTTGAACTATTGGTTGCTGGGGATATAAACCCAAACCCTGGGCCTACAGTTGCTACTACTACAAGCATAACAAGTTCTAATCAAACTATCAATGATGACAATTCATTCACCCGTTATGCATATACTGTCGCTTCACTTGTCTCCATGAATCCTCATAAATATGTAACAAGTCTACCCAAACTTCCTACTGATACATGGAACAACATTAAATCACTCAACATAAACAGATTCCCGATAAACCGCCGCACTAAACGTGGTGGCCGACGCAAACCATCATGGAATCATGTACATTCACTGGACCCTACAGTTGAACCATCTCCCATTTCAGTTCACACATCATCTTCAAGATCACCAATATATTCAAATATTGGCAGCAAGAAGCATTATAAACGTTCTGCAACATCAAACTTTAGGGGTGCAAATCTTGAAAATTTAGTCCGAGCACCATGCATCTCAAATACAAGCACTTCTCATCTAAAATGTAACTTCGTTGTATGGAATGCGCAGTCCATGAATAATAAAACAACTTTGATATGTGATCATATCATGTCTAATCGTGTTGACATAATGGCAATTTCTGAATCGTGGTTACGTGGGGATGATAGAGACAAACGGACAATTGCTGATGTTAATAACATGCTTCCGGATCATAATTTGTATCATCAACCACGGAAAACAAGAGGTGGAGGCGGTGTTTGTGTTATCATAAAAAAGGGATTTACTGTTTCTGTGCACGTAAGTTCAGACTTTAAGACATTTGATCTGCTGGACATGACCATTGTTTCAGGAGCTACAGCAATGCGCCTTTTTACCTTCTACAGACCTCAGTACTCGTCTCGTCACAAGATGACGACATCAATGTTCTTAACAGAGTTCTCCACACTGCTTGAGTCCATAGCTCTGATCTCCACTCCTGTAGTCCTAGTTGGAGACTTTAACATACATGTTAATGATATGGCTGATACTGACGCCAGAGCTTTCTTAGAGATCCTGGAGAGTGCTGGACTGCAACAGTTGGTTGATTTTCCCACCCACCGCCATGGAAACACTTTGGATCTCATTGTTACTAACTCCGAAAGTGAACTTGTGTATGACTTGAAACCCGAAAATGCTCTTCGTGGTCCATCTGATGATCATATAGCCATAAGATGCAAGTTTAAAGTCACTCGACCTGCTGCTACCAAGAAAACGCTGTGTTTCAGGAAATTTAAGAATGTGGATGTTGATGCTTTCTGTAAAGATATCACAGCGTCATCACTTGCTACAACTCCTCCGGACACTATAGATGAACTTGCAGAGCAGTATAATGCCACTCTTGCTAAACTAGTTGACGTCCACGCACCAGAAACGACAAAAACTATTTCCCTTAGACCACATGCGCCCTGGTACACCGATTCCTTACGTGATGCTAAGGCTGTCAAGAGACGACTCGAACGCCGGATGCTAAAATCTCGACTTCATGTAGACAAGCTCGCATACAAAAAACAGTGCAAACAATACTTCTGTATGCTTGAAAGTGCTAAGACTGAACACCACAGATCCAAAATCGCGGGTTGCAACTCAAAGCAGTTGTTCAGTACCATTAATGAACTCTGCGGATTTAAACCAGCTAAGGTCTTACCCTCCGGAAAGGAGATCGACATCGCTGATCGTTTTGGAGATTATTTCACTGGCAAGATTGCAGCTATCAGAACGAACCTGGACAATTTGGAAATCCTACCTGTGGTTCTCCCAGACAATGAGCGTGACTGCCCTGTTCCTCTATGTCAATTTCAAGATCTTTCTCAGCAGGAAGTCAGGAAAATTGTTATGAACATGCCAACAAAATCATGTGCTCTAGATCCCCTCCCTACCTGGCTAATGAAGCGGTGCATTGATCATATTTTACCCTTGCTGACCAAAATTGTCAATTTCTCCCTGAGAAAGGGGTATGTTCCAGACTGTATGAAGATTGCCTATGTAACTCCTTTAATAAAGAAAGCTAGTCTAGATCCTGAGGTGCTATCCAACTACAGGCCTGTATCTAATCTTAGTTTCATCTCCAAGCTGAATGAACGCGTAGTATGCAACCAACTACAGGAACACCTTGCTGCAAACAAAATGTATGCACCCCACCAGTTTGCCTACCGACCCAACTGCAGCACGGAAACAGCTCTTCTGCGCCTTCAAAATGATCTGCTTTGCGCATTGGATAATAAGAAAGACGCTGTTCTTGTTTTGTTGGATTTATCGGCTGCATTTGATACGATAGACCACAAAATGCTTCTTAAACGGATGCAAACTAGATATGGTGTTGATGGTACTGCGTTAAAGTGGTTTAAATCCTATCTCTCTAATCGAGTGCAGTCTGTTGCAGTTGGATCCAATCTTTCACGAACGCATAAATTGATATATGGTGTACCCCAAGGGTCTGTGATTGGTCCCTCCAAATTTACCATGTACAGTGCTCCGTAATTTCTAGCCATGACATCGATGTTCTATCTTACGCGGATGACACGCAATTGTATGTTACTTTTCATCCTGATGAAAGAGAGGAAGCAATTTCTCGTCTGGAGCGCTGCATCGCTGATGTCAAAGGATGGATGACTGCAAATAAGTTAAAGCTGAACGACAGTAAGACTGAGGTAATACATATTACCTCTCGTTTCACGCCAACTGTGCCCATCAACCCTGTAACTATCGGTGATAGTCCCATATTTCCGTCAGATGCTGCACGAAACCTTGGAGTCATCTTTGACCAACATCTGTCAATGACTGCACATGTGAATAAACTGTGTCAATCAGCCTCGTTTGCTTTACGCGCCATTGGACATATCAGAAAGTACCTTGATCGAGGGTCAACGGAGAAACTTGTGCACGCGTTTGTCTCATCCAGATTAGATTACTGTAACTGCCTTTTGTACGGACTTCCTGATAAACTTATCTCTAAATTACAACGTGTTCAAAACTCAGCGGCAAGATTAGTTACAGGCACAAAGAAACGTGACCATATAAGTCACGTCATCAGAGGTCTCCACTGGCTTCCTATTAAGAAAATAATCGTGTTCAAGCTCCTGCTCATTGTGTATAAATCACTTAACAATGCTGGTCCAAGTTATGTGTCTGAATTGCCGAAACCTTATATTCCCACGGCTAACCTTCGCTCTGGCTCCCGTGAGTTTCTTGTTGTTCCAAAAAGCAAAATGAAGTCTTTCGGTGATAGAGCTTTCTCCATCGCGGGCCCTAAATTATGGAACACTCTCCCAATGGACATACGTCAGGCAGGTTCAGTTCAGGAGTTCAAGTCGAGACTTAAGACCTACTTATTTAACTTGGCAATCTAATTGATGTGTTTTTGTTCATGATCTTTCATTTCATTCATAATGAATTTTTCATGTCATACACATTCATATCTCTTGTTTAAATATGCATTTGACTCTTTGTATGTTTATCTCTGTAGTTTTATGATCATTGTTGTATTTTTGCTTTAATCTTGTATTTATATGTTGTACAGCGCTTTGAGTTTAGATCTCACTAAAGTAAAGCGCTCTATAAGTGTGTGTTATTATTATTATTATTATCTCTCTCTATTAACTCAACAACTATATGTGGTGAGCTATGGTTTAGGTGTCATTTGAAAGCTTATTTATCTAGCTACACCGTGAGATATGATTGATTATACTTCGAAAGTCAGGGGTGGCGGCGGTGGCGGCGGCGGCGGTGGCGTCGTGTACAATCTCTATAGGGAATATAGAAAATGTTCCCAATTCTACGTTCAAATTACAATAACTCCTCATTTCTGTATGTTACAACCATGATTTTGCTCTCATTTTATCGATTGTTTTATATTCTACAAGTTTCTGTTTCAACAAACGTGTCAACTCTTACGTACCAGTTGTAATCACGAATCGATTGCACTGTCTTTGGCTTTTTCCCTATTCACTACACAGTAAACTTGCCCTAATTCATCGGTTTTACATACATGACTATAACAACAAAATTATTCAACCGATTATAGCAAAATTATACATTTTTGGAAAGCTCTCGAATAGGGAAATTCAGAAATCTTGCTTAAAATAGGATAGGGTGAATAGCCAAAAAATATATGTGTAAACTCTAATAAATTTGAAATGTAAACGTTTGTGCTCATTTACTTCCCGATATAGTATATTTCAACAAGTTACACTTGACAACCATTATGTTCTGATGGGTAAATTGCATGAGGAACTAATATGCACAGTAAAATGATGATTGGGATAGGAATACAAAAAATATTGAGCTTTAACCAAAATATGAAAAAAAAATCGATATTTGTTGAACATTCTTAATCACAACATGTACCATTAGGTCTTATGCAAATGCCAATCGCATATTTAGATTTCTTGTGAGATTACCGTTCAGAAAATATATAGTTTTTATGGGGTAGAACAAGTAGTTATTGCGATATGCTAATTCGAATCTCAGGTGGTGTAAAATGTAAAAATCTGGACATGCAACGGGAAGGGTGGCGAGTTCAAAACACATGGCACTAGACGATCCAAAATGTAAACACTCCAGCGATGTGCCTTGCCACGTGTGTCGACCTTTAGCCCAATTGGGTAAAGCTAATATCTGCTCTATATCGTAACTTCTCTTGAATTTTAATGTTTTATTTGACTATAAATCTGTAATAAAGCACTAGTTTTTTAAGCAAATTGTAGTTCGAACATTTAATTTCTTAACACAAGAAGTTAAAGAACTTTGAAAATTCTCGTGTTGGGCTCTAATTCCACCCAAGATTTACATCCATCCAACACCGTGGACCGCATGCTGGGGACCTTGAGTATGGCAGCGGTGGAATTGGAAGCAAGGCGCTGCAGTTGCCACATGACTTTGTACTCGTGGTGACTTTACGCCAGATTTGGGCTAGTTTCAAAAACTAAAATCTAGTCTTCGAATAATATAATGTGCTTTTTTTTCTCCGAAATTTGAACTTTTGTTTTTTGCTCAACAAAAGAAAGTCGTACAATTTGTTTAGGTCATTTGAAGTAACTTTCGATTATTTTTTTACCCAACAGGCTTAATAGATATTTGGATGAATCTTTTAGGCACATTTTGATACCAAACATAACACCTAACAACAAAGACAAACCATGTTTAGCACCATTTATAGAAAATAAGTCACTTTTCAAAAGTCACATTTTAAACACACTACTCGGATGAAAACACCAATTGTTAACAAGCCACATAAGCCGTATCAGTCCCGTGTTGATCGCTGCGCCTTTCCCCTCAACGCGCGTGCTCATTCAAATTTAATGTGTCATGAATGGGTGAAGGATGTGTAAATGTGTGTTATTTGAAATGAAATCTACAGCTAAACCAAACCAAACTAAACTAAATCAAACCAAGGCTTGGTAAAATTTCAAGCAGTTTAATATAATGCCCTTTATGTTCAGGATCAAATATCCCGCTCACGAAGTGTACGAACCAACGCCCCCCTTTGTGATCGATTGCCCGCCGGTCAATCCTGGTTATAACAGTGTCACACAAGGGTGAACCTCACACCCCCCCCCCCCCCCCCCCCCCCCCCCCCCCCCTCGCCTCCCGCGAGTGTATTGAAAATGTGACTTTTGAAAAGTGTTTAATTTTCTTTAAACATGGCGGTAATCATGGGTTATCTTTGTTGCTAGTTGTTATGTTTGGTTTTAAAAATGTGCCTAAAAGATTCATCCAAATGTCTATTTAGCCTGTTTGGTAAAAATAATTATCGAAAGTTACTTAAAATGACCTAAACAAAGTGTACGACTTTCTTTTTTGAGCTCTTTATATCGTTTTGCGGTCAACCCTGAAATATTAAACATAGATCCTCGATTGAGAATCTTTAATTAAAGAATGACTGTCTTATCAAATAATAACAAGTTTTGTGAATTTCGAGTCAGACAACTTCGATATGATAACAAAATTGATAAATACGTCTTAATACAAATATTTGAAAACAAAATGGATAAATACCTGTATTTTAACGCGATTTTCACTAGTAAATAACTCCAACCACAACGCACCTAATATGAAAAGTCAGTAGCCGCGGAATGAATTACCCACAGTGTATAAAAAGGCTTGGGTAAGTTATAAGGCCAACCAATACTAAGCTGTGTTGGCCTTTGCGACCGTCACTAGAATCTCAACAATTAGTGTCGCAATTATTTTTGGGATACGTTTGCTTGAATAAATATCATTACATCTATTAAAATAAAATTTACCAATTTAGTTTAAGCACGAACCATGACAGTCAGTTATATTTTTAAGCCAAAATAAATGAAAAAAGAAACCGACCGACCGACCCGACCCGACCTCAAGATTTTTTTTACACTTGAGGGTAACACAACAAAAAATTCCAAATGGCCTTATTACGTACGGTCTTAAGGTTGAACTTTTTATGAACACATCAATTATTTTAAATAATTCTCCCTGCACTTGATTACCTTGCAATATTTGTATTGATAGTTTAATTCTTACACAATGAAAACGATCAGTTCAGTACAATCCTATTTTATTCCGATCGAAATATATTTAATGAATCAATTCGTTGGGAATTTATCTTATTTCTCCGATGTAAAGTTACTTCAAAGAGTTTTAAGTTTTACGAGTATATGTAAATTGCCATTTAGTTTACGAAATTATGAGTTTCATGAACAAAAACGGTGTATGCAGTGTGAGTCAAGAAGAAGTTGTACGGGATCATGAATATATGTTTAAAGAAAGACCAACCAAATTTGACGAACCAATGAAGCATTTATTCAACTTCAAAATCTTCTTCCGTTCATATAAAAAAAGGAATCACTGAAATTGATCATTGCTATCAAGCATTATTCCTGTTTTAATAAAAGAACCCATTTTGGGAACTGTCCACGAAATGCTAAATCATTACATTATCACAAAGTTCACAAAGAGTCATTATTATTCAAATGAGATTTATATAATCATTTATAAATGTGGTTAAAAAGGGAGCCAACAATGAAATATTCCCTTTTTGTCAGAAATTGTGTTTCATATTATGGGGAATACAAGAATGTCATAAGTGTCCATGGGGGAACAAAATTAGTTTAAAATACATCCCATTTTTGTTTGTTATAAAAATATGGACCGTTGGTAAGCCCTAATAGTCCGCTATAAAATACACTTCATCCCATTAAATGTTACCGCCTAATTGCAACATATGATCAATTCATTAACAAGAGTGCGAATCCCACTTTGCCCACTTTTGAACACGAATTCGACTGAAAAAATGCATTTGTAATTCCAATGATGATTGTAAGATATGTCAATGTATTGTTCAAAACATACCTAAAATTCAAATATGCTGTGGTTTGTCGTAAATAATATGGATGAAAATATGTGTTTTTTTGCTCAAATTCAACAAACTACCGTTAAAGATCGTCTACAAGCCCATATTGACTAATAGTTAATAAGCTGAAAATATATAAAAAGGTATGAGCGCCCTCTTTTGATCTAGAGAAATTAGCATGAATGAGTTTAGTGTATTCGATATTCAATACTATAAAGTTGTATTACTATCTAAATAATTTCATGGACAGACGAATTGCTCAATTGGTCATCTTCAGTATCACGAGGTTGGGGGTTCGATTCTCAAGTACACATTAACGCAAACTTGAATGTAAAATTATATTCAATTATACTAGCTTTATTTTTAAAATACAAGCGAATAATTAATTTGATTGTAAAGAGTAATGATCTTAATAGTCCAACCTTACTACAAATTAACTACAGCAAAATGTATTCATTGGTTTATATTAAATGTTTCACACAGTAATCTTAAACGTTTCCTTCATCATGATTTAAGGTCGAATTATGATGACATTAGGTTGGTAGATCAAGTTAATCAACAAAATGAAACTATGCAAACCACTATAATCCTGGTCTCACTATCCAACCTAAAATGCATCATCATAATTCGCCCTTAAATCATGATGAAGGAAACGTTTAAGATTACTGTTTGAAACATTAAAAATAAGCCAATGGCCAATGAATACATTTTGCTGTAGTTATTTGTAGTATAAATGTTTTTTAGCTCATAAAAAGGTTGGACTATTAAGATCATTACTTTTTATAATCAAATTAATTATGCGCTTGTTTTTTGAAAAATAAAAATAAAGCTAGTATAACTGAGTAATAATTTTACATTCAAGTTTGCGTTAATTTCTATATCACTAGGATTTCAAAAGAAATTGCAAAGGGTGTACTTGAGAATCGAACCCCAAACCACGTGATACTGAAGTTGATGCTTAACCAATTGAGCAATTCGTCTGTCCATGAAATTATTTAGACAGTAATACAACTTTATAGTATTGAATATCGAATACACTAAACTCATTCGTGCTAATTTCTCTAGATCAAAAGAGGGCGCTCATACCTTTTAATCTATTTTCAGCTTATTAACTATTAGTCAGTATGGGCTTATAGGCGATGTTTAACGGTATTATCATTTAGTGGGTATATTATTATTTATTTTATTGACTATGTTTAAATACATACTGAATGCCGATAAAAGAGGCAAATATGTATACCACCATCAAATAATTAAACAAGAAATGTTGGAACGCATGAATCAATAAATTTGGTCAAAATACGTGAACAGGGAAAAATAATATCAGGATAATGTAGAGTCGCAGCATACCACTGAATGAATTTAAAAGAAAAATGAAATTTTAGGGCATATTTAAAAAAAATTAAATTTAGGTGTTTTCCTCTATATTTGCATCTTTTCAAGTATAAATATTCAGGAATGGATTTCTGCATTGAATTTCCTTGTGAAGTATTGTGTAGTGATACGATACGATCCGGTTGGTAGTTTTTCACACGTTGGTGGTTCTGTTGTTAACATGACACAACTCACCCGACCTTATTTATCTATAAATAATACTGTAACTATATTATTATTATCTTCAACTATATGTAGTACCGTCGCACAGTCGCACAGTCACAAAAGCACACAAATATTTTAGTTTAATATATGGTAAAAAATATTAATCTTTAGATACCGCGGTATTGTTTATTTGCATATTTAAAATTAATAAATATATATATAAATTATGTGAAGTAATCTATTAAAACTACTTCTAACATGTATGTTTCAACCACAAAATGCACAATAACAACCTTTATGGGTCACAATTTATGCACCCATACTTTCCAAGATTGGGCTGCCCTCCTGAATAGGAATTTGAGCAGTTAGGCGAAATGCAATGTTTCCGCCGAAGAGAAGGCGGTCTATATTCGAATTGGCGACTGTGGGAAGGCGCATTTGGGCGGTATATTGTGCGTGCTATATTGACAGCAAAAGGGTTAAACTGTAAATAACATATCGTATTACTTGTATTAAGGGGGCTGTGCACCTTCAGGTACAGCCTCCGTAAAACTGCCGTAACTTCTTCATTATTCATTTAATCTATATAAAAGTGTACATTTTTTGGCAGAAAAGGGTTCAATGTATCCAACCATGATCATGAAATTGACCATTTTGGAGAAATTTATTAAAAAACACGTTTTTTGACCCATTTTAGGTTTGGAAAAGATAACTCAAAATATATTTTGTCAAATTTTGTCATACTAGTTTTATTATATTCCTCATATAATTCCCTAGGAATCGGGTTTTTGTTGTTGAAAATCTTCATTATTTTATGAATTATAAAAAATAATAAAGATTTAAAAATTGTATGAGGAAAATAATAAAACTATATGAGAAAATTTGACACAATATATTTTGAGTTATCTTTTCCAAACCTAAAATGGGGTCAAAAAACGTGTTTTTTATAATTTTCTCCAAAATGGTCAATTTCATGATCATAGTTGGATTCATTGAACCCTTTCCTGCAAAAGAAATTATACTTTTATCTAGATTAAATGAATAATGAAGAAGTTACGGCAGTTTTACGGAAGCTATACGAAGGTGCACATCCCACTTAATGGAATATAAATAAGTACAATGTATACGATACCTGAAAAGGTGAAGCTGTGAGAAAGTTTCATGTTCATATAGGGAAATTGGGCGGATTGTGAAGAAGCGAAGTTGGTTTTTGGTTTGACACAGATTCGTTTCACAAGTTATCTCGAGCTATTCATAATGAGATTTACTACACATTTACTTCATTAGCATATCAAATGCATATGAAGCAGCTAATGGTTCCATTGACGGATAGGGGTGGATTTCTGGGAAATTCCATTCATAATGAAGGGTTGAGAGCAAAAGTTTTGCCATTTCAGTCGATATTAAACTATCTATTATCGATAATCTATCTATTGATTATCCATTATCGATTATCGATAATATCCAGTTGATTTTTTTACAGTGTCTATACAGGGTGATAAAATAATGTATTGTTATACAGGGTGGTAGAATAAAGACCTTTTCAAGTAGAGAGGAGAGAGAAATGTGTTTTAAAGACTTCTCATTTGTTATTGGAATTAGTGTAGTTTAGTAATTTCCAGTGGAATTTTTTACAGTGCCTAGTTATACAGAGTGATGAAATAATGTCTTGTTATACAGGATGGTAGAATAAAGACCTTTTCAAGAAGAAAAGAGAAAGAATTAAGAGCCCCTTCCAAGCTTCCAATTCATCCAAGAGTACCAGGACTGGACTTGCAATCATGTACATATCATAAGAGGTAGTGTGCAAATGTTTTACATGCCATATGATCAATTTCAATACCATCAAAAAGTCAAAACAAGATGGCCACCAAAAGTATCCCAAAAAGCGCCCAAGACACCACTTAGAAAATTCCCACCAAGAATTTTTGAAATCCACACAAAATTTTAATATAAATATGAAATTTGTGGAGATTGTTTATAAAATGCCCGAATGTTTACATAAGCCTATGTACTATCTGTTGTTGAGCTAAGACGGTTGGATGCATCGGTTTTATGGTGATCTGCCGATGTCTCGTCATTAGAAGCGGCAGGTACTACCACATCAACAGCTTTTGGCGTCACCGTTTCCATTCTCTCATCAGTTGGCGGTGACTGAGGCCAATTATTAGGGTCAACATCAGGAGCAAAAGTTGCTGGAGATGAAACATTCATCCCTTCGTCAAACCGAGATGAGTGAGAATGGTTTTCGTAAATATCGTCAGCTAAAGAAAAAAGTGTTTAATAAAAATAAGACTATGAATGCGAGTCTTATGTGAAATATCATTAGGCTACAAGACCCGCTTAGCAGCGCTGTAAATGGTGCCCTTAAAACCGTCACCAAATTTAAATAATGTGCCTTTCAATCAAAGGGGGTTGCTAAATGACATCATTCCGTGTGCAATCAACCGACTGTATTGTAACGCCCATTGCGTATAGTTGAAACGTTGCTCACTGTTTAAACAAAGATTGTATGAATATAATACCTTTGGTCTTTGCTAGTATTTACTTAGGTACAATCTCGCCATTCACTCGTACATATGTATAGTATCCAATTTGGACGAACGTAAACTCGGTTATATCAGTGTCACTGGTTATATGTGTATACTATTGATTTATTTATTTATTTATTCGGACATACACTTTCAGAACAGTGGCATCCGCCAACTGGGCGAATGCGTCCATGTACAATACGATATGAAAAACAGAGGTAAATTATAAACAAACAATTTACAGAGGTATAAATGGCAAAAAGAATAATAAAGAGCTAATAATAGCGGTACGCGATGACATACAAAACACATCAAATATTGGCAGTAAGGGAAAGTCATCACTTACAAAGTCATAACTTATTGCTCTTGGTTAAAACATTGATACATTTTAAATCAATAACATTGTAGTGCATTGTATCTGAACAGACCTATAATTGATGTAAGCCTATTCAAATAACGTAACATAATATTCAAGTCAACCCATCATTTGAAATTATTAACAGCATGTCAAAAGAAGGTGATTTGCCCTTCCAATGTCTTTTTAAATATAATGATTAGGCCTGTCCTTACGGACCCCATCTAGGATTTGGGAACCCTGATATACTCGAAGCTTCAATATTTTAAAAACGTTTGCCGCGGTACCACAGCAGCGAAATCCTTCCTATCGCAAACACTAATTGACTGATGGTAATGAAAACAAAAACAAGCTGAGTGCTGAAATAACAGATAGTACACGTTAAACATTAATACACCTATCAGTTGTAAGACGCACTATACAACCCCCGGGAGAGGTGCGTCCTGGGTGCGTCGTTTACCACCTCATTCTTGACGGAGGGTACGTCAGTTGCAGCCTTTGATCCGTCACAAAATTGACGAAGGGTGCGTCAATGTCCGTCACTTTACATGGATGCGTCGCAGTGTACAACATTTTTACGAACAACAAAATACGAAACTTTATAATTTAAATTATATAATGCCATACTATACCACCAACCAGACTTAACTTTACGGCAAACATCACTTTACCGATATACCACATGTTCTAAAATGCCTGGAATCACTCGATCGTCGTGCAAGTGTGCAAGAGTTTTGCAAACGGAAAAACAAGAAGCCAACAGAAGACCGATACACACGATCGTTTACCCTGGGTCATGTTGGTATTTATATTACTACATACAGTCCTCAAAATATTAGTAACTGACCAGATATGCTCTCAACTCCAAAGCTATAATAGGACTAGCAACATGCAGATTATTAATTAACTGGTAGTGAACTCACGGGTTATAAGTAAGATGAGAATTCGGGATGCTTCAATTGATCAATGCAGCCCATACACACCCTTGTCACACGGTCCTGCGTGTTCAAAACCCAAGTGTGAAAACTGCGCTTTGTTCTATCCTTATCAAAGTAGTGTTTTAAATTATTAACCGATCTTCATGATAAATGTTTCATATTGAAGAAAAGAGATTTCCTTACAACTTTATAAATTAATTATCTTTACGTAGGAGCTATAGTTTTGGAGTTAAGAGTATATTAATTATCTGGTCAGTTACCTATTTTGAGGGCTACGTGTATATCCCACACAGGCAATGAGTATGCGTACAGGTACGGGTCCCACCCAGGCAATTAATATAGGCACTGGTACAGGTTCGGGTTGCACCCACGCAATGAATATGGGTACAGGTCGGGGTCCCACCCTGACAATGAGTATGCGTACACGTACACGTACGTGTCCCATCCAGGCAATGAATATATGTACAGGTACGGGTCTAACCCAGGCAATGAACTGGGTAGTGGTACGGGTACCACCCAGGCAATGAGTATGCGTACACGTACACGTACGTGTCCCATCCAGGCAATGAATATGTGTACAGGTACGGGTCTAACCCAGGCAATGAACTGGGTAGTGGTACGGGTCCCACCCAGGCAATGAGTATGCGTACACGTACACGTACGTGTCCCATCCAGGCAATGAATATGTGTACAGGTACGGGTCTAACCCAGGCAATGAACTGGGTAGTGTTACGGGTCCCACCCAGGCAATGAGTATGCGTACACGTACACGTACGTGTCCCATCCAGGCAATGAATATGTGTACAGGTACGGGTCTAACCCAGGCAATGAACTGGGTAGTGGTACGGGTCCCACCCAGGCAATGGGTATGCGTACATGTACACGTACGTGTCCCATCCAGGCAATGAATATGTGTACAGGTACGGGTCTAACCCAGGCAATGAACTGGGTAGTGGTACGGGTCCCACCCAGGCAATGAGTATGCGTACACGTACACGTACGTGTCCCATCCAGGCAATGAATATGTGTACAGGTACGGGTCTAACCCAGGCAATGAACTGGGTAGTGGTACGGGTCCCACCCAGGCAATGAGTATGCGTACACGTACACGTACGTGTCCCATCCAGGCAATGAATATGTGTACAGGTACGGGTCTAACCCAGGCAATGAACTGGGTAGTGGTACGGGTACCACCCAGCCAATGAGTATGCGTACATGTAAACGGACCCCATCTAGACAATGCGTATGCGTGCCAAAATTATGGCAACAAATTGTCAAAGTGGCATAATATGAACCAACATTTATGATGCAAATATAATTTTAACGATGGGATGTATGTATTAGACCACTAGCAACTCAAATATAGTATTTTTGCTTTGTCAACGTACTTATATTAATTTAAAAAGGCCCCCAAAATGGCTGCAAAAATTGCCAAATTCCATAAAATGGGATAATATAAGCCAAAATGTATGAAAGTATAGTTTTAACAATGGGATGGATGTACTTGATCACTGCATGAAGTATAATTTCTTTAAACTGTCAAGTTTACATTGTGCCTCTTTTTATTACAATGCAATCAATGTTTGGAATAGGCTTCCTGACAATGTTAAATCCATTTAACTAAAATCCACTTTTAAAAAGTACTGCAAGTCACGACTTGAGAATTCCCCTGGCTGGGAGATTTACCTATAAAATGAGGTCAAAGGTCTTATAGGTTTCATTAGATATCAGTATGGGTACACCCCATGAGTCATCTTAAATCCCTTTACCCAATTGAAAGATTATCGTCCGTTGAGATTGAAGTCTGACTTTTCATATGAGAGAGAGAGCCTTTAAGTATTGACAAAATAGGGACGAAGGTCATGTAGGGGTCATTACAGGTCCATCCGGTTTCACCCCATGTATCATTTCACGTTCCTTACCCAAAAATGTTGTCACCAATTTTGGTTGACATCGTACGAGTGCCCTAAAGAATAATAAGTGCAGTTTAAAGTGTTGACAAAAGTTAACATTAACCAAAGACAGGGGTGTTGCAGAAACATTTTCATATTAACCCCTGTGGCAAATGAGATTGGATCAAGACTATTCTTTTCTCATGTCCGAAGGCTGACAGCAAAATTGTTAACTTTATTTGTTTGAAGTGGCTCTTTTTACTTCATTCTTTTCTTCCATCTTTTCTAAGTTTCATTTCATTCAGCCAGCATGCTTATATATGCTTTTTAAGCCTGGCCCGAGCATTTTGCTTGAGCCTGATCCTAGGACCCAAGCGTGTGTCCGTACGGAACGACCGTTTAACCAAACAAACCAACAAACCAACCAAAGATAGCAGTGTTTCAGAAACACATAACATTAACCAAACATAGGAAGTGTTTCAGAAACACCTAACATTAATCAAACATAGGAGTGTATCAGAAACACTTCACAAATGATAGGAGTGTTTCAGAAACACTTAACATTAACCAAACATAGACGTGTTTCAGAAACACATAACATTAACCAAATGTAGGAGTGTTTCAGAAACACTTAACACAAACTATGATATACGTGTATCAAAAATGTGAAATCAATCGAAATGCATATTTTCATGTACCGACAATATCCATCCTCAACCTCCCAAGGCATGCGTGATAGGTTTTCCATGACGTAATCGACTGAGCCTATATCATCATCAATACGCTTTCCCTTACGAAAATGCCATCACCACAATGTGGTTGCAGCAAAGTGGTACCAGGTTGCGCAAGGTTGTCGCAAGGTAGCGCAAGGTTGTCGCAAGGTTGCACAAGTTTGTTGCAAGGTTGCGCAAGGTTGTGCAACCTTCTCAGAAGAATCAAACTGGTTGCGCAAGGTTGCGCAAGGTTGTATTTTTCCAAATTTAACCTCGCGCAAGGTTGTATTTTTCCAAATTTAACCTTGCGCAAGGTTGCAAAATTGATAATTGTGATTTTCATAAGGGTTTCGTCCTAATTGGACATTGCGTGCTTAATTAGCTAGCAATGAACGTCCATGAACGGAGGCCCCTTCCGCTCTAGTGAGCGCAATAAACTGAAATCCTTGTTTTTGATAGGGTTAGGGATAATGGTCAAGGCTACGAAGCCGGTTCATCATCATCATCATCAATACGCTTTTCGTCCTAATTGGACTTGCGTGCTTAATTAGCTAGCAATGAACGCCCATAAATGGACGCCTCCTTCGGCTCTAGTGAGCGCAATATACTGAAATCCTTGTTTTTGGTAGGGTTAGGGATAATGGTCTAGACAACGAAGTCGGTTCAGTTGAAGCATTGGAACTGTCACTCAGGGAACCTATACATCACTTTTTATACGCGCCCTGGAGTTTAACCGTTATGACATATAATACAAAACACCTGGACAAGACGCATACATGTAAACGTTTCGATTAATGCTGGTTTCAAATGATTTTTGGCTTGGATAGAAAGCCAGCATGAATGTTTGTGTCCGAGTGCAAGCCATATTTGGCATGATTATATCAGTGGTCTTCATAACTCTTCCTTGGCCTGGCACTGCTGGTAAGAATATTTTAAATATTTAAACATGTAGTAAAACAGTTTAAAGTTTGTTGATGATAAATACTTCACATTGTAATGCAATATTGCATCGACGTCTTAAACTTCCTTAGACATCATGAATATGGTAAACGGTGCGCATACAAACTATCTATGTATGTATGCAACCCCCGTTCTTTAAACCACAAAATAGACGAATTCCGTGCAGTTGTTTTTCATAACAAATTTGATATTTGTGCCATATCAGAATCTTGGTTTAGAGGTGAGAGATCTACTGACTATTTTGATTTGGATGGTTACACACTGTTTTCAAAACCCCGACTTGTTCGTAGTGGTGGAGGAGTAGCGTTGTACATAAACCAGAATATCCAATGCAGCCTTATAAATGTGGACATTCCTACAAATTTGGAGATCCTATGGGTTCAAATACGCCCCAAAAGACTACCAAGATCAGTGTCCTCCTTAATCATTGGTGCTGCCTATTTCCCAAACCCTAAATGTGAGGAGACTCTCATGCTGAACCATATTCAAGATACCTTAGATTTGCTACGAACCAAGCATTCCAACGCTGGTATATGTATTATGGGAGATCTAAACAGACTTGATATTTCCTCATTCTGCAAAAATAATAAATTCAAACAAGTTGTAAACAAACCAACAAGGGGTAATGCGATATTAGACAAAATCATTACAAATATGTCTGACTACTACTCTACTCCCACCATAAGCTCACCAATTGGTACGAGTGATCATTCAACAGTAAGTTGGCAACCAAAAAAAACGCTGCCAAAAAAGCTTCTTATAAAACTAACAAGCGCAACGTGCGGTCCTATCAAAGATTCGGGATTGCGCGAATTTGGGTCATGGATTGCTAACCATGATTGGCAAGAAGTCTTTAAACCAAACAGTGTTGTTGAAAAAACTAATGCCTTTTATGAAACGATCCACGACCATATGAACTTGTATTTTCCGGTATGCCAGGTTAGTCAGCATGTTTCAGATAAACCTTGGATATCGGCGAAAACAAAAGATCTGATTCAGAAACGACAAAAAGTTTTCAATCATTCTAAACCTCTCATTTGGAAGTTTTACAGAAATAAGGTTCAGCGTTCGATTACCACTGATAAGCGAAATTACTACAAAAACAGAGTGGAAAGGCATAAAAACTCTAACCCAGCCGAATGGTATCGTCAGATACGAGTGATGACAACAAACAATAAATCCCAACCTATTATAAAACCCCCACCCGGTACTAATCCATCAAATACCACGGACGTGGCTAATAGTATAAATGATCATTTTATCTCGATTGGTAAAGATATTAAAGCTCTTGATATTTCAGTTCTGCCTGCCTATCTACCAGCACCAGAAAGTCTTCCGGAAATCTATCCTTGGGATGTTTGTGCCAAACTTGGTAAAATTGGGAGGAAAAAGGCAGGGGGTCCAGATGGCATACCCTCAAAATTAATCAGGGAATTCCCTTATGAGCTCAGTAAACCTCTGACAGATATCTTGAATGCATCCTTTCAAGAAGGTTTGGTTCCTCCACAATGGAGGCGTGCAATTGTGGTCCCCATTCCCAAGTCTAGCCCACCTACATGGAATCAACTTAGACCTGTTTCATTGACAGATCATTTTGCAAAGGTTGCTGAATCATTCATCACAGACTGGTTGATTAATGACATTGATTCTGTGATAGATGATGGGCAGTTTGGGAATCGCAAAGGAAGGTCTACCTCACACTATTTAGTAAAGCTTGTTGATAACATCTTAAAACATGCTGACAAACCAAAGTCAATATCTCGTATAATAATAACGGACTTCAGCAAGGCTTTTGACAGGGTAGACCATAATATAGCGATCCCCAAGCTGCTCAAAATGGGAGCCAGACCAGGGGTCATACCCTGGATATGTAGTTTCTTATCTAACAGAGTCCAGTGTGTCAGATACCAGAACACTTTGTCTGATTGGAGTGAACTCTCAGGTGGGGTCCCACAGGGCACGTTGAATGGTCCAACAATCTTTATGGCCTTAGCTAATGATGCTGCCAGAGTGGAGGAGCCAAATAAACTCGAAATAAACTCGCTTTGAAATATGTTGATGATTTAACTATTGTAGAAAATGTGTTTGGAAAACAAATTTCCACCATCCAACATGATTTGGATAAATTTGAACAATGGGCTACAGAGAATCATATGAATTTAAACCCGACCAAATGCATGTTTATGGATGTCACCTTTGCGATGGATCCACCGATACTTACCCCCCCCCCCCCCCCCCCCCCGTTTGTATGATCAAAACCTTCATTGCACTGACACGGTGAAGATTCTGGGCATAAAAATTGCTAAAGATCTGAAATGGAACACCCACATTGGTGACATTACGAAACGTGCAAGTGGACGGCTATTTATGCTTAACATCCTAAAACGGCATGGGTTAAGTGTTAAAGACCTGGTAACAATCTATGTTGGTTTTGTTCGCCCCCTTCTTGAGTATGCTCTACCAGTATGGCATCCTGGTCTGACAGAAAATCTCCACTATGATTTGGAGCGTATTCAGAAGAGGGCGTGTAGAATCATCTTAGGTTTTAACTACATAGGCTATCAGGATGCCTTAATAACATGTGCTATTCCGGAACTCAGGAACCGTAGAGACCAACTTTGTTTAAACTTTGCTAAATCCCTTTTAAAATCTAATGAATTCCGTGGTTGGTTACCAAAATCTAGAGATGAACAAGTGCATAATATGACTCTCCGTAGTGCTCACAAAATAACTGTTCCTAAAACACGTACCCTGCGTTACGCTCGTAGCTCAATTCCATACATGGTCAAACTCTTAAATCATACATTATAGTTCTGTTTCCAATAGGGGGTGGGTTGTTGTGTTTTGCATGCTTAGTTATTTCTATGAATATATTGTTTCTATTTTTCTATATATTACATATTGTAAATATTGTTGTAATTCAAAATTTTGCTGCGATAATGATATGTTTATTAAACCTTGAATTGAAAATTGTACAGATCATTCAGAATATAAAACGATATTATACCAACATTTTACGTGTTTTCAAAGTAATTTCATGAGATATCGGAATTATTCAACAGCAGATTCGAAATCAGTATTAACTAATTAAATTGATTGATTTAGCAATATTTGGTTATATATATACTGAAGATAGCATTGTTAGACATTATGAAATGTCACGTGTTCTTCCAATTCTTACATTGAGCATAAGGACGTATGTATAGTGTATTTGCGTATCACGTGACATTGACGTAACTGCGTCATTCACTGATTGCAGTACATACACTCGCGCGCCTATTTCTAGAGCTGGCGTATACACACACGCGTAGAAAGACATAATACATAACGCGTACGTGAATGGTGCGCCTTTAAAGTCACGTCACTTTTGATCATAATATGTTTGATTATGATATAACATTCATTGAAGAATAGGCGTATCTGCCGTGAACTAATCGCCGCATTTAAAACGAGTGATGCATTCTTAAAGGGGCACTAAGAGATGTGTTGAAGGCTGTGCCCTTGATTATGATAAAAACTGGGATTGGTATATTTTTACAATTATATTACATGTGTGAACTTACACCTATAAGGATTAAGAAAAATCAGCTCTCTTTGTACAACAAAACGTCGATTCAAAACGTCAGGCAGTGTTCCCCTGCAGTATGCGTGATACATAACGCGAACCATGTTAACATAGAGGGCGTTTTTAGAAAAGTTTCAATAATCAATCAATCAATCACTGACATTTATATAGCGCCAGAACCAAGAAACTTGTACTGAGGCGCTTTGGCACAGTGAAATACAAATATAAAACTACTTTACAAAAGCATGTTCAAAAAGTAGACATTTTAAAAGTCGTTTAAATATGTTGATGGAATCTGCATTTCTGCTGACGATGGTATTGTTTTAATCAAGTTTTGCTGTGTTGTTGTGAGTAGAAACAACAATACTGGTAATTTGTAATGTTCATCTTAAATTCTGAATTTTTATTTTATTTTTTAAATGTCAACGCCAATTTGTGCCCCTTTAATTTACTTTATTTACTGATTTCTACTGATAACCGCAAACACGGTCAAGAAGTAGAATATCATTTTAAACATAGATTTTGTGTTCGTTCGCGTTCATACGAGGGGCATTCGATAAATACCTGCCACCATTTAAAATCTCTGAACCGTGACACGTGTCAGTAAAATAAACTCATGATACTTAAATTGTAAGTCTTAATCTTTTCTCACAGAAAATGTCGAACACGTAGGTCATTTTTATTATTACATTTCAACACTGTGAATCTCAGGGTACTGGTTAGGGAACTACATGTTACAATGGCGGGAAATTTGAAAGACAAGTTTATGGCATGCATTAAGATACATGCGTTAACCCGGCGTTAACAGTGTTAATATTGGCACTTGATTTATAATGCTGATGCTTGTCAATTTTCAGTGCCCAGTGACCATGATGTTTATAGTACTGAAATTACACGATAAAAATGACCCACATTTTGAAATTTTCTGTGACAAATGGGTGAGACTTACAGTTTAAGTATCATAAGTTTATTTTATTGACACATGTCACGGTTCGGAGATTTTAATGGTTGCAGGTATTTATTGAATGCCCCTCGTACAAGTCCGAAAATATGAGCCTATGTTTAACAGAACGCGTCTGGAAGGACTGTTTACCACACTGTACACTTAGTGGAAATGGCTGCCAAAATGGGTCCCAGAATGGCTGCCAAAATGGTTAAATTCCATAAAATGGGATAATATCAATTATCAACCAGAATGTATGATGAAAGTATAGTTTAAACAATGGAATGTATGTATTGGACCACTAGTAACTCATATCCGGTATTTTTGCATTGTAATAACATACTTTAAATCCAAGATGGCCACAAAAATGGCCATTGTTAATGTAAAAAGTAGTCTACAAGGGTGTATAATAGTGTATAGTGCATCACATTCCCCAAATACAGGGTGTATCAGAAAGAACTGTACCGAGGCAATATGATTTATTACGGTATGAATTCGATATTGTTCAAACCGTTTTCACATACATCTTGCGCAAACGCCCAGCTTTCATAAGAATTTTAAATTTCGAAAATCGGACATTTCTGATGGAAAATACAGACTTTCTGGTAAAGATGGTAGATTTCAATTTTGGTCGAAATAATCAATTTAAAAATCTGTGAAATTACTAACCCTACCTGAGATATCCATCCGTCCATAGGACATGGCTCATTTTTGGTCGCCATATCTCAACTTGACACATCACTTGTATAACTTTTTATTATTTGCATACTTTGTGGGTGAAATTTGAAGATCAATTTTGATTTTTAATCCGCAAATTCACCAGGTATTGGTTCTGCGTGAGTGGTTTTAACTTTCCTTTCTTTGGCGGGAGTTTTGAATATTGCGTATGTGTGTGAGCTACATTGTTTGAAATGTTGGGTAAGTGGTATAGAGGATTGATTGAAATTGAAAATACTGTTTTCATCGATTTTCGATTATGTCTTGCCACACAAGAACAAAAAGAGATATCTCAATGAAATTAACATATAATATAGGAAACATGTTCACCTTTACATTGCAGGTGTTTAAACTTAAAACAATTATCATTTTGTATTTTTTATGTATTTTAGAAACACGGTACAGTTCTTTATGATACACCCTGTAGTATGTTCTAAACTGCTTATAAGCTAATGCGTCTTGATATAGGACCCACCTCTGAGACAATTCTGATTCAGTATCACTTTCAATGGCTGCCAGAATGGTTAAGTTGATATTAAATCACCTAAAACAATTTTGTTGTATTGTAAATGACCATACTATGTAATACCAATACCCTAAATATAATGGGAAAAACATTCACTTTAGTTCTATAATATAGGGACTGTAGATCAAGTTTGAGTATTTTAAAATATCAAAGATGGCTTCAAAATGTTAAAATAACTAAAAAGCAGTATAAGTTTATTGTTAGTGTTACATTAGATATGACCACATTATTATATCTACAGCTCTTTGGTAACATCCGGAATATGTTTTAGGACCATAAATGGAGTTTTAGGACCATAAAAGAAACTCGCGGGGGGGGGGGGGGGGGGGGGGGCATAAATGTGTCATTTCCGCCTAAACTCCAGATAAGTGACCTAAACCCCAGATAAGGCGACTTATCCGGTGTTTAGGATTGTAAAAACAGCTTCTTAGAAATAAACTAATTAATTCCCATAATCTCTTGTCTACAAATAAATATTGTGTTTCTTTCTGTTGTAATTGTTATTAGGCATGGTTGTTCAAATCAATAATAATTCTTCACTTTTTTCTTTCTTTGAATAAGTTCATCAGGATTGTAGATTGAAATGATAAAATGTTTTGTTGTACAAATCCAATATCTACTCACATGACTAGACAGTTTCGTCTTCCCGTTCGGAAGACTTCACTTTAATTCAATTTGAAGGGTAAAAGAAGTTACTTGAGTAACCCCATCCTTTGCAGTATTTGAAAAAGTGTGTTGGGACTTCATTAGATTAGATTTCATTTTCACATTGGAGGATGGAGTTGGTTAGGTTAAACAGTAAGGGACTATATCAATTGTATCAAGATTGTAAGAAATTCCATCCCCAATATGTAAAAGAAGTCTAAGTCACTGCTAATTACCCATGACCGCTTCTTAACCTATTTAAATGTCTCCCAAGTCTAGCCTCATACAGAAACAAACCTTGGGATTACTCAAGTGTGACGATCCATGTTTACTCTTCAAATTAAATCAATATGGGCATTTTCTTTGAGACCTCCCCATATTCTCAACCAAGCGGTTAAGTACTGGAATAAATGATTCATACAAATGAGGTATCGTTGGAAAGAAGAACACATAAGCATGATATGAAACACGTTATGAATATTTTATGAAATATACGAACAATTAGCGGTTGAAAAAAAGAAAATTGTTGTTGAGCGGTTTGTACGATTTTTTTTAATATATAGTGCCATACATGTCTTCCACAGTGATTATGCATTTTTCAGTTTAGTGATTATGGTGAGGTGATATGCCATTATAAATCAAATGTATTCAGTCTGCACTAGATTGTTTTTGCTATTTTACTTAATGAATATTTGGCATTACACCGCTACAGGTTACTGGTACAATACACGTTTGGCTATAGTCCTTTTTGGGCGTCCGCTTACTGATGGTCTCTTACTAACATTTACGTAACAGTGAAATGTTAAGTTGTATAGTCCAGAGGAATTTAATTGATATGGCACTGTCAGGTGGAAAGTTAGTACAGACTCTTTTTGATGATTGATTTGAGTTCATATATGCCTAAGGTAATAATTTTCAGAGGGTGTGCAAAATTTCACCCTAAGGGATTTTTTAAAATCCAAGATGGCCGCCATTACCCCTAAAATGCATTAAAATGGTTATAACTCTGTAATTGATTGTTATTATGATATAATTGTAGGATTTATACTAAGATTTTTAAGCTGGGGGAATCTACTAGAGTGATTGTTGATGTGATCTGATCATTCCATAACCACATAAATCCAATATGGTCGCCCTATGATCCAAAATGGCCGCCGAAATCATGAATTTGGATATAAAATGTAATGATTAATGATCGTGACGACAATTCTGTGAGCTTTACATCCATGTTTTGAATCATGAGCAATCTGCTGAAGGGTTTGTTAATGTTACTTGATAACTGCATCACCATCAAAATGTAATATGGCCGCCCTTTATTCCAAAATGGCCGCTGAAATCTTGAATTTGGCTATAAAATTGTAATAATTAATGATGACGACAAGTCTGTGAGCTTTACATCCATGTTTTGAAGCATGAGCAATCTGCTGAAGGGTTTATCAATGTTACGTGATAACTGCATCACCATCAAAATTTAATATGGCCGCCCTGTAACCCAAAATGGCCGCTGAAATCATGAATATGGTTTGATAATTAGTAAAAAATACGTGTTTGTGGGCTTAACATCCCGTCAAAATGTCAACTTGGATCTGCCCCGACCCTTTTGTGTTAGGCTTATACCAAGAACGCCTTCACTCACTTCAAGATATACCCCTCCATCCCCCTATCGAGATATAGTTGAAGTTTATTGATGTTTGCAGCGGCGATGGGAAAAAATCAATTAGGGAGGAGGTGAGCGAGTTCTACTTTTGTTTTATATATTGAAACATGTAGAAAAAATGGTCCAGAACTAAAATGGTCCAGAAAATCGCTCATGAAACCATCTTGTGGGACAAATCTAACTTTTTGATATTTCATTGATGAAAAATTTAAACAAATTTGCGAGAAGTCTGCAAAATTGCCGACTTTAACACAACAATGGTTCAGTAAGCCGTCAAAAAGACACCTGCAGTAATTTAGGATAGATGGTATGGTAGGGTTAGGGGGATTGAGGGGTATATGGTATGGTATATATGATACTGGGATAGAGGGGATGGTAGGGATAGGTGGATAGAGGGGTATGATATGGTATGTAGGATAGATGGGATAGATGGGATGGTAGGGGGATGGAGGAGTATATGATACATGGTATATAGGATACAGGGGTAGATCCGGGGATGGTAGGGATAGGGGGATGGAGGGGTATATGCTATGGTATATAGGAAACTGGGATAGATGGGATCGTAGGGATAGGGGATAGAGAGGGGTATGATATGGTATATAGGATAGATGGGGTAGATGGGATGGTAGGAATAGGGGGATGGAGTGGTATATGATATGGTATATAGGATACTGGAATAGAGGGGATGGTAGGGATAGGGGGATGGACTGGTATACGATATGTATATAGGATAGATGGGATAGATGGGATGGTAGGGGGATGGAGGAGTATATGATATGGTATATAGGATACAGGGGTAGATCCGGGGATGGTAGGGATAGGGGATGGAGGGGTATATGCTATGGTATATAGGAAACTGGGATAGATGGGAACGTAGGGATAGGGGGATAGAGAGGGGTATGATATGGTTATAGGATAGATGGTGTAGATTGGATGGTAGGAATAGGAGGATGGAGGAGTATATGATATGGTATATAGGATACTGGAATAGAGGGGATGGTAGGGATAGGGGGATGGAAGGGATGATATGGTATATGAGATAGGGGGATGGAGGGGTATATGATATGTATGGTATATAGGATACTGGAATAGATTGGATGGTAGGGATAGGGGGACGGAGGGGTATATGATATGGTATGTAGGATACTGGGATAGATGTGATGGTAGGGATGGTAGAGATAGGGGATGGAAGGGTACATGATATGTTATATATAGGATTGATGGAATGTTAGGGATAGGGAGATGGAATGGTATACGATATGGTATATAGGATAGGTGGGATAGATGGAATGGTTGGAATAGGGGACGGGGGGGGGGGGTATATGATATAGGATAATGGGATAGCTCGGATGGTAGGGATGGTAGACATAGGGGATGCAAGGGTACATGATATGGTATATAGGATAGATGGAATGGTATGGATAGGGGGACGGAGGGGTATATGATATGGTATATAGCATAGATGGGATTGATTGAATGGCAGAGATAGGGGGACGGAGGGGTATATGATATGGTATATAGGATACTGGGATATATGTTATGTTAGGGATGATAGAGATAGGGGGATGGAAGGGTACATGATATGGTGTATAGGATAGATGGATTGGAAGGGATAGGGGATAGAAGGGTTTATGATATGGTATATAGGGTACTGGGATAGATGTGATGTTAGGGATGGTAGAGATAGGGGATGGACGGGTACATGATATGGCACATAGGGTAGATGGGATGGTAGGGATAGGGGATGGAAGGATATATGATATGGTATATAGGATAGATAGGATGGAAGGGATAGGTGATGGAAGGGTTTATGATATGGTATATAGGATAGATGGAATGGTAGGGATAGGGGACAGAGGGGTATATGATATGGTATATAGGATAGATAGGATGGAAGGGATAGGGGATGGAAGGGTTTATGATATGGTATATAGGATAGATGGGGTGGAAGGGATAGGGGGATAGAAGGGTTTGTGATATGGTATATAGGATAGATGGAATGGTAGGGATAGGGGACAGAGGGGTATATGATATGGTATATAGGATACTGGGATAGATGTGATGTTAGGGATGGTAGAGATAGGGGGGGGATGGAAGGGTACATGATATGGCACATAGGGTAGATGGGATGGTAGGGATAGGGGATGGAAGGGTATATGATATGGTATAGGATAGATAGGATGGAAGGGATAGTTTCAGTTTCAGTTTCAGTTTATTTTACCAACATCACATACTGAAAATAAACTGAAGGATGGAAGGGATAGGGGGATGTAAGGGTATATCCTATATACGATACCATATACCCGCCATCCCCTATCCCTACCAACCCATCTATCCTATATACCATATCATATACCCCTCTATCCCCCTATCTCTACCATCCCATCTATCCTATACCATATCATATACCTCTTTATCCCCCATCCCTATCATCCCTACCATCCCAGTATCATATACCATACCATTATCATAATACCCTCCATCCCCCTATCCCTACCATCCCATCTATCCTTAATTACTGCAGGTGTGGTGATTTTGACGGCTTACTGGACCATTGTTGTGTTAAAGTCGGCAATTTTGAGGGTTTCTCGTGAATTTGTATCAATGTTTCATCAATAAAAGATCGAATAAGTTAGATTTGTCTCATAAGATGGCTTCATGAGCGATTTTCTGGACCATTTTAGTTATTTTTGTCTAAATGTTCCAATATAAAACAAACGTAGAACTCGCTCACCTCCTCCCTAATTGATTTTTCTTCCGTCGCTGCTGCCAACATCAAAAAACTTCAACTATATCTCGCAGTGAGTGGAGGCATTCTTGGTATAAGCCTAACACAAAAAGGTCAGATCGGATCCAGGATGTTAAGCCCACAAACACGTATTTTTCACTAATTATTACAGTTGTAAACCAAATTCATGATTTTAGCGACCATTTTGGATTACAGGGTGGCCATATAACATATTGATGGTGTTGCAGTTATGTTATCAAGTAACATTAATAAACCCTTCAGCAGATTGCTCATGCTTCAAAACATGGATGGAAAGTTCACAGACTTGTTGTCGTCATTAATTATTACATTTTATAGCCAAATTCATGATTTCAGCGGCCATTTTGGATTACAGGGCGGCCATATTACATTTTGATGGTGATGCAGTTATCAAGTAACAATAATAAACCCTTCAGCAGATTGCTCATGCTTCAACACATGGATGTAAAGCTCACAGAATTGTCGTCATCATTAGTTATTACAATTTTAAAGCCAAATTCATGATTTTGGCGGCCATTTTGGATTACAGGGCGACCATATTGGATTTTTGTGGTCCTAGAATGATCAGATCACATCAAACATTACTCTAGTAGAGTCCTGAAGCTTAAACATCTTGGTATAAAGCCTACAATCATATCATAATAACAATCAATTACAGAGTTATAACCATTTTAATGCAATTTAGGGGTAATGGCGGCTATCTTGGATTTTAAAAAATCCCTTAGGGTGAAATTTTGCACACCCTCTGAAAATTATGACCTTAGGTATATATGAACTCAAATCAATCATCAAAAAGAGTCTGTACTAACTTTCCACCTGGTACCATCGATTCCTCTGGACTAGTAGTGTACGAGTGCTATCGGCGTTTACGAACTATAAACGAGGCTGAATATCACGCTCGTTATAAAGGATGGAGATAGTTACGCTCGGTTACATTCTCGATATGAATATGTACAGTGCAGTATCTTAGCTAATGCAGCCTGCATATAGATGTATTATAATAGCAAAGCATTGCATGTACATTGCACAGGGCATTGAAAGGTGTGGGTTGGGGCGGTGTACAGTTGTAGTTTACGCAGTCCGCTGTTCAATATCAACTCATCTGTAGGCTTAATACTGACTGGTTCAATTATGAATTAATTACATGCAGAGATCAGTGGGTTGGTCTTGGTAGTTTGGTACGTGGGTATAATATAAACACCAGGAAAATTGGAGTCTTCAATTTCAAACTGCTGAGTTCTCTACTAGACTTTCATTAGTAATATGATTAAGTCGCTTTTAAAATTATTACTTTATTCATCAATCACATTGAATGATGAATAAATGAAGTGATGAATTCATAAACCATTAATTGATTGACTATTGACAGATGTAATAATATTGATTGATTGATTGATTGATTGATTGATTGATTGATTGATTGATTGATTGATTGATTGATTGATTGATTGATTGATTGATTGATTGATTGATTGATTGATTGATTGATTGATTGATTGATTGATTGATTGATTGATTGATTGATTGATTGATTGATTGATTGATTGATTGATTGATTGATTGATCAATACTAAATGAAATCATGAATGCATAGATTAATTAGATAATCCTTCAATTGGATTAACAAGTCATTTATAGAAATAGTTAAAGAATATACTCGTATAATACATAAATATATAAATAATGTAAACATCCTATCTATAGTCTATTTGGCCATCACGAGACAGTGACGTAACCGCGTATTCTACTAATTGCACTACATAACACTCGCGGCGCTGGCGTATACACATGAGCGTTGAAAGGCGGAATATACATACGCGTGCGTACAAGCTGCGTCTGGTAAGTTACGCCACTGTCCAGAGGAAGCCAAATAGAGTATAGAGCTTAACGGGTACGCCGGCGGACAAGTTTAAGACTTTTACACTTTCGTCAGGATTAGCTCTGAGTTCTTCAGGACCAAATTATTATATTGAATATAATTGGTAATTAATCAAAAGTCCTATCTAGATTTATTATTTAATTGTAATTAATCAAATGAAACATGTTCATTTGAGCGCCCAATCCTTTTTAAAGGAATTTTTATTACCGACCAATACAACTTGCATAGCAGGATGGCACCTAGCCGTCTGCGTCACCATTGAATCAAGTCACTTGAGCAGAATATTGGAATGACAGGGGGTCAGGCATTTCATTATGTGGGTTTCACCAAGCATTATTAACTAAAACGGGAACGTGAGAACAGATTATTTAAAGATTTGTTTACAGCACGGCTTTCTCTCGACTTTATCTATAGTATCTATAGAACAAGCTAGTTAACTTGTTGTCGCGTCAAGGCCCCTGAAACTTAGGGACATGAGGTGTTTGTGACAGGTACAGACCCGGGATGATCTATTTGCATGTTAATTGTATGTATTTGTTTTTGTTTATGTGATCTATGATTCCTTTCCTTTCCCGCGTTCACAAGGATTTCGTAGCCATGTGGTAAGCCGTAAAAGTGGGGGTAGGGGGTGGGGGTGGGGGTGGGGGTTGGGGGTGGTAGGGGTTACCACCTTACAATTTTTATAAATCACCATTTTGTAAAATATCTTAATGATATGGTCCTGAATCTTATAGTATATTTGGAATTTTTTTGTCTTGAATTTCAATGTTAGCCTACATTTCACTGTACTGTACGAATAACCCTGCATCCCTTAGTAAACAGTGTTAGACAAATGTATCGTAGGACGAGGGCTAAGTGTCACTTGTGTATTTGTTCAAGAATGCCTTTCTACCTTTCAACACCATATATAGCTAATCTCTGTAATTCCGTAAATCGTGGGTTGCATTTGGACATTAAATCCCCCCCGGGGGGGGGGGGGGGGGGTACTTTCGCCAAAATCGTACGTGGATGTGCCTGTCGGACTTCGAAAATGTGACTTTCCCTATACCTATTTTTTTGTCATTTTTTCCAATTTTGTAAGAAAAGCACCCAATTGTGCACAAATTGGGTGCTTTCTACAAACAATGCCTCAAAATACACCCAATTTATGCCAATTGGGCGCTTTGGTCTGTGTTGAAAATCACCCCATCGCTATACCAATTTTTACGAAAAAGCACCCCAAAAGGCAGGCACATACGTATACCATATCAATGTGAGAATCCCCCCCCCCCCCCCCCGGGTTAAATCCTCTGTTCCCTCCAATTTGTGCCATCTTTGAAAGAACAGGATCCTTTCTGGTTTCTTCCTTGATCTGTCATGAGGCTGTACTAAAACGTGCATTGTGGTCATAATCATATCCATGTAGACAGATATGCAGGGGCGGACTGGGACCTGAAAGCGGCCGTGGCAAAATTATTAAAGCGGCCCTTTTTGACCATGTCAGGCAGAAGTATGTCGTCCCGGTAGTAAATTTTCGTAAAAGGTTGCCCCAATTTTGTCCCAGTCAGTCAACTCGTGAATTTCACGTAAGTGGGGGGGGGGGGGGGGGGGGGGGTCAAACAAATTCGCACGGTCACAATATTTCGCACAGTCACAAATTTTCCGCACAGTCACAACATTTTCACACGGCCACAAAATTTGAGTAACCGGCCCTGAGAGGCCCAAAACCAAGCGGCCCATGTGGCGATCGCCACAACGCCACAGTGGCCAGTCCGCCCCTTCAGATATGTCATCTTTCATATATTGATCTGGCTTTGGTGGTGCTCTGACATAAAGCTGGACAGGGCAACTGCTGTGAAGAGCAGTGTAGCTCAATATCATAGCGCTTTAGTCTGCTAACACGCTCTGGACAAACAGATACTGATGAAAGCGTTCACATGCGAATGTAGTCAGTCGCTGGGTCACGCTCAGAGCAGAGTTTGACCCCGATTTCTAGTCCGTCCGGAGGTCACGGCATACTTACGCACGATGTAAGTGCGAGATTTAGCGAGACTGCGATAGAGACTAGGCGCTTGGCTCAAGTCCCCGTATGTTATTCAAAGACCAGCACACATGGCGACGTAAGTAGTAAGATCGACATTTTCGCTACATGTTGATACCAATTTCAACCCTTTTCGTTGCGTTTTTGATGTAGTACGGCCAGTTAAAAAGATATTATTATTTTTCTGAACAAATTGACGCGCTCTGTAATCTTATCTTAAGGTGGTTCCGGGATTCTCCCCATATGGGTATATTTGCATACCAAATTTGTACTGGAGGTATTGATTTGAGCCCTAGTAAATAAGGATTTTAGTAACGCTATATTTTGCGAGATTAGGATTCTCGGCAGTGTGATGAATTTATTAAGCCTATGGACGCCCAATCCTCACTCACGGAGGTATGTCAGTTGAATGTTAATGTTAAATCGTTGCATTCATTCAACTCATGATGAGCCTCTTGATGATGAATGATGATGACGTACGAATTCACAATGATATTTTAAATTAGATGGGAAGATGGTTAATTAGTTTGATCAATTTAATAATAACTGAATGTGAATAACATTAATTCTCAATTTATTAAAGACAACTTGATAAATGATATTGTCATGTTAGACATTACAAAATAAAAATTACAAACATTTGTCGATCACAGCGTATACGATCCCCCAGCGTCCCATGCGACTGGTGCGTATCGTGCGTAAGCTCATCATTCGCGATGGCAAGGGCGCAGTAAAACCAGAAGATGTGACGTACTTGTCAACAGGTAATTGACCAGAATATCAGTGACAATTGGTTAACCCGAAATATAATAGCTTAAGAGTTTGCAGGAATAGATTTTTTTCCATGTGTCCACGTTCGCGATTAGTGAACAAAATATTCAAAAAACATTGAAAGCTGGTGATTTATCTGTTTCGTGATTATTTCCCTTCAATAAAAAAAAAGTAAGGGGATTTTATTTATTCTTTTAGGACAACAGTTTTTCTTTAAATAAAGAGCCACCCCCCCCCCCCCCCCAAAAAAATGCAATTTAGTTTAAATTGACGATATTGTATTTCTTTTATATTTTACAAATACTACTCAAATCTGGGGGCTACATGTAGGCTAATAACATTATTATTTACTCTATATCTCATTCAGAAAATGTTCAAACATAAATAATAATAGAGAAGGCGATGTAGATATACCACGTAGAGCCATGTGACACAATCTGAGACTAAGTAATACCTAAAGAGATAAGAAGAACGGTACTACAGCTATTCATCGCTGTACACAAGGTCCGATGCGTAATTGTTTAGTCAATTGCCAATCGATTATCATCATTCAGTTTAATTTGTAGCACGACCTTATTATTTGAGTAAGCGCGCTATTTGAATCCAGTATCATCCACACGTTCATTGCACTTTTTAAATAACCTGAACGCACTTTAGCATGGGATGGCTACCGACATACAGAACGTGATAGATTTCTAAAATGAATATACATTTATATCGCTATATTTTTGGCATTTTAGAAGAGATATGACAATTAAAACCGATTGGGTACATTCTTTGGAATATACACAAGGTATTATGATAACAAAATTCATGGTAATGTGTTTATATTTAACATGAATTGAGAAACATATGTTACACTTTAATTCATAAACAATTTATTCAAAACATCACTTTTTTAGTTTAATTCATAATGAATCTAAATACAAACTATGATATTTGGTTATCACAATACATTGTTTATATGTTCAAGAATGTACCCAATAGGTTTTAATTGGGATATTTCTTCAAACATGCCATAATTTTAGCGATATAGATGCATATTATTTCAGATATATATCAAGGTCTGTGAGTCGGTCACCATCCCATACTAAAGTGTGTTCAGGAAAGGAAATTAAACTGAATTATTATAATCGATGGGCCATCAACCATAACAATGTCGCATCGGATCATGGATCGCTGCACATGGCAGAATTTAGGTCAGTGTTAATCTTACGGTTGACACAACATTCTGGTTATAGATACGAATTTAAGTACACAGAATTTTACCTACTTAAGGCGTTAAACTGTCAGGTAGTGTATTTTAGAAATGGGAGAACATCTTCTTTAGCGAGAAAAACCGGCTTGAGTATTGGTAATTATTGGTCATTTGAAGGAGAATTACTCCGTATAATAACATTTGTCTTAAAAAATATTATGTTATTCACATGTATGTATCCTTTATCAACATTTATATGAAATTCTATTTCTAAAGTGGAAAAATCGCAATTCTCAGTGAGGCTATTTCATGGGAAAATAGAGCAGCTGTGCGTTAGACTATGGGCCGTGAGGCCAAAATGTGCTTAGTTATTGATTTTTGTAGTCCACCTCTGGGCAGAACATGAAATTATTACCAAAAGGTGGCAAATATATCCCTTAACACAAATTCACCTGATCCCACGTTCGTAGGTTGCACGTTATGACCCTAGACCTCGATTTAGGGTCAAAGGTCACATGTGTTTCAATGTGAAGTCAAAAACTAAATTTAACATGGTAAAAAAACTAAAAAACAACTTCGATCGTAGATCAATAGTTTTTGAACTGTGACCTTTTGAAAAAGACAAGTTGGCCAAAATAGACCATTTTGGTCATATTTTCGCAAAATTGGCACAAAAATGACATGTTATCATCATTAAAAAAATATTTTGACTCATTATGAATTGATAAACCATGTTATAATGTTGGTTTATAGATGAACTTTACATTACAACACATTTCAAAAGTCAATGGTGTCCGCATGCCATGGCAAACAGCTTTTAACTTGATTTTAACGATACCCATTTTTATATATTTCAAGATTGGGGTTCATTTAAAGGTGACTTGATTTTTATAATGCACATTTATAATTTATACAGTGCAACAGGCCATAAACTTCCCGAACAGACAAGTCTAGTGATTAGGCCATAGTTTTAATTTGTTATTTAGCACATGTCTCATAAGTTTAATACATAAGTAAAGGTCTGGCAATATGAATTATTGATAATTAAACAAAAAATGTCAATATGTATACATTTAGGAAATACATAACTAGTGAAAACACTTAAAAAACATTATTTTACCTATACTTTTGCAACAATGTAAGATAAAAATAGGGTTACACCGATTTCAAAAAAGGTGTACAATTATGGCTATGGCCGATAATTCTGATAGAGCACTTTTTGAAAATTATCTTGATGGTGACCTTGACTGCATTTTTAGGTCGTCTGTAGGAGAAAGGTCGAAGGTCAAAATTCAAGATCAAAGGTCATATGAGGTCAAGTTGTAAAACCAGCTGAAAACATTTAAAAATTACATTTCATTGTTCATATAAAGACTGTTTGCAACCAAAATTGGATCATACATGTACATGCAAATTTCCGAGAGAAAACGATTATATTTTATCATCGCCGAGTAACGTAAATCAGGTAGTGCGCCTTTAATCTAGCCCAGCTGTTTTGACTTGCGGCAATTACAAATATCTGGGGAAACCCCGGTTGTCAATCAGACTTAAATACGACGAAATGTAAGTGTTGACCAATCACAGCACAGATACGGCGTTGTTTGTTTTGAACGGGGGATTTAAAATCAGTTCTTATCAGATCCGTGCGAGGAAAGATCGTACGTACTGACTGTGTTATTTTTCGCAGTATTTTCTACGAATTAAAGTTATATAATTTTCTCTAAATCCAAAATGGCGACTGGCAGCCATCTTGAATTTCATACTAAAGACAACTTCAGAACGATAAAATAACGACTTCATTGGATTCCGTGGCACAAAATTAATGAACATAGACACCTCCATGATGTCTCCAGGTTAATATATCTTGAAGTTATGTCATCTTTACAATTCCAATATGGCGACTGGTGGCCATGTTGGATTTCTCATTGAAGACAACCTGATAAATTAACCACTTTTATTTAATTCCTTGGTATAAAACAGTAAACAAATACACCTAGATTAAGTCTCCAGGGTAATATATATGGAAGTTATGTCATTTACACGATTCCAAGATAGCGGACGGTAGCCATTTTGGATTTTGCTTTTTCCTGGGAGCTGCCCAAACTTTGACGAGGGGTATAGTACTGACGCTTTGGAGGATGTCGATATACATCACGGTAATCAGTATTGTTTACTAATTTCAGCGTTATTACTGCCATTCGATACTCCTGAAGATATAGAATTACCAAAAGTCGATGATGGCTCTATAGGTCCGATCAACATTAGTATTTCGTTTCCGTACTATGGAGTATTGAGGAACCAAATTTATGTAAGTATTGCTCATGTCTGTATCTGTAAAATGTGCATAGACGAAATAAATATGGAGAACCCTATTACTAATTTGAAATCTTTTCTGCGTTCTGAAGTGGAATGACATACAATGGTTATTACGTCCAGCAATAAATGTATTCTCAAGACAATTGACTATTCCGACCTTAAGACCGTAACCATATATAATATTCCGGTTTTTAAAATGAAATAATATTTTGGGTCACTGGGGGTTCAACATATTAATGTTCACTCCATTCACTCAAAATGCTACTACTCTGAGAGGAAATGACCGATGGTTGTCAGAATTAGTCAAAAGATACCTTGGATCAATGTACATATAGGCATTTCAGCGATTAACAGTGACATGTCATATGGGGTCATTAATCTTTACAGAGGTAAAATAAAAATACATGCTCCGATTTAAACCGGACTTAGTTTTTCTTGTGCGCATTGATAGGCTAAGAAGAAAAAAGTTAACCATCACTTTGTGGTAATGGCAATACAAGGTCAGTAGGGGTCAACATTTATAATTCCGCTCCTTTCACTCAAAATGCTACTGATCCGAAAGGAAATGACGGATGATTGTAAGAATTGGTCAAATTGTATGATTCTCTAATCTCGTCTAAAGAGGTCAACGAACATGTATAGATAAATGGGTAGGCAAGGTAGATATATCCTATAGTTTAAAAAATGGTCGGTTATTTTTCTTATACCATTCAAATGTACCGTCGATACAAAATTAAGATGGTTCCAATTTCGCCTGACTCATATCATTTATTGTCGTAAACTCTTTTTTGAAAGAAATAGGGAGGAAAGAATCAAATGTATGCAGTTTTTGTAAAGAAACAGAAGAAACCATACTGCACCTATTTTGTGAATGCCCGACCATATTAAAACTATGGGAAAATGTTATAAAATGGATTAAGGAAAAACCAAGTATCGCCATCATTATGGATAGACAGATTCAACTATTTGGGCCAGCCAACCATAACATGAGTGCTTTCAATGTAATTGTTTTACTATGTCGCTTTTTTATATACAAGATCAGAATGAAAGAGGGCTACCATTTTTCTTCTCCCTTGAAAAATATATCGCCGTAAAAAAACGGGAACATTGAGATGTTTAACAAAAAATGGAATTCCCTCTTACCATTATGGGATTTGTAGTATGATCAGCAAATAACCGTACTATAAAATGTATTTAATACTCATTATCGTCTGTATTGTACTAATAATATTATGAAGAAATGTGATTATATTATACTTTCTATTGAACATATATGGATACTGTGAAAAAAAGAATAATAAAAAAGAAAAATCATGAAAAAAAAATTTAAAAAAAAATTGGTCTAAAGATTCCTTGGATCCATGTACACATGGTCGAATCCAACGAAAAGAGTATACGTGATGCTCAGGACAATAATAAAATAATCTATATTGTGACTTTTTTATTTTTGTGTTTTATGTATTCGCCTCGATAAGACGCTTCGAGCCATATATAATATGACTAACAACTGCTAAACACAATTAGGCGTATGCGAGCAATAAACCTGCAATTGTTGACCCTTTTTACAAACTAATTGTTAAGTTTTTTAGGCACATAACCGTTAAGATGAAAACGAGCTTAAGTGGAAATAGTGTTGCCTGTTTGATTGTTGGATTTCTCAGGAATGCCTCTTGTATTTTTTTAAATTTTCAATCAATCCACTGAATTGTTGTTGTTTTTTGCTGTGGTAACGTTACCTACAAATACATGTTTTGTGAAATCTCACTTTCGGGAAAGAATTCGCCTTAGGTACAGTAGTTTGTGCTGTAAGGAAGCCCTAATATGTTAAATACTTAAATGCCTTGTCCCCATTCAAGTTGAAAAAATGCATTACCTCCGAATACCTGAAAACACTGGCATTTTAATATAAATACAGCTTAGTGAATGATATCTATAGAATATTAAGCGAAGATTGATACAATGTACAAGTGTGCCACGTTTTATCATTTTAAAGCAATGTTTTTAGAGATATCAGCAATAAAAGGCTGTATTCGTAAACACATTTGAAGTACGAACTGTTACCTTCAAATACAAATAACGATACTGTAACTGCACACTGTTGTTACATACTTGTAGCGACTGGAATAAGTAGAAACGTGCGCTGCGCTCGGCAAGCAACATAGAAGTCTTGCAACAATCGTTCAGCTTTTGTAAGTAACTTTTCACAATATTTTGTAGTTCTTGTACATCAATAATTTGTTCTTGTCTTAAAAATTGTATGCATATAGATAGCCTCCCTCTGTCTCAATCTTATTACTCCTATTAGTATAGTTTTTTTATGTTATTCACACGAAGATATCCTCTGACATGACTTCAGGCAACATGTTTGTAGGCAACATTCAATAACATACACGGTGCATGCATATTGGCCCTAAAGGATTTTATGTTATATAAAAGCAGTGCGCATTTTTTTTAAAAATAATTCCAATTTTATTTATAAACATAAACATTGAAAAGTATACCTATAAAGCCAGACTAGAGGATGGATTTGGTAATGGGCCTTTCACCATTAGCCGCAGGCATTGCCCAAAATACAATCAGACACATACAAATGAAAACATACATAGCTGGAAATGAAAACCAATATAAAACTGTGGGATAAAAGGACCAAAAGAGTCAGGAAAGCCTGCTTTCCATAATACAAGTATTGCACTATAAAACATAAATATAAAAATTTAGCAATGAAATGTGCCCAGAAAAATACTGAGAGGAGGATATTGCACTGAGTAAGCATGATATAATTAGTTGATGCTCGATGTCATATTTGGAATAGAAAATAGAATAGGAACATGTTATTGCACGCTGACTCAAGGATTTTAACATTTTTGTTAACGCCCATGTCCTAATTTTTTTGCTGATGGAAAGAAGGGGGAAAATGGATTGAAGGGAACTCATATTTGAATTTGAGATAAGGCCTCTGGAACAAATTTCAACACATATGAGCTTGGTGTTATAACCCTGTTCTCGCAGGTCACTGGCAAGGCCGGCGTATTTATTGAGTTTGCGATCATGAGCAGAATTGATGTTACGCTCGAACGGAAAAGTGAGTTCAAAAATAATGATCGACTTTGTGCCTTGATTGATGAGGACAAGATCCGGTCTTTGTTGGGTAGGGAGGATGTCGGGCGGAATTGTGGTCCCGGCAATTTTTGTAGCCCCTTGAAGGTCACAGAAAAACTTCCATGAGGGATCACTAGCATCCCTAAGGGTGTCCAGGATTATGCGAAGAACAGAGTAATGACGCCAGGTGTAGCGACCTTGATCTAACATGGTTTTACAATTATTTAAAACATTGAAATGTTTCTTTGTAGCCACATTTAAGGTCACATTTAATGTTGGTTCTTTTACCCCAGCGGCTCAGATTGTTTTTGGTAGGGAGTGAATCCAGAAAAGAGTTAAGCATACATGTCATGATACCTTTTGGAAGATTAAAAATATATGACTTCCAGAGGTGGTCAGATAATCTGACTGGATATATTATCATATTTATATCTGGAGGGAGGAAAATATTCCCTTATTAAATGAACATGTGAGGTGTTGATATAAAAATTTAAAAAAATGGTGTGATCACACTGTTTTGCCGAGAACATATTTCTTGTTGGTGTTGGCGTTAGAGTAAATGAATGTTATTTATATCCATAGATTATACGTTGATCGTCTCAAAATGGTTACATTTAGTCATAACATCCTTGAAATTTTGGTTTCATAATCAATATTTTCATATTCCATTTTGTATTTGTAGGTAACCTATATATTAGTTAATGAGCATGGTAAAATTCCTGGCTTGTTTGTCGCTTACTGTCGCACCTAATATTATTTAAATAAGTAGCAGGAATGTATAAGACGTGAATGACATTGTTTGGTGCGTAATATTGTTTTAAACCATCTTGTCGAATATGATGTAGGCCTATGCGTAGTTAACCATTTCCCCTTGGAATTGCAGAGCAGTGACTACTGAGGTACATAATATTTGCCAATGTGCTGGTTTTATTTGAAAATGGAATTCATGTGTTACAAATATCAAATAACTTGATTCATTTTTGCTCTGGCAGGTTGTGTCACAATAGCGCCGAAATTTAAGTGAACAAGAAAAAGTGAAACCTTTTCCCTTTTGTTTAAGGTGGGAGGGCATCACTGATTTCAGTCTCAAATTATATTTTGCTAATGAATAATGCTTCCGACATTCATTATTTCGGTGTTTTTTTATTTAAGCAGCAGTGATTTAAAAAGAAATTCATAATGACAGGCACATGCTCGACAATATCTATGTCGTGGCAAAATCGATTAGTATATTATTAATATATATTAAATAATTTAGAAAGCGATCTGACTTTCGTGTTTAAAACAGCTATTTAAAATGATAACTGATAGAAGACCTCACTTGCTTCCTTCATTTAGAACAAATTGAGGAAGGCAACTGGTTGTTTTATTCCATAAAACAAATAACCTGACATTCAAGACTATGAATTACAGGCAAATCAAACTGTTTGCTAAAAGAAAACCCGCTTGATTTCTAATGAAAGATTGCTCGGGGAAAATCTCAATAGTAGATTATATCCAATACTTTGGATTCACATGGAAACTGAAACTTTCATTTTTAACATTCTTACCTTTTAATACACACCTGAGACCTAAGGCCTAAAAAAAAAGAGGTTTGATTGGCGTAACATGACCAAAACAAATAGGGTAGTTCGGTCGGGATTTTTTTTCTTTTTTCTTCTTTTTCAAATCACCTATTTTTGAACACTTGAAAGACAGCAGTACACACAAAACATAGCTCTAGCGTATTAAATAGCCGGGCAAAAATGTATCGTTGTGTTCAACAATATATCATTTCGATGGGGACTTAAAATAGCCGAAATTGAAAGCAAACAGTCAAAAACTTTAATACTTTGTTCAATTTTTATAAATATATATATATATATATATATATTTTTTTTTCCCCTCAAAATAATAAAAAATATTCAGGGTCGGCGATGTATTTAGGGTCGGTCGGGTTACGCCAATCAAACTTCTTCTTTTTTTAGGCCTAACCCTGTTGTTATTTCACTCCATTATTTTGTACTAATGAAGCGATACAAACAATAACTCTCCGTTCGTATAATGGAGAGTTTTTGTTAGGGATTGACAACTATGTGTGAAAAACAAGAACTTGAAAAATGTGGTTAACAGTCAAAGCGTCAAACAATAGATAGTTATCCATCTTTATAGTTTTGAGCATGGCTTTAATGATGATTGTGGTGGTGTTTTTTTATTCTTTCTTTATAACCTATTCTTGTATTATGTTTGCTTGGACCAAACATAATTTACCATTTTACAGACAGTTTGTTTTGGCTTTCAATATATTTTTTGTATAGCTTTTAATAGCTTTTAATAACAGATTTTACCATAAAACTGTAAGGACTGGACGTGTAAAGCTTGCATACTACATATAATTTTGTTTTTATAGAAATATATATATTTACTGGCTTTTAACCCTAATCTACAAACACAAAAACGGGGGTTTCTAGAAGCTAATAGACGCCCTCTCTTGATCACTGTATCAATTCAGCGCGGTATTGATGAAAACCACGCTAGATAAAACCACGCTGGACCATGTACATATATATATATCAATGGATAGATCAGACTTCCAGCTTCCAGTAAAATATAACAATCAATAAATTATGCAAATATTATGTTAATTAGCTCACGAATAATTAAAGCTATTAAGATATTCTAGATATTTGGAAAATGATGTTTGGATATTACGCTATTTAGCTATTTAGATATTATCCTCGAAAATATTTAATAAGCTAGGTTATTACGCTCTTAAGATACTTAGATATTTAGGTATTATGTTTAGATATTAAGCTATTATGAAATTTAGATATTTAGATATTAGGTTTAATTAAATATTAAGCTATTTAGATATTCTAGATATTTGGATAATGATGTTTGGATATAAGGCTATTTAGCTATTTAGATATTATCCTTGAGAATATCAAATTAGCTAGGATATTACGCTATTAATATATTTATATATTGGGTTTAGGAATTAAGCTATTAAGTTATTTAAGATATTTGCATAATGATGTTTGGATATTACGCTATTTAGCTAATATTTAGATATTTGGATATGTTGATATACTCGAGAATATCTAATTAGCTTATTAACGCTATTAACTTCTTATGTTTCAAACTGACGGTATTAAGACATTAGCGGCTAATTAGATATTAGTCTTAATAGCCAAAATATCCGATACTGACGATCCCGGCAGTACGCGTACGCACCATGAGGACAGGTGCTTTTTGAATTTGGCGCTCAGTGATGATTATTTTACTTTTGAATAGTACGTATGCAGTAGTTATGGACTAGCACCTCTAACAAGTCTTCAAACCAGGGGCTAATCAATCTTCAAACACTACTGTTGTAAACAACGGTCACAACATCTATAATGTAACAGGTAACACATATCTTGCCATATTGAATGATAATTTATTGAATTTAGGGCTTTTTATCAAATTTTAAAGTATTCCTAAATGCATATGTATCTGTTGTTTGAAATTAAAATATGTCTTAATTATTTCAGACAACAATATAGAGGTTACATTGACATGGTGTGGGGTAACGTATAATCAAGGTCATTTAGATGACAATTTTTATACCCAGGTACAACACTATCATTGCATTCACAGCCCTACACAACACTGAGACATGTGTTTCATTGACTTCGTATGATTTAATGCTGAACTCTCTCTTGATTTAAAAAAATTAAAATAAAGACACCTTGATTTACCTGTATAGGGTCTTCACAGTTTGGGGTCAAAGGTCACTTAGGGGTCACCAGGGGTCAAGACGTGATTTTCACTTAAAACGCTCTTGCAATTTAGTAAAATGACCAAGGATCGGTCAAAACGTTATTTTTCACTTCTATAACTTCAAATGCTTCTTGTCTGAAAGGAAATGACCGATGACCGTCACAATTGGTCAACAGATTCCTTTGGTTGATGATTATATAGGGTTTTCAGCGACTAACATGACATGTCATATGGGGTCACTAGGGATCATTGACCTATATAGCGGTAAAACTTAATACATGCTCCGATTTCGACCGGACTTATTTCACAGTACTATGTGGTTTGATAGCACAAGGAAAAAAAGTAAATCATATCTACCGGGTCAAATGTCAAGAAGTTGTCACTAGGGGTGAAAATGTTAATATAAAATCTGTTCACTTAAGCCATCATAACCATCATAATCGGTCAAAAGGTTCCTTGGATCCATGCACATAGGGTCGTCAGCAATTAAAATTGACATGCCATAATAGGGTCACTAGGGTTCAATGACTTATACAGAGGTAAATTTTATAGATTATAGTATTTAAAAGAAATTTGATAGAATAACAGTTAATCGTCACTACCAGGTCAAAGGTCAAAAATGGGTCACTAGGGGTCAAAACGTTGATTTTAATCTGATCACTTATAAGTTATCAGATTAAGAAGCATTTTAAAAATGCTTCTTATCGCAGAAGGAGTGACTGGTGACCGTCATGATTGGTCAAAAGATTCCATAGGTCCATGCACATATAGGGTTTTTCAGCGATTAAGTAACATGTCATATGGGGTCACTAGGGGTCGTTGCCCTTTACAGAGGTAAAAATCGAAGACATATTGCATCGCATGTCTTTTGATGAGCAACGAAACAAAGTCAACAATGACTTTTGGGTCAAAGGTCACACATGGGTCATTAGGGGTCAAAACTGTTGATGTTCAATCCTTTCACTCAAAATGCTACTCCTTCGAGAGGAATTGATAGACGATTGTCAGAATTGGTAAAAAGATTACTTGGATCCATGTATGAACTATACAGGTGCTAAATGTAATCGGTTGCGAAACAGCCGGGGGGGGGGGGGGGGGGCAGGGGGGCACAGTGCCCCCCCCTGAAGGTGCTCAGCAGGAAATTCAAACCTACCCACCAGGAAAAATGGGTGGAAGGGAAAAGAGGAAAAGAAGGAGGAAAGGGAAAGAAAAGAGAGAGAGAAAGGAAAAAGGGAGGAAAAAGAAAAAGGAAAAGGAGAAAAAAGGGAAAGAAAGAAAAGAAGAAAGGGAAAGAAAGAAAGAAAATTTCGCAGTACCCCCCCCCCCCCCCCCCCTTACGTGAAATTCACAAGGTGACTGACTGGGAAACAAATTGGGGCAACCTTTTACGAAAAAGTCCGGGACGGAATTATTCTAACCAGGAATTTGTTTTGCTGTGCCCCCCCCCCCCCCTGACAACCAACCTCTGTTACGCCCCTGAATGTAATACATCCTCCGATTTTGACCGGAATTATTGCACCTTGTGCGTATTGATAAGACAAGAAGACAAGTCAATCATAACATTAGGGTCAAAGGTCAAGAAGGGGTTACAAGGGGTCAAAAAGATATTTTTCCACTACTACAGGCCAGAATTTAAGACAATAACTTATAGTCCAATTAAAATATTATAAGAAAATATTATTGAGGCAATTGGCCCATCATAACAACCATAAACCTACTATAACAACTGTTCCTTATAACTATTTTTGTTATTTTATTCAGATTGGTTATAATGGCTGGATAACATTTGATGGACCCGCTAGCTGGCCAGGTGATTTTCCCATCTCACTTGCAATTTTAGCACCGTTCTCGGCAGATATTGATATATCTACCAATGGTCGAATACTCTATCGTGAAATGTCGTTTCGTGATGCAACTACCGAGTCGCAGTTTCAAACGATTGACCACATATTGTGCGATCAATGCGAAACTTTCATCTCTTCCTGGATGTTTGTTGTGTCGTTTATAGACTTTACACATTTTGGTGGATCAGCTTCTGTCGTAAGTATATTCTTTAACTTTAGCTGCAGTACCATGTCAGTACATCAAATAGATTATAATACATTTGAATATATATTTGAGTAAATGTACTATTATAATGTACTATTATTAGTTAAAGTGCATCTTAAAATGACCCCAAAGTGGAAGATCGAGACTTGGAGCGACCCTCAAACTTAGATGACCAAAAAACAACCAAGTCACATGTATATACTGCACCTATAAGCATTGAAAAAACTCTTTAAAAGATAGAGACTGCACGAAAAAGACAATTCTCTACAAGAGGAAAAACCCCTCAAAAAGCACCTTCACCGCCAAGCACCGATACTCCAGAGAGAGGAACAAGTGCACAGCGCACCGCACACGACAGTAACATGAAATGTAAACACAACTTGAAATGCTACTTTACAAATGCTCAGAGAATTAAGGGCAATATTGACGAACAATATTGATGAAACGATTTGATAGGAATGGCAGAAACATGGCTCAATAACGATATTTCTAATTCGGAAATACAATTACCAGGCTACCAGTTGGTACGTGCTGACAGGAAAGACAAAACCGGAGGAGGAGTAGCTTTATTATGCTAAAGACAACCTCGATATTCTCGTTAAAGAGGAACTTAATACCTAGTACAATGATGATATGTGGTGTGAAGTTACATGCAGGAACAATCAACCCAACTTGTTAGTAGGAGTTATCTACCGGAGCCAGAATAATTCAGACGAAGACAACGAGAAACTATTGCATCTTCTCCTAAGTCTATCCGACTACCGCAACAACGTCCTCATTATGGGAGATTTCAACTATAGAGAGATAAATTGGGAAGTCCTGTACACCGCCACAAGTCAATCAAGAACTTTCCATGATACCGTACAAGACAACATGTGGACACAACATTTAACAAAGCCAACAAGACTTAACTCCCCGCTTGATCTAGTTATCACCAGCAATCCAGACATGGTAGATGAAGTACAAGTAGCAGAGCTTGGCAAAAGTGATCACTGCGTATAGAAGAGGGAAACCACTTTCCTTACAATCACCGAGCCAGAGAAACCAAGCCGAGACTATAAAAATGCCAACTATAAAGAGATGAAACAAAAACTACACAAAATCAAATGGAACAAACTGCAACACCCACCAAGCTGGGAAAAGTTGAAGAACGTTCTGCTTGCACAGATCTCAAAACACGTTCCTCTAAAACGACCAAAACGAAAGAAGACAATGTGGCTGGCACGTAGAGGATTAAGGGCCGGTAGAAGAAAATGCCGAGCATGGAAACGATACAAGCAATCAAAAACTCGAAGAAATGGGAGACACTACAACAACTGTGTTACTGAAACAAAGAAGGAAGTTGCAAAGGCGAAACGTGACTTTGAGAAGAAACTTGCCGAAAATATCAAAGCAGATCCAAAGAGCTTTTATGCATACGTAAGGAGTAAACAGAAAGTTAAAGACACGGTGGGACCCCTCAAGGATGCAGATGGAAAACAAATGTCTCCGAGTCAGGAAACAGCTGATACATTAAATGATTTCTTCGCATCCGTGTTCACCACAGAGAATGACGATATACCAGACCCTAAGAATGTCTTCACAGGACCAGACAAGGACAAGCTGCAGGACATTGTTATCACAGAGGAGGAAGTGCTAAAGATGAAAAGGAAAAGCAATTGCCTGGATAGAAGCATGGCTGATGAAAAGAAAACAACGGGCAATGACACAAGGAGCACTCTCAAACTGGATGGATGTCTCAAGTTCTGTGGTACAAGGATTAGTCCTAGGACCCCTCTGCTTTCTCGCTTACATGAATGACCTAGTAGATGTAACGTCCAATATAAGCAAGTTCGCAGACGACACAAAATCTCTGGAGCAATGCAAACAGACGACGACATAGACAAGCTACAAGATGATATTGACCTAACGCAGACCTGGGCAGATACTTGGCAAATGAAATTCAACACCGGCAAATGCGCTGTCATGCATGAAGGCCAGAGTAACAAACACCACGACTACAACATGGGAGGTATAACACTACAAGAAACGAAAGAAGAAAAAAGATCTTGGTGTTTGGATACACAAGTCCCTGAAAGTCGCCAAGCACTGTGCAGAAGCAGCCACGAAAGCTAGTACTGGGCATGATAACACGCAACTTCATATACAAGGACAAAGTAACAGTGATGAAACTATACAACTCACTTGTCAGACCCCACCTAGACTACTGCATGCAAGTATGGAGCCCCCACATGAGAAAGGACATCGACCAGATAGAAACGATCCAACACAGAGCCACCAAGCCGATACCAAGTATGAAGCATCCACCTTATGACAAGAGGATCAAACTATGCAACCTGATGACACTTGAGGACAGACGCAGACGAGGGGACCTTATTCAGGCTTTCCGAATCATCAAAGGGGATCGACCAAATACCAGTGGCCAGACTCTTCAAGCTTGCTGACAAGTCAACAAGACCAACGACAAGAGGGCATGACTACAAATTCATCAAAACACACGTCAAACACTTCTTCAGCCAGAGAGTGATAAATGACTGGAACAATCTACCAAAAGAAGCCATCAATTCCGCCACTCTACTGGGGTTCAAGATAAAACTCACACATTTTTTGGATTACTAATATGGGCTTTTATTTAGGTCCCCCTAACCCAGCCACACCCATCTTCAAGAGGGTGTGGCATCCAAGGTATATTATCCAAGCTATATTAAGTAGTGAAGAACTTCCTTTAAACTTCAAATTGAATTAAAATGATGGATTATTTAAAGATAGATGTTCTGATTGCTGGCCCGATTTCCAACTTGGTGTTTTCGATTCCTTACAATTGTCACATTCCAAAGTTTGAGTTGCATAACTCCAATGGTTCTAAACTGGCGGGTGGTTAATCACCTTTGACAGTAATTCTCAATATATTTATATTTTACAGACATATTGAGAAAAATATGGGGCTTCTTCTGATATCCAAATATCTTTATGTTAACAACTATAACAGTTTAAAATAGAAAGGAATAAAATATTATATTTGTTATAGTTACTATAATATCTCCTTAGTCTAACACACAATTTGTTGCTTTTTGTTGAAAAGGTGAAATCACCATGTCGTACATAATGGAGAGTGTACTGTAAAAGTGGACATTTGCGCGATACATTTATGTTAGCGCTTTTCGTGCTAAAATCAGCAAGGGCGAAAATAAAAACGCGCAAATATATTCATTTTGTATGTAGGTCTGTGTAAAGAATCTCAAAATCGCGAAAATAAAAACAAAAAAATGTTCAAAATGTGCGAAGCGCGAACACTTCCACTTTTACAGTATCTTGAGTTTGATAAATCTGATATTCATGACCTAAAATTCTAATGAATTAAAAGGGTACAGTATGCTAAATGTGAATATATTAAATATATTTAAAAAAATCTGACCTGATTCAATTGATTTTGCTAATGAAAATAATAAAATTTGGGCATCAATATAGGACAATAAATGTGTGTGTGTTGTTTCGAGAGTAATTAGACAAATCAATGCACTCGCGCTGATGTTGATGTGTGAATAATGACATGATCCCGCGGTTGAGTGCTATGCAATGGACCTACGACACATATTCTTCTGGTCACAAGTCCGACATACGCGGACGCACTTCGATTAACTGCGCGCGCATGCTTGAAAACTCTAAAAAAATGCCGCTATGTGGGCATATCAACATATAATGTGTATTGATTTTTCTACTTTTTGGAGAAAACAAAACATACGCATGTATTGACCTAAATCTTATTGACGGTTTCCTCTTTCAGAATACTGTTTATCATCCCAAGTGGGAGTACCGTGGGATGCTGCTGTACGAGGGTCGGTCAGTAAGTAATGAAAGAGATCATGGTATGGGATGCATGAGTGATTCTATTGAGAGATAGTATAATCAATACAAAGTGTGAACCTTTTTCTTTCAAACAATACACTTTTGGATGTCTAAGTATGAACTATGACGTCACAACATTAGCGTAATTAAGTAAGTACTCTTCGGACACTGCCTGAAATCGGTCAATATTTGGCTGGATATGTAATAGGTTGAAATATGGGTTGATTGAATCATTTGCGTGTATCTCGGCAATGCAAGCATAGAAACAGATAACACTTGGTGCATAGTTAGAACACACAATAATCTCTGTTTGACACTCTTTTTTAGATCTGAATTCTTTACTACAAACAAGAAGGGACCATCTCAAATACGCTTTTATTTAGTAAAATCCTCAATAATATACTTTAGAAAACAACAAAAGATAAAGAAAAATAGAAGGATTATAATGGAATAAATTGTTGTGGGATGTGAAGCAATAATAGTGGGAATTTCAAAAGGAGCTGATTATAAAATCTCCTCAAACCATTGAGAATATGTGACGATTACTTTAATAATACATATCTAGTAGCTCTAAAGATAACAGTAATAAGAGAGGTTGTGGCAGCCATCTTTGATTGATACATTCATGTATATCTTCATTTTGACTATCGCAATAATTATACACATTAATGTATGCATTTTTCAAATTTGTTGATTATAATTTGAAGGCACAGTTAGCTTTTATCTGGTACATTTCATGATTTTACTCATTTTTGGTCCAGTTCAAAATGATCTGCCGTCTGCGCATGCGCATATTTTCTGCAGGTTTCATGCGAATAAGTCCACATAATTAGTTAACTATCCTATGGAATCTTTCAAACTGGTTAATTGCTTGGATATTTCCTAAATTGTTTGATTTTCCGCAATATTAGTTATTCACTATCTGGGCATTTTTCAATGAAAATGGGCTATTTGAAATACTGATATTTGTATACTGTACTTTTTATTCAATTGCCTCTCCTTACTTTTTTCCTGTTATACTACATATATCAAATTACACAGGGATTAAAGTGATTGTCTTTTGTACCATAGTTACGCGAAAAAAACATCGGGATTTACCTGCTTCTGGTGTCATGATATACAATCTTCCTACCACGTGTTTCACACAAGCGATTCAAATTTCCCGCCAAATAACTGATTTAGCAGTGTCCCAAGTGTACTTACATTGAGATAATGCTATGACGTCATAGTTCATACTTAAAAATCCAAAACTGTATTGTTTGAAAGACGAAGGTTCATACTTTGTATTGATCCCACTATCTCTCATTAAAATCACTCATGCATCCCATACCATGATCACTTTCATAACTTACTGACTGACCCTCATTATTACACCTAGCAACAAAAGTCAATGACTTCCTATACCTAGTGCAATTTTGCTGTTGTTATGCGCGGTCATTGAAATCGCCATAACTTTAAAAGTATCCATTCCATTTTGTTGAATGAGGTATCAAACTGCGGAAAAGAAATTTGCTAATTTAATGTATATCTCAGATTTTTGGTACCGATTATCTATTTTGAATTAGCCAACCTCAAAGCACCTGGTCCGTTTAATAGGTGTATAGTAACTCTGCATGGTTTAATTTGTAGAAAGAGAATAAACTAATTTACTTCATATATTTTCAACAAAATAATTTAATAGTGTTTACACCGACTTTATAGTTACACGTAGCTCAAAATGTGAAAACATGTCTAATTTCTTTTTAATTTAGGGTATTCGTACTTTTTGAGCCTAATCAGCGGCGAAAAAAGCAATCCTTGTGATTTCAATGCGAACGTCATTTGTTCCGTCAAATGTGTTGCTGTTACAGCGGTTGGTTCGTTACATCGACCTTATACGTAGCTCAAAATTTAAAATCGTATCCAAAATATCAACTCTGGACATATTTTGGGGTATCCGTCATTTTTTAGCCTAAATCTGCAGCATTTGTATTCCTTGCGTTTTCAATGCGAACGTCACTTGTTCCGTCAAATGTGTCGCGGTTTGACCGGTAACCGACCTTGTACGTAGCTCAAAATGTAAAATCGTATCCAACAATCAAATCGGGACACATTTTAGGGTATCCATCATTTGTTAAGCCTAAATCAGCAACAATTTTTTTCTCCTTGTGATTTCAATGCGAACGTCATTCGTTCCGTCTAATGTGTTGTGGTTTGACGGGTTTATTACACCGACCTTATACCGAGCTCAAAATGTAAAATCATATCCAACAAATCAAATCGGGTCTCATTTTAAGGTATCCGTCATGCTTTAGCCTAAATCAGCAGCGAAAAAAAATGTTTGGGAATTCAATGCAAACGTCATTTGTTCCGTAAATATATGTTGCGGTTTGACCGGTTAGCTACACAGACTTTATATGTATATAGCTCAAAATGTAAAATCATATCAAAGAAATCTAATCGGGACACATTTTAGGGTGTCCGTCATTTTTTCGGCTAAATTGGCAGCACTGTATTTTTTCCTTGCGATTTCAATGCGAACGTCATTTGTTCCGTCAAATGTGTTGCGGTTTGCCGGTTCGTTACACCGACCGTCTACGTAGCTCAAAATGTGAAATCGTATCCAAAATAACAAATCGGGACACATTTCAGGGTATCCGTCATTTGTTTAGGCTAAATCGGCAGGAATTTTGTTCCCTTGCGATTGCAATGCGAACGTCATTTGTTCCGTCAAATGTGTTGCGGTTTGACGGTTCGTTACATTACACCGACTTTATAACGTAGCTCAAAATGTGAAATCATATCTAAAAAATCAAATCGGGACACATTTTAGGATATCCATCATTTTTGAGGCTCATCGGCAGCATTTGTTTTCCCTTGCGATTTCAATGCGAACGTCATTTGTTCCATCAAATGTATTGCAGTTTGCATTACATTCCAGTTGCCTGTAAGGTTTGAGCCCAAGTTTGATCCATCCAACACCTTTTACCGCATGCTGAGGGACCTTGAGTGTGGCAGCGGTGGAACTAGAAACAAGCCCGAGGGGCTGCAGTATTGCCACATGACTATTTGCACACGTGGTGATTTCCCGCAGATTTGGGCTAGTTGTAAAACTAAAATCTGCTCTTTGGATAATATAATGTGATTTTTTTTTCTCGAAATTTGAACATTTGTTTTTATAAAATATGATATAGCACTAGTTTTTTATGACAAATTGAAATTAAAAGTTGGAATTTGTTATCACAAGAACATTTTCAAAAGTAGTATATATGGCTTCTAGTTACACCAACACCAAAGAGCCTTGAGCTATGCTTAGGATAGCGGTGGAAATGGTAGCACCATGCTGGCAAGACATAGTTGGTGTAAAATAAATCAGATAAATGGTGTAGGAGGGGATAATTTATTACCCTGGATATGTCATCAAAGACGTGGTCAAGAAAGTTGGATTTTATACAGGGCACGGAACCGTAATGGACCGCTTCGTTACACCGACCTTATTCAAAGCTCAAAATGGGATATTGTATCTAATAAAGTAAATCTGGTTACATTTCGGGCCATTTTTTTAAAATTCCCAAAGGCTTGATCATAACATTTTGAAAATAAAATCTCTTTGAAAATGGAATACATGGAAACAAAGTAGTTTTCTATACAAATGATATTGTTCGGATAGGTGGCTCCCGGTACTGCGAAATAGCGTTTGACCATACAAATATGCCCATGCAGTAGGTTTGAAATAGTCAACTTAACTTTTACGAAACAAACTATTTGTATCAATCCATTAACTCAATCACGCCAATTGAGGCGATTTCATTTATTTAACTTGCCTTAAACTATCCGGATTTATCAACCTTATAAGTTATAATAGTGTAGAAATGACAGCAAACACCAAAATAGTATGCCAGTGAGAAGGAATAAGAGGAAATTATTAATGAACTACAATAAATCAGGGGAAAACCAAACACAAACCAGATTTTTATTCCGTACTTCGGGGTCTTCTTCTTTTCCTTTTGCACAGGGACTTTCGTACGAGCACATCACCGCACATTGTCACATATTAATAAATCGGACGCAAAATATTCTGCCCTTCTACTATGCTCCTGGAACACATATACGCAATATCGAACGCGATATATAATATCACCTTAGGAACATAACATATAGGGCCTACGTTTCTATACCGCCATGGCTTAGCGTGAGACCTTTTATGTGAATCAGAAACGTGCCGTGGTTACGAGCCTCAAAACACCTTAATACGCCTACTATTTAATATTTTTGACCATACAAATATGCCCATGCAGTAGGTTTGAATCTAATACACAACATATCCCACTTTCGCCTAACCAACACCCTTCAACTTTTAAAATCTGGGCTAAACAATGAAACCACGCTATAAAGCAGAAACTGATTCGTCATTACACATCACATACGGACAAAACCCACGAAAAATGGACCGATCAAAATCATGCTGACGAAAACAGTATTCGAGACTACTCCTCGTAGTCATCTCATAAAAATACAAATACCGTACATAATTAGCACAATGAAAAATCAATTGACCTGCAAACTTGACCAGCAAGGATATCAAATAATTTTACATTATATGAGAGTATTATTGTTCAAAAACAGTTTTATTAAGCACAATTTACAAATTAAAAACATATGTCTTCAATAACGTTTTGAAAGGTTTGTATTTTCAAAAAATAAGGTCGGGTACATTTACCTTTATATCACTAAATACGAAGCAGCTAGGTTTCATAATTTTAAGTTATAAGCGCTGCAGTTTTTGGACCAAGTTTTTTGGGACAAGCTGTATTATTGCATTTTTTTAGAATAATTGAATACTATAAAGTACTTTTTGTTTTTTGAACTATTAAAGGGGCATTAAGTGAAGTGTCGGAGGCTGCGCCCTCAATAATGATACAAAGCGGGATTTATATATTTTTACAATTGTATTACATGTATGAACTTACACCTATAAGGATTCAGAAAAATCAGCCCTCTTTGTACAACAAAACGTCGATTCAAAAATGCTGGTAGAGCCGCAACCAGCATTTTACGTCAAACAGTGTCCCCTTGCAGCCAGCACGCGTGATAAATACGGCGAACCATATTTACATAGAGGGCGTTTTTAAGAGAAGGTTCAATAATTAGCGATGGTAATGTTTTAATCAAGTTGTGCTGTGTTTTTGTGAGTAGAAACCACAATAATGGTAATATGTAATGTTCATTTTCACTTCTGACCACTCCGTGTTCCTTTAACTATTTTTGGCTTAGAAAAACTGATATAAGCAATGTTTGTGGTTTTTCATTTTGTTATAATGTTGCGGATACCATTGAAACGGGGCACAAAACGCATATATGTACCACTATATCAATTGTCCATCCCCTATCTTCAGTTTGGATTATATTTGCATACGCATGTTTAACATTTTGATAGTTTCTAGACCAGTGTCTTCTATTGAATCCATCCTGTAAACCATTGTGTATTCTTAAGACAAATACTTTACAGGTGATCCTAGCTTATGACGAAGAGGCTTCAAAATCTGTTGGGATATTTGATTATGAAGAATTAGATTGGGCTGGAGGCACCTTCAGTATTGCACAGGTAAGTGCAGTGGTGGAAGGCAATTGGGCTCTATTATGCCTAATGTGGTAGTGGATTTAAAGTCCCACTTTAGAGACTTGTTTGTTTAAGTATATTTATCTATCAAAATAATACCTTTTTTTAAAAAGAAATGTATACGCATTATGAAACAGACCTCGAAGCCAAGAGACGCCTGTTTAACTGGTATTTAAGGTGAAATACGCATTTAGGGTGTGTTTTGAAAATCAGAGTATTTGAGTGTGCCCCCCCCCCCCCCCCCCCCCCCCCCCCCCCCCCCCCCTCGGTGATGGCCTAATAGGCCTAGCAGATAACACAGTTCCGATTGACATATCCCATTGTCACATATGCGGTGACCAGAAAATAAATACAAATACATCAACAAATAAATTGCCAGTTACCACTAAAACGTCTAAATTCATGCTATGGCAAAATGAGCCCAAAAGCACCTAAAGTAGCCCAAAAAGCACACAGAAATGCCATAGTATGACTGCTATTTTTATTTTTAGAGATTTACTTATCACATATTTCTAATTATATCATAAGACGTGGTGTGCAAATGTTTTACATGCCAAATACTCCCATTATATCAATTACAATACAAACAAAAAGTCAAAAACAAGATCGGCCGCCAGAAGTAGCCCAAAAGTGCCCAAGACACCACTTAGAAAATTCCCACTCAGAATTTTTGAAATCTACACAAAATGTTGGTATAAATGTGAAATTTGTGGAGATTGTTTCTAAAATACCCGAACATTTACATAAGCCTATGTACTAGTAGTCATGTTGTAGAGGTTCAGCAGCAGACATGAAAATGTAAGGGGGAAATCACAAAACAGACCAGTTGTGTCCAAGAAATGGGTTTGATGTTGATCATGATACAAGTTATTTTGTAATTTTTGATCCCCGGTAGGCCGATATATGCGTTGGTTTTTCTTCCAAAATTACACTATCGGATACACATTTCTGTCCATCTACACTCTGGATCCTACGCCGTTTCGATCTTTCTATACACATGATGATGAAGTAAGCTTACTACCATTAAATGAACACATTTTCAGAGTGCCGCGATCGGGAAATACAGGCAGTTTAATATAAATCTCATTATTAAATAACCATGGAAATTGCTTTAATAGCGTATCGTAGTGATCAAGATTAGATTATAGTAAGGAAGGGTCTATAAATAAATAAATAAATAAAATGAATATGTAGACCTAAATGAATAGGTAAATGAATAAGAAAAAAAAACCCCAATGAATGAATAAATACATAAATAAATAAATAGTACAGGTTTAATGGAAATCGACAGTTAGGTGGTAGCATCACTGCTATCTCTACTACTACGTAGTTTCGTACATAGCACGACACGTCTTGTCGTGTTGCACCATAGATAATCGACACAGGAATGGTTAAGTGGGTGTTTTGTTTGAAGCTATGTGTGTTTCGGACCAAGGTCGCTCAACACAAAAGCCGATGTAGCCTTTCGCCCTGTCATGAAATAACTTCTTCATATTATTTATGGATGTTAAAACATCCATAAATAATACGCCACTCTCGTTCCCAGATGCATGAAATCGCTAGGAATCGATTTCAAAAGAAGTGCTATTGTCCATCGCGCTCATCATGGGTTCGAGTTTATGTGTAATATAAAACTGGGTGAAATAAGTGTCTATAAACTTCACAAATAGCGTTACATCTATTGCATCGGTGAATGCGTGTATTAAATTGTTATGTTTCAAAAATTAGAAGTATTTTAACTTTCACCGTTGCTTTTTTTATCAAACTAATTTTATGTATCCCGTTAGCTAGTATTGGATACTGTAGTTGCCGCAATAGACTATCAATACCCGTTCTGTTTACCGGGCTTTTCAAAAATGCTAGTCATACAGGTGTTTGCAAAACAGACATAGATCAGCTCCACACAACATTTCAATCTAGAGATAATCCGGGACTTAACCATCCCTGTGTCGATTATCTATGGTTGCACTCGTCAGGTAGAATAAATAGGTTCACGCGTTATGAACTCGCTTCCCAATAGGGTGGTGCTGTTACATATTTTAGTTTCATGCTGTCATATTCCTCAAATATTCCTCAAAGCCACAACGGCTATCGCAACAAATTTGGTATCATTTTTAAGCCCTAAAAACAAGCTATCCGTCTGCAAAATGGCATTGGTATAGCTTATACAAAAGGGGAGATACAGCTGCTTGAAGTTTGAGGACCAGGGGTGGTGCCGGAAGGGTGCCGCCGGAAGGGGTGCCGCCTGTTAAAACTCAATGGGGATAATACCATGCTTTGTTCTTTTTACAATAACTAGTCATCCCCTAATGTTACAAACACCATTTTGGTCCCATTTTAAAGGGTATTTAGTAGTCTTTAAGTATGTGGTTCAACAGACTTGTCAACTATTTGTAACAACTAATTAATTATGGATAAGACCAGGATCATCAGCTTTCTTCCGATTCACTACACTTTTTTGGAAAGCTTGTAACTAGAGGAATTCAGAAATGCAGTTTAGATTAGGGAAGGGTACATCCTTAACAAATATTTCTGACAATTCTAAAAATATATAAAATATAAATTGGAGATATTCACTAGCCGGTATAATTACCTTACCGACGTAGTAACCTTTGACAATTATATATCATCTGATGGGTAATTTCATGAGGATATCAAATATGTAAAGTAAATAATGATAGGGGTAGGTTTAAAACATATATGGATTTCAAATTGAAAATTAAAAACTCTGATATTTTCCGAACATTTCCAATCATACCATTTTAGTCCTTGGTTGTACCATAATTTCAATGGCATATTTGGTTTCCTCATGCAATTTTCCTTCAGAAAATGTATACTTTTACTACCTCAGGGGGTATACAAGCAAATATAAATGTGTAAAGTTAAAATCATGTAGTGAAAGCCAAAATGTAACGCGAAAGGAGGCGAGCTTAAAACACATTACCATAGATAATAAATCAATAAATGAATAAATTTAACAAATGAATAAAAATAAATAAAATTAATAAATAATTAATTTAATTTAATTTAATTTAATTTAATTTGATTTGATTTGATTTGATTTGATTTGATTTGATTTGATTTGATTTGATTTGATTTGATTTGATTTGATTTGATTTGATATGATATGATATGATATGATATGATATGATATGATATGATATGATATGATATGATATGATATGATATGATATGATATGATATGATATGATATGATATGATATGATATGATATGATATGATATGATATGATATGATATGATATGATATGATATGATATGATATGATATGATATGATATGATTTGATTTGATTTGATTAATTAATTAATTAAAATAGCCCTATTATTGACGTTTTATTTCAATTTTCATAATTCACAGGGGAAAATGCATTCAATTCAATTTTTAGGCTAATTAATTAAACAACGTAATAATATGACAAATGCCAAGGGTAAGACAAAAAGTAGTCGGCACGGGGCTTGAACTCAGGTAAATCAAAGGGAAAAGAGTGAAAGTCTGCGATTGTATCCGCTGCGCCACAGTGTCGTATGCTGAATGAAAATTATATTATACCTAGTAGCAGGGAGGTTAAACACGTGGTACAATTCCCCCAATCGGAGCCCTGTTTTAGTCGAGTTGGAATGCTTAGTTACCAATGATATTGTTTTTCTACTCTCTACTCTTTTGAGAGCTCTAGGAAGGACAGCTCTTTTTGGAGTGAAGTTCACTCGTTTCTGGAGTGAAGTTCACTCGTTTCTGGAGTGAAGTTCACTCTTTCATTTCATTCATTCATAGTGAGTGCCACTCTTTTCAGAGTAAAAATCACTCTAAAAGAGTGGCAAATAACTCCGAAAAGAGCTAACTTCACTCTACTGTGTTTAGAAAAGGGTTAACTATAATGTTATAACTACAATGTTAGAAAATTTGTCTTGTTATGTTAACAATGGCCTAAAATCCATTTATATTTATATTTTGTCACCCCTACCCAACTTTTCATTGAGAACCTTACTAACCATTTAAGCAATTTAGTTAGCCTAATAGGCGTGATATATCCTTGAAAGACATTCATTGCCTTTGATGGTCTACTGTAAAGTATCGGAAGAAATCTTATTGACGTGTAACATTTCGCATTATTCGTAGGTTGGGTTTAACCGTGGCGATGGCGTCGAGTTCTTTAACCTACCCGGGTCTCGGAGTGAAGATGTGCGACAATTGATCACCTTAACCAATGTATGCGAGGCGGGAGTTCACGCCTACCGTATCGATCAAATTGAAATTGGTATGTAAGGGACCGTTCATTATTTATGGTGGAGGGAGGGTTGGTACAATTTCGAGACTTGTATGTTAAAATTACCTAACCCCCCCTACAGCTGAAACTGAAAATTACATGACCCCCCCCCCCCCCCTGCTAACCAGTAGCTTTTTACACAACCCCCCCCCCCCCCCCCCCCCCCCCCCCATCCCCGAAAAAAAATCAACTTGTCACATGCTTACGGGGCTGTCTTTGGAATTTTGTTCATGGATACGTTGTCAAATTTTGTTTGTGCCCTATCTGAACGGCCAATCATTTTATGATGCCCCTTCTTTTTATTGTGTGAAATTAGTAATGGCGAGCGTAGCGAGTTGGATTTTTTTCTTCATATTTATACATTTTGGGTGTCTTTATAACCTGAACAAGTTAGAACATTATGAGCAGAAACGTATAATCCAGTGAAACGTTCTACTTTTGTGAGCATTGGTGCAAAGCAGAGATGAGGTGAAAAGCATGCAATAAATCACATTTTTAAATCATGAAATTGGATTTTTGTAACATTATACACCCTGTGGCTCTAATGTCTCGACCGTTGATGATTATATAGATGTTTTTCCACCATATCCTTGATTTGCTGTCCAGAAGTCGTCTCATAGAAAAAGAATTTGAAGTCGATAGGTTTAAGAAAATATGCGCGAAGCGCAGAAAAAAATGGCATCTACACTCCAAAATAGCCTCTAAAATCACTCCAATCACCACCATCTTTACACAACCCCCCTGTTCAAGAATAAAAAGTTACATAACCCCCCCCCCTATTTCAACATATGAAAGTTACATGACCCCCCTATATTTTACCCAACCCCCCCCCCTCCACCATAAATAATGAACGGTCCCTAATGCACCTGATTCCACCGTAATAAATAATTCAATGACATATCACAGTGGTGAGGAAATGCACTTCTTGCCCCAAAATATTAAAGTTTGAATCCTATCCTACTTTTTGGACTACTGTTTATTATTAGAGCACAAAAAAGAGAAATTGTTTCAGTTCATTTGAGGATTTTGAGGGTTTTCTCAACACTTTTCAAATTTGTTAGGATAAAAGAGTGCGAGGGCGTAACGTTAGTCGTCCCATTTCAGAGGCATATTTTTAGAAAATGTCAATGTTATCCTGATATACATTTTGTACATTAATGATCACACACATGAACTTCATTATGTAAATTGTATGGTTGAAAAGTTAACCCAGTCACTTTAGGACAAATTAAAAAAAACACGAAAAAAGCTACGCGAAATGTATGCTTATTTTTAAATGTATTTATTAGGAAAGATCCTATGCGAAATGCGGTATAATTATTTGGTTTTATTACATGAGACGGGCTCTGTGAAATGTACATTTCAAATCACATGTTGTTAAACTGTATTAAACTTCTATGTGTATGTGGCAATTTTACTCTTATGACCAGAAAATCAAACTGATATGATTCGTCACAATGTGGAATACAAATGTTATGCGCTGAAATACTACATTTATAGACCTAAGGGACCGTTCATTATTTATGGTGGAGGGGGGGGGGGGGGAAATTCGAGACTCGTATGTTAAAAATACCTAACCCCCCCTACAGCTGGAACTGAAAATTACATGACCCCCCCCCCCCTGCTAACCAGTAGCTTCTTACACCCCCCCCCCCCCCCACCGCCCCCCCCCCCCCTCCCCGAAAAAATCAACTTGTCACATACTTAAGGGGCTGTCTTTACCTTTACCTGGAATTTTGTTGGCAAATTTTGTTTGTGCCCTATCTGAACAGCCAATAATTTTATGATGCCCCTACTTTTTATTGTGTGAAATTAGTAATGGCGCGGCGAGCGTAGCGAGCTGGAATTTTTTTCATATTTATACATTTTGGGTGGTTTTGTGAGTCGTTAAAACATTCTGAGCAGAAACGTATAATCAAGTGAAACGGTCTACTTTTGTGAGCATTGGTGCAAAGCTCATGAGGTGAAAAGCATGCAATAAATCATATTTTTAAATCATGAAATTGGATTTTGTAACATTATACACCTGTGGCACTAATAACTCGACCGTTGATAATTATATAGATGTTTTTCCACCATATTGTCGATTTGCTGTCCAGAAGTCGTCTCAAAACGTTTTTGAAGTCGATAGGTTTTAAGAAAATATGCGCGAAGCGCAGAAAAAAATGGCATTTACACTCCAAAATAGCCTCTAAAATCACTCCAATCACCACCATCTTTATAGTTTTAAACAAATTTACACAACCCCCCCCCTGTTTAAGAATAAAAAGTTACATAACCCCCCCTATTTCAACATATGAAAGTTACATGACCCCCCTATAGTTTACCCAACCTCCCCTCCACCATAAATAATGAACGGTCCCTAAAGTCATGCTGTTCATCGTTTCTTTCGACAAGTCTCGTATATCTGGTTCTACCTATGACTAAACTGATTAAGCTATCTATCACGTACATGTAATGGTCGAATCCAACGAAAAGTGTACACGCGATATTCAAGCCTAAAATAAAATAAACTATAATTATCTTGACTATTTTATTTTTGTGTTATACGTATCCGCCTCGATGAGACGCTTCGAGCCATATGAAGTTTTATTAACTGATTTTATTGTGCAAACCAAGAGGTGCACCTAAACCTAACCATGAAAGTAACAGGTCTGTTACTTTCATGACCTAACAGAGTATTTAATGGAGCCTTGTGTGTGACCCCCTCTAATAAGTGGTAGCTAATAGATAGTGCCCTCGCTTGTTTTGGGTTCACATAGCAACTGCCATCATGGCTGCTGTGTGCACAGAGGCTCCATGTGTCTCTCTTCTGTACATCAGGCAACTGAAACCTTATCTCTGATTTCAGGTTTTGTATTAGTTATTAGTTACTGGGTATTAGTAAGTTATGTCAGGACCTTCAAACATCAGAGCAGTTTCATGCCTTGACTCTGGTGCCCAGGGTAATTGTAATGCACATCTCTGCACCCTTACATTACTGGCTCAGGGTATTTTGACTGCATAATTCTGCTCCCTTGTACTGACTATACCTGCCTCTACAGTGGTTTTCTCCTGCATAGTATCAGGCCTGTTGCTAGGCTCTTGATTTGCTACCTAGTCAGTCCTGCACATTCAGTCATGCACATTTCCCCTGCCTTGGGCTTAGTTGTACGAGAGCACGTGTGGTCTAGTGGATAGCATGCCGGTCCCACGATGCAAAGGTTGTGAGTTCTAGCCCCACTACAGCCAACTTGTTTGTATCCTTGGGCAAGGTACTTAGTCTCAATTGCTTCGTCGACCCAAGCGAGATTGGGGAGCTGTTAGGGGATATTACAATATAAGTGCTGATACTGTGTGCGCCGTGTCGGTAGCCTGGTAAATGAAGCGAAATGATTTGTGACGATTTCCTAATGGCAGCAAAAAAACAGTGGTTCGGAAGTCACGTATAAATGGTGGTCCCGTGCATCGGAAGAGCAATACCCGAGCATGTTAAAAAGGTTACAGACTCTTTCGTAAAGAGTAGGGGATCATCCCGGTCTGTATCTGTTAACGCATCTAACGGACCTCAATGGAAATAAGCTAATAAGCTTATTGGGTTATCCAGGGTCGTAGGACCCAAATAATATCAAATCAAATCAAATCAAATCAAATCACCCATGTTATTTTTCATCTTGTATGCCAAGCAAGCTGCTACAATACCTGCCAGTTGGACATCCAGGATAAGATCTGTTTCAGGTTTGTTTGGGTCACTGTTGATTTCATATTATATTTATAGTACACTGCTTTGTTTTTATTTGGTACGATTTCTAACCTACACAAAGGACCATGGTACGACTTAATTGTTACGCCATTGGCTCCCTAAGCGCAACGTTCATATGGTACGGTCTCTGACCCACGCCATGGACCATGGTACGACTTAATTGTTACGCCATTGGCTCCCTAAGCGCAACGTTTATATGGTACCGTCTCTGACCCACGCCATGGACCATGGTGCGACTTAATTGTTACGCCATTGGCTCCCTAAGCGCAACGTTTATATAGTATGGTCTCTGACCCTCGCCATGGACCATGGTACGACTTAATTATTACGCCATTGGCTCCCTAAGCGCAACGTTTATATGGTATGGTCTCTGACCCACGCCATGTACCATGGTACGACTTAATTGTTACGCCATTGCCCCTAAGCGCAACATTTATATGGTACGGTTTCTGACCCACGCCATGGACCATGGTACGACTTAATTGTTACACCATTGGCTCCCTAAGCGCAATGTTTATATGGTACGGTCTCTGACCCACGCGATGGACCATGGTACGACTTAATTGTTACGCCATTGCCCCTAAGCGCAACATTTATATGGTACGGTCTCTGACCCACGCCGTGGACCACGGTACGACTTAATTGTTACGCCACTGGCTCCCTTAGCGCAACGTTTATATGGTACGGTCTCTGACCCACGCCATGGACCATGGTACAACTTAATTGTTACGCCATTGGCTCCCTAAGCGCAATGTTTATATGGTACTGTCTCTGACCCACGCCAAGAACAGGAGCATCTGCCTGCATCCTCTGCTGGCCTACAAACTACATGTATAGCGCCCTCATTCAGACATAGCTGCTTAGGGCACGCATGGCTCCCCGTTACTCCGACACCGGTCTACGCAATTCACTTCTGCAATTACAGAAGATAATATTCAAACTAATTTAGTATATTATGCCAAGCAAAGTTTACAAATACCTGCAGTAGGACATCCAGGAAGATATCTGTTTCAGGTTTATTTGGGTCACTATTGGTTTTGTACTATTGCTAGCTCTTAGTCAGGCTCTGGCACTTACCCCCTGGGTGGCTGTCTGCGGTGGGTTGCTTGTATTATGCACCTTTGCCCCTTCCTTCTTGGGCTTAGGCGTACAGCACCAGTGTTTATTTTTCATTTGCTGCCTCATTCAGGCATGTTTATTCTTACCGGGCGCCAGGCACATCAATTCTATGTTGGCATAGCAAATTTATGTCAGCATATTGGCATATCAAATCTATGTCAGCATATTGGCATATCAAATCTATGTCAGCATATTGGCATATCAATTTTTTGTCTGCATATTGGCATATAAGATCTATGTCAGCATATTGGCATATCAAATCTATGTCAGCATATGGGCATATAAAATCTATGTCAGCATATTGGCATATCAAATTTATGTCAGCATATTGGCATATCAAATCTATGTCAGCGTATTGGCATATCAAATGTCTATGTCAACATATTGGCATATAAAATATATGTCAGCATCTTGGCATATAAAATCTATGTCGGCGTATGGGCATATAAAATCTATGTCAGCTGTCGTCATTGAAAATATCTTTACAGACATAATTCAAAACTATAGTAAAGATATAATTCATAATACCATTTTTTAACCATTCTTAATGTAATTTCATGTCATATTGTAATCATTCAATCGCAGAAATTATGGTATTAGGCCCAAAATGCCCCAAAATGTCCCAAAATGTCTAAGAACCAGTAAGAATGTGAATTGTTTCATATTCTATTCACATTTCAATACCGTGTCATGTTTCATTGACACTAACAACTATTTTTTCAAATGAATTTTACAATTTTAATAACATTTTTGCAGGTGGAACAGTTGCCCCATAATACCCCTTTGGACCACTTGCCCCAACAAATGACTCAGCACTGTGTCGAGATGAAAAAAATATTCAAGCACGCCTGTGACATAATACATAATACATTTTACGCCGAAAATTTTCAAAACGTCATTTGTCATAATAATCAATAACTCCAAAACCTTTCAGAAAAAGGCAAAACTGCATTTTTGTTTTTAGCCATTACACAGTTTTATGTAGCCTGCATGCGAGCATCTTTGAATTCACACTTATTACGGCGTTCGAGTCCCCACAACCTATGGTTTTAATAATATTTCGGAAAATCCCTGAGCACACCACAAAATAGCACTGATCAAATACAATATGTACTTAGCATCTTGTATATATTTACTGTTGCATATTTATCAATCATGTAAAGAACATTAAACATGATCTAAACTCATCTTTTTTTAATCTTTTGTATTTATTTATCGCAACTTATCAATATTACATTGTACATACATTCAATCTTTTACATTAACATATAGCATAATTTCTATTCATCATTATAAACACTTACTTACTTGATCTATCCTTAAAACTGATTACAATGTATATCTTAATTTGAGAAATGCCATACGCGACGTATTCATGCTAATGTTGAATAATAAGTTATCATGTTTTCAAATTGTATAGTAATATGACTACAAGCTACTTAATTCCAACATTTATGTCAGTCGTCTAACTCTGAGCTCATGCAATAATAACGCAACAACATTTGGATGTTTTCTGTATTTAAACTTGCTAATGCAAATTTTGGCCAGAGAAACAATCGTATTGCTTACATTATTACATTTCTTGTTACCCTTAAAATAACCAAAAAGAATATCTGTCACAGACACTTTTTACTTTTTTTTCCTGTTACGTCAGAGAGTATTGTATTAATTTCTAACCATACTTTTCTTATATTCTTGCAATGAAAGAAAAAAATGTTCCAGATACTCTTTTTCGTTACATGTTTCACATAAATCATTGTTAGCTTTACCTATTTTAAGTAGAAAGATTCTAGTCGGATAAATATTGCAAAGTATTTTCCAATTCATAGTTACCAGTTTGGCTTCTTTTATTGAACATGTTGCATTTCTCCATATATCACTCCACTGAAAAACATAGTTGGGGAATTTTGTCTCCCAAAACGTTCACTTAGTGGTCTAACTGTTATTTTTGATATCAATATGCTACACACAGTTTTAGAATTACATTTTTCTATTGGCAGGAAAGCAGAATTGATCATAAGACCAATCGTATGTTTATGGGGGCTGTGGACCTTCGTACAGCCTCCGTAAAACTGCCGTAACTTCTTCATTATTCATTTAATCTATATAAAAGTATACATTTTTTGCAGAAAAGGGTTCAATGAATCCAACTATGATCATGAAATTGACCATTTTGGAGAAAATTATAAAAAACACGTTTTTTGACCCATTTTAGGTTTGGAAAAGATAACTCAAAATATATTTTGTCAAATTTTGTCATAGTTTTATTATATTCCTCATACAATTCCCTAGGAATCTTTTCTTTCTTTTTTGAAAATATTTATTATTATTTGAATTAGAGACCAAAAAGTGCTAAAAAACGTGATTTTTAACCTCCAAAATCGTGAAAATCACCATTTTTGGTAAAAAATTCACATTTCAGTTTGACCTAGGCCTACGTTTTTTGGAAAAAATTGTATTTGATCATTTTTCGAAAGATTATAGGGCAACCTTTGAGTTCCTTGAATAAAAACACACCCGCAACTACTAGAGCTAACCCGCAACCGCATGTTATGTAATTGAATACGATTGAATACGATGATGTAGCGATACAATAGGCCGTTTCTTGTCCCGGCATTTGATTGTCCCTGGACAAACCCAGCTTTAATTCAATCGGTAAAATACAATGCGTCTGTAAATACCTGCAAACGAGGACTTCAATGTGGATACACACCTTCCAAACGAGGACGCACCTTCAACCGAGGACGTCCTCGGTTAAATTAACTGCAATTTCCCGTTATTAACCGCCCAAACGAGGTCGCTATGTTATTCCCATTCTAATCTGAGGCAAGTCCTCGGTTTCATTGATAAAAATCTGTTACACGGTGTATCTGTGTGTAATCATTTCACAACCGGGTGACATAATACTGCCCTTGTATAACAAGCTGCATACAACGTCCACAGTTAGTATGTAGAAAATTAAAGTGAGATAGGTTGAAGGTAGACTTTTTTTAAACGCGATATAAATGGTTCACTTGAATACTTCATATTTTGGCCCATAAATACCAAAATTTCATGAATTTGAAGAAGTCCACGGTTGTTGTATGGGTAAACGTACAAGTCCTCGGTCGGAGGATTTACAAGTAGGGGTGTGTTTCCAAAACATTGACCACGCGTATAATATTGTTCCATACAATTTCTTGACTCGGATAATCTATTTCATCTACATTCATAGCTGACTTTGTTCTTAGCCATACTACTATAAGGTTGTGATAGAATGTTGACAAATTATTAAGTTGTGCTATACATCTTTCATTTAAATTGCTATAGCTACTGTTTACACTTTAGAATATTTAATTTCAAATCATTCAAATGAAATTCATGTAAAGATATATTTTTCCAAGTTGCTATCGAGTCATTTGTAACCCGTTTAATCCACGAAACTTTCAGCGAGTTCAAGAAATATGGCAGATGTACCATTTTCAATCCACCTTCAGTATAATCACTAATCATTGTTCTTCTTTTGACTTTTTCGATACTACCCCAAGCGAATTTAAAGAAAGTGGAGTTGAGTTCATTGATATTCTTATCTGGTATCTCCCGTATACTTGAAATATAAGATAGTCGTGACACCAATAAGCTTTTTACAATATTTTTTTTGCCAACAATAGTCAAATCCCGTTGATTCCATATTGTAATAATATTCTTTATCATATTAACTTTTGGAAGCCAATTGTCCTCTATTTCACTAACTGGTCTTGTACCACTAAAATAAATGCCCAGAGATTTAACTACATTATCAGGATGTAATTTTTCTATTTCGTATTACATACTTTCTCTTGACTTTGTCTACATGATCCAATCAACATACCTTCTGTTTTTGTTATATTTAGTTTCAGCCCAGAGAATAAAGAGAAACTCTTTAAAATATCCAATACTTCCTTTACATCTCTTTTGTTGCTAACAAAAATTGTGATGTCATCTGCATATAGCGATATTCGGGCTTCATTTCTTGGATAATTATCTAAAGGGAGTTTAATACCTTTTATATTAGTACATTGTCTTATTTTACAAGCAAGACTCTCTATTGTAATAATAAATAACAAAGCCGATAGAGGACATCCTTGTCTGACACCATTTTCTATCTCAAAGAACTCTGAGACATTGCCATTTTGCATTATACAGCTTAAAGTATCATTGTAAATGGTTTCTATCCATTTTATAAAGTCATCACCAAAATTATGTTCATTTAACAATTTAAACAGATATTTCCTATCGATACTATCAAAAGCTTTTCTAAAATCAAGAAACAACAGAGCACCTGGAATATTTTTGTTCTCTGTATATCTTCTCACATCTTCAATCATCCTAACGTTTTCTCCTATATACCTTCATTTTATGTATCCAGATTGATCAGGATCAATAATTGATGAAATAACGTTTTGAAGTCGTTTTGCTAATGTTTTTGTTGCTATTTTATAATCAACATTTATCAGAGTAATATAGGTATCCAATTGGACAGATTTTCTCTTTGTAGATCTTTTCCCTTACTTAATAATGTAATAATTTCCTTTCTATGGCTCGAAGCCATTATCCCCTTATCAAAACCTTCATTTAAAGAACGAACTACTAGATGCTAAGAGTAAAAGCAAGATATACCAACAGGGTGTGGGGAAACAGGTAATAACAAGGGAGAATAACGCGATAAAACAGATAAATAACACAAAAACAAACGGAAATGCACTGGGACAAGCAATGAAAATTGCTGTGCAATAAAACAACAAAGATATATCTGAGACTACTCAGGATATATATGGTAACAATAAAGACCGACGTTTCAAGTGGATATACCACCCTTCATCAGGGACAAAATATAAAAAACTACTAGATTAGTCAGGGCCACTATGTAATTTCGTTGGATTTTTGTGGGGAGTTGCTAATTTTTGCATCTAATTAATGTTTATAGACCACTGATACCAGAAAACAATGTTTACACATTTAAAAAATTTCCAATGGCGGCCATATTGGATTTTTAAAATGGCGGCCAAATGTTGACATATTTAAACTATTTTTAAACAAAACATGACATGCGGTCACTTTTTAAAGCTTATTTTTTGGTATAACTGTCATGTCTGTTGCCCCTAAAGCAGAACTAACTAGCCCTGATCTTAATTTCATAATGGCGGCCATGACTAAGGGGTTATTCAAGATGGCGTCCAAAATGGCCGCCCAAACTGGTCAAATCTCATAATATGACATAGCAATCAAAATGTATGGTTTAAGTATAGTTTTAATAGTGGGATGTATGTGTTACATCACTAGATACTCATATCCAGAATTGTTGCTTTCTTAACACACCCTAAAACAAAAATTGTAAAATTCCATAAATTGGCATAAATGAACCAACCTGTATGATCAGAGTATAGCTTTATCAATGGAATGTATGTATTAGATCACTAGAACGTCATATCTAGTATTCTTGATTTGTTAACATACTTTAAAACCAAAATGGCCGCCAAATTAATGGCCAAACATGGTCAAATATGGTCAAAATTTAATAAAATAGCATAATATCAACCGATATGTATGATGAAAATATGATTTTAACGATGGGATGTATGTGTTAGACCACTAGTAACTCATATCCAATGTTTTTGCTTTGTTAACATAGTTAAAAATTCAAAATGGCTGCCAAAATAGCCCCAAAATGGGTTCCAAAATGGCTGCAAAAATGGTCAAATTCTATTAAATGTGATAATATCAACCAAAATGTATAATGAAAATATAGTTTTAATAATGGGATGTATGTATTAGACCTAGACCCCTAGTAATTCATATCCAGTATTTTTGCTTTGTTAACATACTTATAAATACAAAATGGCTCCAAAAATGGGTCCCAAAATGACTGAACAAATTGTCGGAATTCCATAAAATGGGATAATATCAACCAAAATGTATGATGAAAGTATAGTTTTAACATTGACATGTATAATTTATACCACTAGTAACTCATATCCAGTATATTTGCATTGTAATAGCATACTTTAAATCCAAGATGGCCACCAAAATGGCCGCTGTAAATGTAAAAATAGTATACATAAGTGTAAGATAATCCAGAATAGATATTGTAAGAATGTGTATTACATTACATGCAGCAAATAGTATGTTCTAAACTGTTGAGCATTGCTTTTAGATATAAGGCCCACCTCTGTGACAGTTTTGATTCGGTAAAACTTTCCAAAATGGCTGCCAGATTGGTTAAGTTGATATTAAATGACCCAAAAAATTGTTTTGTATTGTAAAATTTTAAAATACTCAAACTAGATCTAGGCTTTATCATAATAATATAGTGAATGCTGTCCCATTAGATTCGGGGTGTTGGTGTTACATAGTATGGTCATTTACAATACAATACAATTTTGTAAGGTCATTTAACATCAACTTAATAATAGTAGGGACTGCTCAGGAATATAGCTACAAGAAAAACCGAAGTCAATCGAATAAATATAGACAACGCAACACGTAGACGCAACACCTCGAGCAAATCATGATTAGGGGATACACAAGCCAAGCCCGGTTGAAATAGTGAAATGTCACGGTACAAAGTATAGTGATGATACGTTTAGGTTTATTAGTTGCTAAATGGGAGTGCTATAGTAAGATATATTTATTTCGTAAACATGTAGGCCTAACTCTAATTAATTGGTAGAAATCGGTATTTCAACTTGATAGTTAAGCCAATAAAGCTAGAGTAATATATGCTCAAATGAGCATGAAATGTTATACACGTTTTACAGATAAAATCTTATAGCAACAGGCGATACCATGGATTCATTGGGCGGATAGGGCCTCAAATCATCAGTCGCCGACCATTTGGTCAGTTCAGGGCATGTATTGAATAAAGTAAACATGAAATATTCACTGATTGAGCATTGTAGGCTTATATATATAAATATATAGGGCATGCATTGTTCTTAAAAGCACGCACTTATGAATTAATGGCAGTAATGGCAGCCATTAAGGAAAGTGCTACAGAATCAAAATTGTCACAGAGGTGGGCCTTATATCTAAAAACAATAGCTTAACAGTTTAGAACATACTATGTGGTGTATGTGATGTAATATTCTTACAATATCTATTCTGGATTGTCAGACACTCATGTAGACTATTTTTAGCGGCCATTTTGGTGGCCATCTTGGATTTAAAGTATGTTATTACAATTCAAATATACTGGATATGAGTTACCAGTGGTCTAATACATACATCCCAATGTTAAAACTATACTTTCATCTTACATTTTGGTTGATATTATCCCATTTTATGGAATTCCGACAATTTGGTCAGTCATTTTGGGACCCGTTTTGGGGGCCATTTTGGATTTTTAAGTATATTAACAAAGCAAAAACACTCGGATATGAGTTACATGTGGTCTAATACATACATCCTATCATTACAACTATATTGTTATCATACATTTTGGTTGATATTATCCCATTTTATGGAATTTTACAATTTTTGAAGCCATTTTGAGACCCATTTTGGGGACATTTTGGCAGCCATTTTTGATTTTTAACTATGTCAACAAAGCAGCAGTACTTGATATGAGTTACTAGTAGTCTGATACATACATCCCATCAATAAAATCATATTTTCATCATACATTTCAGTTGATATTATGCTATTCTATTGAAATGTTTATAATATTTGACCATTTTTGGCCATCAATTTGGCGGCCATTTTGGTTTTAAAGTATGTTAACAAAACAAGAATACTAGATATTAGTTTCCAGTGGTCTGTATCATACATCCCATTGTTAAAGCTATACTCTAAACATACATGTTGGATCATATATGCCAATTTATGGAATTTTACCATTTTTGGCGGCCATTTTGGCGGCCATCTTAGTTTTCGGTGTGTTAATAAGCAAAAGTTCTGGATATGAGTGTGTAGTGGTCTAATACATACATCCCACTATTAAACCTATACTTTCACGGTTTTCACCATACATTTTGATTGCTATACGTCATTTAATGAGATGAAGATTGGCGGCCATTTTAAAATTCCAAAATGGCTGCTATAACGGATTTTAAAAATGTGTAAACATTGGTTTTCACTTTCTGCAGACCTTTACCTTCATGAAAATGCAAAAATTAGCAACTCCCCACGAAAATCCAACGAATCTAGCAAAGCACATAGTGGCCCTGACTAGATGTTATATCTTTGGCCAGAAATATTTGTAGAACTCAACTGTAAGTCCATCATACCCAGGACTTTTATTATTTTGCATTTAATTTCTTTCATAGCATTTTCGCATTCATCAACCGTAAGTTTTCCTTCACATTGATTTTTTTTCTTCATCATTCAGTTTGTTCACATTAAATGTAGATTTAAAATTATGATACACCATTGGATCAATATCTTATATTATAATTGTTTGTAATATTCTTTTCTCTAAATTAAAAAAAACCATTTAGTATTCTTTTCCCCTTCCTGTATCCACCTTTCTTTCGATCTTATTTTTGCTCTAAACGCATCTTCATAAATCGCACATACTATCTGTGAATTTTCAGTCAGTCACTCAAGGAGGTGGCTTCAAAGATTGGGAGAATATCACATGTGAAAATACCCTAAAGTTTCAAAAAATTTGGCATATAGAAGGTAAGGATATATGTCAAGTTGCAACATAAGTCGTACTGTTCAAATGAAAGCAGTATGCCTATACCATTACAAATACGTTCATTTGGGACCAGTTGCCCCATGGACCAGTTGCCCCACATCTTTTTTTTTAGTTCCTTACTTTTGGAATGTCGATCAGATATTGTTATCAAATTCTTGCCACATTGTCATCGTTGCATTTCTGTTGATTTATTTTTGGTAAATAAAGGGTTTAACAGGCCAGAACCGCACTTTCTAGAAGCGAAAATTCAACACGTGCACCCGAAACTACTATATCATACTCTCGGGCCATGATTATCTGGACAGGTAATATGCTAGGTATAAGAATGAATTTGAATCCGAAGAGAGAGCGCTTGATTACTAATTTAATATATGCAATATTTTAATTGCAGGGCCCGTTCCTTCATTCTCACTCTGTGTTGATGCAGTGGTTGAACAGGAAGGACAGATAACGACACCGAATTACCCCAACAACTATCCCGACAACCAACAATGTTATACAACTATAACCGCTGGTACAGGACAGGTAGTGAAGCTGACATTTCTGGACTTTTATACTGAACAGTCCTTTGATTACTTGATGGTGTACGACGGGGATAGTGTAACTGATAATTTGCTGGGAGTTTATGATGATACTACCTTGCCAGGTGACATTTTGTCAACGGGGCAAAGTCTTCACCTTTTGTTTAGTTCTGACGGAGTGACCAATTATAAAGGGTTCCAAGCAGACGTCAGTTTAATTCAAAGTACGTTAACCTTATTGTAGCTTGGTTTATTTGCATTTTTTATTTAATTAAAACCTATTGATAAAAACCACTAACGCAATAAGGAGTCATTCAGAGGTATACAAAAAGAAAGTCCAACGGGCTCATGATAATGGTCGATACAAGTTCTAGGCTGAAAGGTTTGCCGCATCAGAGGGGTACTTCCTAGAATCTAATCAAATTAAGAGCAATGGACTGTTAAAATAGAGGATTTAAAACAAATAGTGGCCATGAGCATGAAATGGAGTTTTGTTCTCTTTCATATCCGATAGACCTTTACTTGAAACTTACACATATTAACCCGGGAGCACAGCACAGCCCCCCCCCCCCCCCCCCCCCCCCCCCGAGGGTCAAACTTTTACTTTGTCGAAAGTATGTCAATATGGGGTTCAAATGAAAGATAATCAAACAAGGAATTCATATCGAGACACTTTATTTATGTATGATCAACCATTTTCAATTTATTTGCAAAAAACATTACATAAAATGCAGTATTTTGCATATTCAGCAATACAATTTGACTTAAAAGAAGACAACCACATTTTACAATGTTACAAAGCCATTAAATCTTGCAAAAATCCTTGAACATATGTTGCCCATGACATATATATCTTGGAATGACAGAAAAAATTCACTTAAGATCTTCCTATCATGAGTCTTAACCCCTCAAATACCCCAAAAATGTGTCCAATAATCGCTCTCTTGGTATCAGGAGCATGGATATTTAGATATTTCTGACATGTTTTGACTTAACATTATTTTTTTTCAATCAATTAGTCCACATAACTATTTTCCAATATGTTGGTCTTGTTTAACCAATATCTACAAGTATAACAGTTATTTCTGTAGAAATTCTTTTCCCTTGACAAACAAGAGATACTGTGCCTTATATATGGAATAATATGCATAATCTAATTGGGAATTCACCATTCTGTTTGTAACCTTGTTATTATAACCAGAAGATAGCATAACATTCACAAACAAAATGGATTTAAGTATCTTTAAGTCTGAAGGTTTGTTTATATCATGTTAAAATTATCCTACCAATTGGAAAGAGCATGGAACATAGTTGTCTTATGTCATCATTCAAAGTTGTTCACACAACGTGATTAAAACATTTCCAGGAGAGGTCTAATTCAAAGCTTACAAATGTGTAAATCAACTTAGACAAAGGATAATGATCTTTCACATTATAACAGCCATTTCCATTACTGACTGCACTTGAGGAAAGTCATTCTAGAAAGCAATTTCAATATACGTACCAAAATTAACTGCATGTGTTGGCAGGTTTCTTATATAATATGAGTGATCCGTGCTGCTATGTTTATTATTAACCCGGGAGCCGCACAGTTGCCGTGTGGTGTAGTAGAGTTAGGGAAAAGGCAAAGGTAAAGGCGGTCGATCCTGTAATACCAGGAGCGGAGTGCCCATATCTCTTTCAAAGCGATAGGGCCAGACTCACTCCTGTTTATAATGTTGCTGTGTGGGGCTCGCTACACCTCCTCCACAGCGAGTCTGTTACCTTCCCAGCACTGAAGAATGCCGGTACCCATTTAAATACACCTGGGTAGAGAGGAGTAATTGCGGTAAAGTGCCTTACTCAAAAGCACAACATGTTGACCACAGCGAGACTCGAACCCACAACCTTTAGATCATGAATCCAGTGCTCTACCCACTGCGCCACACATGCCCATAAAGAGTTAGGGTTATAGGGTAAAACCAGCACCGGGACACTTTTTGTCATACTTCATGCTATTTTTGGTTGCACCATGCAACTTGGTAGATTAAATTGAATATTTGAAGGTTTATATACATCACATAAGTAGTTTTACCAGTTTCCGGGATACCCCCCCCCCCCCCAAAAAAAGAAGAAGTTTCACACAGACTCCCAATCGGAACCTCGACGAAAGTATGTCAATAATGGGATCCAAATGAAAGGAAATCAAACAAGGAACTCATATTTAACAACCTTTTTCATGTTAAATAAATCGTTTTAATTTATTTGATAAAAACAGTCCTTAGAATGCAGTATTTTGCATATTCGCATACACATTTTGAGGTAAAAGAATCCCCATGTTAAATTGAATATTTGAAGGTTTATATACATCACATAATTTGAATAAACTTTTATAATTAAATAAATTTCATTTTTGTGGGGGTCAAGGGGGTGAAGCCCCGGAAGCTGTTGGATTTTTATCGTTCGAATCCGGCAGGCGAAATAATGAACGGTCCCTTAGGACTGCTCTTGAGAGTGGCACCCTCCAGGAGAAAAAATGGAACATTTTATGTACTAATGGCAATGGCATTCAGGATAATTATATACAAAGGTCATTTCAATTGAACAATTGGCAGATTAATGTCAACTATTGGCATTCAAATTCGTATAATTCTTGATATTTGTGAAAAAAAGGAAAATTAAAATAAAATAAAAAACAAATAAATTGAAATTGAACTGTCTTGAGCTTAACAGTTAGTAAATATTACCCATCTAAGGAGGAGTGACACCCCCTGAGGAAGCACATTTGGCATTTTATGTTCTTATGTCATTCAGAATAGCATATGACTATCATTTATGTGTGAATATATGTCTGAAATCATGTATGAAAATACCAATGTATGAAAACACGTTATTGAATAGACCCTGCTCGAAAGTGGTACCACCGGGAAGTACATTTGGCAGATAATATTTATACTATTAGCCTACAAAGTTGTATTTAATGTATATAGAAGTGACGTTCGATATGTGTTAACACATGTAACGAAAACATTTAAAACTTTAAAATGTACGGGGTTTTTTTTTGGGGGGGGGGGCACTGAAACCCAGTAAATATAACCCCTCTCAGGAGGAGTGGCATCCCGGAGGAATCATATTTGGCACATTTTATGTTCTATGGCATTCAGTGGGAAATAACTATCATATGTGTGAATACAAATCATGTATGAAAACACCAATGTATGAAAACACCAATCATTTAACCCGTTATTGAATAGACCCCGCTTTGTAGTGGTACCCCCGGGAAGTACATTTGGCAGATCATATCAACTATTGGCATTCAATTTTATTAAATGAGAAAATGACTCTTAATATGTGTAAAAACATGTAACGAAAACACAATTAAAAAATAAATTGATTGGACTAAATGGGACCCCTTGTCATGAGGAGTGGCACCCCCGATGAAGCAAATTTGGCATATTTTATAAACTATTGGTATTCAAAATAATATTAAGCATACAAAATCACTTTTGCAATGCCCATTTATAACAGCATTTTACTTTTGGACTCTGATCTGAGATGGACTATACTGTATATTATATCCATACAACATGCCTGAATATGGCAAGCCATTCATTTATCTAGTCAATGCACATCTTTTACATGTGATAAACCATCTCTATTGGTCGAAAAACATTGATTCAACTTTTTTATTTCTCAATAAGCCATGTTTACTTGTCATATTACATATTTATCAAAGAGAACACATGGTTTATAGGTGATGAACACTGATAATTGAGTTACTACACTAATGGCATTCCATACACAGGTCAAGTGAGGGCGCCCTACAATTAATTATTGATTTATTACATCATATAGGCTATAAAACATGCTGGTTTAAACATTGGAAAAAATAATACTGATATACAGCTATCATGTAATACCAAATGTATCATGATACACCTTTCAACAAAGAAATGCACCCCAGGTTTAAAACAAGTTCAGCTCTCCCTATACTTCCCTGTACAAAACCAAACTTTGACCCCCCTGTAAAATGAGCTGTGTGAATATTTTGATAGGTATCCAGCAGAGGGGTGATACTAGGGGTTATAAAGTCTTCAAAAATCATTAGCAACCTAAAATAGCAAAAATTCTGTTTTGAAAACTTAATAGTGTTGCTGTGCTTCCGGGTTATATGGAATTACTTTTGAAAAATAATCTTCGTTTCCATAGCAACGGCCCAACTACCTTTTGGGCGATTTTAAGTAGCCAAATTATCAAGTTTTGAAGACTATTCATAACAATTGTATACCATTTATTCAAAATAGAGGTGTTTTCAAATCTTTCGAAGTATGAAAACATACCTGTTTCTCAGGGCTTATAAGCGATATGGTAACCATGGTAACGTTATGATTTCACCACGGACCGCATCATGTTGGAATGAGATATTGCTCTAACATTTTTTAATGAAAAATGGATAATTGAGTTGGGGGAAATATCTCCTTTTTATGCCAGATATGTTCAACACTATTCCCTTTTATAAATGGAATGAAAACGAAACAAAGAACATTAATGTTAAGGGCTGAGCAGACTCCACAACTCTTTGCGCTCTCACACATGCGTAGTAGCTCCACCACACCAAAATGACGCAGCCTGATTGGTCAACGTTTGCGCTCAGCGTTGGAGCGTTGTAGAGTCTGCTAAGCGTTTTCTGGAGTCTGCTAAGAGCACGTGTGGTCTAGTGGATAGCATGCCGGTCTCATAATACAAAGGTTGTGAGTTCTAGCCCCGCTACAGCCAAAATGTTTGTATCCTTGGGCAAGGTATTTAGTCTCAAATGCCTCGTGGTTCAGAAGTCACGTAGAAATGGTGGTCCCGTGCATCGGAAGAGCAAAACCCGAGCACGTAAAAAGTCACAGACTCTTTCGTAAAGAGTAGGGATCATCCCGGGTCTGTTACCTCTTTATAGAACCCTCATCCCATATGAGGCAGCCAGTTGCAGCACTCGTTGTAATCGCTTTCACTCACGGCCCTCATGGTGATGGTTCGATGGCGCCGTGATCTATATGAAATGGCGCCCTATAAATACCTTGTATCTAGATAGATAGATTAAATTAATTTAATTAATAAATAAATAAATAAATATAAATAAATTTGTGGGATAAAGGGTCTGACGAGGGATTATATTATTATTGGATAGGACACTCCTCAGACAAAATGTCGCCTACTAAAACCAAATTCACGGGTGAAGGTTTTATAGGGGGCGCACTATCATGGTCGTGGCAAACCAGACTACATGAGACGTGGTGGTTTTTATCGGCTACAAAACATGATTTGTGGCACAGAAATAGTACATCAATGGTAAACAAAAGCTGATTGTGATTTAGAGTAGAACTGATTTGCTTTGATGATAGCAGAATTGAGTTCTTATTCATTCAGAATTGGTTATTTGTAATTAACTTACGTAGAACAAAATACGAATTTTAAAATGTGGATGGCTTCGTCTGACTGTGACAGAAGAAGGGCGTGGCGTTATTTGCATTTTATGAATATTGTAATCAGATCAGTTGGGAAGGACGCCGGATCGCGACGATCACATCGTGTGAGGTCATGAATAGTCATGGCTGAATATTCATTCACAACGAATGATTGACAGTTTACGCTTTACTTCCGGGTGAAGGACTGATAGAGTGCGCTATACTGTGAACCAAATCTCAACAATGGCCAGATGTGAGAGTCACCCCCTGGTCTGACTAGCTGTGAATAATAAAAGTATTTGAGTCTTTGCACACACATTTTCAGTGCGTAATCACCCCACACATCAATGATTTCCTATACCTAGTGCAACTTTGCTGTTGTTATGCGCGGTCATTGAAATCGCCATAACTTTAAAAGTATCCATTCGATTTCGTTGAATGAGGTATCAAACTGCGGAGAAGGAATTTGCTCATTTAAAGTATATCTCAGATTTTTGGTACCGATTATCTATTTTGAATTAGCTAACCTCAAAGCACCTGGTCAGAGACTTTATGTGCAAGGTGTATATCAAATGCACGTGTATTTTAGCGATACTATAGTACCTAGCGTTACCGATCGGGTGGGTGTTCAGTTTATAACCAATATTTTGTCAAAATAAGGACTATTGCAACATAACCAACAACATTTATGCGAGGGGCACATGGAAATATCGCATGAAAAGCACACTTTTAATGATGAAATAAACAAATCGATCAATTAATTAATGTATACGGCGATAACACGTCTCTTACAACCGCTGTGGCGTGCATGCAGGATCCATTGATTATAATCGGCGACGGCGAACACGGTGTACGATTCCCATTTTGTGCATGTCTTACTTTATTTCATTTAAAAAAATGAAGTATGTAGTGATATTAATGCCTATTATATACATTTTACTATTACTTATTTTTATTGCTTGGAATATATTACGCAACTACAATAAGCCTGTTATTGTTAATAGTAATACATAATCCAATTAGTATTAATTATTTCTTCATTTTCACTGTAGGCCTATCTGTAACAAAATACATTGGTTAATTCAGGTTATTAATATCTTAAATGCTTTGTTTGTTATTTAAATTATACAACTTTATTTTTTTCTGATATTTTGATCTCCTAGTGTACTTTCGTGACAGGAGTATACACAATTTAATAATGAATTTTATTGAAGACAATTGTCCTCAGCTAGTTGGCAGAAAGTACCAAATATTTAATGAGACATTTTAACTAACTTATCTAAATATGTAAATAGGCCTATGCATTCATATAGTCATCCGGACAATCACTATGCCTACACCTTTTTCAAAATCCAAACCCAACGAATGTTAGGTCTATTGGGTCAAAGAATATACACATGAATGAGTTGATTAACTAATTATTCCATTTTTTAACTACATATTTGTCTTTATATTAAGGTCCATCATTTAAAAATCTTTATTCCTTTTAAACCATGGTATCACGATAAGATAATCACGACATACACTTGATGCATAAGTTTAGTTAAATGCAAGTTAATCTACCCCCGTACCCATGTTTAAAGTTGGACACATTTCGGCGAGTTAGACGCGTGTTTAAGTAAAACAAATGTACGAGAATCGCGTTTAGTTAAACGCTGTGTCTAAAGTTAAAGTTAGACGCGTGTTTAGCTTAAAACCGTGTTTAACTACGTACGAGAACACGTGCCGTAGACTCCGAGCTGCTGAAGAACAAGTTCTAAATGTCCATCATTCAATTTATAATTTATCTGTGTTTACATTATAGCTAGAAGGGCAAGAGTGCCCGTTCTTATCATAGACGATACAGGAAACAATAATGGTGATGAAGATGGTGATCCAACTGACGCAAGTGCGCGACTTCTGATAGACCGTGAATACGTGTTTAAATGTACGACTGCCGGCAAAGCTGATCCAGAGGCTAACATAAGATGGTCTCTGAAAGATATGTTTGGCAATGAACTTGATACAGAGATAGATCTCTCAGGGGAAACTATCGTTAATTGTGTCAGAAATCAAGTTGATGGAGAATACACGTTTACTGTTACAAAGGAACATCAATGTGGCTTATCATTGGAATGTACGGCCTACAATCAATTTGACCCTATCGGTATGAACGCTATTATCACGTTTGAGATTGTAGGTAGGTAAAAACTTGGGTTAAATGCCAATGGTATATTTTATAATTCGATGGCTGAAATGTCAGCTTGTTACAGTAATATATTTAGATTAAATCCTGATTGAAGCGCATTTATTTCGCAATGTATATAAACGAGTACAATCAAGCTATTTATGGCTAAACCAAAAAGTGTCGTTGGCAATGATTTTGAATCATTTGGCATGATAGTGACGTAACACACCTACTTCTAATACTCTGCTTACGGTAATTAAATAAGATTGAATGTTAATGTAAGCGCATTTATTTCGCAATATATCAACCCTGTAGGCATGGTAGGTGGACGACCAGAAATACCGGTGATTACCTTGGATGATGCTGGTGCAAATCACGGTGATGAAGATGGTGACCCAACTGACGCTAGTGCGCGACTTCTGATAGGCCGTGAATATGTGTTTGAATGTACGACTGCCGGCGAAGCTGATCCAGAGGCTAACATAAGATGGTCTCTGAAAGATATGCTTGGCAATGAACTTGATACAGAGATAGATTTCTCAGGGGAAACTATCGTTGATTGTGTCAGAAATCAAGTTGAGGGAGAATACACGTTTACTGTTACAAAGGAACATCAATGTGGCTTATCATTGGAATGTACGGCCTACAACCAATTTGACCCTACCGGTATGAAAGCCATTATCACGTTTGAGATTGTAGGTAGGTAAAAACTTGGGTTAAATGCCAATGGTATATTTTATAATTCGATGGCTGAAATGTCAGCTTGTTACAGTAATATATTTAGATTGAATCCTGATTGAAGCGCATTTATATCGCAATGTATATCAACGAGTACAATCGAGCCTGTTATGGCTAAACCAAAAAAGTGTCGGTGGCAATGATTTTGAATCATTTGGCATGATAGTGACGTAACATATCTACTTCTAATACTCTGCTTACGGTAATTACGAGGGGCATTCAATAAATACCCGCAACCATTGTTGTTCTCCACACCTGAGTGATTCTGTGAAATCTAAGTGGGTACATTATAAAGTATGAACCTTAATCTATCATTTAACACAATCTGGATTTACTGAATATTCATAATTACGTAATAACATTAGCATAAAATAACCCATATTTGGACACTGAAAAACATGCCATTTTGGCAGGAATTTTGAATTTGCTTGATAGCACGTATATTGAAATGAGCAGAACTTTGTTCCGGATTAGTGTGCAAGTCTAACATTTTGCATCAGGAAACCAGAGACCATGTTCAACGAGGTCCTAAATGGAGAGGTTCTGTCAACGACAACTTTTGGAAATACACTGCATCTTATCTCGGTCAACATTAGGCTTTGACAGTGAGCCCCCAAAATGCCGAAAATCCAAAGAAATGAAAATGATAGTTATAGCAAACAATTGGGATTTCCTGAAATACCACAGCAAATGCAGGATTCGTTATTGTATAGATGACAGGGTATCAATAAATACATCGAGAATTGTTGAACTTGGAATAAAAATCTGCGCATGCGTAGAACGCACGGTGGTCAGAAAGCGCTCATAATGAGCAGAAATGTTAAACAATCACTGCAACCAACGTAAAAGTTACAGATAAGGAATTGAATTTAAAACAAGAACTGTGGTGAACTTCAATACATATACAAAGTTCAAAAATGTAAACATCTATTTGAAAATACAATTCAAGTTAATGTTATGGTCAGTATAGTGAATTTACTCAAATTGGGTAAAAAAAGCTTCATTGTATAAAAATTTTCTCTGCAGAAAACGGTTTCAGATATTGTCTTTGTAATCTCCCATTTAAATCTATGACATGTAACAATGAGGAACAAGAGGTTTAAGACAAATCTTGCGGTTGGATACCTTGACCTTGACTGTTTATTCATTAAAGAATTTCTTTTAAGCTATGACAAAAAGATGACGTTTTGATGTTACATAATAAGTGTTTTTTCTCCATAATTTGCATCTGAAAATAAGTAATGTTGAGCACATAGTACTGGTCTATCACTGTTCAAACGGCAACTTATTCCATGCATCGGTTCTTGAGATATTTTGAAAAAAGTAACTGTGCATCAAATTGCTTGCAAATATTCTCCGCCCTGATCAGCTATTTTTCATGCAGTGCCAGAGAGTATTGATTTTACGCATGTGCCATTACGTAATCCCACAAACGATATTGTTCATTCATGCATGCGAGGAAAGATAAAGACCCATATTTCAAATTTCCCTAATTCTAGTTGGCATACGTCGCGCATGAGTGGAGAAAAACAATGGTTGCAGGTATTTATTGAACGCCCCTCGTACATAAGATTGAATGTTAATGTAAGCGCGTTTATTTCGCAATATATCAACCCTGTAGGTGGACCAGAAACACCGGTGATTACCTTGGATGACGCTGGTACAAATCACGGTGATGAAGATGGTGACCCATCTGACGCTAGTGCGAGACTTCTGATAGGCCGTGAATATGTGTTTAAATGTACGACTGCTGGCGAGGCTGATCCAGAGGCTAACATAAGATGGTCTCTGAAAGATATGATTGGCAATGAACTTGATACAGAGATAGATCTCTCAGGGGAAACTATCTTTGATTGTGTCAGAAATCAAGTTGATGGAGAATACGCCTTTACTGTTACAAAGGAAAACCAATGTGGCTTATCATTGGAATGTACGGCCTACAACCAATTTGACCCTACCGGTATGAAAGCCATTATCACGTTTGAGATTGTAGGTAGGTAAAAACTTGGGTTAAATGCTAATGGTATATTTTATAATTCGATGGCTGAAATTTTAGCTTGTTACAGTAATATATTTAGATTGAATCCTGATTGAAGCGCATTTATATCGCAATGTATATCAACGAGTACAATCGAGCCTGTTATGGCTAAACCAAAAAAGTGTCGGTGGCAATGATTTTGAATCATTTGGCATGATAGTGACGTAACATACCTACTTCTAATACTCTGCTTACGGTAATTACATAAGATTGAATGTTAATGTAAGCGCGTTTATTTCGCAATATATCAACCCTGTAGGTGGACCAGAAACACCGGTGATTACCTTGGATGACGCTGGTGCAAATCACGGTGATGAAGATGGTGACCCATCTGACGATAGTGCGAGACTTCTGATAGGCCGTGAATATGTGTTTAAATGTACGACTGCCGGCGAGGCTGATCCAGAGGCTAACATAAGATGGTCTCTGAAAGATATGATTGGCAATGAACTTGATACAGAGATAGATCTCTCAGGGGAAACTATCTTTGATTGTGTCAGAAATCAAGTTGATGGAGAATACGCCTTTACTGTTACAAAGAAACACCAATGTGGCTTATCATTGGAATGTACGGCCTACAACCAATTTGACCCTACCGGTATGAACGCCATGATCACGTTTGAGATTGTAGGTAGGTAAAAACTTGGGTTAAATGCCAATGGTATATTTTATAATTCGATGGCTGAAATGTCAGCTTATTACAGTAATATATTTAGATTGAATCCTGATTGAAGCGCATTTATATCGCAATGTATATCAACGAGTACAATCGAGCCTGTTATGGCTAAACCAAAAAAGTGTCGGTGGCAATGATTTTGAATCATTTGGCATGATAGTGACGTAACATACCTACTTCTAATACTCTGCTTACGGTAATTACATAAGATTGAATGTTAATGTAAGCGCGTTTATTTTGCAATATATCAACCCTGTAGGTAGACCAGAAATACCGGTGATTACCTTGGATGACGTTGGTGCAAATCACGGTGATGAAGATGGTGACCCAACTGACGCTAGTGCGCTACTTCTGATAGGCCGTGAATATGTGTTTAAATGTACAACTGCCGGCGAGGCTGATCCAGAGGCTAACATAAGATGGTCTCTGAAAGATATGATTGGCAATGAACTTGATACAGAGATAGATCTCTCAGGGGAAACTATCTTTGATTGTGTCAGAAATCAAGTTGATGGAGAATACGCCTTTACTGTTACAAAGGAACACCAATGTGGCTTATCATTGGAATGTACGGCCTACAACCAATTTGACCCTACCGGTATGAACGCCATGATCACGTTTGAGATTTTAGGTAGGTAAAAAATGCCAATGGTATATTATATTGTTTGATGGCTGAAATGTCTCTTCGTTACAGTAATATATTTAGATTGAATCCTGATAAGCGCTTTTATTTCGCCATTTATATCAACGGGTACAATCGAGCTAGTTATGGCCAATCCAAAACGTGTCGATGGCAATGATTTTGAATCATTTGGCATGATAGTGACGTAACATACCTACTTTTAATAATTTTCTTACGGTAATTAAACAAGATTTAATGCTAATTTAATCGCATTTATATCGCACTATATCAACCCTGTAGGTGGACCTGGAACACCGGTGATCGCCTTAGATGATGCTGGTGTAAATCACGGTGATGAAGATGGTGACCCAACTGACGCAAATGCGCGACTTCTGATAGGCCGTGAATATGTGTTTAAATGTACGACTGCCGGCGAAGCTGATCCAGAGGCTAACATAAGATGGTCTCTGAGAGATATGATTGGCAATGAACTTGATACAGAGATAGATCTCTCAGTGGAAACGGTGGCTGATTGTGTCAGAAATCAAGTTGAGGGAGAATACACGTTTACTGTTACAAAGGAGCACCAATGTGGCTTATCATTGGAATGTACGGCCTACAACCAATTTGACCCTACCGGTATGAACGCCATGATCACGTTTGAGGTTGTAGGTAGGTAAAAACATGAGTTAAATGCCAATGGTATAGATTGATGGCTGAAATGTCTGCTTGTTACAGTAATATATTTAGATTAAATCATGATTGAAGCGCATTTATTTCGCAATGTATATCAACGGGTACAATCAAGCTATTTATGGCTAAACCATAAAGTGTCGGTGGCATTGATTTTGAATCATTAGGCATGGTAGTGAAACACATACCTACATGTAATGATTTGCTTACGGTAATTAAATAAGATTAAATGTAAATGTAAGCGCATTTATATTGTAATATATTATTCCTGTAGGTGGGCCAGAAAAACCTGTGATTATCTTGGATGATGGTGGTGGAAATCCCGATGATGAAGATGGTGACCCAACTGACGCAAGTGCGCGACTTCTGACTGGCCGTGAATATGTGTTTAAATGTACGACTGCCGGCGAAGCTGATCCAGAGGCTAACATAAGATGGTCTCTGAAAGATGTGAATGGCAATGAGATTGATACAGAGATATATCTCTCAGGGGAAACGGTGGCTGATTGTGTCAGAAATCAAGTTGATGGAGAATACACGTTTACTGTTACAAAGGAAAACCAATGTGGCTTATCATTGGAATGTACGGCCTACAACAATAATAACCCTACCGGTATGAATGCCATGATCACGTTTGAAATTGTAGGTAGGTAAAAACATTGGGTTAAATGCCAATGGTATAGATTGATGGCTGAAATGTCTGCTTGTTACAGTAATATGTTTAGATTACATCATGATTGAAGCGCATTTACTTCGCAATGTATATCAACGGACTACGGTAATTCTCTTTTAGGCGGTATTTCAAATTATAATGTCTAGCGCCTGCAAATACTTCAAAATCGTGCTGCGCGTCATATTTTCTGTGTTAACAGACGAACCAGCGCCGCGTCACTATTGCGTGAACTTCATTGACTACCCGTCCATTTAATATTTTATAATGTTGTTATTTGTATTGTGTACGGCGCTTTGATCTTTTTTGGAAAAGCGCCTTATAAATGCTCTGTAATAATAATAATAACGGATACAATCAAGCTATGTATGGCTAAACCGTAAAGTGTCGGTGGCATTGATTTTGAATCTTTAGGCATGGTAGTGAAACACATACCTACATCTAATGATTTGCTTACGGTAATTAAATAAGAATAAATGTAAATGTAAGCGCATTTATATCGTAATTTATTATTCATGTAGGTGGGCCAGAAAAACCTGTGATTATCTTGGATGATAGTGGTGGAAATCCCGATGATGAAGATGGTGACCCAACTGACGCAAGTGCGCGACTTCTGACTGGCCGTGAATATGTGTTTAAATGTACGACTGCCGGCGAAGCTGATCCAGAGGCTAACATAAGATGGTCTCTGATAGATGTGAATGGCAATGAGATTGATACGGAGATAGATTTCTCAGGGGAAACTATCGTTAATTGTGTCAGAAATCAAGTTGATGGAGAATACACGTTTACTGTTACAAAGGAACACCAATGTGGCTTATCATTGGAATGTACGGCCTACAACCAATTTGACCCTACCGGTATGAATGCCATGATCACGTTTGAGATTGTAGGTAAGTAAACTTAGGGTTTAAATGCCAATGGTATATTTTATAATTGGATGTCTGAAATGTATGTTTATTACAGTAATATATTTAGATTGAATCTGATTGAAGCGCATTTATCTCGCAATTTATATCAACGGGTACAATCGAACTATTTATATGGCAAACCCAAAAGGTATCGGTGACAATTTGTTATCATTTGTCATGATAGTGACGTAACATACCTACTTCTATTTATATCGTAATATATTATTCCTGTAGGTGGGCCACAAAAGCCTGTGATTATCTTGGATGGTGGTGGTGGAAATCCAGATGATGAAGATGGTGACCCAACTGACGCAAGTGCGCGACTTCTGACTGGCCGTGAATATGTGTTTAAATGTACGACTGCCGGCGAAGCTGATCCAGAGGCTAACATAAGATGGTCTCTGATAGATGTGAATGGCAATGAGATTGATACGGAGATAGATTTCTCAGGGGAAACTATCGTTGATTGTGTCAGAAATCAGGTTGATGGAGAATACACGTTTACTGTTACAAAGGAACATCAATGTGGCTTATCATTGGAATGTACGGCCTACAATCAATTTGACCCTACCGGAATGAACGCCATTATTACGTTTGAGATTGTAGGTAGGTAAAAGCTTGGATTAAATACCAATGGTATAGTTTATTATTCGATGGCTGATGTCTGCTTGTTACAGTAATATATTTAGATTGAATCTGATTGAAGCGCATTTATCTCGCAATTTATATCAACGGGTACAATCGAACTATTTATATGGCAAATCCAAAAGGTGTCGGTGACAATTTGTTATCATTTGACATGATAGTGACGTAACATACCTACTTCTAATACTTGGCTTATGGTAATTAAACACGGATGAATGCTATTGTAATCGCATTTATATCGCAATATATCAACCCTGTAGGTGGACCTGGAACACCGTTGAGTACCTTGGATGACGCTGGTGCAAATCACGGTGATGAAGATGGTGACCCCACTGACCCAAGTGCGCGACTTCTGATAGGCCGTGAATATGTGTTTAAATGTACGACTGCCGGCGAGGCTGATCCAGAGGCTAACATAAGATGGTCTCTTAGAGATATGATTGGCAATGAACTTGATACAGAGATAGATCTCTCAGTGGAAACGGTGGCTGATTGTGTCAGAAATCAAGTTGAGGGAGAATACACGTTTACTGTTACAAACGAAAACCAATGTGGCTTTTCATTGGAATGTACGGCCTACAACGATAATAACCCTACCGGTATGAACGCCATGATCACGTTTGAGATTGTAGGTAAGTCAACACAGTGGTTAAATGGTATTTTTCATAATTTGATGGCTGAAAAATGTCTGCTTGTTAGAGTATTACATTTAGATTGAATCCTCATGTTAAGGTGCATTTATTTCGCAAATCCGAATAAGTATCGTTGGCAATGATCGAACATGCTATGTATAAGTGTCAAACTGTTCCAGAGGCTAACATACGATGGTCTTTGAAACATATGAACGGCAGAAATCAAGTTGATGGTGAACTTTTACGGCATCAAAAGATATTTCATGTTGTTCGCATGATTGCACTGCTTTCAATGGCATCAGCCCTACCGGTTATACTTACAAGATAACATCGGGGGAGTAGTTTCAAGGGCACCTCAATGGTTGTTCATTTGAAAAGTATGGCATAAAATGATATCAAACCCCATATTCTAAGTATGGTGTATGGCAGAATGTATGATACATGCTCAAAGAAATAACCTTTCGGAAGACAAAAACAATCGGATTTTTTTTTTTTTCTGAATAAAACTCGTTTGAACAAGATTTCAAATCAGGAACAACAACAAGTATCCAAGATCGACAGCACCGTATTCCTCTGTATTTTTGTACTTTTCTGTATCTGTAAAATGTCTTAATGTGTTGCAAGTTCAAAAAATAAAAATCAATAGAAAAAAGCACCGTATTATAGTAGGCTAATCTTACTGTCCATTGAGAGTCTTAAAGGTAGCTGTTAGGTACTTGCTTGGTTCAATAAAACCGAACCCAAGACAGGTTACATTTACTTCTGTGTATTCAAGTTCCACGTTAGCATGCCATAGAATATCGCACGTTTTTACACGTTTTTACACGTTTTTAACGTTTTCGCCCTGTCAAAAAAGGGCGGGACCTTCCTTAATCCGCCCCACCTTTCAAACCGCCACAACAATGTTGTACTTTATTTTACATCACTAGTTCTTCCTCGTTTTGTACATCTGGAACTATTGCCATCTGACAGCGGACCTGCTGCTCTATCCACCGTCCCATCAGTATACCTCAAATATGACTATATTGTCGATCAACATGTACTGAAAGTTATCCACGGTCATACCTACGTGTTCTTAGCAACCACGAATGCAATTGATCCACCTGCCGAATTCTATTGGGAGAGTCGCCCAGATGTGAATACTGCTGGTACACTTATACAGAATGTCACTAGACCTTTGCCAGACATAGACTGTATGAGAGAGCCTGGAAGCGATATGTTAACTGTAGCGAGTATAGACTACGACATATGGAGAGGCAAAACAATTCGCGTAATGGCAAATAACACATTCGATCAAATCCCTGTCTGGCAGCATGTGGCCATCGATGTTGATGGTATGAAAAATAGCAATTATAACACCTATAATGAACTTATCAATTGCAACCCCGGCCCCCGGGGACCCGGGGCATGCGGGGGAGTGTACGGTACGTACAAGTGTGCCCCGCTAGCCGGGGAGTGTAGCAGGGACGTAGCGGGGACGTACATCACTGAAAAAATGAGCCGGGGAAGTATAACCTGGCGAGTATTGTGAATTGGCTGGGGAATTAGCACTAGTGTATTTATGTTCAAATGAGTACAAAGGATTACACTTGTTAATCTAAAGATACAAGACTTGGTTCTTTCCTATTTCCAAACTGTTCTTCACTTTATAATGGCTTTAGTCGGGCGTGACACACTGTTTCCCGGCTATTGGATGCCGGTGGTAGCCGGGGCGTACACTTTGTCCCGGCTGCGAATTTATTTACCGTACACACTTACTGTATAAATGTATTGCTGTACAATGTACATGTGCTATGCGGTCTACTCCGTCAACGATCAAATATTGTTTACGTTAACGAACATCGCGTCCCGGCTACGGGGGAGGGGCGGGACGTACAAACGAATGGTGCCCCGCCCTGCGGGTACTGTACACGAATGTACCGGGGACGTCATATTAGCAATTTGTAAGTCCCGTCCCAAGCCATCGCTAGTCCCGGGTCTTCCGAGGCCGCGCTTGCAATTGATAAGTGCATAAGTAGACAGGCTTTCACGGCGGGAAACCGTAACAAAGAGAGGTGTAAAAGAGTACACCGGCAGATGACGTTACTGGTCAAAATGTCGGAGTGCGCAACCGGATGACTTTATAATGACCAATACAGTCATCCAAAGGCGTAGTCTTTTAAACGTTTTAAAGCCTAATATCACTAAAAAACTAGGACGATATGGCAATTTTTAATTGAGATCAACTTTTGGTGTGTGTTTTATTATGAAAGGAATATTATGCTTTTGGAACCAATCGCATTGTTGTCCGAAAATAAAACATTCACAGTTTTCAAGCTAAAGCAGAGTGTTGTCATAATTATTAGAAGATGTTTCTGTATGCTGTCTATTAACGTATTACATCTATATTTCCTTCGCAGTTGAAGTTGTTGCCGCTAACATGTATATGTATATATCCATCTCGCCGAACTCTCCTGGATCACCGGTTGATCTAACCAGTACTCTGTATTTAGTTGAAGGGATACAGTACTTTGTAGAATGTGTAGTAAGGCAGGCGACACCTACCATATCAATGTCAGTAGATTTGAATGGTCCACTTAAACGAACTAACATCGATCCGGGTACATTGCTAGTAAGACGAGATCAACTTCGAATTGGTTGGCGTTATAGATTTGTGGCTAATACTGCACCCCAGACGGGTCGAGTGTTAAGTTGCACCGCCAGTAATGATGCCAATATTTTGCTCAATAGTTTTAAGTCTGCCAATGCCATAAACCAAACCATATCAGTCGAGGTCAGAATTGACAGTAATGGTGAGTATGTGTATATCAATAGGAGGTGAATAATAAAAGCAGAACTAACACCCGATTAAAACAAAGGAAAACTGTTGAACGATAATCAAACTCTATAAAATACTAAAAATTCTAAAAATTGAGGGTTGTGACCCATTTTTACCTTTCTCCTTTTAGTAGGGAGGGAAGTTCAATGGTAGAGGAGGTTGGCCAATCAGGGGAAAGTAAACGTGATTTGTGATGTCATGCCGATCGTAACCTCGACGCACAGTTGGGCCAGAATCGTCTTAAAGTGTGCCAAAAGTCCAAACATATCATAATCGACGGTAGAACAACAAGATAACATTGCCAATATAGGGGTTTAGGCACCACAGAATTCAATAAAGATATTTTTGAACATGTTTGGCGTCATAAAAATGCTGACTTTTGATTGGTTGGTTGAATTATCAATGCAACGTAGGTATCTGTTGTTTTTAAATGCCGATTGTGATTGTTCGATTGAATTCTCATTTCTAACATAAATATCTGTCTATATGGAAAGGCCAAATTGCTGGTATAGGGATTTTGGATGCTCAAAGTTCAATGAAGACTTCTAGAAATTCTACGACGTCATCAAAATGCCGAAATTGGATTGGTCGGTTAAATTAAAATTCTTATGTTAATATCTGTCTTGTTTGAAAAGCCATATTGCATTTTAAGGGGTTTCTTGAATCACAAATTTCAATAAAGACATTCTTAAAAGTGTATGACGCCATATAATTGCTGAATTTCGATTGGTTGGTTATATTGCAGTGCTACATTTGTAAATATCGGATTACATGAAAATAAAAAGGCCAAAAAGTGTCAGTCAAATTTTCCATATATCACATACATAGATTTTAATGATATGTAGCAGTTGCAGGAGGGAACTAGGAACTACATTACGGACGGCCCAAAGCATACATGTATGCGGTATGGACTGATCCCCATTACAAAGTATGTATATTCGAAACCGTACCCTATATTCTGTCCAAATAATATGCGTCAAACATGGCCCATAAAAAAGGTTATACTCATAGGCAAGCAAAAACCTACATCTCATTTGTTTAATCATCGTAAAGCTTTTACGGTCAATGCAGATGTCAAAATGAAACCGGGAATGAATCCTAACGTTTATCTTGATTTTCGTAAACAAATGAAATTGTTCAGCTTTTGTTTTATTTTGACCAATAATATATTTGTTCTGAAACCTACATGTAGTTCTCAACAAATTAATGTTATCATATTAAATGAGACATGTGCATTTACAACCTGATTCCTTTCACCTACAGCTCTTTTCAGATAAAGTAACTTTTTCCATTTTTCGAAAATATAGCAGTAATGATGGTGCTTGGAGAAAATTAATAAAATATTAAATATCTTTAAAGAACAAATAATTCTGTTATCAATATTTACCTTAGGGTCCATATCCAAACTCTCAGTGCTTTTAAAGCATTTTTCTAGCGATTTAAAAGCGCTTTTCCAACGGTATTTCGTTCTATTGTTAAAAGCATCGGAAAAAGATCGGTGATTAACTAGAAACCTCTCTACTTATCTGGCGTTAACAATAGAACTATTGTAGTACTCTCGATGGCTGCATTAGTGAAGCAGACAGATCAAAGGCGCAAGGAAGGTTGTGTTATATTCTTTAAGAAATACTATAATATAGTATTTCTTAAAGAATATAACACAACCTTCCTTGCACCTTTGATCTGTCTGCTTCACTAATGCAGCCATCGAGAGTACTACAATAGTTATATTGTTAACGCCAGATAAGTAGAGAGGTTTCTAGTTAATCACCGATCTTTTTCCGATGCTTTTAACAATAGAACGAAATACCGTTGGAAAAGCGCTTTTAAATCGCTAGAAAAATGCTTTAAAAGCACTGCGAGTTTGTATATGGACCCTTAGGGTACTATACATCTAAATAAAATTAAAAAGTTGAAAAGAAGGAATGACCAAATTGGAATTCCGGCACTCTTTGTATCTGAACTGGCCACAGAAATCCTACAGCTTACGGGTAAGACCCGTATCTATGGAACTGGGCAACTGAGTGACGCATGGAGAGGCAAGACATTTCGTGTCATGGCAGCTTAAAAGTCTCATTTCACTGTAAGCATGGACGCTTACTTACTCTGTACAGCCGTTTTTTCCACAAATGTGGACATAGCTAAGCAATATCATCAACTGTTGATGGCATTGCTTAGCTATGTCCACATCTGTGGAATGAAGACGCGTCTAAGACATGAATGTGCAGTGCAAGCGGAGCATCACATACACATTTATTTATGTGAGGCTCTGCACGTACTGCACATTTACTGAACATAATATTGTATGTCATCATGCTTGAATAGTATTGCACAATTGAAATAATCAGGAGACACATAGAAAATTACACACAAAAATAAGGCACAGAAAAACGAACCTTAATGAAAATGAAATATGTGACATATCACATCAAAATGGACATGTTGGAGACCTGAGTCAAATCTAAGTTATTAGTATGACTTCAAAGAACACAATTTAAGCTTTGATATGATACCATGTTGACGGTAGTTGGACTTTGTAATCACAAGATATGATTTGAAAAAGCAAAAACAAATCTTTATATTTTTACATAATAAACTGGCGTCTATCTCAAAACTGTGTGTGCTGACAACATGTACCTTTTGATGTGTCTGGTCACATTCAAAATAATTACAAACAGATGTTCCTGTTATAAATCATTTATAATAGTTCATACAACTTTCAACTTGACAAGTATACGGGTGTATCCCAAAGCAGCCTCGTTGATCTTCCCGCGTCGCAAAGCATTTCGGCATGTATCTATTTTTAAACATGGAACCACCGTATAACTTGCGACATTTTCCGCTCAATTCTCACAGCCCTAGCGCACGTAATACTAGATGGATTAGAGATTAAACAGCACCAGCAGAAGCTGGTGTCTTAATGAACAATTCTCATTGATTAACATGCTAATCGCTCCATTGTTTTAAATATTATGGGGATCAGCAACGCGTAAGAAATGTGATGCTTGAATAACTACATACTAAATATATCGTTATTAACGACTTTGCCAAAACAGTTAATCTACAGTAGCATAGTGGCCACGCTTTAGGGCTCCAACACAGGAATCCCTGGTTCAAGTCCTCAACCAACCTTATCGTTAAATATGGCTGTGTTTGTACACGTACGTCACGTACGTCACGTTTCGTCAGCGTTTATAGATTACCTCGCCGGATCTGAGCAAAAGATCATTATATATTTTGTAGTATGATGGATAAACGCTTAGGCTGCTGAGGGTGTATCCTTGGTGTAAGCTATTCAAGAGATACTGTGTTAGGACCTATTACTGACGAAAGATGTAAATCCTTTAAACCTTTCACAAAGATCTATTGCTAAGAAAATGTCATGCATTCTTACTCCAAGGATATACCAGGACATGAGAGTTAATTACAAGACTCTGAAGAATATCAGCCTAGCATGATGACCGTGAAAAACATGCACTAGTTGTTTTTATATCCGATTCATGACCGTTGTTCAAACCTTATCAAACCTACGTTCTCAGAATTCTATTAAGTGGATTTGCAGTGATTTTTGCAATGATATATCAACCACTTACGGCTGTGATCAAGAATTTTAACGAAGGAATCGGGTATTTAGAGAAATGGTCCTAGTTGGTCAGTCCTTGGCATGCATTAAATGTCATTAGAAGTAATGCTATTTTCTATAATAAATATTGAAAAAGAGTACTTTAGGTCCCAGATTCTGCACTGTAATAGCACCGTTCGCTACTGGAACACCCAGTATCGTTTGATACTGATACAAAGTCGGTGTTCGGGTATCGGACGTTACTTGCACATATAAAATGTTCCAGTATCGGGCGATACTGGAACACAATCGGCCGAGTGCACCAATGACGGGTAGCTGAAGAATAGCGCTACGTCGCTAGTAACTGAGGCGTAACCCAAAATTTTGAGAGCGCCAATGCCGGGTAAGCTACTAGGCTAGTAACTGGCGGGTAAATTACGCTAAATGTTATACCTGACCGGACCCAAGAGTAAGTTGGGGCATAACGTTTTATGCCACAAGTCAGTCGATTCTAGCAGTAGCGTAAATTTGTTGTGAACATTGGAGGGGATGATTCGCTGATGCTGAAAGACCAATTTCGCTTGCATGCCCAGGGGATGTATATTTGAAGTGGAATGTGACCCCTCATAAGCTGAAATATTTTATATTTTGAAAATCCATTCATGCAATTTGGGGATTTTTTTAGTCAAAAATTTAGATCAACTCCTTTTGCCCATTCAAACACTAATCGCACCGACTTTGGGTCATATTTTGACCAAAATGTACTAATTGTCCAAGGATCTTAAATAATGACTAAATAAATAAATAAGTAAACTTATTATTGTTTTTATTAATTAAAAACTGAAGTTTCAACATTATTGTGAGTGGAAGTGTAGAACTAGAAGAACGAAAAATAAAATAAAAGCATATCGTGCCGTGCGTGGTCTGGAGATCGAACCGGGGTTCTGCGGTTGACAAGCGAAGAACAAGGTATCCACGACACGGAAGTATTTGTGTAAAGAGATGTGTTATAATTGTATATAATTGTTTGCATCGGGTGCTTGTGTTTGTCATTAAAATTGTGCTTTTTGGTGCAATATTTGTGTGTGCCCCTCGCCCAAAATATGTTTGTAATGTCTTGATAGTCCTTATTTTTGAAAAAGAGTTGAACAAATTCGAAATTTTTGGCCAAAGAAATACCGTCATTTTTTGTTCGGAACGCAGGCCGACTCAACGTGATTATTTATGTTAATTATGTACACTCACCTATGACCTAGCAAGTGACGACACATTTTAAATATTACGGAGGACCACTCACGTCAGTATTTTACAGTAACCTATAGGTTAACACTTCGCATATGCGCCAATTAATTTTGTAAGGGGACGATGCTGATTAATGTGGATATTTACCTCGCTAGTTACTATGCGGTTGTTATTCGCCAGTTGTGCTCTAAGAATTACATCGTTAGTAAGTTACGCTACAGTTACAGCATAACTACTAGGGAGGTAGCTTACCTCCCTATTAAGTTACCCGTCATTGGTGCACTCGGCCGTATATGTACTATAGTATCGTGTAATACTGGAACAACTCATTACTGTTACATATGTACCAGTATCGCACGATGTCAGAACATAAACACGTTCCAGTATCGCTCAATGCTGGAATACATTTTGGTGTATCGTGCGATACTGGTAATCCAGCATCTGGGACCCAAAGTACACCTTTTCCTATTAAATATTTCTTGCACAGCCATCGATATTATTTAAGTTATCATATACAATTCATAATACAATTTTTCTCGATGTAATACTGTTTGTGATAGTAATGCCGGACGTATGTGTGCAAGGATGTTTGAACGGAGGGATGTGCATTGGGTCTAACACTTGCGCGTGTCCCCCAAGTTTTACCGGATCCGACTGTGAAGCAGGTAAGGGTAGTATTAATTAAATTAATAATATTTTAGACGAGGCTTATATAAACTTAATTGTTGGTCAGCGGAAGTTGAATTATGTCATATTTCCCCTGGTCATTGTTACAGACGGTCTAGTCAGAGGGCGGCATATTTCCCGCCACAAATTTATGTGGGGCTACTCGCTGCGCTATATTTGTCCACCACGTTATCTGAACGCAACCAAAATTACGAAATTATACATGTTGTCACTTTACCAATCTGCGCGTTCGGCTCGAAGGCTTGCTAGTGGCGCACTGCCGTTACACGGAGAAGCTTAAAGTGGCGGGAGTCCGTCTTCCGCTAGATGACGAATAAGTACGATAATAGAGGGCGGGCGTGGGAACGGAACTACGTTTACAACAGGACGGCCTCTTCGCGATATAATACTCGAAAAGTCGTATTTCTGACCTGAATATCGAGATGTTAGGATCAAAGGTAAAATCAAATCATATGACTAACCGCCGCGAATTCTGGTACCTATATATATATATACTGCCCTCAGCTGTTAAGATAATAATTTGTAAGCAAATATTTGAGGTTGAAAAGCAAAAATGCAATGATAATAACCGTTTGACGGGTACACGTCACCATGGTGACTAAAACCCGTCAATGTTTAGCTCACTCAATTAGAATGGGCCAGTCGTTACGGAGCTGACTGCTTCCGTTAGTGGAGAAAATGTTACAAGACGAAATCCAGTTATACTCAATTTCTATTTCAGAGTTACATTTCAGAGTCTTCTTTCTCGACAACTTTAATCGGATATGAAGCATTTCAGTATATGTTCTATACCCGTATCTTCATATAGGTTCCGATCAACGCGTGTCTATTATGTTTAATATGAATATAGGTCAAGGGAGATAGTAAAATATGCAAATTAGAGATTTTATAAACCAGACTGGAAATCATCGCTGACCTATATTTGAACCGTGACCCAAATGAAAGCAGTCAATATGTGGTTTGTATACCAATATTTCCATGAAGGTAAACGAATTATACGAATTAAGAAAATAGAGCTAATTGCAATTTCCTGCTATATTTTTCGCCGATTGGCTGCCGTGCGGAAACCTAGGCTGCAAAAAATGTTCCCGATTTCTGAATTTGGAAGAGTCGTCATGCTAATTACAATATCTTTAACGCAAACTGTTAGGTAGACACATTCCTCGAATATTTCATTTGACGCCTTAGATTTATCCTGTCAGCTGAATCAATTATTTATCTAATGCCTTTTTCGTTAACAAGGGCAAACCGAGGTTTTTGGTTAACAGCTATTTCTTCAACTTCTTATGCGTATGACAACAACAAAACTAATGTTAATCACAACGCAGACGTAAAATGCTAAAAATCAAAGGTTAGCAGTGTCAACCACCGTGTACAAATGCACAGGGTGTTCAAAACGAAATTGTTCGCCGTATTATATTTCGTGCCGTCAATCGGGTTGATTCGGGTGAATCAAACCGGTTCGCGGATAGCTTGACTCATCAACCTTATTAATAATAATAATAATAATAATAATAATAATAATAATAATAATAATCAGTATTTATATAGCGCCTTTTTTCCAAATGGTTTCAAAGCGCTGTGATTTTGCTGCTGGTGAATCATCAGAATCATGTCGCATCAACTAGGGTGCTGCCAATTTCTAGCGCAAACCTATCCGCAGTTAGATTGTAACATCCACCATTTTTTAATGCAGCTCCCCAAATACCTTTGGGTCAAGGAAGTTTTTGATAACCGAAACAACTGATCACAGATTTTGAAAGCAGGAGGAAACCGGAGTACCCGGAGAAAACCTGCGAAGCGTGTCCTGGATCGTGATAAACCAATTGCACATAAAGCCCGCGGTCGTGCACAGAATTGACCCAGGTTAAAGGTGTGACGTCATAATAAAACAGTGTTCCCGGGGCACTGTTGCGACTATTCCCGGGCATCTTAGTTTTTCAAGACGTCATATTGAAATAAGGCATAGCTTTATTATCCCCTCGCTTTTAAAGGAGGGGTCCTATAAGCACAACATTTAGCATTATTTGTTAGAAAAATAGTTATCGAGCCGAAATTGCGTAATAATATAGAACAAAACATCATACAAGTCACAAAAACAAATAAAAACTGCCATCTCTCAACATGCAATTTTTAAAATTCGCGGCGATCGAAAGTCCCGGTGTCGATGACGTCATGGGTATCGGTGCTCAAATTTGCGCATGTGCATTGTATAACTATGACTTCATCGACACCGGGACTTTCGATCGCCGCGAATTTTAAAAATTGCATGTTGAGTGATGGCAGTTTTTATTTGTATTTGTGACTAGTATGATGTTTTGTTCTATATAATTACGTAATCTCGGCTCGATAATTATTTCTCTAACAAATAATGCTCAATGTTGTGCTTGCGGGACTCTTCCTTTAACCAATCGACAGGAACTATATGAGGTATATAATCATAATTAATACACTGAAAACCAATATCATATGTTTTACTATCCAGAGTAACTCATGACATTTTTACGAGGGTTTTGCCAGATATGTGTTTGTTTTGTATCCTAAGTAATAATATGTTTTGCTGACATAGCACTGCACAGGAGTGAGCCTGGATCATTAGCTTTGAAAGAGAAACACAATGTCGTACCTCTACTTTATATTGTTCTTATCACTAGAAAATAAAAGTGTTAAAAGTATAATTTAGATCCCAGATACTGGCATTAATAACATCGTTCAATACTGGAACACCATAGTTGCCAGTATCGCTCGATACTGGTGCTATTTTACTGTTCCAGTATCGGTCGATACTCGTACGATGTTACTGTTCCAGTCGATACTGGAACACCAAATTGTGTTCCAGTATCGGGCGATACTGGTACACATGATACCAGTAGTGATTTGTGCCATTATCCTTAAGTTGCCATGAATGCTGCATTGTCAGTGGTTGCCTCAATGAATATTTTCTCGTATTAATTACTTCATAACTACTCTAATGGTATGGGTCCGTATCTATCATTGTTAAATAGAACTAACAATAATTATGTGACCTGCATTCATTGAATAGTATAGGCAAAGAATGTCATAATCAGGATCTGTGTAAGAGACTGATCAATGCTTACAAATACAAGACGGCAGATTTTCCAAAATATGCAGCCACTAGTTTTTAATGGAAATTAATGAACTCAGCGCCTTAATGTTTACTTGTTTAAATTGTATTTTCATGTATGTTCATGTGCTGCTCAGAATAACATAAACGCCTAAGAACTCTTAGATAGGCTGGGCAGTTATTTAGGTACCCAAGACCTCTGTCTAGGTATAAGCTTACTTAGTTTTGCACTCCTACCAAACCCGTTTTAGGCAACAATTTTGCTTCAGTTTTTATTAAATATATACCTGAATAAGTTGAACAGGTTCAAAAGGTAGTCTTCTAAGATAGGCCTCACGAAGCTTAAAATGTAAAGGTCCACAAGTACTCTGTACTAAAATGTTGCATCACATTGCATTAAGCCGAGGTTTAGTGTGGGTGTTATCTGACAGTGTGTGTGTGTGTGCAAAACAAGAGTGGGGTTGCAGTACATGCATATCATTGAACTCGGGCTAAAGTACATGCAGAGCATTATCATGATTCAACCGATAAACATGTTTGAGGGTTTGAGGGAGGGGCCTTAAAATAGAAAAAGTAAAAAAAAGAAATAATATTATAATGAAAAACAAAACAAAACAACAAATCATGTTGTTTAAAGAAAACCACGTTGAAAAATAATTAGGGGAAAATTACACATCCCTTATAATTATTGAAAAGAAGTAGAAAAGTAATTGCAAAGTAGGCCTATGACTTTTTAAAATTGCATTCATGTCTACTAAATGAAAAATTCGTTCACACGCAAGACGGAAAAACATCTATCGCCTCATGTGATATTGGAAACAATTCATAGATATTGCTCTGTGTTGCGTAAACAAACAGGGGATAACTAATAGTACTAAACGATACTGGTACACAATTATGTTCCAGTATCGCCTGGTACTGGAATATTTTAATTATCCCAGTATCGTCCGATACTGGAACACTGACTTTGTAGCAGTATCGATCGAATGATGGGTATTCCAGTATCGGACGATACTAGTACAGTCCATAATATGGGACCTAAAGTATACGATTTCTTCTCCCGCTACTGGAACAGTAAATTCGTACCAGTATCAAGCGGTACTGGCAACCTTTATGTTTCAGTATCTGGGACCTAAAGTACACCTTCAAATAAAGGTTTCATTATGTTCCCATCCCTTAACACTTTTGGACCGGTGATTTTGACATTTCGCCGGTAATAAATCATCTAAGATTTTGTCAACCACTGACTATGTGGTCCATTTTCAGGGTTATGAAGGTTAGATTATGCCCTTGGGGCATAATTATGTCCTTTGCACTCTTTTAATTGGACCATATAGTGGGAAATAGACACATCCTTTGATGATTTATTAGCGGCGAAATGTCAAATCACCGGTCCAAAAGTGTTAAGGGACTGGGAACATAATGAGTATATGCATTCCCAACTTTATTACAGTCAGACGATGTGTCCCAGGATGCCAGAATGGAGGATCGTGTTCTCTTACTTCTAATAGTTGTACGTGTACCGAGGGTTGGACTGGATCAATATGTGAATTAGGTAAGCACATCAAAGAAAGATCATAGGACTAGATGTCTAAGCGATAGTAAGGTTTTATGTATAGAAAAATTAACGCGCCTTAGATCTTTTCGGTTCTATACTTGGTTATATGTTTAGATGATCAGAATTTAGTCATTCCCTAGAGACATATCGGAGCGCTGAAAATAGACCTCTCCAGGGGAAAGACAAAATGTAAATCATGTTTATCGATCTAAAGTACCAAGTAGTTTCAATCATTAATGTGAATTGATAAGTTATGTGTTGTTGAGGTGTACGTTCTGATCATTTTTTTGGCTATGATTTTTTTTCACATCAAAATATTTTGATATCAGAAAAATCCCCATAGTGTTCTCATTATGTCTGTAAAATGTTCCACCTATATAGAAATTATAGGCTAAAATGTGGCGAATTACTGCGAAGTGTCTGTGAGCTCATATGTGCGGGAAAACAAAACAAGCCACTTGTTGCGTGCTTGACTACTAATAATTGGTCTATGATATTCATGAATGTGATAATTGGAGATCATCTCTGGATAATAGCAACTATTAGGTTTTTTTATATCACATGAAAGCAATTTGATCCAAGTATTCCTAAATGTGATAATGGATGCCGTGTCGTCATACTATTAACAATGTAGTAACGTTTTATAACATTTCAGCAATAGGCATGTGTTTTCCTACATGTGATAATGGTGGATCATGCATCGGTACTAACAGTTGCGATTGTTTACCAAGTTGGACGGGATCAAGATGTGAAACAGGTAAAGACGGATCTGTTATGGTTATATGAAAGCGCCGGGCTTTCAGCGTATCATTGTCATATACATGTATAGGCTGAGATACACGCTAGACTTCTAACACGTACGATGACGCCTGGGGAATATTGGCCATGATCTAGCGTACATTTCATGAACATTTGGTTAAATTGGACCATTTTGGACTGTAACACTCCTGGAATGGAATCAGATGGAAAACTATCAGTGGTGGAAATGGTCGACATCTAGGGGGAAAACCAGGGGTCTAGATTTGTATGGGTTTCATGGCTGTAAGGGCTATTTTAAAACGAGAAAAAGTTGTGAACTACCAACCATAACACCCCAAGTTGGAATCGGGGATAACACGATATTTAGAGGGGAAATCCTGCCCAGCCGTCAGTGAGATTCGGAACCGGGTCCTCCCCGGGGGTCCACTAACATGAGAGTCCGTGGCTTAGTTTACTCCACCAGGGATCTGGCGCCCGACTTCAACAATTCAGTCTGCATTTATCCCGTGCTCACCCGGGGAGATCTACCCTCCATCATAAGTTCAACATTATCAAAGCGATTTTTATAAATGAGGTGTCAAATATCGATGAAGAATTTGTCCAGCTTTCAATTGGAGCCATATATTTTTAATACAACTATGTATTAGGTGTATTTCTAGTAAACTATTTAATAGACCTCCTGGATATAATATGAGACAGATAAACCAATGAATGTTCAATCAGACTGTATAGTGGACGCTGAAACCTATATATATCGGTTGTCAATCATCACATCATGTTTACATCGAAAATCGTTAAATAGATATCGAATATTATTTTCAGGAAAAGGTTAATGTAATGTTCTCTAAACGTAAAAACACGAAACAATTCCTTAGGGTTGAAGGGTCATTGAGATGACCTTTGATATTGCTAAAGCAAAGGTTAAATATTTCATTTTATGCTTCTGTTTCAGTTGTGTGTGATGGCGGATGTTTAAATGGAGCGACATGCATCAATTTCAACACATGTGTGTGTGCTGCTGGATTTACAGGCCTGCAATGTGAAACACGTATGTATGATTATAATACCCAAATTCAAATTCGAAATTATCTTGATAATGATGTAATACATAACTATTTCGGATATTTAAAATACCAATGCTCTCATTGGCTTCGAAAACGATCACAAATGGCAAATGCAAAGTAATGGTCAGGTAAACGTAATGTGCCGCGGTTTAAATCAGACAAAATACGACAGTAAACCGGATAGTACTGTTTGTATTATGATACCGGAAATTGTTATTACCAGCACCAGTGTCAGCACAATTAAAATTAATTACTTAGAGAATAAAACATAGTTCTTAGCTGTTTTGCTATAGACGATGGTCTTATAATGTATAGGCTGTACCATATTTGGAGTCGTGTATGGTCGCCGCAGGCGGCCATACACGACGACACAAATTATTGGTTATTTTGATCTTTTATCATAAAATAACTCAGTTTGTTAGATTTATTTTACACAAACAACAACAAATTTCCCCCTTTATAAAATCGGCGAATCCAGCGAGCTGTTTTGCAACATCCTGCTTCAAATTAATCGCGTTCTTTAGCATCCACGCACCTGTCATCGCTGCGTTATACCCACAACGCATACGGCGGGGACTTTGTGTACGGCACGCTAACGCGATGACGCGTTGATCATACACGCTGAAGGTATTATTTTTCGAATGAATTAAACCCCGCCCCAAACTATGCACCATTGTCTCATAATGTATAGGCGTGTCGGCTGAAAATCAGCCAAAAACCAATCAAATTGCCTGCTGACATCTCAAATCACACCCACTATATAAGAATAGTTAATAATCTACCCGGGAATCTACCCGATGAATGCACGTGTCAGTTGTATGACGCATACGAACCCCGGGAATGGTGCGTCACTTTACCGAGATGCGTCACTTTCTCATGTACCATGAGGCACCGCTGTGTCACAAATGTGACGGATTTTTGACATAAAATAACGGTACCCTTAGTTTATTTTTCTGACGCACCATTGGTTGATTCCGACGGACCATGACTGTCTCAAATGACGCACACAACCGTCAAATAGTATTGTTGACTGAACTGGATTGCAATATGAAAATACTTTTAACATGTTTTCTTCAACTACATTTGCGTGTGTCCAAGTGCCCGGTCGGGTCCCGGGGAAAAGACCCGGCGGGGGTTAAGGGGTTCTCTTCTGTTTTGAAGGCCCCCGGAGGGATATCCTGGCACATATTTCTGTCAATTAATACAGTTTCTTCTCATAATTGTTTCTTCATTTGTTATCATATTTCAGGGAAAGTTATTCCAGTAAGTCGAGGCATTGGAATCACGTTGATTATATTGTCAATTGACAACCTACTAGCTACTTGCAATCCGGAAATATTAGACCCGACCACGATAGAATATCAGCAGTTGATTGCTTTGCTCACTCCTAAGGTAATCATTATTGAGATTATAATGGTATTCTAAAAACTATTACAAAGGTCCTGGTTTAGATAGCGATACAGTAACAAATTGTCACCTTATGTACGACTAACCCTTTTTGGATGAATAAATAAATGAATAAACAAACAAACAAATATAAATAAGAAATACAAAATAATGATAAAAATATAAAAACATATTTATTAACTATTTAATTGATAACATTGCTCGACTGATTAATGTATCAGTACATTACACCTATAAACAAATAAATAAATAAATCACTACTTAAGCTCTACAAATAACTCAATTAGTCACATATTGAGAACCTTAGTTGAAGAGCAAAGAAGAACGTCGCCCCTCAATGCATTGCGCCAACTCGAAGTTTTTTCCCCACTATGCGTTTGGATTTCCCTTATCATTACTGGTATCAATACGATTGATATATCAGTGACCTTTTTACCCCGATATATCGATATCGTGGCTTTCTGTCACGCATGTAAGTATCGGAAAATCGATGGTTCTCCTGTCTTTTTGGTTTCCAATAACTTTGAGTAAGCTGTTTACTAGTCGAGCTCTTAGGTTTTAGAAATGAGAAAAAATAACACTGAGAACTAATTGATTTGTTGATGTAAACTAGAATCTAAGAGCTCGTATGATGATGGCGCTAGAAGCCATGATATTGCGCATATCTATGGGAACCGAGATGAATCCGGGACCAGATTTACAGCGTTTTGCAAAAAACGCAATTGCATTGTGGTGCTGTCTTTGAAATTTTCTTTGGATGAGGAGTAAATTAAGCAGTACCTATAAAGGACACTCTATGATAGGTCACCTTTAATTCAGTTATATATTTTAACAGTTGGAGCAGATCCTTTGTAAACCAATACAAGACTGTATTCAGATTATCATAAACGGCTTTTCGTGTGGAAGTCTCCAAGCAGAATTCACATTGATACTTGAGAGCAACACACGGACCACAATCGATGATGTCATGAACATAATAGATACGTCAATAGCTGATCAAGTAGGTGATGGGGGCAGTATACAGGAGAGTGTGCATATTGGCGAGGGTATTGTTATAACACCATCTGGAACACAAGCCGTTGGTAAGATTTGGTTTCATTTATCATTAATGATGCATATTGTTTTCACTCAGCATTGACAGTAACTATAGTTTGATCAGCTTCAAATTAGTGAAACCTTACAGCAGCGTATGAATATTGAAGGAAGCGCATGAAGGAAATAAGCACACTGAGCATCATTGGCGTGTCGCGTGCGTGTTGTAAAACCCGCGTGCGTTAGCGCACAATCTCGCGTGTACGCTTGGAATACTTTTACACGCGAGGAGATAAAACAGAATATTTCACGCTAATGTTGAACTGATTGAACTATAATAGTGCTGTTTATAATCTGATGCGCAACCTATCCCTTCCCCCCATCCCTTCCATATTACAATTCATGATGATTGAAAGTAAACTTACCAGGTAATAAATACGCTCATAAGTTATAGATCCAACTTAAAAATATACAGTTACAAAATTATGAAATAGTTTCTACTCTTCAATTTGAAATATTGTTCGCGAGTATCGGTTAACAATTATGAACGTAACATCTCAAAAGTATGAGACAAAACGCGATTTTCACTTTCGCACTTTGGTTATGAACACACAGGATAGTATGACAGGTTAAGGTATTAGAGAATTGAAATCCTCATCTAACTATCGACCAGTGATTTATCGCTACCAGTTAATCATTCTGCCTGTTGCTACACCAATGTTGCGTATAGGGAACCACTTTCTGAACTGAAAAACGGACTTTGTTTTAGTTTTTTGACACATTTCTTTGTCTTCACGTTCAATATCTCAAATATAGGTCGTCACAGTCATCCGGGTGCTTCATACATTATGTTATTGTTTTGTACAATTTGCCGCTGACCACGTCATAAGACGTTTTAACAACTCGGGTTTTACGCTCTGTTCATCCATGCAGTAGATCGACCCAAGCGATCGCGTCACTGTGTGTAAGATACCGTTGTTTACCTCTTTTGTGACGTAGTCAACGGCGCGTGACGTCAGTCCGTGTCAACCTATAAGAGAAAAAATGTGTTTTCAATGATAATTTTTCTTTCTAGCAAGGAATTCCTTTGTTGGTCCAAATTTTCGCACTTTCCATTTCGGCCTTTCACGCACTTATTTTAGCATTTCAGTGTTTGTAAAATTCTGTTTATTCTTATGCCTGGATTTGATATTATTACGTAGGAGCTATAGTTTTGGAGTTTTAAGCATATTACCTGGTAAGTAATATTACGAACACTGTATTCTCATAACCTTGCTACCCTGAAACCCAGCGATATGATAGATCTGCGAAACCGTTATGTTCCAGTGTAGTTTACTTAATAGAAACATCGTGATGAATCTTGTATCAAACTAGTGTGTACTGTGCTACATCAAAACTCTCTTTAACTGGGGAATCTCAAAGAATATCTCTTGTACAGTTCAGCATGATTCATATTTATCACATGACCACTGGTGTCTGACATTACAGACAAGACATTGCGAGGAAAGGCATATAATGTTGTTAAACGAGGGTCTTGAAGAAAATCCTACAATTGATGATGAGACTTCAATTTAGTTGGGATTCAACTTTTTGTTTAAGTCATTGTCTGTCTGTACCAGGTATTATAGTGTGGACCGGCAGATGTCAATTACGTAACACATGTGTTGTACTGTTTGTTTTGGGGGACAATCTGGTGTACTGTTTAGTTGCGCTGAGCATGCTGGGCTGCACAAGAATTGTTTTTGGGTGAATCTGTATCTCTTAGTGCCGGTTACATTAACCTGTTATAATACGAGGGTCATTCAATAAGTTCTACCTCCTCACTCATAACATCGCTAATATAAATGTCAGCCTCATGACATTTGTCATGATTATAGCTCTGAATCATAGCTACACATTTATAGTAAATGCTAATTGATACCTATTTCACTTTTGTCATGATGCAATCAAAGCCAGAGAGAGATTTTGGACAACGGACACGGAAAATTACCCCAAAGATAAATACATGTTTTTCGTTTTCTCTCCGTATTGTATGATTAGGTATAACAGCCCGATTTAAATACTGAAAAAAGAAAACAATGAAGGATTTCTGAATATAATGCTATACTATCATGTATTAATCATATTGTAGGCAATATTAAACTTTGTAGCTTGCAAATAGTATAATATTAACTCGAATGTATTGACACGCCATTAGCATACTGGAATACTGATATTCAGTCAAATGTTCGTTGTTACAAGTCAAGCCACAGTGATGCCTCGAATGTTAAATCTTAACATGATAGTAACTTTATCAGTTTTCCTTATATGCAACATTTAGAATACTTAATCAGTTAGTCAGTGATAGAAAAATATATCTTCGAGAGACTTGAAATATATCCATTTAGTTTTGTATAATGAAGATCTCTTAATTCCTATGAAAAGCAAATATGACTTTGGCAGCGGTTCTTTAGGATAGGGTTAAAATTGATGGCTGTCCTGGTCTGGTTCTGGCTAATCTGAGGGCATTTTCCGTCAAAAAATCTGTCACTTGTATTGTTTAAAGTCTGTTCAAGAGATATTTGTAACTTAGAATGATTGTAATTAACCGATAGGTACAATTTGTCTCTTAGAATTGGCCAAATGAATAGCACTTAGGAGACATTTGGCTGTTTTTTACCCGTTTCCGTCACACTAAATGGTAGTTTAATTTCTACTGCATATCAAAAAAAGTACAATGAGTATTCAAACCAATTTACTATGATTTTGTAGCTGAGATTCAAAGCTTCAATTGTGGAATCTTTTATAAGACTGGCTTGTATAATAGCAAAGTTATGAGGTAGGAGGTAGAACTTATTGAATGACCCTCGTACATACCATATATTTTGCAGCAACGTGTAATGTAGCTTGCTTCAACGGAGGAACGTGTATTGGTCCTAATACGTGTTCGTGTGTGGGTACTGGGTACGATGGACCATTATGTCAAACGGGTAATATACCACACCTTATAAATATATAATTTTAAATAAAGATTCTCAACCTTATTAGCCAGTTTATACTCCCGTCTTTGAGCATGTGCCAACGAGTAGAACCACCTTTCGACGGACGCACTACGAAGGCCATTTATAGTAAATTACGTTACAGTTTTGATGGCATCTTCGAAGCAGTGGGCTGCAACCCCCATTTACCCCTTTTATACAATTAAACACCCCATATCATTTGCTAACACTGTAAAGGTATTGATCTCGTCTTTCCATTCCCCATGACGTCGCTATAACGTGATAATAACCCAGCGCCCAAACAGTGATATCCCGGCAGTCTGGAAATCGATGCGTAATCCAAACGTTAACGTAAACGCAGCCATTTCTTTCAATGTCATGCCGATTGACATTGTTAAGATGTTCATAAAGGATATTCATACATCGATTGCAGATCCCATAATAAGTGAAAACATCTGTATATAGACGTTTTCCGAATTTCATTTTCAATTTGAAATCTATCTGGAAAGCAATTCCAAAACGGCACGCACGAAGCAAGGTTGACAACACTTCACTTTGAAAATTCGTCATAACATCTACCTGACAACAATATTGCTACACAAAAAGGGTAAAGAGCCATCCAATATTTGTAATACTGTAATGTAATTTACAACACAGAACCAAGGGCGGATCCAGACATTTCTTAGGAGAGGGGGGGGGGGGGGGGGGGCTCATTAACAGCAGACAAGGTGGAGTTCGAGGGTAGATGTGCCCCCCCCCCCCCCCCCCACCCCTCGCAAGTGGAACATTTTTCAATTTTTGAACTCATTTGGTGCGATCTGGTGTATACTTTTGATATTTTACCGAAAAACAACCTCTTCATTTCCAATAAATGTCTTGTTTTTATCAAATGCAAGAAAGAAGCTGGGCATATACAGGGTGTCTCAAACCTTGCACGTGTTTACCCAACTTATCGACCATGAACTTCTAGAATTTGGTGTAACAATTGTATACAAAACACTTAGCTTTCATATGCCGTTCATTTCATCTAATTTGGTTTTGTCAATCCTGAGATATGATCAATTAACTAAAGCTACCTAAAATCGAAGTTGTGCCACTTTTACGGAAAGAATGCTTAAGATAAGCATTAAAACCCTCGTCCTCTTAAGGGAGGGTGGTCGCCGATTGCGCTAGAACGCAAAGAACAGTGACCTTGGGCGTCTAGGTGATCGTTTTTACATTCCATGCGCTCATTTTGACGAAAACAAATTGAGGCTGCCACCTTACCCGGGGGTATGGTAAGCCGTCAAAGTCCGATAGTAGGGGGTGGTTGTAAGGGTAAGTGTAAGGGGGATGTTTCCCCCTTTTCAATTTTCGAACTCATTTGGTGCGATCTGGTGTATACTTTTGACGAAACTTTTATTGTAAAGCCACCTCTTCATTTCCAATCAATATTTTGTTTTTATCCATGCAAGAAAAAGGTTGAACTGATACTGGGTTTTTCTTGATTTATGTATAGATGGTTGAATAGAGCGGACAGGGAGTGTGAGGGGAATGTGCCCCCTCAGAATTGAATTTGTTCTTTTTTAATTTTCGAACCAATTTGGTGCGATTTGGTGTGTAGATTTGACTGATATTTTATTGAATAGCAATCACTTTATTCCAATCAATATTGGATGTTATAAAGGTCTATGCCAAAAAGAAGTTGTGCATATTATATATATTCTTGATTTAAAATTGTTATACAAATAACTTTAGGATTAAAAAAGCATATCGATAGTTATACTATAAAGGTCTGTGCCAAAAGGAAGTTGTGCATATTATATATATTCTTGATTTAAAATTGTTATACAAATAACTTTAGGATTAAAAAAGCATATCGATAGTTATACTAACTAGTTACCTCCAAAATATCAGATTTCTCGTCTACATATACGCGTGGGTATATATCCCGACCAACTCCGAACGTTCTTATGTCCTAAATCCCTCGCAAGTCTCCCCGCCCGCCTCTTCGTACCCCCCCCCCCCCCCACCCTTTTCTTTTCTTTTTCGTTTGTCCCCCTTCTTCATTTCTTTTTCCGTTTTTCCTTTTCTTTTTCTTTTCCTGATTTCTTTTCCTTTTCATTCTCTAGTTGAAGAACACTTTTCAATTGGCGTCTATCATTTCAATTATGGCTGTTATTTATAATGACGTTAAATCAGTAAATAGAGAGACACATAATTAACATACGCCATTTATATTAATTTCCACAGAATCCGGCTTGTCAAAACAGGCAATAATTGTTATTGCTGCAGGACTTCCAGGGTTCGTGATAATAGTCGGTGTGATCTTAGTCTGTATGTGCATTGTGGCAATGCAACGTCGACAGCTCCACCAACAGTCCGCTGTAGGATTAAATCGTACCCCACCTGCAGGATTGTGGTTTGATCGACGACCTAACGTAAGTAAGTTAGTGAAGGCGACGAACATCCAAACCTCTATCTAGCCCGACCGACCCATTTCCTTAGAAATTGGTGCACATAATACACCTATCAGTTGTAAGACGCACTATACGACCCCCGGGAGTGGTGCGTCACTTTACCGAGGTGCGTCAACTTCTCATGTACCATGACGCAGCCTGTGTCAAAAAAACGACGGACCATTGCCATCCAAATACGCACCCTCAGTCAACTATCAGCCCATTCGCACCCATGTAAAGTGACGGACCTTTACGCACCCTCCGTCATTTTTTTGACGGACAAAAGGCTGCCACTGACGTTCCCTCCGTCAAGAATTATTGGTAAACGACGCACCCACGACGCACCTCTCCCGGGGGTCGCATAGTGCGTCTTACAACTGATAGGTGTATAATGTCCATGTAACATGAGAGGTCCGCAAAGAAGATTTCTTGTGTAGTCCAGCATGCTCGCCAACAGAAATTTTCCCCAAAACAAACAGTGCGAAACATGTGTTAAAGTAATTAACAGCTGGAGATCGTCTGACTTCCACCTTCATAATACATGGCACAGATAGGCATATTGGCCACAGATATGAAAAGAAGTTGGTAAAAATGTGTTATTAAAAAAATACAGGGTCTTTAAGAAAAACAAGAAAGGACTGAATTGAAGAACATTGAAGTCATATCAATTGCAGCGGGATTTTTTTAAAGACCCTCGTTTAACAACATTATAAGCCTTTCTTTGCAATATGTAATGTCAACTGGTCAATGGGAACCAGTAGACACTGGTCACAGAAATCAGTGGTCGTGTGATGAAAGAAAAGCATGCTGGTGTTGCTCAAGAAATCTTCTTTGAGAGGTCCGTTTGTCCGTAGAACACGGTTTGTCATCGCCTTAAGCTATATATATATTTAAATCTAGTATGTTTACAAAGTTATCTACTACCGATGACAGGAGAAACACACCACACTACATTAAACTTCTGATTAGTCGTTAAAAAGGCGACGAAATGTTTGAATGTTTTTACTCTTTTTATTTTTATTTTATTTACATTTCTTTTTTTCCTATTCTTTTTTTCTCCAATTTCAAATATGGGTTAAATTCATCAACATGTGTACGATTTTGAACCAAAAATAAAACCACCCGACAGACCTATCTAACCTGTGAGGTCCGTTTGCCCGTAGAACATGGGTTTGATTTCCCTCGCCATTACGGATTTTGGCACAACGTGATCACATGCTGTTAAAGGCCTGGGAGAACAAGTCTCTGTGTATGGGGGTAGTACTATGATGTGATGATATAATTTAGATAATAAAGGTATCGTTCTCAGCCTCTAATGTCGTGTATAGTCCGTCCTGTCAAATCACACGGGCATCAACAGTATTTGAGTAGGACAGTGATGTTCAGGCGAGTTGTTCTACGTCAGAATATTAAATATTTCTGCACATGCGATTATGACACGACGGATACACGACAGATGCCGATAACCATGGACCGTATTCTCGTGTTTTAAAGGTGTATGTTTCGATCACTTTGTTTTGGCTATGATTTTTTTTTCACATCAAGATAATTTTGATATCAGAAGAATCCCCATGTGTGACCTTGTGCTTCTAAAATAAGAACCATTGGAGCTATGCAACTCAAACTTTGGAATGCGACAATTTTAAGGACAATGAAGGATGACCTTTCATGTAATAGAAAACATCAAGTTGAAAATGTGTGATAAATGTAATGATATGTATGGAATCATGAAATGTGAAAATTATATGAACATGTAATTGATAGTAATAAACAATAACTAAAAGTGTTGGAAATCGGGCCAGCAATCAGAACATCTAACACGCGTCTAACTCACTGAAAAGTGTCTAACTGTAAACATGGGTATGGGGTAGTTTAACTAGCGTTTAACTAAATGTCTGCATCAAGTGTATGTCGTGATCTACCATGGTTTAAAAAGGAATACATATTTTTCAAATGAAAGCCCTTCAAATATAAAGACAATTAATTAGTTAATACATCAATTAGTTAATCAACACATTAATTGGTCAATTCGTTGACCCAATAGCATTCGTTGGGTTTTGTACATCTTAAAAAAGTGTAGGCATTAATATGATTGTCTGAATGAGTAAATGAATGCATTATACAGAATTTAGATAGGTAAAGATATATTTGGAACTTGTTACTTTTTGCAACCGACTTCCTGGACATAACGGGAGGCCTATATAATGTGTTTTAGACTAGCTGAGAACAATTAGCGTATTGTCTTCAATCAAATTCATTATTAAATTGTGTATACTCCTGTCAAGAAAGTACACTGGGAGATCGAATTATCAGACAAAATTCAAGTAATAAATAACAAAGAAAGAGTGTAAGATATTAATAATCTGAATAAACCAATACCGTAACTTGTCTTGATCTATATAGCTAGGCCTATATACAGTGAAAGTGAAGAAATAGACCGAATGAAAACAATAAAGGACTGTGGCGTAACATATATTCCAAGCAATATAAATATCAATTAATAAGTAATAAATGAGTGAAATGTATATAATATTTAGTCATTAATATCACTACTTCATCATTTTTTTATAAATTAAATGAAATAAGACATGCACAATATGGGAGTTGACCCGTGTATGCCGATTACGATCAATAGGGTACTGCGTAGCAAGCCACAGTGGTTGCAGTTGAGAGAGACGGGTTATCGCCGTATACATTCATTAAATTGATCTTTTTTTTTTTTTTCATCGTTAAAAGTGTGCTTTTCATGCGATATTTGCATGTGCCCCTCGCATAAATTGTGTTAGTTGCAATAGTCCTTATTTTGACAAACTAATGGTTCAAAAGTGAACACCCACCCGACTGGCAACCGCTGCGAGCCGCCGGATAGACCAGGTATCGCTAAAATACACGTGCATTTGATGCATTTAATTTTTAACTGCGGTGTCTTATCGGGTGCAGGTCGGTATTCCGACGTGTAATTGATCCGAAAGGTTTTCATTCCGAACGGTTTTTATCCCGAAGATAAATATTCCGAACGGTAACTGTTCCTAAGGGTCATTTCTCCGAAAGTCATTATTCCGATAGGTTATTATCCCGAACGTTAATTGATCCGAAAGGTTTTCATTCCGAACGGTTTTTATCCCGAAGATAAATATTCCGAACGGTAACTGTTCCTAAGGGTCATTTCTCCAAAAGTCATTATTCCGATAGGTTATTATCCCGAACGTTAATTGATCCGAAAGGTCATTTCTCCGAAAGGTTATTGCTCCGTCAGGTATTTGGTCCTAAGGGTCATTTCTCCGAAAAATATCTGAAAAAACGGTTTTTACACCTACGATACCGGTCATTTCTCCGAAAGGTTTTTTCTCCTAAAGGTTTTTTCTCCGAAAGTTCGGAATAAAGATCTTTCGGAATAATGAACCTGACGGAGCAATGGCCTTTCGGAGAAACGACCTTCTGGTTAGGGTTAGGGTTAGGGATAGCCCTAACCCTAACCCTAACTCCTCCGACAGAGCAAACTCCTATCGATTTCTTCTCCTAACGGTTTTTGTTCCGAAAGGTCAATATTACGAATCTTCGGAATATTGACCTTTCGGAATTAAAACCGTGAGAAGTAAAAACTGTTCGGGGCAAAAATCTTTAGGAGCAATGCTGTTTCGGAGTAATGACCCTTAGGATCAAAGAACTGTAGGATAAATGATTTTCGGAATAATAACCGTGAGGCGTAAAAACTGTTCGGAATAATGACCTTTCGGGTTGAAAAACTTCGGACCAAAAACCTATAGGAAGAAAAATCTTTCGGAGTTTTGAACTTCCATTGAATAGCGTGTAGGAGAAATGACCCTTCGGAATAAAAACTATCGGAGAAATGACCTTTCGGAATAAAAACCGTGAGGAGAAATAACACTTCGGAATATCGATCTGACCCCGTCTTATCTGGGCCACTATGTATCATATACCTGCATGAAATTACCCTACGGTTTCCTTTGGGACGATATTTGCATAATTTAAAACCGTGGTTTTTTTTAACGTCTTGTCTAATATAGAGACTTGCGTTTAACTTAAACACGAGTTTAGTTAGCGGCGGTTTTAGGCTAAACGCGCATTTAGTACGAGAATACGGTCTTATGTGTTTAAAAATGATAATTCTCATTTATTTTGTTTAAAACAAATTTATTAAGGTCGTTGAACGTGGAATCAATGATGAAGACGTTCAAATCGATGTGTCACTGTTTGTTAACCGTAGCTACCTTCATTATAATCGACTAATCCGTAATCTACAATCTTTCATCGGATTCGTCTTAGCAAATCGGAAAGATGGTGGTCATTGTTTATTTTGCGCTAAGAAAGTGTTGACACATTGTGCGAGCGTCGTTGTATGTCTGACTGTATTCTTGTGGCGCAATGTGTTGTATCATAGCGATAGTGGACATAATAATAGGCCGCAAGGGAACCTATTGAAACCGATTAGCTTTCCGGCGCGAAATCACCCTATCGTGACATATTACAAGGTGTTTATGGATCAACTATAGTTTGATAAGCCATATAATAACGGTACACTCGACACAGGTGTGCGTCATCATGGTACATGAGAAAGTGACGCACCTAGGTAAAGTGACGCACTATTCCCGGAGGTCGTATAGTGCGTCATACAACTGGCATGTGTATAACTAAGAGATCGCGTTACCCATTTTCTTACGGAAATCGGTTATTAAATCATTGACGTAAGTAGAAATAGGACTTGGGAGCACCATAGAAAGAGGAAGAGAATTATAGGATTAATAACATCTATCGCTATTTACGCAATTAAACGCATTCAGTCAAGTTATGAATGCTGTGTATGCAATGGCATTAATGTTGTTACTTCTAATGTGTTTATCTTATTTATACAGGGGAGATTTAGGGCACCCTATATCGCTGATGGAAGTGAAGCCTCCCGCTACGGACCGCCTATATATTAAAGTTGAGACGTATCACAACCATATTCATTGCTACCATTAGCATGTAAGCCTATACTTGAGTGAGGCTTTATACTACATTTGAACTATTATTGTAATACATTCAACATTCAGTCAACGCATTATGACTTTTGACCACGCCATTTCTTCCTGTTAGGGGTCGTTTCCATATACTCAATTACAGCCTGGTGGTTTATGTCGACGCATTTCTCATGCGGACCTCTCGCTCTTTCAACTTTAAGTCTGCAGGCGCCTGCGATTTTAAATCGCTTGAGTGGACTATAGAACACAAATTGCTTACAGTTACTTCATAGATCGAACGAGTTGGATTGAGGTCAATTGGAGCGATTCATTTTTACCGACCTGGTGCGACCTGCCCCATTTTTTGCAAATCGCCGCAGCTGACTTCATTGTATTCGATTGAAAAACAAATGAGTGAAAGCCATCTGGAACGACCTGAATCGTTCAACGACCAAAGTATGGTATTCACATTATGCTCTGTACGACATGGCCTCTAATTGTCATCGTACTACCACCTGCTGTTGTCTTATACATACATGGCCTTGTCCTTTTCAAGGATTGACTACGACAATGGGCTGCTACTTGCTCAGGGACAATCTGAAACAACAACGCGTCTACAATTGGTATAAATATGCGAGGCTCTCAAACATGATCATACCAGCTCTGGTAGGCGTGCACGACAAAAGGCTTTTTTCCTAGTCGACCAGTCGCCACCAAATGGTCGCAACTAGTCGTCGTCCAGCGACCATTGGAGGTTAAATTCGGACGAATTTTCGATGCTCAATTAGTCTTGAAAATGTATGAAATAAGGAAGTATGACACAAATTAAAGAACAGATAACTTACTCAAGGCATATCACTAACGTCTTTGCCTGGCCTGGAATATCTAAGTTGGCATACTATCACATGCATCGGTAATAATTACTTGTGAGCAGATTGTTCACTCATTCAGTGTGCATAGTTATTTAGGATTTCCGAAAGTACACTTTACTAGTCGATCATTGCGAGTTACATAGTCTGGTCCTTACAAATGACGGATAGGCCACCTTCAAAATATTTAAAATCTCCATTTTTAAGAAAATAAATCTTAATAGTATAGTCTTAAATGGTGTGTATATATGCATGTAAATAAAGCACAAACAAATTGTTGTGCTGCCCTCAGCGACCGACCCTAAAATCTCAAGAATTAGGGTCGCATTTTATGTATTTTTAACCGAAATTGTCAACATATTTCTATTTTCTGCTTGAGATGAATAAGTTTTATTATCACACTAGAAACATTAGTTAAATAGACATTTACCAATTTTATTTTGACATGAACCACGACAGTCAGTGATATTTTTCAGCAAAAAAGAAAGAAAACAAAGGGGGACAAAAGAAAATCGACAAAACGATCCGACCTCAAGATTGTTGGCACTTGAGGGCAACACAACAAAAATTTTTTTTGCATAAGCAGAAAAAAATAAGAACTGATAAAATGAGTAACCCTATATTTGCTATCAACAATATATTCAGAATTATAAATATTTTAAACAATATATTCAGAAATTGCATTGCGCAACTATAATGTAATAGAAAGCTGTATTCAATGATAATTTTAAGTATCGACATTAAATATAGGTATAGCATTATAATAGAGTAACTATTGGATAAACACTTATTTAAATTGGGGGAGTGTTCGGCGTTCGCCAATTTGCGGCCCTAATTAAAAAACGAAAATTAAACGCTTGGTTCTGATTTAAGGTATATTACCTTGATCAATGAATTTCTAGTACTTATGTGCGCCAAGTCGTTTGATGCTATGTGTGTTTCGGACCAAGATAAAGACCATGTCGTATTTAGCCATGTATTAGTCTATATGTTCAATAATGTTGAAATTGTTAGAAGTATTTAACACTTTCACCGTGTCATCTCTTTTTTAATGTTAGTTTTGTGTCACAACAGCCACTATACGTATTATGTATAAGACAATGCTGTATGTGTACAAATCCTTGGAAGGGCTCTGTCCCCAGTATATTCAAGACTGTCTTGTTAAGAAACAATCTCAAAGCACTATGAGAACACGCTCTGCTGACAGCATTCATTTTGTCGTTCCTGTCACCAAGAAATCTGCTGGGGATAGAGCCTTCTCAGTAGTGGCTCCACGTATGTGGAATAAATTACCCGTAGCTGTTAGAAATGCCACTAGTGTACAATGTTTTAAGTCCATACTCAAAAATCATCTGTTTCCTTAATTGGTTTCCTTTTTTTATCTCCATGGTTTTTCTTTTTGCTGTTGTATTTTTCATGCTTTTGCGCTTTGTATCCCTAGGCAAAGGCGCGGTATAAATGTTATTATTTATTATTATTATACGGGCCATGCTGTTGTCGCAATAGACTACCAATGCCCATACTAATCACCGCGCTTTTCAAACATACAGGTGCTATGAAACACACATAGTATCAGTTCTTAACGACATTTCAATGGAGATTGCACTAGAACTGCACTAGAAAATATTTGCCTTGATATAGTTCGTGAAAGGTACAGTCGGCACATTGTTTTCTTACCAACAAGTGGGAAATAATTTGATCACTTAAAGACCCAGGCATCTACTCATTCCACCAGTGGCTTAAATCCAGCCAATCTGCCAATCTGACACATTTGAGCAATAGAGGGCGCTGCAATACCAGGTGTTTTAATCTTTTGATCTTTTCAAAAATATGGTTAAATGTATTTTCAAATATTGCTCGTATAAATCTGATGATATAACAAAGATAAACTATAAGAAACGTAAAAATGTAATTTTGACGATGCACCTTTTTTAATTAATTTAACACCATAGATTCTGTATTTTGTAAATAATATCGAATAAGATTCACAGTCAGTTTTTGCCTGGCCGGGCTTTAAGTGTTAACGATACATATAATACGTGATGTCTCACACGTGATACCTCTCTAGCACAATGGTAGCATAATAAAAAATTCCAATATAATGCTCGCTTAAAAGTGTTATTAACAACTTTCAAAGTATACGAAGTAGACGTTATGCACGTATGACGCGCTCCCGGGATTGGTGCGTCAATGTCCAAAGGTGCGTCGGACTTCAAAATACCATGACGCACACCTGTGTCACAACTGTAGTGGGCATTTGCTTTACCAAGACGGACCGTTATTCGATTTCGTGACGCACCATTGATTGATTATGACGAACAATGACGCACAACACTAATACATTTATATTCCTTCATTTATTAGCAGTATAATTTAAATCATGGTAAATGTATATTTACTGGAGGTAGTATCATTGTGATTATTGTTATTCTTAAAGGAATTCCGTGCCATGGAACTTTAGCGCTCGGATATATAGCATTAGTATTATACAGACCACATCTGTGGGTTAAAGTTGTTAAAAGTACCGCGTAAAGACAAAATAGGCTTTAGAAAAGAAAAAAATCACATGTAGGCCTATGGACGTCGCCATGTTAATCAAAGCTATGACGAAAGACTTACGAGATTGTCGCGTCTCTGTTATATGTATTGATATTATCGATTTATGCACTGAATTCCTGCGTGATACCGTCCAGCGACCTGTAATTGCACTTTCGACACAGATAACCGGGCGCGAATGTCAAATGTGCAGTTTAAATTCGTTTAATTGAACATTAGTTCTGTGCTTAATTAAAATGGTCAATATACATTAAATAATTATTTTCCTACCATATAATGCATGGTTTAATGAATAGCACGGTATTCCTTTAAGTCAATTTCAAATGTTCAAGGGATGACTTTTGGGGACCTGTAGTTCTTATAATCTACTAGAATGTAAAAGAAAAAAATGTGTTTATTAAGATTGCCTTTAATTTTATTCTTTAAGTATTCATGACAATTGTACATGAAAGCAAAAGACGTGTGCAGTTTGATACTTCAATTTATTGGAATAAAATCAAAAGTAAAGACGATAACACTATAACTGACTAAATATGGAATGTATATTATTTGTTTTGTGTGCAGTCCTTCAGGTTTGTCTTGTTGTAAGCATCCGTGAAAATGTATACGCATATTACTGAAGCGCGAATCCGTGCTAAGGGTCGAAAGCTCGACTGACATAGAAATGGAGACGTTTTTTTCAGGACCATCCTCGTTGTTTTTAAAACCTGTACTTATAAAAAAGGGATCATTTAAAACAATTTATTGGCATTCTTGCTCAGGGCATTATGAAAGTCAACTTGCGCGGATACTTACAAGTTTTTAAGTTGAGAAAACAGGGTTAAACATAAGAATGTGTGACTTCTTTTTGCCTGTAACTCAAATCAATATTCCCAACATCCGACATATTCCGATGATCGCTTCTCACGTTATAGACCGCCGCGCCATCAATCAAGGTGAGTTTGCTGCAGCATGAGCGGCTGTCGAGGGCTCAACACAAATGATATGGGGGGGGGGGGGGGGGGGGGGGGGGGGGGGGTACGCCTACTGGCCAAACACAGTTACGATTTATTATTCGTCAAATAAAAAGCACACAAATTATTGGACTCGCCAACATTTAACATTTTTTAAATTATAACATTCTACTGACATCAAATTCAGGAGTAAAACAACTGGGTGGTCAGACTGCACACAACCAGCTATCTCGATCTTGACGCTCATACCGCTGCACCTTCCGGAATAATTATTGTTCAGTGCACATGACAAAGTGGCATATTTCGTTGACACCCCTCCCCCTGGGAGTTAGTTAAAGGTAGATGACCCGATCACATTCCGATTTTCAACTTGAAGTTTTCTATTCTACATGAACGGTCATCCTTGTTCCAAAGTTTGAGTTGCATAGCTCTAATGGTTCTTATTTTAGACGCACAAGATGCTGTGAACTGTACCCATTGAGTAGTACACAAACTATATCGGTGGTTACCACCATTCGCGGTAATTCGACGTTATTTCATCGATTTCGCCGTAATTATACCGATTTAGGCCGTCAAATTTCAGTATGATGATGAGAAAAATACGAGCTTTCATATGATATGAAAATCTCCGTATGTTTGAAATAATTCTGTGTTACGAAAATGTGATCGGGTCATCTACCTTTAATTCAATTGACGGGTTTGCCGCTGGAGGTTTTGAAGGCCCAACCCGTACCTTTAGGCCCGTACCTTAAGGGTGTTTTCATCTTTAAAACAATGTTGAATTGACGTGGTTGGGACACATGATTTAAACATTCATGTTTAGGGTTTTCCAGCACAAATCATTCCCAATGTTATAGGCATTTTTGACAAAGAACCATTACCACGGCAGCACATACCAGTCCTACAGGGGGGCCCAAAAGTCTATGCACGTTTTTGAAGAGTCATATCTCATAAAATATAAATCATATGGTATAAATATAACAATATTTTGATAGACGAGATTTGGGAAATTAATTTGATACCAAACACAACCCTATTGGTGAACCCACAACATTTTAAAACTGGTTGAAAGTCATTGGCCGTGTGCCAGACCAACCCATACCAAGTACCACACATTGTTGCTAAAGGTGCGCATAAAGTAACGGTATGAAAGCAACGTTGCGCATTAGTCACAGTTCACTGCTTACCTTGCAACATTAATGTTATTTAATACCAAACTCGGTCACTCACAACATAAATAAGCGTAGTAGACAACATTGCACAGCAAAAGTCTTCATTCAAGATGGTTTACAGCATAGATAAGCGAATACAAAGTGTATGGTTCTACGCTGAAACACATTCAGTTCAACTTACTCAACAAAAGTTCAGAAAATATTTCAAAGTAAACGTTATACAATTGTTTAGGTCTGTGTTTTTGCATTAGCACACGTCTCTGTATACATTTAAATTAGATTTCACTATAGAAACGAAAATTATGTGTGATATAGTTTGTTATTATGATGATATCACTGTAATTTAAAATTTAAAATATTACAATTGACGGATCATTTTCCGTGTAACCAACTCTACCCGTAGGTATGGATTTATGAACTTTATTCCTCCGAAGTATAAAATTACATTTTTGCAGTAATACATATTTTACTTCTAGGGTGGCATTACAAACAGATGTTACTCCAATGTTTGGTATCAAAATTATTTCCCATATCTCCTCTTTCTAAATATGTATTCATATTTTCAATACGACTTATATTTTGTGAAATACAAAGCTTCAAAGTCGTGCATAGACTTTTGGGACACCATGTATACGTGAGTACCATTCACCGAGGTATTTGTGGTATGGGTATTTCTGTAATGGGTTTTATATACGATTTATTCCAATAAAATAACCTATCGGGTTTCAAAGCGTCGGCAATAGCCATTCCTTTGATCTTACTGCTGCCGCTTGTGCGATTCATTTAAAAGGTTATCAATGTTGGCGATCGAATGATTTTACGAACGCATTTCAAGCACTGTACACGAAATAAGAGGATCGGAATTAGCGATTTTCGTATAGTGCTTCAAACAACTGAGGTGCATTTATACACGCCAAAAGTTACCCCATAGCTATTTTCATGTATTATTAACTAAGGCCACACAAAGAAGAAGGTCTGTCTCAGAAGCCCGCCCGCATTGGTATGTGAAATGAGCTACGGCGCGTAGGTCTATGCGCGGGGGGCTAAAAACCTTTTTTTGGGGGGGGGGGGGCGGATTTTGTTTGGATGTTTTTTTGTTTGTTTTTTGGATTTAAAAAAAAAGTTAAAAAAAGTTCTCCGTAAGCTTGGATAAGCAAAAAAAACAAAACAAAAAAATCGCATACCTCATAGCCTATTTTCTAAAAAAAAAAGAAAAAAAAAGAAAAAAGCACAGCACTTAGCTTTTTTGCACAATGTTTCTGAGACAGACCTTCTTCTTTGTTTGGCCTAAACGCGTGTTTAAAATATATTATGCATTAAGTGGAAGTAGAAATCTTATGACGTGCTAATAATGATAGACAATATGGAATTAAACTCCCACAACAAAGTGGTGATTTGGCACTCATAGCCAGATGATGGCTGATGATGTTTTGGTAGTCTCCATCAAGATGTTGATGCAAAACGATATAGGCCTATGGTCTAGCTAGTGAAACGTTATACACACGTGTTAACCATGTGACTGTCATGTGACACGTTTGTCCAAGTCCATCCACGTTAATCTTTGTCAACCCATGCCAACCGTAAAGAACGTCTGCTGCTGCTTCGTGCGTCGTTTGCAGCATCCTGTGAGACATCATCAGCAGAAACATCTGGTATTGAGGTGTCTATTTCCGATCTTTGTTGCGGCTCTGGTGTTGAGCTAAGACGGTTGGATGCATCGGTTATATTATGATCTGCCGATGTCTCCTCATTAGAAGCGGCAGGTACTACCACATCAACAGCTTTTGGCGTCACCGTTTCCATTCTCTCATCAGTTGGCAGTGACAGAGGCCGATTATTATTGTCAACATCAGGAGCAGAAGGTGCCGGAGATGATACATTCATCCCTTCGTCAAACCGAGGTGAGTGAGGATGGTTTTCGTAAACATCGTCAGCTAAAGATAAAAGTGTGTAATAATAATAAGACTATGAATGCGAGTCTTATCGAATTGGTTATAATCCTCTGAAATGGTGTAATATTAACTTCAAATGCTGTCCACACAAGTTTTTTATGAAGTTATCTTAAACAATTAAAATTGTATTAAGGTAGTCATAGAAGGGGAAAACTTTAGTTCATTTAATATCATCAGTGTATATTATTACTTTGGCAAATAGATAAGTATTGACTAACTTATTCACTATTCTGAAGGCTGTCTCAAAGGAAACTATGATGTTTATGATGCATCATAGCACTGTGGCATGACATTGTAACAAAGAATGTGAATGATTAGCTATTGTTTCAATATCCCAAAGGCATAGCATACATTCGAGTTGATAGCATAGTGTTTTCCACTTTAAAATTATGCTCTTACGTATATCATACAAAACAGGGAATAAAACAACCATGTAGTTATTTTGAGGGTAATTTCTCCAATTCCGTCTTACAAAATCTCTCTTTGTCTTTGATCGTATCAGAATAGAACATGAATCAATTATCATGAAGCTATGGTGGAGGAGGTAGAACTTATTGAATGACCCTCGGTTTTTAATTAGTATATTACCATGCATATCTTTGTAGGGATGTTGCGAGTGTACTTGTACTGGATGTGATGCATCTTCAACCACCAACGATTTGGCAGATTGTCGTCTTGATTGCGATCCGCGATCATCGGATTTAGCTGTGAACAAATACATAAAAGGGGTACTCAATGATACAATTGATTAGTATACCCCCAGATCCGTGTGAGCTGGGCGGCCCCTTACCGTCTTATAGAAAAACAACAGAGTCCAACACGGTGAACAATCAGCAAAACATGTCAACGGCCACATTGATTTATTTTTTGTCACCGGGTTCATATTGTTCTATACCGGGTCCTTATCGGCCTGGAACCAGGCTCATACCACCTCCTCACCAGGTCCTCACCGGCCGAAACGCTTGGGTACCGACCAAACCGCCTTGATAACGTCATCAAACTGCCCCGTATAAGCTGAGCGTTCAAGCTCGCCGCTTCGCTCACATTCCGGGAATGTCTGTAAAATACATTTGTACTCACATGTATCCATGTGAGCTGGCCGGCCCATTACCGTGTGACAAATTGGTGCAGACGGTGGCACACGGTGATGTCACACGGTGGGCCGTTTCCCGTCCGTTGAACACGTTGCCGGGGACATTGCCGGCCACCGCGCCCGGCAGGACTTTTGAGCATGCTCAAAACTCCTGCCGGGTCCTGCCGGGTGAGTAAAAGCGGCGGCAAACGGAGAGAGCCCGGTTTGAGGAGGGTATAAAGACGGCGCACCCGTTTCACGCCCGTTTGCAGGGCGGTAATGGCAGGCGGCCACCTTACCGTCTAATAGAAAAACAACAGAGTCCAAACAATCAGTAAAAAATGTCAACGGGCGCATTAATATTTTGTTGTGGCCACCGGGCCCATAACGTTATACACAGGGTCTATACCGGGTCGTCACCGGTCGGGTACTGGGCTCACCGTTCTCATACATTTCTAGCTTACCGTTCTTACCGGGTGCATAACACCTCCTCACCGGGTCCTCGGTCCATACCGTTCTACACCGGGTCTGTCCCGGGTTCTCACCGGCCTTGTCCCGGGATCACCGGCCTCATACAGTTCTAGCTTACCGTTCTCACCGTCTCCTCATCGTGTGCATACCACCTCCATACCGGTTCCTAACCGGTCGAAACGCCTGGGTACCGGCCGAAACGTCTGATTACATCATCAAATCGCCCTTTTTAAGCTGAGCGCTCAAGCTCGCCGCTTCATTTGTATTCCGGAATTCGTACGAACCACATTATAATACTCTCTAAATGTAAAAGAGCTAAACCTCACTCTTTCGAGAGCTTTAGGAGGGACGGCTCTTCTAAGAAGTGAAGTTCACTCTTTTCAGAGTGATTTGTCACTCTTTTAAGAGTGATTTGCACTCTTTTCAGAGTGATTTGCACTCTTTTCAGAGTAATTTGCACTCTTTTCAGAGTGATTTTAACTCTTTTTAGAGTGATTTTAACTCTTTTTAGAGTGAAAATCGCTCTTTTAAGAGTGAACTTCACTCCAAAAAAAATCTGTTCCTCCTAGAGCTCTCGAAAGAGTGAGTTTTAGCTCTTTTACATTTAGAGAGTTGCAACATGCCTGCTGAGAGTCCGTTCCGCGAACGGTTACTAGGCTGCATGCGGCCATTCGCAGTCCGTCGCTAAGATGGTCGACGTCCACCACCGTCAATCACCGCCCTGCGAATGGGCGCGAAACGGGCGCGAAACGGGTGCGAAACGGATGCGAACGGGTGCGCCGTCCTTATACCGTCTTCATACCGGGCTCTCATCGTTCGCCGCCGCTTTTACTCACCCGCCAGGAGTTTTGAGCATGTTCAAAACTCCGGTGGCCGGCAAAGTCCCCTGAACGTGTTCAACGGACGGGAAACGGCCCGCCGTGTGTGCCGCCGTCCGCACCCATTTTTCACACGGTAAGGGGCCGCTCAGCTCACACGGATACATGTGAGGGCCCCATAAGGCTGTTGAGCCTTGGCTTAGTCTAAATCATTGGATCAGTTCATGTCGTTCAATTTGTGGCCAACCATATTCAACATAAAACCGTAGTTTGATAAGATAAAATCAAACTTGTTTCGATTTGTGCAACAAATTCGATGGCAAAATATTATTTCATGTCCACAGGAAAGTATTTTCCAACAGTCACAAGCTTAGGCTGTTGAGCCTTGGCTTAGTCTAAATCACTGGATCAGTTCAGCAGCATATTAAGTACGGAGTGGTATCATTTGAGGTATTCGCGACGCTATAAAGCCATACGAGGCAAAATTGCAATGTATTTTAAGCTCTTAACATATTGCATTTTTCTACGGATATGTAGATTTGTTCGCATGCAAACGATTTGTTCGGACATGTGTCAGGTTCAACTTTAGTTTTTATGCGAGTTTAAATCTTTTTCCGGCATTACTTTATTGCTTTAACCCTTTCCACGCGGCTATTGGTTTTATACCACATACAAAACAGATTGTTCAGAAAAAAATCGCAACTTTCGAGGTCTATCCAAAGGATTACAAAATCAATACTAGGCATGTTTGTATTTATTTTAATACATTTCACATGGCGATTCTAAATATGATAATGAAATTCAACAATTTTGACATTTTTGAAACATTTTGTCACATTTTGGAATGTCGTCTGCAGATGCCTGCCACGTGGAAAGTGTTAAGTGTCCAATTGTTGTTGACCACAAGTAAAACGTATGTATTACTTACGTACTTTTATCATGTTATTGCGTTCAAACCCTATTAAGCTCGTCGTAAGTGCCATTCACAACATTATTTCACCCAATATCTAGCTCAGAGTGCAATAACATCGTATATATGTACCACTTACACTATATTATCCAATGTTATTGTACTGAAGTTGTGAACCACTATTTAGCTCAGAATGCACTCAATATTAGTATATTTAGTTCAGTGTGCAAGAACGTTGTAAGTAATTATTACTGCGTTATTACATTCATGAGTATCTCATGTGTATTTAAGCTGGGTTTTTTTGTTTAAATTATCTAAACTAATTTGAGATATAAGTAAGAACATAAACAATTAGTTAACGCGTGCCTTGCATATTTCAACAACAGCTTTCAAATTTGTATTGCATTCTCATGACGAAATATAAACACGACGAGTCATATTTTTTCTAAAATTATGTAATAAAAGTTCAATCCTTCATTTTTCTTTAAAAATCAAGGGTTTTGTGCTTTTTTGTAGTGCTTGCATACATAATCACAGCCAGGGGGAACACACTCTGTGTTGAGTCGCTTTGATAATAAGTGACTTTGCTAATAGTAAATGTAGCCGAACCTTTATAATTGCGCATTTACTAGCAGCCTTCCAAGTAATTCCTTCGACATTTTCTGCAAGTGAACCTTTTGATACCTTGTTCAATTGATATATAGCTCAGGCGATCGTCAGTAAATCTATCTTTAAAGTGAGGGTTTTTTTAAAGATTGCGTGAATTGTTCAGAATATTTTTGGTAAGTTTGTAGGATTTGCGTGTTTTCGTTATTAGCAACTGTTAGTGTGAAAATAGCATTATAAATTAACAACATCTTAGTGTATTTTTATGGTTTTAAATAGAAAGAGTTCCCGAAAGAAGATTCCTTCGAAACCATTTTTATTACTATTAAAGAGGTACGTACGGTATACTTCGGGCGATGAGGGCGGTGCGGGAGTTGATGGTTTATCGTAACCAGTGCGCATGCGTGACAAGTCCAGTTTCTTCTGGGATTCTTTGCTCCAGGCAGTCTTACATGATATTATTGACGTCTCTGTAAAAATTAAACAACATTTGTTTACAATTTCAACAAATGATTCATCTCGTTTATAATTCCTGTCATATATATTTATATAATGCCCATGCATATTCCATATGTCTGTCTAGCTTTCGTACTGAATTGCGAGCGTAGTGAGAAGGGACCAGCTCTAGAATACCCACTGACGGTTTGATTACCTCCATGGGCCCTCAAATTAACATTCAGTTTCCCCTCATACAGGTATGTTATTCAACAATATATCAATTTCAATTCTGCATTATAGTGACAAGCCACCCAAAACTGAGATTGGTCAGCTGTCAATATTCTTTCAGATCATAATTATTACAACATATACAGAAAATGTAGCACCAATATTGATGCCTGAAGGTAAACTAGTCTTGCCCATTCTTTAATATTGCTAGCTACAAAAGGTGTATGCATGTATGTTCTAGTGCTGTCCAGTACTCTGGTACCATGGTTCAGAGGGTGACAGTTTCGGGCTATTGAAGAGGCACAAGTCTAGTGCTAATGTGTGTCATACTTAAACCATACTAAAACCAGGTATTCCAATATATTTATAGCGAGTGCAATATATTCTTGCATCAACCGAAAATAAGACATTCAATATTATTATTATTATTATTTATATTACAGACTGTTTTGATAAAAAACTAAATGAGTTAGCCCGAACTGACCTTCTCTGCGCATAATATACTCACGCGCAAATTTTTTTGCAACACACACACAAATATTGGACGGCAACATCTTTTGAATTTGGACGCACATCCAGGAACTTGGCGCACAATATATTCGATACGCACTTTTATTGTACCGTTTGGAAGGCCCATATAAATAATAATACACAATCAAGCACTCAGTCCCCAATATTTTGGACAAAGTCGAATACGAATTTAAATATATAAATGCAAACAACATGCAAACATTAATCGTGGGCCTCACCTGTTGACGTGCGTTTCTTGAGCCTAAATCTGTTCAGTCCCTTTAGGAATAAAAATAAATAATGAAATAAAAACGGTATCACATTAATTATCAGCGCACTATAAATTAATCAACCGACAAAGTGCCAACATGAATGAACATACTGGCCGGAATTTGAGTGAAAGTACAATTTTGTTTGGAATCCTGGAATAGAAGTTTGGCGCTGCCTCGAATATTCTAGACAGCAGAAGACGATGGACACGTACTGTAGTGCCGTAAATGTTAACATAATGTTGAATTTTTTTTATTGATATCAATGTTAAAATAGATTTTGATTGTATGATTCCAGAAAAGTCGTTACATTGAGCTCATGATTGTATGAGGCAATATTTATGGGATTTCACTGTGTAAATATTGACTTGTCTCAACAAACACGAATTTATGAAGGAGAACTATATGCACACTTATAACGTCGTTACTAATGAAAATAGTCAATAGTGTTTATAGAGGATGGACTTTCTAGGATATGATAACTGCGTGTGACCTTTGGTCGGTAGTGTATTTCCCTAAGTATACAGCCGCAACATTTACGCACTACGTGTCTGTCTTCCACTTTTCTACGCGTGAATATTATGTCATCGCTTCGAGTAGGCGCGCACATGTATGTACTGTAGTGAATGATGCAGTTATGTCACGTAGACTATTAATACGGTATATTTTTTTATAATTCACATCTCTAGTTAATTGAAATATTCTTTAAAAGATGTTTTCCATTAAATGTAAACAGATAATGACGCAAGATATCCCAAATTCATTCAACACATTTACAAAGTACTATTCATTTCAAATGAGCTAACGCAGCTGTCATATGGGCTCCCGTTGTCCTAATATAAACTGCTCACAAAAAGTATCGAAACACTTAGAAATGATCCAATATATAACGGCTCGAAAAGGTATGCATTATTCGGAGCAAATAACCAAGTGCATAATTTTGTTCTGCGTATTTTGACACCTCGATCGTTGAGATACGATGTTGCGGATCGGAGCTATTGTTATTTCAATGATCGTAGGTCCAGTTTCAAAAGTGACACTCATCCCTATTGAAAAGCACGAATCTGATCATTCTAAACAGTAATGCAAATCTCCTTCTATAGGATGATTGTCACTTTTGAAACTGGACCCACGACCATTGAAATGACAATAACTCCGCTCCGCAACATCGTGTCTCATTGATCGAGGTGTCACAATACGCAGAACAAAATTATGCACTTGGTTATTTGCTTCGATTAATGCATACCCTTTCGAGCCGTTATATATTGGATTATTTCTAAGTGTTTCGATACTTTTTGTGAGCAGTTTATATTATAGCGTGTAGCTACTTAAGTGATCATCGACCATTTCGATGGTTTCTAAATGCAAAATGAGCTTACAGAATATGACTACATTATCATCACCACATGTAAATATTAACTAAAGATGGCTACTTAATGCACAGGTATAATTACAGATGGCTACTGAGATGGAAAGATGTAACTAAAGATGAATCTTATTGCGATGTTCTAAATTACAACAAGATAACAACCGATAACGCTCCATCAAGAGTGAACACCATGCGACCATCATAACAATACCTCCTTTGTAATATGTGCGCTATTTTTATCATTAAAATCGGCCAGTTTTAGATGTACTTTTTGAGGGTTTGCGTCACTACGTGAGTGAGTTGCCACCACCGTCGACGAGTCCGTGACGGAGCTGTCCGTTGTCATGCTGGTCATATTGGTGACCATCGATCGTTTTCGAACTAATCGATATTTCCTCCGCAATGTTTTCTTCACCTACATTTATCGATAACAAAATATCAAATGGTTATTACCGTACGTGTAATTAGTATGAACTGTTTGACATGGTCTATTGTCTTGTTGACACACTTAAAAGATGGCATGTGATTCTTAATGAAGATAATGATGGTAAGTTTTTGTTTTTGTTTTTTTTATTAACATTTTTGGTTTGCAACATATTACATCAAAATACATTATTAAGATGATGGTAAGTTAACATTTCCCCGAACCTGGTATAGGGTATCTACATCTTATGGTCCCCATCACAATTCCTTTGGTTTTATTTCCTTTTGGTTTATTATAAACACGAACACCTGTTCGGGGGTGCGCTGCAACTGCATTATCTTCTTGCCAAGGCATTTGTGATCATACCTATCCAATTATCAAACCTTTCAAACTTCTTAAGAATGTAATATCCATGCGACGCCCATTATTGGGTTCATATGTGGGTGTTTTTGAATGCACTTACCGCATTGTCACTCAGGCAATGTAGTAAGAATATGAAGACTCCCTGTGGGAAATACAAATAATATAAACATTTGTCAAAGATGTCAACATTTGTTTACCGATATCTATTAATTTGCAATAATGGTAAAAAATCCTTGTTTGATTATAATGCTTGCATTTTGATTTTATAGGCAGAGCACACAAGACACGATCTTGTTCGTAACCTATCGAGGGATCCCTTAATTTTAACCCTAACACTAACACTAAACCCTAACCCTTATTCTAATCCTAACCCAAAATCTAACGTTATTCCCTAACACGTTGTACACGTGGTACAATCCCTTGCTAGGTTAGAAAAAAAATCGCAGTGGTAAAACATTTCTACTAGGTATTTTTTTCCCTCCACATTCTTTATTCACCACATGAGATTACAGCATAAATATACTCATGATGAATTTCATTTTGCATGGGAAATGCAGAATACAATTTAAAACAGTAGATACAGTTTCCAATTAAGTACAATAAAATAGCCTACATTACGTTTAGGATTATTCTTGTGTATTTAAATATATTCTTTCAACAGATAATAAGGACTGAATCAGTAATATATCCTTATAAATGGATTGTCTACCAAGGTACTTCTAATACCCTACTGCTAGGCTCGTATACGAATAACTGATCATGGGATACGTGTCATCTGATTATAACTACGCAAACTGGATGCGTTTTGGAGTCCTGAAATACAGGGTGAGTCAAAAAAAAGTGTACCCTAATTGAAAAAATCAAAAATAATATTTTTGACCACAAAATCAAGGCAAACAAAACTTTAAATGATTGCGCCATTTCTTTGCTACCATCTGGGAAAAAATCACGCTATTTGATGATATTGATACCGTTAAGTAAGTATGACTATTTCTATACAGGAGCTGTTTTTCCACCTAAAACACGGTTTTTAATTTCAAGCTTAACGAGCTTAATAATGTTTACTAGGATTATGATGTAAATCATTACACATCTTGTTTATTAAAAGCATTAAGTAGACAATACACTTGTTCAAAATTGTCTCCTAATAGATTAAAACAATAGACAGCTTTAAGGCCTATTTATGACACAATTACCACACTTTAATCATTTCATAACAAAGGAATTGATCCTTTCGCTGTCGGTATTGTAATTTTTTATTGGTCGTATCTTATGAAATATAATGGTCAAGATCTGGAAAGCGTGTTCGGACGTTAAATTGGTCACTTTTATTCAAAACAGTGTAAAATAAGTTTCCCTCAACCAATCTAAACCAGATAAAATTCATATTAAAGCTAATTGATTTGTCTTTATACCGTAGTATATTGTTTTGAAAACAAACGAATACTTTTTCTAAAAATAAATCGCTGAAGTTAAGTACACTTTTTTTGACTCACCCTGTATGATAAAAGTATACGGCCTGTAAACGTTGTAATATAACTCCTCTAAAAGTACCTGTGTTTCCAAATCATTTCATTTGGCAATATACCTGGCGGCGACTTTATTTTCCGTATACAGATTTGCAGAATATATCGCCCTCTATGTCGATAATGAACAGAAATATTGTAACATATCATACAATTCTGACACCATGGAAAGGATATACGCTAAAATGATTAGGTCAAATAAATCCGGTATTGGCGGTTGTGGAGATGAAAATCTAAAGGATGCAAGCTTCAACGCGAAATATTTAACAGCCTACTAGCACGCGAAATATCGGATTTATTATTCACGGAATACTTAAAGCTAATCATACATTGCAGTTTATTCCGTTCAGATGGCGCTATATTTTAGTATATATATATAATCCTATACAAATCTGTATTACGGAAAATATATTCGCTACCGGGTTATGGCATCTATATTCAATACCTGTGACGAATTGCAAATGACGAACAGATATGCAAAGAAGAAAGTTGTATCGTAGGCGGCAATTAAACCGAATAGCCAGGTCAGTCCCATTAGAGGCTGCAACATGAGGATGGCACGAAGACCGAGTCTATTATTGGTGAGAAAAAATATGGGCACTTATTATGAGTAATAGAAAAAACCACTGTATATCATCGCAGACCAATTCCATGCAAATGCAGAAAAAATACACAGTGGTCAGTTTACGAGTATTGGAAAAGCACTTATTATTGGGCCTAACCACACATGATGCAAGTGGTTTAATTCAACCAATCTTTCAGCCTGACTTAGTCTTATCAATAGAGGGCGCTGCAATATCAAATGTGCGGAATTTATGTCCCTCTTAAAATCCAACAATTAAAATAACGCACTTTTAAGCATTTTGTGTAAATAAATAAGTTAATGTAACAAAACAAACATAGTGTGTGGAAAATGAAATTTTACGTTGACACTACTAATAAACCCTAAACTTCCCAGCGGCCATAAATGGACACAGAACATAGCTGCTGTACCGCGTGCTTGCCGGGTCTCCTGCCACGATCCGGTGAGCTATCCGATTGTCTTGAAAAAGTTAACGTTTTCGAGCTCCCCTGTTGTTAGCGCAATCAGTTAGTTGAATGACTTCCACGCCAGCGGCCCGGGGTCGATCACCTGCGCGGGCGAAGAGTGATCATTCCCCCAAAATGTGATCTGTTTTTCCCTGATAGTTAAATTGTCAAAAACACGCTTATTTAAAATGTTCTTATTATGTTTTGCTACTGGTAGGTTTAAAACCATATTGACCGATAATATTTTGCATGCGTTTTCCCTCTGAAACGCTGGATAACCCCTAACAAATTCGATATTTTTACCACGAATTGTTTCATATGACCCCCAAAAATTACAGATACTTTTACGTCACCTATGCGAAATGTTTATATCTGTAGACTCCTCAATGCAAACCTTAACGACTGATATGAGAATGGAAAATAGCAAAACGATTGTAAGGTGTTGCATGTTTTACCTTAATCGTTCTCTTTCCGTCTTATCAGCATTTGCCTTCAATGTAACGAAGACTTTAATCACCAATACTAGAATCACACCATTCGTCTAAAACAAAAACAAAAATATGAATGTTTCTCGTCATGATTTATTTAGGAATTACTGCGAAACTTGTCCGTATGGCTCATACGTATATCTTTTTAAATATAGTTCAATATAGAAATATTTGCATTGGTTTACATTCATTGGTGCTTGTGCGTAATGCAAAATCTTACGTACAAATCACTTGTACGCATGACAACTATGCGTACATAGTTCAACCAGTTCCAAATTGGCGAGAATTATTCCGTTTTTATCTATCTATTTTAAGTAATCTAAGCGTATAAGCGCGATTTTGGTATACGCAAGCGTCACGTATACAATGACACTGCGACATTGCGCGCCATATTTAGCCATGTGAGATGTTTGCGCGCGACGCTCTCCTGAATTCATTTGGAACTGACTGAACTATAGTTATAACTTGTTATCTGAAGCAAAGTCATGACCTCCTCCATGATTCACCACCATCTTTGATTAAGAAACGAAAAACAGTGAAAAGCATTAAAAGGCTTTCAGAATAACTGATTTTTAAGAGATAAACAAATAAGATAATGATTTTTGGGGGGGCGAGAGAAATCTCTCTTTATCTCAATGCGCTACTTTAATATTTAGCTTTAATACGTATGCAGCACGTACGTGAGTTGTCGAGATACACTCTTTCACAATCTTACCATTTCAATCAAATCATTTAAACTAGTAAAAAAAGAAAGTTCTAATGGTTAATCAAATACATGTCATCGGTTAATTCCTGCCTCAAGAGCTAATATCCTCATTTGAAACAATTGTGACTATCTCCCCGCAACTCCGATCCTAAAATGTGAGGTTTGAATAGGATACTCAATTTGCTCTCCAACTATATAGTATTTGTGAAAAAAAATTTTACCAATATGACAAACAGCACAGGAACCACAAATGCCCATGCCAGTCCTTGTTCCACCGATAGCCAACAACTGAAAAAAATATAATAAAATTAAAACAAATTATACACAAATTATCGCTATTTGATCATGGGGTAAGGGGAGGGGGTGGTGGTGCCGGGTAGGTAAAAATGCAAAAGTACCTGCCCAACTGGCAGGTAGCTTTTTCATCAAACTCAAAGATTCCTAAATGTACTTGTGAGTTTGGAAACACATTTGGGCAGGTCATTTCTTTATTGGGCTGGTAATTTTTAGAAGCTACCTGCCCGACTGGTACCAAATAAGATAAAGCTCCAGGCCCCATTAAACTGCTGTGCGCCTTGTCGGCAGCCAGGTTAATGAAGCGAAGTGATTGTGACGATTTCCTAATGAGAGCAAAAGCAGTGGTTCGAAAGTCACGTAGAAATGGTGGTCCCGTGCATCGGAAGAGCAATACCCGAGCAGGTTAAAAAGGTTACATACTATTTCGTAAAGAGTAGGGGATCATCCTGGTCTTTATCTGATCACTCATCTAACGGACCCCAATGGAAATAAGTTAATACAGGCTTATTGGGATATCCAGGGTCGTAGGACCTAAATGTAATCATTAAAGTGTTATTAGCGTCAGCTTAGGACATTTATTCTTTTTTCAATTTCTGTTGGGTTATCGTCATGTCTGAAATAAATGTATGATGACATTTCATATATCTTTTGTTGTTTTGTGAATACAAATTATACAAACATTGAGTGAAAATAAAACACCAATCGAGTTATATTGAAAAGAATGTTGAATTCTGTATTCGACCTATTTTAGAATATTATACTTAGATTATCATGTCATATAATACATTGCATATTTATTGGTTCGAGCTATTGCTCCGTTCAACTATATTGTTCCGTCCAATTATTGACAGGTTTTACAAGAATTTGATTTGGCTTAATCAAATAATAGAAAGCTAATAAAATTCGATTTTGTCTTTGCCAACGCTTTATCACGCATTCATCATGTATGTTTCACAATTGGCCATTTTCGTTGTCGACAAATTCGTTGTCGACAAACACTTCGCACCGCCAATTCGAACCATCGCTTTTGTAATATTTCCAAATTTGAACATCGAAAACTAGAATGATGTTGGCTTATTCTATTCAGAGTTTTTCGATTTATATTTGAATGAAAGGAATTATAATCGTGAGTGAGTCTGTTCTGCAAAACATCATACGTAGCTCGGCACTAATGGAATTTTCGGGAAAAGTTTACTTTAGGTCCCAGATACTTGTATACCAGTATACCAGTATTCCAATACTGGAACATAAAGTTACCAGTATTTCGCTCGATACTGGTACGATTTTAAAAATGCCAAATTTTGCGCGCTTCGCGATTATTAGTTTCGATGTTTCATTATTCAAGCTGAACAAGATGGCTTCAGGAAAGTTTTCCATGACCATTTTATATTTAGCCTACAGGTTTCAAAATTATAATGGGTATATAGAACCACACTAAATATTGTATTATGTCGGGGACGTTAAAAACGTCATACTGGACCAGTGTTAGAAATGGCAAATTTTGCGCGCTTGTTTCAATGTTTCATCATTCCATGACCATTTTGTGGAGGACGTTGAAAACGTCATACTGTACCATTTTAGTGTTAAAAATCACAATTTTTGCGCGCTTCGCCCATATTAGTTCCAATGTTTCAACATTTGCCCTGGACCCCACCCGCTGGTCGCTTCGCTCACTGCGCTCACAAGGATATAACATTTGGCCCCCATCAAAACAGTCATGGATACGCCATTGGTCCTATGATCGTTTCGCAGGTATCGGTAGCTGTTTAAGTTGTGATTAAGTTATTGTCAAAACTATTTCTATGTAACATGCACACACGACGTTCCCAATGATGCGTGACCTACACACAAGTCCGAATCACACTTAAAAATAATTGTATTGCCGAAACGATCATAGATCAAGCGTTGCCGCTCACTTCATTGTCACCTCTTGTTGATCAACAATATTAAGTGCCCGGTTTCGTTCCATGCACGGGGGGAACATGCCTTGACTGTTGCATTGACTGCGGTTGTAACAAAGGACTGGTTTGGTTTAGTGTACGGCTTATTAATGTACACCCCTTCGAATGCGCGCGCATACCGACAGACCAGCTTTTGTTTTGTGGTAACTTGCGCACACAACGGCAGGGGAGTTTTTTGCTTGCCTGCTGTGACGTTACAGATGACATCGTAAATAATATGTGATGCGATCTGAGAAAACCCGTCGGATGTCGCAAAATGTGAACTAGGGATTATGGGTAAAATAGAAAAAATTAAAAATTAAAAAAAATAAAAACTTTTTTCTTTTTTTTAGATTTTTTCAAAGAAAATTAGTTTTCTTTCATGAAATTTCACCTTGACAAACTTACTCAAGTCACTTTTATTATTAACCTTATAATGTTATTATATTGAATTATGTATCTTTTTTGGCCTGTTTTCATGATTTCTTGTTTTGTAGCTTTTGGTGACATCACAATCATCATTCACTCATAACTTTTTGTGTAGTGATCGTAGAAAAATGATCGAAACAGTTCTGTAATCAGCACAGTTTTAGCTTTCTTATGATATAAATATCTCCAATATGAAAAATGCCACCATGTGGCGGGTTTTCACAGATCGCATCACATATAGTCTGTGATTATATTGACGAAGATTAACAACAAATTCCTATTCAACTCATTGCCATGATACTTACCTGGTATCCGTTCCGTAGCCCCCTGGACGTATAGCGCTGGATATTATGACAATCACAGCTGGAACGCCTGTGAGTAAAATGAATAAATAAATAAATAAATATAAGTTAAACCATTTGGAACGGTAGTTGCTACTCAGATTTTCACGCTTTTGCGATCATCAGACAACTGGTTGCTATTCTGTGTATACCGGGTCGTTGGTTACTGCGGACATGGTTGTAGATGCCAGTTATTGCCAACGTGGTTGTAATTAGGTTATGCCTCTGGGACAATTCACGAGGTAGAACTTGTTTTCATGGCGGCACTTGGAAACAAGCTCAGATCTTTTGTTGAGGAGTCTACTTTTGTTGCCGTTGATGATGTACAGCTTCTCCGTTAGGGAAGGTCGCACCGCTTGGATCCGTTGATGTATGCACGCGCTCTGGTGATGATAGACCATTTGACACTGATTTGATGGTGAATGGTTGGTTCTGTTTATTTAGCTGCCACACGTGTCTTGAGAGTTCAGTGCTGTGTTGGTGTTTTTCCTTTCTTATGGACTGCATGTGGTTGTAGTATCTCAGCTTGAAGGGAAGTTCCGTGAGTCTGATGTATTCCTTGGTGACATTGTTGTTGGTGGATGTTATCTCGGCGCTGTAGATGATGCTGGAAGCTAAGCAATTTCCTTGGAGTGGACAGTCTTTCTTCTTGCTTTTAGGGCAGTTGCATGTTTTCGGCGTTTCTTCGTGCACGGTTTCGTTGGTGTTCGGTGAGACTTTCTTGCTGTGTGACTTGATGGTATTGGCTATGTTGGGCATGTTAAGCAATCAAGCAAAAAAATCAAGCAAAAAAATCAAGCCAATAAATCAAGCAATCAAGCAATTAAGCAATCAAGCAAAAAAGCAAATAAGCAAATATGACTTTTGCAGCGGTTCTCTAGAGTAGAGTTAAAATAACCGGCTGTCCAGGTCTTGTTCTGGCTAATTAGAGGACATTTTATCCACATGAAATCAGTCACTTTATTGTTAATTTTATGTTCAAGATATGTCTGTCATTTAGAACGATTTTAATTGACCGATAGGTACGTTTTGTCTCTTAGAACTGGCCGAATGAATAGCATTTAAGGAGAATTTTCCTGTTTTGTATCCGTTTACGTCGTTTGTTTGTCAATGCATCTCCAGAAAAGTACAACCAGTACTCGGACCAATTTACTATGATATTGCAGCTGAGATTTAAAGCTACATTTGTGAAATATTTCATATGACTAGCTTATTAAAAGTTATGAAGTAGGAGGTAGAACTTATTGAATGACCCTCGTATTAACATTGTCTTTTAAATATAATATGAATGTCAGAAACTTTAATACATTTTGGAAACAAAGATAACTGGTGATAACCTCCCTTCGCTCCGCGTCGGGAGGTAATCACCAGTCTTACCGCGGGACCAGTAGTTTGCACTCTAGCACTACTTTCAATCAAACCATGTTATATATATTTGTTCAACAACTCCCCCATACCTTAAGTACAGTAATAAAGCGTTGTTGATTTGAGATAAACCCACTCTTCATATGCAAATTAATAGGATGGCGAACCTTATTTGGAAACCATGCATCGATGCAAATTTGTAAACAAACAACAAATGTTCGCAAAATGTGTTCATTTTTTCGCCCGTTTTTTCGGCGTATAAATGCATTTCGCCATGCGATCCTTAAACATGTTAAAGTTAGCAAACAGCTTTATATACCAAAATGTAGCTATATCCCTGAGGAAAATATTTTTGGCGAGGGCCATATGTCACGGATCATTCCTAAAGCCACAATTTTAGCCGAAACGGTCGCTACCCAGCACAAGAGAATCGCCATTTTGTATCATCGCGCGGTGAAATGACATTCCTCAGATCTATTTGGACCGTACCACTATTGAAATGGAGGGGTGTGTTTAATTTCATACAAATATTCTGTAAACATATATCAAAATGTGTTATGTAAATTAAACGCATTCTTGATTTAATTTTTCTCTGACGGTTAAAGGTGATGTGTGAATAAAATGTAATTTACAAAATATTTAAAATTCCTCGATTACTTGCGCAATAATTTGTCTTATCTAATTTTTACCTTTTGTAACCCATCCCATTCAGAAGTTCCCTCGCCCATTTACAGGGAACGGACGATGTCCAAATAAGGGCCTAATTATAATTTTTGTTCCGTTTTTTAACGCAAAATAAACCCGTCTTACCGTTGTCGATTCAAGATAAACAACTCCGAAACCGTATTGAACCCCTAATTAACGGATGGCTAGTGCCGCATGGCGTAGATAATGTCAGCAGGCATCAAGAGCATTACAGTATGTCGAAAACACACATATTCCAATAAACGCACTCACCCCAACCTACTGCCATCCAAACGCGTGTTTTGAATCTTTTGCCGAATATACCCGTAGTATTTGTACATGTGTACAAATGCACACCTTCCAACCACATCCAACATATGGACGCTGTAAATAAATAGTGGAGCAACACTGCCACAAATGTACACATCATCTGTGGAGAGCAATACAATCAAAATGAAAGTTACATCTTATACCAATCATTACAAAAAGCACAGCTCACCGCAAATAAACTTTATCCAATTTTGAGAAAAAGAACAAACTGTCACAAAATTATACAAATCGTGCCAGAGAAAAATAAATGTCCATTTTTGTCATAATATATGTGGACGACATAAATTACCCGCTTAGAAGCGCTATTAATTCGCTCTGGTAAACCTATTGTTATCAATACTTTGAGAGGATTACCCAGTGCATATATTTAAATTCGGGGCTAACTGCATGGGTAAGTGTCCATTATGTTACAAATTACATCTACTCTCATGCGTTTAAACTAATCAATACTGCCAATACAGCCGATTGGTTGCACACGAGATTTATGTCATATATAGCAACCAGCTTGGATGGGAAGGCGAATATTTAAATTTGTTGACGGCTTTTAGGGCATCAATTTATAGCGCTGTTAGGCGGGCCTTGTAACCTAATGAGTAATGGAAGATAATCAAGGCACTAAGCTCATTATATCGATCTTGGCTCTATTAACCGTACAGAAATAAATCACGATGGAAATCTGCTTTTTATTTTCAATACAAACCATTCTGTACTATTACTTTCACTTGTGCACAGTTGCGATCGTGCTGGAAACACCATGTAAAGGGTTAACTACACATGTCAAACCATGGCATTATATTTACAAACGAGAAAATGATTAAGCCACTCAGAAAATAACTTGTAGGAGTTAATTCCCGATAGTTTATTTCAACTTATTCAAACCATAACATTTATCGCAACAATTGTATGCCTTTAACAGTGCAATGTTATATTTTCTGTAACCCTGAGATTCATTGTGTCACAAAATCGCCTGTTTACAATTGACAATAATGTCATAATAATAAGCATATTGTACTTAATTTTACCTCATGTCCCGTTCTATTAATTCCCACGAGGTATAAGAACTGTGCCGATCCAAGAGCAACTGCCAAGTTAGCGTGAATAGCCGTGCGTTGGGACTTCAACATTCTGAATGATGAAAACCGTTTATGAAATATATAATTACTCTATCAGTATTATTGAAATTATAACAATATTCAATGATGAAGTCTTTTAGAGAGATAAGGCGACCAAATACTTCAATCGGTAATACAATTGCAAACAACAACAAAAACATGCCATACTATTCCGACAGATTTTTAAAAGGGTTCTTACACGTATAGCGCATTTCATGTTAACTTAAAGGCCCTTTGTGATGATATTATGTTCTTCTTTGCTCAAACAGATAGAGTACACACGGAATATTAATCCCTGTTATTTCCATTCATCCATAAGTAACGTAGCAAGGATGAAACACCTACATGTAAAGTGAACAAACCTGGAGACTCGTTGTCAAAAATGCAACTTATGGAGTTTCCCTTTTGTATGGTGAAGATGTGATATCATAATATAAGTGCTAAGGGAAGACATCAAAACTCGACCGCACGTTGACGTCCGGTTCCGCCCGGTTCTTTCAGGTCAAATGTTTTACTGGTATATGAATATTCACGCATGCAACACTGAACAACCGCCGGTTGACTTAATGCCGTAACCGGACCAATTTACACTATCAATCTGTTACTTTGCGGTCATAATAGGGGCCAGAATTGTTCCATTTATAAATCATAGACTTTCGGTATTGATTTTAAAAAGTTAATTGAGCTATTAACAGATTGAAAAAGCCAACCCCAGCGAAAATCAATAGTTGTATTGTACTGGTTGTCAACTGAAACTTGAGAGCCCATTACTTCAAGATTTTATTGCTCACGCGTGTGACGTGTGACAACCGGTCGTGTTCACCAGAGTGTAACTATTGACCTCATTATGTGTGTATATTATAACAGACAACACGTTTTGTGAGAACCGGGCGGAACCGGCCGTAACCGGCGGTTGCCTGGCGGTCGAGTTTTGACGTGATCCCTAATGGACATTCACTTTAGTCTATACCAATATTGCCAAGGATGACAAGATCGTTTTAGGCTCACCAATTGTCATGAGTTTTCGGAGGGTGAGGGTTGAAAAATATCCTTAAATACTGGTATACCAGTATCGTTTAATACTGGAACGTAAAAGTTGCCAGTATCGGACGACACTAGTACGATTTTATACTACCAGTATACAATATTTGATACATATTTGTCACTTACGGCCGATACTGGAACACTTAGTGTTCTGGGTGTTCCCTGGTGTTCCAGTATCGGACGATATTAGTACAGTCCAGAATTTGGGACCTAAAGTACAATTTGTCCGTCTGGAGTAAACGTAACTTTTCTTCTGGAACTCTGCGTATTGGTTCCGCAGTTACGCCTTAAAGCAATATTAGTTTGTAAATATTTTGAATCGCCTATATTTTTTATATTACATGTTATTCTCCTAATTCATTGCATACCAATATGGAATGATGATGTATAAATGTTTCCAATGCTATCAAATGTGTAGCAATCATTTGTACAAAGAAGCGGCGTCGGGTCTTGATGATTATGGCCGCAATTGGTCAATTGCCTATTTGTTTGCAAGTACGTCACATCTTCCGATTTTACTGCGCCCTTGCCATCGCGAATGACGCGGTTACGCACGATACGAATCAGTCGTATGGGATGCTGGGGGAATCGAATACGCTGTGATCGACACATTTTTGTTTTGATAATATAGTATGCAAATCACCTCTATTTCCAATCATTTCTAGTAATCACCAGTTGCAGTGTGTATACTTCTTTCTTCAAACTCTTTGCAGTGACGTCAGAGCATATTCTAGTGATCGACGCAGTATACATGCAGGGTCGGGATCTGTTGTTGATTGATTGCGTGTGTATTACGCTGCGCACGATAATAAGATGCGGTAATCATAATGCACTCTGACGTCACTGAACAAGGTTAAATTGCGTATAGATAGAGGATTACATACTTCAAGACAACGTAGGTTAAGATGGTTGCTGTCAGAGCCATAACCGAGAACGATGTACCGATATAGGTCAGGGTCTCCAGAGCTATGCTGTGCTTCTCCGGAATTGGCTAGTAGATGAGAAAATAATAATAACAGAGTAGTTAAAGGATACCGCCCAGACGGTTAACATAAATATCGTGAAATCACGACGCGGCGAGTAATAGGTTTTACGATAAGATCCGATCAATTTTTCAGAAATTGTGATATTGTATTAAACCAATTACATTGCTTATTACCATTGCAAACTTTTAGACATGAGAGATGTTTCCTGCAGATACTCGCAGGGGATAACAGTTATTCCCCGCTGCTTGTATGTCCATCGGCAAATTTATAAGGAATCTAGTTCTACCGTTGTAGTAATTCAGCCCGTATTTTGAAATAAGACAGTATCTATGCCGCACCTTCATGAAGAAAAGAAAACACTATACTGAGAAGACAGATAACCAGACAACCATCTTAACATTTTTAACGCGGCTATTAGTCTTACCATTATACAAAACAGAAACCTTTCCCAATTTTCTAAGTCTATCTCAAGGATTACTGAACCCATACTAGGAATGTTTGTACTTATTTCAATGCATATCTCATGGTGATTTCAAATATTGTAATGAATTTCAATAATTTTGACATTTTTGAAACATTTTGTGACATTTTGGAATGTCGTCTGTAGACGACTGCCGCATGGAACGTGTAAAAAGATATCTAAACGTGTACATGGAATACAAATGATTAAGTATCGATAGCACTGATATAATCAATTATATTTCTATTGGTGATTCGAAAGAAATTTGAATGCATTATTGTACATCGTGAAACTAGTGGACCTTTATAATGATTGTCCATTTAACGGGAGTAATATACTCGTAAATATACTATGATTACCTTCGCGTTTGGGTTGACTTGCATAAGAACGGCAAAGTTTGTGAGATGTGTACAGTGACACGTGGTACTTTGACTGTCCGACGAGTGTACTGAACATCCATCGGTCGACCACACCCCACCAGATTCGTCACTTAAATCGAACGGTAACAATAGATAAATAAGTAAAGATATATGCAAACAAACATCAATTTCAAGGAAAGTTCACAAAGCTAATATTAAGCCTGAAAAACACGAATCTTATCACTTACCATCGGTAATTACATAGTTTGTATTCATAGGCCAATCCAATACATGTGTGAAGAATCACACGACATAGACCATTTCAAATCCGAAAATATACGACCACCCGAATGTTTCCGATTAGCCACACTCGGTTCCATGACCTGTCAGCTCCTGACAGGTCATGGCCATGTGCCGGAGAAAAACAACGTGTTTTTCACCCGTCTGCCCGTGTGGTAGATTGCGCTGGTGTTGGTGATAGATTGTATCCCTCACAAAGTTGATGTTGCGGCATTTCAGTTACAAAAACGAGTGAGATGCAAGAGATTTGGGGTAATATTTTCACTTTTTACCGTCTGCTCGATACATTTGGAATTTGTCCGTCAGCGCCTTTGTTGATAAAAAAACAAAATAGTCTCGTTCCACGTTTTACTTCTCATGTGTGCACGCGTGTATGTAAACATAGGCGGACAATCAACTAGGGCAATGCTGTGAACGCGATCAACTGTTGCGAAGAACGCGCAACCCACCTACTCCACGTGACCTGTTTTTCCGAAGATTTCCGATCTCAATTTGAAATGGTCTATTCCTGATAGTGACCTCGTGAACCTCAGTGCAACGCAAATGTATTACCTTTGTTTTATTTTTTCTGTGATAAAAAGATCCACCGTCGCAGGGCGTACGTATCACCCATGAATACAATTATAATATTTTCAATACGATTGTAACGTCATTATTGGCAGTTCGGTCTTAACGGTCTTAAAAGTGTATGGATACACACTAAGCAATTTAACATCGCTGCAATTAATTCTTGTACGAGGTAGGCCTAATGGTCAATGTTCTGAAAATGACAGATGGGGCCGTTTACCAAATTAGTGAGAATTAGACAAAATACAGGGTATCCCAAAAGTTTCAAAACCATGTTAAAGATGTAGTCTGTCTTAAAATAAGTCGCAGTACCAAACTCAAAAAATATATTTGGTAAGAGAAAACTTGTAGAATCGTTCTTTACCAAACATGACCCCTTTTTTGAGGCACCTCAATATAAATCACACGCTGAAAGGTTTGGCTACATAACTCACAAAACCATCAATTTGCTGGATGTACTCAGTGTATAAGTCACAGAAATCACATGCCGCGTGTTCCTCACATTCCATTCATGTTGATTTTGTTTAAAAAAAGTGATCACTTATTAAATGTTGTGTACAACATTATGTTCATAATAAGGATTATAACAATCTGAAATTAAAAACAACCATTGTAGAGAACCTTTCTTTCTCTTCCCATACCTCTTTCCCTTGGTCGTATCCTTGACTTTATTCAGCTCATACTACGCTTTTATAATGAAAGTGCAGTTGAACAGGTTGGGACATTTTCTTCTGTACTTTGGCAACACAGATAGCTGTTACTGTAAGTTTGGTACCAAAATAAAAGTCTCCTCTATCCGACATGCTTTTAGTTTTTTATTGCGAATTATTCATCCGAGAACATTAATTTTTGGGATCTGATCTAAATTAATGGAGCATTTTATTCAAGTTTAGTAAATAATTATTTTAAATACCTTTCGCTAAACTTCCAGAAGGCACAGTTTGGTGTTTTATTAGCAGTTTTGTTCTGAAAGAAAGTAAGGGATTCAAATCATCATAATTAACGATACGGTCAATGAATATTATTGTATGACATTTTGGATTTGGGCTATGTTGATGATTACCTTTACGTGTTTTGCTCATTTAGTATATCGATACATCTCTCAATGCCCCTTTAATACCCATATCAATTGAAAGATCGTGATTGACTGAAATATGCCATAAATCAGTGTACTTTACATACGTTAGTAAAAACACTGATAAGTTCATTATTAATCGTAATGTTAATAATATTAGCAATCTCAAGCACATATTTTATACTCCATATCTGTGCGTTCCAGCTTTAATATATATATATACACGGAATGAACAGTGTAGAATAGGGTAAATGGTGTAAAGTGTAATACTGTGTAAACGCGTATAATAGTTCATAGTTCACTCGCGGTGATAGGTTTCCCTATTCCATGACACCAGTATGCTCTTTTATGCTTTTAACTCACGCCAAGAGGATAATCTTCACCAAGTGTTAACATATGTTAGCTCACTCCTCACTAGCTCACTGGAGTTTTTAACTCACTCCAAGTGTTAACATATTTTAGAAGACATCAAAAATCAGTCATAAAAAAGTAGCTATTCAGGTAATAAATGGGCTTTTAATTCTAAATATTATATATATCCTACACTTGTACCTAAAAACATTTTGGAGTGTCACTTCAGAAATAATCTACCAATCTTAGCGTACAATATCTCAGTTAAAGAAGATAAGTTTCTCAACAACTATATAATTTAATATTTTAGGTAGGATATATGTATTACCTGTATAGTTACTTTTTTATGACTGTATATATTTTCTTTATTGCTGATTAGGATCACCTCTAAACCTTTTTGTCTCTTTAAATTGGGCTTTTAGGGTGTTTTGTATGTTATACAAACACTGTTATAACTTACTTGAATATGAGCAAATGTTAACGCGAGCGGTTTATCCTCTGAAAATGTCACTTTCGTTCCGTCGTCTGTTGTGAGTGACATTGACATGACATATGACCCCACTTCCGTGTCATTATCAGCAGCATTATCGTTGTTTTCTAGCCTGCTGGACATGGCATTGTGCATTGTCTTGAACAGTACAGTTGTGATTTGAACTGCAAGAAGAAAATTTGTGACTTAGAACAGTTGTCATTTGGCTTCCAAAAATCCAAAAAATGAAACATGAAACTAGAACAGTTGTCATGTTATTTGCAAAAGGAAGTTAGCAAGTTGTTATTTTAATTGAAAGAAAAAGAAGACTCATTGGTGGATACAAGACGGTGCCCAAAGTAACTACGACAATGTTTAGTGCCATTAAACAGAACATCCGTTGTAGTTAACACCACAATTTGATTCTAATACTGAATTCATAAAACACGATACTGTAAAAATAATATTGCGTTACAAATACGAAGATCTCAATATAAAACCAGTGACCTTTAGCACATTAGTAAAAGACTAAGTCGATACTCTTACAGTAAAGGGGTGAGTTTCGGGGATTAAGTGGATCTTCGCTAAAGACACACATACAATAAGCCAGAATGACGGTTTATTTCGTCCATCAATCCACTCCTCGAATACCGGTAGTAGATTTTTCACTCCTACACATAAAGAGTACGTATGCTATAACGGAGTACCTACCATTTTTGCCTTCTATTGCGGATGCAGGAAAGTATATAGCAGTATTGGAGCTGTCGTTAATCTCAACAGTAATCGAGTCCGAGGAATTATCCGCAGTTAGACTAACCACCTTCACCACTGCACAGAAAAAAGAATAAATATTATTTGCGTCAATGTGATTACATAATAGTACATGCTCCTATAAAAATCTTCAATCGGCGACAAAACTCAATATAAAAAAGAGGGGATAATATTGAAACATTAAAAATACATCTAAAAAGCGAAATATTGAGAAATTGCTGTGTTTTCCTTTGGAACGAATACAGGTAAAAAAAAGTATACACGTACTATGGGGCTATTTTCAAATTCAGATGTGTTCATTGGACGGTATCGAGTTGTATTAATACCATAGCAGCAACCGGGTTTCACGCACGAAATTATTATTCAGCCACCTGAAGCCAACCCTTCCCCAACTCATGATCAAACATAGATAAAGATCCCGTGTTCTAGACGGAACATGAAAGTGTTTGCAAAACGATACAGACCAAAGATTCTGACCGATAACCCGATTATAACTGTCAAGTGCGCTCCCTACTCCAAAATGGCCTCAAATACAAATCACGGGAATTCTGAGTTAAGTGGCCAAGAAGCGACACGTACACTCTAATAGTTTCCTTAAATCTAGTCAAAATATCAAAGGTGGTAGGACATTCGAATTTTCATTAAAGGTTAATAGCTTTGACGGGATCGCCGTCGGACACGATTAAAACTGTCAAGCTTTCGTCAGGATTAGCTCTGACTTCTTCAGGACCAAATTATTATAATATTAAGTACAACATAGAGATTTGCCACTTCTCTATTATCATTTGGACTGCCCCTTTCGCGATGATTTGAGAGTAGATACCCCCATTTCCTCCTACTTGTAAACGATTGGTGGCTCTGAAAAGAGCCGTTCAGATGGACTGCCCCTTGTTCACTGAACAGAGATTTTAATTTGCATTTGAAATTCTAAATGTGATACTTTTGACTAGATGTATATTACATGTGCCTGTGTACATTGCAAATCAGAATGGAGGAATTGCCAGAGGGCTTGGAATTAGCAGTAGCTGATAGTAAATTTGCCATGGCAAAAGAACTTAAATTCCCCTGGATATTTTGTAAATTTTGTCACATGGGGCAGATCTTATGTTTAAGAAAAAGGTCCTTGGTTATTCCCTTGCACTAATCATCAGGGTACCACATTTCTGAGATTTTACTCTTTATAAACCTGGTTGGTAGCAGATTGCCCTTGGTCACAAGAAAAGATCTGTGAGCTTTAGGTAAAAATGTAGCTTCTGGATTTTTAATAATCATTTCAAGTTGTCATAGTCATACATATTTTGGTTTTACTCTTATTGCAATGGAAACAAAATTGTTAATAAATGCAGTAAAATTACTCTTACCTAAATTGTCATTGCTTATAGTCACTTCTGTTTTGTTTCCACTGAGAAGGTTGTCGCCCAAATTGACAGCAAACTCTTCAATAGTTTTCAGTAAGTTACTTGCCACTGCAGATTTCTCTGATACAACGGGGTTATTGTTATTCGTCTGGCGAAACACAAACAGAATGGGTACTATTATAATGAAAAAATTAAAGCTTAAACGTGTCAAATACTACACTCATTTAACTAAAGGGTTCAACAAAAGAAAGTATACCACGTCATTTTGAGTAACATTCAATTTCTTTTGACCAAACAGGCTAATAGGCATTTAAATGAATCTTTTAGGCTTAATTTGATACCAAATTTGCCCCTAACAACACAGATAAACCATGATTAGCACCATTTAAAGAACAATTTCCTATTTTCAAAAGTCTCATATCCAATACACAGCACGAGAAAAAGGACCAATTGTTAACACACACAATGTCGTCCGACCCAACGCATTTTGCACTGTGCGATCGATAGCCCCGTCAATCGTGGCTAAACACACACACACCCGACCCCAATTGGTCCTTTCTTCTCGTGCTGTGTCTTTAAATGGTGCTAATCATGGTTTATCTTTGTTGCTAGGGGGAAAATTTGGTATCAAATTATGCCTAAAGGATTCATATAAATGCCTATTTAGCCTGTTTGGTAAAAAAAAATTGAATGTTACTCAAAATGACATAAACAAAGTGGTATACTTTCTTTTTTTGAACCCTTTAGATGCAACGCAATGATCATCGATCGGATTAGCGTAAAAAACCCAATTATATTTACTTTAATCATGACAGATCTAAGTAAAACCACGTGACACAATGGATACTAGGGAACATTACGTTCATGTTTCAATATATTTGTTGACAGGGGTGCAAATCATGAAGCTGTAGTACTCGCTCCATGGATAACCTTGACCACATGTCAGGTCCTGGCTTAGCCAAATATCCAATGGATTTTACTCGTTCGACCAGCAATTAATTAAAAATTGATACAGTATTTCCATTATTACCAGATTTATCAAAAACAAAAAAACAACTAGAGATAATTGTGATCTTAGATCACGGATATTAGTCGAGGGCTTTGACCTTTGACCTTGGTATATGTTGTCAAAGGGCAATAACCTTATAGTATCTTAAATTGTACTATATTTGATAATTGTTTTTATGAATTTCAGCCCTGAAGTAGTTAAAAAATACATTTTGAACTCTAATGACCTTTTCTTGACCTCTGACCCCAAACTTATGATTTACCTTTTTTCTTGGCTTATCAATGCGCACAAGAAAAAAGTAGTCCGGTCAAAATCAGAGCATGTCTTCAGTTTTACACCTGTATTGTTCAATGACCCCTAGTGACCCCGTGTGACATGTCACTTTTAGTGGAGGAGCACCCTATATGAACATTGATACGAGGAATCTTTTGACCAATTCTGACAATCATCAGTCATTTCCTCTCGGACGAGTAGTATTTTGAGTGAATGGAGTGAAAAATTACATTTTGACCCCTAGTGACATTTTCTTGACCTTTGACCCCAAACTTATGATTGACTTTTTTTCTTGGCTTATCGATGCGCACAAGAAAAAAGTAGTCCGGTCAAAATCAGAGCATGTCTTCAGTTTTACACCTGTATTGTTCAATGACCCCTAGTGACCCCGTTTGAAATGTCACTTTTAGTGGAGAAGCACCCTATATGAACATGTACCCAAGGAATCGTTTGGCTAATTCTGAGTATCATCAGTCATTTGCTCTCGGACAAGTAGCATTTTGAGTGAATGAGTTAAAATTTACATTTTTACCTCTAGTGACCCCAAACATTTATCGATTTAAAAAACCGAACTATTATATATGCGTACGGTCAAAAGGAATATGTTGGCCAATTCTCACGATCCTAGGTCATTTCACTAAATTGCAAATGCGTTTTAAGTGAAAATCACGTTTTGACCCCTAGTTACCCTTGTGTGACCTTTGACCCCTTATGCTTTACAACCTGAGTAGTGGTGCGCATAAGGGTACTTATGACCAAATATGGTTAAAATCGGCTCAATGGTTACGGAGCTATAGGTCTTATGACAGGAGAAAGAAAGAAAGAAAGAAAGAAAGAAAGAAAGAAGAAACAGCTAGAATACAGTATATTAGTCGTTTCTCGACTAATATAAAAAGTCCCAACACTTGAAGTACACGGCCGAAACAGGCCTTAGGCCATGCTTAGGAGAGCGGTGACAAGTGCCCTTGCAATAAACAGGTGGTTTAAATAAATCAGAGAAATGGTGTAGAGGGGAAATATTTATTACCCTGGAAAAGCTTGAAAAGTGGGGTTAGGATTGTCTCAAATTTTTACGGGGATGGAATCGCAATGAACATCGCATGAATCGTGATGCATTATGGGGGAGGCGCGGGCAATCACGTGATACACTTAACTCGGAGAAAAATACATTTGACTAACATTGCAGAGCACAACATTTAGAAATTACCTGTTGCGCTTGTGTCTCACTCTGAATAGCCAGCGTGTTGTTTACACTCAGAAGATTGTTGCATACAGAGAGATATACCTATAAATAGCAATAGCAAATAATACATTAAAACGAGGTTAGGTGTTTTTTTAAATTAAAAGAGTGGGATTGCCAATTTTAGAGCTGATTAACCTTAATAACCGTCCTCATCGCTAAAAACACTACACTGGCGCGATTAGGTGGGCTATAAATGGCGAAGAAAATTTTAAGATTTTAGAGCTGATCCCTATGGCGCGATCAAGTAGGCGCCGGACTTCCACGTGGGCGTATGTTCCCCAATATTTTACTCGTTTTATCACCTGACAGTTTTATTCCCAAATACACCCGAGAAGTTAGGGTTAAGGGTTTATGCTAGGCTGATAATATGGCCACGCCCGACTGGTGACGATTGGCAGCTCCTGGTATAATTAATTCCCGAGTTTGTTGTTTAGGTTCTCGTGATGTGCATGACTTCCAGATATTTATTTTTCTTTTCTTTATATTTTGATAATGTTGTCAATTAATGTTCGGTTTTTATCTTATTCTTATACCACTTTCCTTGGAATTTTAAAACCCTGCCCACTTGTGTTTCTTGTATTATGTATGTTTTCTGAGTTGCAGTGAACAGATTGATTAGCTCATCAGAGCTCTTTGTAGAGAGTTACCAGTTTGATTTCTAATCACTCAATTCATTAACTTTGTTAATTAATGTTCGGATATTGTTCGCATTTGCTCTTTATATAATACAAAATGTATAATAAGGGAACACGTGGTCACAAATGCACGGCTCTGAGGTAGGTATATTCTGTGCTATTATGTTTATAGAACATCCAGCAAAGATTCGAACTCCACACTCTTCATCTTATCTACGTCACGTCGTCATACCTTAGCGGTGTCCTTTGACTGGGCAGCCACATTGGAGGTTGAGGTTAACGTCTTTTCTAATGCATCCGCTTCATCCACAGATATCGGCCTTGCCTTATGCTCCGTAATTGATTGTACGGTCTCTAACACTGCCTTTATTGTGTCACTACTTAACGACCCGTTGAAGGTCGATACTGCGTCCAATATGTCGGTAATCTATGAATTCAAGTCAGCACATTCATGAATATGAATATTTCACATTTGCCATCTAACACTTTAAAGGGGCACTAAGAGATGTGTCGGAGGCTGCGCCCTCAATTATGATAAAAACTGGGATTAGTATATTTTTATAATCGTAGTACATGTATGAACTTACACTTATAAGGATTAAGAAAAATCAGCCCTCTTTGTACAAGAAAACGTCGATTCAAAAATGCTCGTACAGCCGGGACGAGCATGTTACGTCCGACAGTAACCCCCTGCAGTACGCGTGATACATAACGCGAACCATATTTGCATAGGGGGCGTTTTTCAATAAATAGCGATGATATTGTTTTAATCAAGTTTTGCTGGGTTTTAGTTAGTAGAAACAACAATAATGGCAATTTTTAATGTTCATCTTGAATTCTGAAGTACATTTTTAAACATTTAAAATTGTCAACACCACTTAATGTCCCTTTAATACACTGTGTGGTTCAATTAGCTTTAAATAGAGCACAAAATATCGACTTCTTTAATTCGGTAATTATGTTGGTAAGATATTGCCTATAGCAATAGCTGAACATTCCAACGTATAAAGAACTTGACGATTTCAATTTCTTTTTGTACCACTAGGCCTATATGATTTACCAAATCAATACCGATCAGATTCTCTTATGACACGAAAATGCACAAGCCATATGCTAACCATGCGGTTACCATGTGATAACCAAGTGATAAACATGTGATAATCATGTATAAATAACCATTTGATTACCATGTAATATCCAAGTAATAGCCATATATAGACATGATACTTACATTAACAGTTTCTTCTGTCAACACATTGACGACTTCAACCTCTGCTGGGTTGATCGTTGTGATAATTGTAGTGGTTGATATCAGTTCCTGTGTAACAGTTGTACTGCCGACGTCGGTTGGTAAGATTGTACTTGTATCATCAATGTCTGTTAATGAAGTTGTGCTTGTTTTGCCATCATAGGTTGTTGGGGATACGCTTATACTGTCACCGTCGGTTGCTGACGGTTTTGTTGTACTGCCATCGACGTTTATTAATCCCATGGGTGTAATGCCAACGTTTGTTGTTGACCTTGTGGTTGTAATAGCACCATCTGTTGTTGAAGCTAAGGTTGAACCGCTGATTTCTGTTGTTGTAGCTGCGGAAGTACTATTACCGTCGGTAGATGTGGTGCCGATGGTGGTGGTTGAAGCTGTTGTTGATATGCCAAAATCGGTTTTTAAAGCTGTTGTTGATATGCCAAGATCGGTTGTTGAAGCTGTTGTTGATATGCCAAGATCGGTTGTTAAAGCTGTTGTTGATATGCTAAGATCGGTTGTTGCAGCTTTTGTTGATATGCCAAGATCGGTTGTTAAAGCTGTTGTTGATATGCCAAAATCGGTTGTTGAAGCTGTTGTTGATATGCCAATATCGGTTGTTAAAGCTGTTGTTGATATGCCAAGATCGGTTGCTGAAGCTGTTGTTGATATGCCAAGATCTGTTGTTGCTAAGGTTGAACCGCTGATTTCTGTTGTTGTAGCTGCGGAAGTACCATTACCGTCGATAGGTGTGGTGCCGATGGTGGTGGTTGAAGCTGTTGGTGATATGCCAAGATCGGTTGTTGAAGCTGTTGTTGATATGCCAAGATCGGTTTTTAAAGCTGTTGTTGATATGCCAAGATCGGTTGTTGAAGCTGTTGTTGATATGCCAATATCGGTTGTTGAAGCTGTTGTTGATATGCCAATATCGGTTGTTGAAGCTGTTGTTGATATGCCAAGATCGGTTGTTAAAGCTGTTGTTGATATGCCAATATCGGTTGTTAAAGCTGTTGTTGATAAGCCAAGATCGGGTGCTGAAGCTGTTGTTGAAATGCCAAGATCTGTTGTTGAAGCTAAGGTTGAACCGCTGATTTCTGTTGTTGTAGCTGCGGAAGTACCATTACCGTCGGTAGATGTGGTGCCGATGGTGGTGGTTGATGCTGTTGGTGATATGCCAAGATCGGTTTTTAAAGCTGTTGTTAATATGCCAAGATCGGTTGTTAAAGCTGTTGTTGATATGCCAAGATCGGTTGTTAAAGCAGTTGTTGATATGCCAAGATCGGTTGTTGAAGCTTTTGTTGATATGCCACGATCGGTTGTTAAAGCTGTTGTTGATATGCCAAGATCGGTTGTTGAAGCTGTTGTTGATATGCCAAGATCGGTTGTTGAATCTGTAGTTGATATGCCAAGATCGGTTGTTGAATCTGTAGTTGATATGCCAAGATCGGTTGTTGAATCTGTAGTTGATATGCCAAGATCGGTTGTTGAATCTGTTGTTGAAGCTATAATAGTACTACCGATGTTGGTTGTTATTACTGTGGGTGTATTGCCACAAATAATGGCTTTGATTGCTGGTGAAAAATCCTGAGTTGTTAACGTAAATGTATCGGTGCCATCGTCAGATGCTGAAGTAGATTTTGCAGCGCTGTAGTCTGTCGCTGCAACAAATGTCGCAGTGGTGTCATGACTTGCTGAAGTAAACGTTGCAGTGTTGTCATGAGTCGCAGAAACAAATGTTGCAGTGCTATCATGAGTTGTGAAAGAAAGTGTTGCATGTTCATTTTTAGTTACTGAATTAGATGTTACAGTGCTATCAAGAGTTGTGGAACAGAGTGTTGCAAAAGACACAGTGCTACCATGATTTGACGAAACTGTTTTAGTATTTGCAGTGCTATCACGAGTTGAAGCAAATGTTGCAGCGCTATCACGAGTTGAAGCAAATGCCGCAGTGATATCATGAGATGAAGCGAATGTGGCAGTGCTATCACGAGTTGACGCAAATGTAGCAGTGCTATCACGAGTTGAAGCAAATGTTGCAGCGCTATCACGAGTTGAAGCGAATGGCGCAGTGCTATCACGAGTTGCAGAGCTATCATGAGTTGAAACAAATGTAGCAGTGCTATCACGAGTTGAAGCAAATGTAACAGTGCTATCACGAGTTGAGGAAATTGTTGCAGTGATATCAGAAGTTATTGAATCAAAGGTTACAGTGTCATCATTAGATGCGGAAGTAATCAGAGTTGCCGACGACGTAGTTGTGTCGGTTGTCTCCGTCGATGATGTCGTTATTGCTGGGGTTGTGTCTTCTTCGATTTCAGCGTGATCAGTTGAGGTAACTAAAATTATAAAAGAAATATCGGATCTTGGAATTAGTAGAATAGTGAATTTGTCAAGTTATACGCAGGTATCGTCATCGTCGTCGTCATGGTTGTCAACATTGCCATCATATACATCATCGAGATTGTCATCATCGATTCCATCGTCAAGATCATCGTCCCGTTACTATCGTCACCTACTTGCGACCATGAAATTACTGATTAGAGAGAAAATGTACGACAAATAAAATAGCAGGCACCTAAAAATAGCCTGCATGGGCAGGCGATGTGTAATCGGTTAAATCAGCTTACGGTATTACTTAGATATTTTTAGTGTCCAATGTCCTTGTATTGTATTGTGATTTCCATCTGCGACCCGTATGAAGCCAGTGTGATATCTATCACAGGTTTACCTACCTAGATATGCTAGAACATCGACCCGCATGCATGGTGAAGATCCAACCCAATCTTGTGGCAAAATTCGGATATAGGTTGACGGTATCAATTCATCGAATTTGAAATACGTCGAAACTGCGGTGTCACTGTCATAATTGCCAGTATATGTCTGGAAGAGTTATGAAAGAAGTTGCTAATATTGTGCATGATAAATCAGAAACAAATGTTGGCTTCACAAAAAAATCGGTAAAAGCTACAGCATGATTTGCGGTTACCAAAAATGGAAGAACAAAAGAGGAGGGAATATCAATATTGTCTCCGTATACCCGATTGCTAATTGAATACGAAGCTATAATACCGAACAATATTTTGGTTATTGTATCAGTTTGAAATAAGATGATGAGATTCAAAACCATGAGCGTGGAACTTCTTCTTGGCGGTGTTGACTTACCTCTTGGTTTAAGTTTATCCAGTGAATTTCATCATGACTGATTTGTACCCTATACTCGCTAACCCACTCATCAGCACTTTGTCGTCCTTTGGTTATAACACCTTTAACGACAGCTTCACCATAGAAATCAATCTACGACAAAGAATTGAAACATGGATATCACATGGGTATCATATGGGTATCACATTGGTAGCATATGGATATCACATGGGTATCATATGGGTATCACATTGGTAGCATATGGATATCACATGGGTAGCATATGGATAACACATGGGTAGCATATGGATATCACATAGGTAGCATATGGATATCACATAGGTAGCATATGGATATCACATGGGTAGCATATGGATATCACATAGGTAGCATATTGATATCACATTGGTAGCATATGGATATCACATAGGTAGCATATGGATATCACATAGGTAGCATATGGATATCACATAGGTAGCATATGGATATCACATGGGTAGCATATGGATATCACATAGGTAGCATATGGATATCACATGAGTAGCATATGGATATCACATGGATAGCATATGGATATCACATTGGTAGCATATGGATATCACATGGGTAGCATATGGATATCACTTGAGTAGCATATGGATATCACATGGGTAGCATATGGATATCACATGGGTAGCATATGGATATCACATTGGTAGCATATGGATATCACATGGGTATCATATGGGTATCACATTGGTAGCATATGGATATCACATGGGTAGCATATGGATATCACATGAGTAGCATATGGATATCACATAGGTAGCATATGGATATCACATGAGTAGTATTTGGATATCACATGGGTAGCATATTTGTTACCACATGGATAGCATATTGATATCACATTGGTATCATCTGGATATCACATGAGTAGCATTTGGATATCACATGGGTAGCATATTGATATCACACTGGTACCATGGATATCACATGGGTATCGTATGGATATCGCATGGGTAGCATTTGTGCAGACATTGGAATGCACATGGTGAAAGGAAGGACAGGAACTTATTATACGATGAACGCAAAACCACTTCTAATCAAAGTTCGACTGATAAGGTCATCCGACAGCATACCCGTTTAATTTAAAGCTTTTACTTTAACACATGGGAAGGCGCAAGAGTAGTACATGACGCATGGGTGTACATGAGCAACGGACTTACATGGTAAAATACTGCATCTCTGTGTAGCGTTGTGTCTATCAGAAATATCACTCATTATTAGAATATCTTAGAGATTTGTAATTAGAATATTATACGCACCACAGGAGTGACCGGGATTCAAATGTGCACGATTGAAGGTTGGGAAAGGTCTGTTAAAATATATCCTAAATGTTCAAATAGGTTGACAGCGTGTGCAATTTATCCACCTTTTGTTGCATGTAGATCAGTACAATGGAGAAACATTCTTCTGTTAACGTGGCTTGCTATAACATATTGTATGTCACTATTTCTGTAACATCACATGCATTGAGTGTGGTTTAATTTTGCCGCCGGCCTGCTGTAAGGGCTACCCTTTCTTAAAAAACTGATGATGATCAGGTGCGATTGCCTTCCCTACCTGCCTTTCGCTCAGGCTCTAACGGGTTTGGCCATATTCCCTACTTGATGCATTTCCACCGCGCCCAGATTATCGCACGCCCCCATCCCTCCCCTGGCCATTCCCCTCACCTCTGCCTCCTCTTTGTTCCCTCTCCCCTCCCTTCCCCTCCCCTCCATCCCGTTCCTCCCAAACTAACTTGTATCTCATCCCTACCTGAAACCACGGATGTATATCATTAGTTGCTGCGCACCACGCAGTAGCACCGTGCACTTGCTTCAATAGTTTGCCATTAATAACGTCATAAAAATTGCTTGGTCCATCCTGACCTGATGTGCGCGTGCTCGATGATGACAATTGATCGTTGCCAATAGTTGTTGACATCAACCTTTTGAATGTTGCAGTGGATGGGCTGATACCTTTGAACATAATTTGAAGAGTTGCAAATCAGTGATTATATCATACGTATGCATCAGGCATAACCCAGCTGGCACGTCTTAGATTTGACGTTAAAACAACTTCTGAAAATTGTAACATTATTGTCAATGGTTCGATATGAACATATTTTGACATCTTTGGTTTGATTAACATTGTAACATTGCAACACGCAATATAGAGAGTAAAATCCGGACCAAATTAACCATAACACTCTTGATTTTTACACATTATTAGAGCAACACGATGCTGATGCACCACTAGTTTTATAGTCATGGAAGGTAATATATACGCTTGAAAAACTTAGTAAAACCCCCCAGTGACGTAGGACTACTAGGACTCGCATGCCGTGTGAGGGAGGGAGTGGGCATGGTTACTGGCACAAGCGCGGGGCTTGGTTTTCTATTTCATTTGGTACATTTCCCCTGGTAGTCCGTGAATCTACAAATAAACAGATTAGAAAGTTACCATGACCCAGGACCTGTCACCCACCATTGATGTTATGAGTATGCCTGAAATCCCTCGATTGTGCGATTCAGCACACTCACCCCTTATCATACGTATATCATCCATGGCTACAATTGACGGTATTGACTGATTTGTTGGTAGACCGCCCAGCATAATAATCTATAAAGAATGAAACGTTTAAAGAGCCATTAGCATTTCTTTTAAACAAATTAACTTAATAATCATTCAGGCAGGCTAGGTTAATGTATGAGCACCCTATTAATGTTTTAGCTTTGTTCATCAAAGCTAATATCATTTAGTCTAGGCAGTGGAACACAAAATAGGATCTCCTCCTTGAATGTAGTCAACCAAGGCAGATGTCCGGGTAGACAGGCCGCCAAAACAATCAACATTTTCCTATTCGTTTGATTATGTAGCCTCGTACGTTATAGTTTAACCTGAAATGCTCGTGGACATGCCTATGTGCGTAATCTGTGTCAACTTGTCGAGTATTTACAGGTTAATATTTAAATAGCTAATTAAGTGTAAATTGTTTTCCTTGAAAAAGACTAACACTTACTTTAACTTCACGTGCGGTCGAAAATGAAATCACGCCCTCATGCCAAAAATCTTCCACTTCATCACTAGGCACCGGTGCACTAGGCCCCACTGCCTCAAAACTCTCAATTATATCGCTGTCGTTGTTGCTATCGACAATTACTATATTGAGATATGGACTCACAGATCCTTCAGTGGCCAGAAAATATTTGAACATAAACATCCCCTGCTCAACGGGATTAAATATCTCGGTGATAATCAAAGCCTCGGCAAATTCAGAACATTGTGTGGTATTTCCCGTTCCAGTATTTAATGACGTATGACCTGAAGTTGACGTCACATCTGTCATAAGAGAACGGAATGTAAAACCAGTGGGTGTCAGAAATACGTAATAGTTTTAAGCATACAATATGTTTACTATTTTGCAACATGTTTTAACAAGAAACCGTCGATACCATTTATGGCAGCCACGTGATACTAAGTAGTCCATTTGAGAGCACATTCAAATGTCATTCACCTGTGTAAAATACGAAGCGCTCATGAAAAAGGTGACCTGAAATATCAAGATATGTTTATGATAATATATCCTTGTAGGAATTATGAACGTAATAAAGTGCATTTCCTGTCCCGGGGCTCCCGCTGAAGACACACACATACAATACTGTACATTACAACCAAATAATAGCTTTTAAACTAAGATACCAAACGGAGAAAATGTTTATGTTCGATTGGATGTATGGCCATCACGAGACAGTCACGTAACCGCGTATTCTACTAATTGTTACGCATAACGCACGCGCCAACTCGCGGCGCTGGCGTATACACATGAGCATCGTAATGCGCAAGATACATACGCGTAAACGCTGCGCTTGTTGAGTTACGTCACTGTCCTGAAGAAGCCAAAAAGAGTATAATTTAAAGCTACATGTTCACCACTTATGTCAAGACCGGAGATTCATGTCATTTTGACGATAAGTTTCATGCCGTATTAGTTGATCGGGATCTATGTATCATTTTGCAGCCTTCGATTTATTAACTCAATACGCATGATTTTGTCTGATTAATAAGCACCTAATAGCCGTCATAACAATTTCAGCCAGTTAACTCTCGGGTGTGTTTAGGGAATACGGTTCAGGGTAGAAAAACGGGTCAAATCAGGGGCAGGTCTGGGCGCGCAGACAGCAGGAACCGAATCTAGATCGCCTGTTTGAGAATCAACGTCCCTTTGTAAAATATCATCTTATCATTTATGAACCAACCTAATCGCAGTGAAGCAAATGTTACCAACACCTAGTAGTGCAGTGTTTTAAAGTGACGGGGAAGGTTTAGAGAATAATGACTGCGTAACAACTGTTTTCGTGAATTTGTTTTAAAATCAGAGGTTTTTGTTCTGGTCTGAGGAATTGTCCCGAGGGGCACAGCCCCCGAGGGACAATTCCGAATGACCAGAACAAAACCCGAGGATTTCAAAACAAATTCACGAAAACAATTGTTAAAGCAGTCATTATTCTCATTCATTACTGAAAAAAGATGCATATTTTATCCAAATTGTTGATTTATACCGATATAATCTTGCTAATAATTAATTAGTTTTCTGTTTATTTTGTCCACCCCTTCTTAGTTATTGAAACAGTCCAAGTCGGGTCATTCCCTCATTAACATTTTTATCATTCAACCAATCAGAAATAAGCTTTAATCGTGTTTCCTCATAACTCATTGAATATTCAGTTTAGGGGCGTGAGGCGTTAATTTAATTGGTCGGTCAGTGAGCAAAACAATGGAACACTTTGGCGCAGTATTTTGGAGCAATTATTAGTAACCCGCGCAACCCGCGCTCGGCGTGCGCGTTCTCATCTAACGCACTTGGTACGCAACTATCGCGATTATTTATGAAGTAATTAATATAGTGTAAATGCAATACCGTATACAAATATTAATAATGGTTGCGCCTGAATGAATGAACGGACTAAAGTTGATTTACCCCATAGATTGTTTTTAAAGCATTGACTAACTCATACAGGTCATGATTTATGACAGGTTACCTTCCACTTATCGGCATACCTACCTCCATTTACACGTTTGGTTTCTGATGGTCCTCGACTAGTGTTGGTGCATATTACGTCGGTGTCTAACGCAGAATTGTTGATGTAAATCATATTTCCACTTATACCTGTATCATTTAATAGAATTAGTAATTATTATACAAGCGAAGGTTCCCCAATGGATCAGCATTTCTGTGGAAGTTCAGCTTCCATTCCGGTAAATTGGAGTCCTCGCTTTGCACAGCAAATCAGATTTAGGAAAGGAACTAATTGCCCAACATGATAACAATGTTTTTTCTGCTAGTATCAGTTTTTTTTATAATAAATGAGGACGTACCACAAGTTGTTTAATTTCACAGCCGTAGTGTTTGGAATAATAGGTTGATCTATATGTATGTTGTACTTCAATGATCATTCTTATCCTGAACTTTAAGAATGGTGTAAAATTTAAATATTTATATCCGCAAAATTGATGATATCCCTGCAGGTACTATGAACAAAATAATGCATATTTCCTGTTCCAGGGCTCCCATTGAAGACAAACAATACAATACAATACATTCCAACGCACTTAACTGATGACCTAAGACATTACATTCCATACACTTTACATGAACTGTTTCGAAATGAATACATTTAAATTTTCAAAAAAAATTAACAATAAAGTTAAAACTACAACATACTTTGGGGCCCATCTCGAAATGAAGAATGATTAATAGATAAAGGGGCCGATTTTAGATCAATGTATCGTTGCACCCTACACTTACTTATTACTAATCAAGGTCAAGATCAAGATATCGATCCAGATGTAATAGTGCACCTCCATTTAAACAACAATGATTCATCAATGGAATTGTTCCCTTAAGAGATTTTTTAAGAACTATAAACACGATATCACGTGAAAATGCTTTCGATGCATGCACAAAATGTGCTCCATTCTATGTATTTAATGTATAACAATAATATAACATAAGAAAGATTCTTGATATGTATACTATTTACTTGTAATTGTATTACCCCATTGCTGCGTGTCCACTGGATATTCTATCGATAATCTCCAGGATTGGTCTGCGTGTGCGATCTCATCGTATTCACGATCGTCATCAAAATCAAGAAAATGCAAAGACTCTGTGGGTCGAAAATATGTTGATAATAAAGAAAGAACAAGAACATTTATAGCAAAATATATATAGCATCTATATCTTGTATTTACGTACAATAATTTCGTTATAAACCGTAGCACCATAATGTTTCATCAATCTTCCTAATGTTCTTTTTTTAAGGTTTTTCAACGAAATGGCAATTACCACGAGGGTTCAGATTATATTCAAACATTTCGCACTTTTGTAAATCAGCCATTTACGTTAGGATTTATATTGGCTCCAAACGTGCCTAAGAGGTCTGTAATTAACTATATGATCTCATAAACTTAAAACTGCCGTGAGTATAAAAAGGCGCAAACATGTTTCCGTAATGTCTCTATATAATTTGGTAGGTGTAACAAGTATTAACTAAAGTTAAATATATCGACATTTAAGAAATAAATTTGTTGTCATCCGATGCAAAGATATGTTCATTTAAATCTTTGTCACATATTCTGCTTTGTTGAAAAATCCTAGTAAGTTCCAAATTTATATTATTGTTTGATACGTGTAAAGGTATAAACTAAAGGTACGTATATCAACATTTAATTAATATAATTGATATTATTGTCATCCAACGCAAAAAGTGTTTTATTTAAATCTTGTATATATAGTATGATTTAAGGTAAAATATGCAGTTACAACTATATTGCATTGACACAACGAATTCAAGATTCAAGAATGTTCATCATTACTACTTTTGAACAGTGATCTCACCGATGTTTGTCCGACCAATGATTTCAATATCAAAACACAATGATTCCGTCCATGGAAATACGAATAGACGAACAAACCGAGCAACAACAGGTGTTTCTAGAAGAATTGTAGCGTTTGTTGATGTAATATTAAGCGTCTGTTACGAAGCAAGCAAAAGTTATTACAAACATAATATTATTAGTTATCCCCTGCATGTTCACACAATACGGAAAAATACCTATGGTTTGGAATGTCATATCACATGAGGACGCAGGCCGAATGTGATATGGCACAAACGAATTTATCGTTTAGTCCCAATAAAAATTGTATTTAAACACTCGCGGAAAACTAAACTTCAAACAATACTAGTATCTAGTTAGAGCAAGGCGCTGAATTCTCTTCCCTTCCTTACCTCTCCATAAAATCATCGCGAAAAACATGTCTGGTTATGTTAAATGCAGATCATTTATTTTTCGGCGTGTGGTAGACCTGTCTGCGGTCTATTTCGGCCTCAGAATGTAACAGAAAATCGACTCGGTTGCGTTTAAATCATTCGCCATTTTATTTGTTTTATTATATTTTTAGCAACTCTTCCACAGACCTGCACAGACGCAAATAAATCGCTATACACGTAATATCTTTCCCGATCATACCGCGCCATCTGGTGACGCGGTTAATCGACGATATGGAATATATCGTGTGGTTTCTGGTTTGACTTTACACGATATGGATCAGATTTCATACGTGTTAAACAATGAAATTGCAGTATGTACATCTACTAAACGATAAGAACTAAACCATTGCTCTGCACATATCATTTATATGGGGCGACTGTTTAATACAATACAAAACCAAAATGATGAAAGTCTAGGTAAGACAGACGGAAAAGAAGCTTAAGTATGACAGGTATACCACGAACCGCTATAGTTTAATCAGTTCCAAATTGGCGAAGCCTCCTTATAGCAGCAAATGAATACAGAAGGGTGCGGGCGCGCATGTAAGGTAACAATTAAAGCGCACTGTGCATCATATGCGTGACACGTTTGTAAGGCCAAAACCGCGTGCGTTTAGCCATACTTGCGTGCGTACGCTTGGATTACTCGCGCGGAGAGATAAAAACGAATATTTCTCTCCAATTTGGAATTGATTAATTTATAGTAGTATTTCATGTCCAATGGCACTGCACGAAGTATTCGTTATCGTGTTATAAACGCGTTTATTGTTAAGGACCTTGAACGGTAGTACAACTGAACCAGTGCATTCATTTTTCAATTAGTTGAATATAATTTAATTTGGTTTGTTTATTATTCCAGCAAGATATATCCCAAAACGTAGTGACCATAAACTCGTCGTTCCTATTCGCATTTCGTCTAGTTCCTATTCGGTGCAATCAGTCAGTACAATGTTCATCATATTCATACCGATAAATTACAAAATTGAATTAAATCAGCACGTATTGTTATCCATACTAGAATGTTATGTATTCACATAAAAATACGTTAATATCCCCAATGATGTCACTTTTCGCCAAAATAGCATACAAAAGTTAGCCAAATCGTCTAACCAATTATAACGCCTTCCTTCATAATCGTCAATAAACCGAACTCTAGGTAGCCACTTTTTCAGATTCGTTTTGCCGCGGAGAAAAGTCACCCAGACCCCCCCCCCCCCCCCCCCCCCCCCCCCCCCCCAGGATTTAAACCACGGACCTCCAGCACACGGGCCGACTGGCTTTCCACTTCACCACAGCTGTGAAGGTTACTTGGCTCAGTATATTTTGCCAAGTATATAGCCTGGGTCTATTTTTTCGCCGAAAAGCTTAACGCCCGGTTCTACAAAAAGGCCAACCACACGGTTGCCGTGTGGTGTAGAAAATGTAGGGTTATAAAAATGAAAATTACAAAAAAATTGAGGAAAAAAGGCTGTATGAAGAAGAGCACACACCGGTCGTATAGGCAGCACTGCTTACTAGTACGTATAACATACGTATAAGAGCACACAACGGTCGTATAGGCAGCACTGCTTACTAGTACGTATAACATATAAGTGACGTATAAGTGCTCACGAAAATTGAAAAGAGATCAATGTAAAAATTCCCATAATAGTATTGTAGTATGTGCATAGTTTCACCTCAATTGTTGTCGGTTCTTATACGTCTGGTGATGTAAAATATTACCTTTGCGACTATTGTATAAGTCTAATGTATATACAAGTCACTTATACGTATGAGCTGCTCGTACTTGTTTTGAAGTGTGGCCTAATAGTGATGTGCACTCCGATTAGTATAGCATTTTGGCCTGTAACCATTTTAAGCATGGAACCACCGTACAACTTGGGACATTTGGTGCTCAATTCTGACAACCCTAGCGTACGCAATACAAGAGGGATTAGAGATTGACAAGAAGCCATTGTTCAAAATGCTAATCGCTCCATTAATTTAATTTTGAAAGAAGTATTGGTATCTTTATCAACGACTTTGCCAGAACAGTTAATCTAGTGTATCGTAATTATATATGCCTGTTTTTGTATAAAATACACGTTCCTGTAGTGTTCATAGTTTACCTCGCCGGATCTGAACAAAAGGAAAGCCCCTATTACATATTTTGTAGTATTATGGGATACATGGTTAGGCTACTGCTGCTATACCCACCTGAGAATTGCTGAAGGCGCCCTCTATGTCGTATTGTGAGAAATCTACCACACATGTTAGGTCATCGACCTGTGTTAAGTTCCGTTCTTGTGTAGCTGAATATGTACTCTGATGGATCTGCAGTCCATTAACTTCAGTAGGTATTAGTAGGTCAATTCGCAAGAAGCTACATGATAAAATAATCGGAACTATAATGGGCGGTATTATTTAAAGCATGGATAGCATGCAAAAAAGCAAGGCATATAAAGAAACAGCAACAGTTTAATTCGTGCTCCTGTATGCGGTACCTAGGTCCTAACGTAAGAATGCTATTTGAATTCGTCTAAGCTTAGCTATGAAGAATTGTTTGCAAAGTTGGGCTTTAATTGCCTTATGAGGAATAATTCTGTTATACCCTGCACAGAGGTGTTCATAGTGCATGATTTTTAAGAACGACGCATACTACCGATGTAGGTGTGTAGGGTATAACAGAATTATGCCCTTAATGATGAAGAAGCGCCGATACATAAAGTTAAATAGATAGGTACCGTATTAAGGTACATACAGCGTGTATCACAAAGAACGCAACCCTTTTGTCGAGAGCTGTACAGTCACGGTAAAAGTAAGTAAAGAAGTGCAAAACACGTTTTACATCGTTCGTTCTAAAAACTTGGATTTTCCTGTCCGATTAGTGTTATGGGTTAACACTTTGATAACTATGTAACCTTAATGTCTGGAATGGTTTATCTTAATTTCCTTTGTTTGATTAAGGTGGTACATAAAATCATTGAATCGTGTAATCTGATAGTCAATCGACCATTTGAATACGTCAATCACCCTTTTTAAGTTCTGAACCACCGATTGCTATGATCGCCACATAATGTCTATGGTACGTTCTTTCATAAATTAAAGTTCATAATCGATGCATCTTAAAACAAGGACAGCATTTTGAGGGTCGAGCAGCACCATAATGTCCAATTCCCATTCACTCCAGACTAACAATGACTGATTTATACAAGACAATTACTACCTTCACTGGACTATTCATTTTGTTTATCTTTTGAATAATGTGCCATACTGTTTTATTTATGACATTAACGAGGGAAAAAGAGAGAGGATTTGCAAACAGACTTTGTAATCTGGATTTTCAAGTTGTGTTATTAACTAATTTATTGCCAGATTTAATTAATATTGATATGATACTGAAATAGCCAGACATTTGATACCTTTAACGTCACATTTTCGTCTCAGAATGATGAGTTTGATTCCAGCTATTTAAGTACAATACGTTATTTAAGTGTCTTAATATTCACCTGACAAGAAAATCGGGCATACACGATAAACGATGTAAAACGGGTTTTGCACTTGTCTGCGTGTATCGTTGATATCTCAGCGAATCAATAAACGATATCGCTGTAATTTGCCTATGTGATAGCCAATAAGTACACCTAACAGAATATATAAATTTCAGAGTGATTTGTGATTTGCCGTAATCGGAGAGCTCGCGACAAAAAGTGTTGCGTTTTTTTTGATACACCCTGTATAGGTGCCGTATGTTGACGGTTATGAGTACTTAAAACAAGAAATAGACTCCTGGACTCAAAATTGTCCCATATTTGAAGAGAAACTTGATCTGCGTTACTAAAGGATTCCCATGAACATTATGGGGACAGGTTAAACTACAAATGAAATACTGTTCGAAAAGAAATCGAAGAACGCAGATTCCGCCTACTAAATCAATGCTCCAAGGATAAGCCAATGCTTAAAGGGGCGTGTACATCTCAAGTGTTTGTCCTGGACAAAAATCACATGACTCCCTACGTATCTGAGTCTCCGTATTCCCATGTAATAATACCCATGGTGCAATAGATTTGCCGCGAATTTTAATCGACAAAACGTAATGTTGAAATTATTGTACGAACGAACTGTGTCTAGAATAGTTTCAAAAAGAAGTGCAATGCATAATAATGAAATCAGAATTACAATCTCCTTCAGCATATAATCAACTTTTGGGCGATAACCTTTGATAAAAACGCACAACAATCGAAATATAAAGCATTTTACCCTCCGATTTCAGTGATATTTGTATTTTAAACTCTATCTAATTTTATTTTAAGACTGGTTTATGCATAGTTTTCATTAGCTCAAATGGTAGAGCGCTGGCTTTACAATCATGGGGTCAGTGGTTCGAATCTTGTAAATGTCTTTTTCTTTTTGTTATTACACTTTTTTTTTTTAATAACAGGATTGCTTATAATCGTTCGCTATATTTATTGAATGTTGAATAATACTTTTTTCATTTGCAATTTCACTACGATAAAGAATGTCCTGTAAATATAATTGTGTTGATTGAACCATATGAACTATGGAGTCACTAGCACGTCTATAGGCCTAATGGACATGGTCTGCAAAGACCAATTGTTATGTAAATAAGAAGCCAGTCGGCTTATATCCTTGAATCGATTTTTTTAGTTCCTTCAACACAGATATTTGTAATTTGCTCCAATCTTCAAAAAAGAGAGTTGTATCTTCAAAAATACATTACGCAGTTCACGGCTTACGCGGCCTGGTATGGGCGACAGTATTTTGGCGTAGATTTGATACCGTGCTGAACTCATCATGCTCATCGCTGCAAGAGCGCAATTATAAAATTCTGTCCGCTGTCCTAAATCTCTCTCGTCTTGACTCCCGGTCCAGAGCACATCATAACCCAATATTTGTATTGTGCCACTACTGTGAGACTACAGGGCCGTAAGACACTTTTTTCAAAGGGGGGGGGGTTTCAAAAAAAAAATCACCGGAAGATTTTTGTGAGTCAATTATGCGCGTGTAGCGCGCAAAAATTCTCGAATTTGCACCTATTTTGTGCACGATCGAGGTACATGTTGGCTCTAAACAAGCTTGTAGCAAAGAATATTGCATTTTGGGAAGACAAATGCGCGCGTAGCGCGCGAATTTTGTTCATCTGTGTACAAATTTTCCGGGGAAGATTTTCAAAGGGGGGGGGGGGGGAGGCGATCGCCACCATCGCCCCCCCCCCCCCCTTCTTACGGGCCTGGACTAAATAAAGTGGGTATGCCGACTATAGTTTTATGTCAAATCTCAGCATAATTGAGACTACCGACGTAACGGATGCGCCAAAAAGTGGCTCTATAAGTTGTAAAATAAGCTGAAACCATCTAAAAATGCTCATTTATTGTTTTGTTCATATAATTATACAAAGACCGTTTGAACCAATAAATCTATCCATTAATATATCCATCTATCTATATATCTAAACACGTTCTTTTGATACCCTTTTAAACTTCAGTGAAATAATTCAACAAGTTAAAAAAAATATCTGAGGCCCCATGGCCATATGAGATAAAATGTTTGATCGCGTAACTTAAATAAGACACATTGATTCAACATGGTAAACACGTGCTGATAATTTTTCAGATTTCATTTTTTATATTCATGCGGCTTTTGCAAAAACAAATTGTCAACAAAACTTCAGTTTTATGCTAACATTAAATACATGAGACGTTCTCCAAAGTGTTCAAAATCTTCAGTTGTATGCTAACACTAAATAAATGACACGTATTCAGAGAACATTTCAATGTCAAATGCGCAAATTGTCCAATTTCCAATTTGGTGCATTTATTCATATACAGGCTGTCCCAAAATGATATACACCTAGCACATAAAGTCCCTGCTCAGGTGCTTTGAGGTTGACTAATTCAAAATATATAATCGGTACCAAAAATCTGAGATATACATTATATGAGCAAATTTCTTCTCCGCAGTTTGATACCTCATTCAACAAAATCGAATGGATACTTTTAAAGTTATGTCGATTTCAATGACCGCGGATGCAACAGAAAAGTGGCACTATAGGTATAGGAAATCATTGATTTGTGTGTGATTTACCATAGACGGTAAAAATCAATGTTTTACCCGTCTATGGATTTACGCACTGAAAAACTCACAGCTTATCAGCTAAGACTTGTATTCTTCACAGCCAGATACACCCTTTGTCCCGCACATTGCGGTTATCACTAAAGACCCATTCATCTGTCACGTTCAGATAGCACACAGTTATCACACACAAATCAATGATTCCTATACCTAGTGCCACTTTTCTGTTGCATCCGCGGTCATTGAAATCGACATAACTTTAAAAGTATCCACTGCACGTTAGTTAGCACATTTCAGGCATCTGGACGAAGCTCTGCGAACAACGACGAAACATGCTCGTGTGAAATAGCTTGAATTTAGTAATATATCATTATACCATTATGACAGTGATTATAGACAGTGAAGCTAGCAGTTAGCATTTGCGCAAACGCGACACGCAACGCGATACCACGGTATGATTACGCGGCAGTACGCGCAACGCACAATGTTGTTCAATTCTAGTGGCATTTATGAGCCAAATCTGAGAGGTGATTTGCTGTTTTGGAGCAAATTGTTAACCAATTTCACTGGAATAAACTTTAACACACCGTTATTTCCTCGATATTGCATGCAAATTATGCGCCACTTTGATCAAAACTAACGGAGACATAAGGATAACAAACACACACACCCCCACACAGATTTATAGTAAGATGCTCGCAGCAGCCATGAACATGATGAGTTCATCACTCAGTCAGTGGCGTACCCAGCTTTTGGAAACTGGCGGTGGGGGGGGGGGGGGGGGGGGGGGGATAGTTACGAAAGTCATGATGTACCGACAAAAAAAATCGCAAAAATGACCCAATTTTCTTCTTCTCGTCAGTAGCTGAAATATTGAAAAGTGGGGGTAGCGATGACATTGTCAACAATAGCTGAAAAAATCGCCTGGTAGAAATCGCAAATCTACCCAGTCAGAAGTCAAGGCATGAAAATACCGTCTATGTTCGCCCCGGCCGCCAGTGAAGTGAGATTTCAAAACAACAACAAATAGAAATCGGATCATTTACAACTCTTTTTCTAAAAAAAGGTATTCAGCAGGATTCGAACCGAGGAGGGGAGAATCTATTAGATTACTAGTCCATATTCGTAACCGCTCGGCCATAACTACTTACTGACGTGTCTATGTGTTCTCTATAATAATGAACTAGTGGTGAACTATTGAGTATTCGACGAAATGTAGCCAAATTGAACCCAGTTTCTAAATTGTATTTTAAATGTGAAAACGGTATCGCTGCAAGCTAGGTTTGGATTCAATGTAAAGAGCAATAAATTGATGATCGTGGAAGGTTATTAATTTAAAGCTTTTAATGAGACAGGGGTCAGCGCTACGGGAAATATCCCCCTAGTCACATGACGTTGAACCACATTTAAATGCCTTAATGTTGTCATTGTATAAGGCTGACATTTTGGCATAAATTGAATTGCACGATATCGACATCCGCTTTTCAAGGGAAAAAATAAATTATCTTCGTATACAATAGACTCACTCAACGTTGGCATCTGACTGTACCGACGGAAGCTCAAGTTTACCGACGGGGATATTTCAGGGGGGCACCGGCCCCTGGACCCCTGGGTTCGCCACTGAGCACGGTATCAAATCCACGCCAAAATACAGTCGCTCACACCAGGCCGTGAAAGCCGTGAACCGCGTAACGTATTTTTGAAGGTACCACTCTCTTTTTTTTAAAGTTTGGAGCAAATCAGCAAATACAAATATCGGTCGTATAGGAAATAAGAAAATCGATTCAAGGACATATTAGCCGATTGGCTTCTTATTTACATAACAACTGGCCTTTGCAAATCATGTTCATTGATAGACTAGCTAGGGTCTCCATAGTTCAATTGAACGGAATAGTCAACACAATATATTTATAGGGTATTCTTTATCGCAAAATTGCAAAAGAAGAAAAAAATATCATTCAACATTCAATAAATATTGCGAATGATATGCAATCCTGTCAATTTCTAAAAATAAAGTGTAAATAACAAACAGAAAAAAGTATAACAATCCTAGGATTCGAACCACTGACCTCATGATTATGAAGCCGGTGCTTTGCCGACTGAGCTAATGAAGACTACACATAGATATTTAGAAAATAAAATACATAAAGTTCAAAATACGAATATCACATGAATCGGGGCAAAAATGCGGGCTAAAATGCTTTATATTTCGATTGTTGTGCGTTTTTAACATAGGATTATCGCCCAAAAGTTGATTATATGCTGAAGGAGATTGTAATTCTGATTTCATTATAATGCATAACACTACTTTTCGAAACGATTCTAGACACCTTAGTATTTCGTTCGTACATAAAATGTTGGCCATTACGTTTTTTCGATTGGAATTCGGCGCGGCAAATCTATTGCACCATGGGTATTATTACATGGAAACACGGAGACTCAGATACGTAGGGAGTCATGTGATTTTTGTCCAGGACAAACACTTGAGATGTACACGCCCCTTTAAGGTATGTGAACAGAATACTTGATAATCAATTGGTGGTTCATCGAAGACCAGTGACATACAAAATACTTTATACATTCGATGCCACATAAGAGAGAATACTTGATTAATGTGTATAAATCGATATACGCCTGCGCCTAACGCTTCCAAAATACTCACCAGGTGCATTTCTGTAATTAAAAATCGAAATCAATAATTGATACTAAAATCCAAGATTTCCATTATGTTTTGTATTGTACATAGTGCGCTATCGAAAGCAGTCAGGCATGTATAAATGCATGGATAGCAGGAAATTACTGATCACCCTCTTTCAATTTATCTTATTTCACATCGTAAATACTTAATCTTTATAAATTAGGTGTCAAATTTCATGAAAGTGATTTGCTCACTTAATGTATAATCACATTTATGTTGGTTTTGAATTTCTAACATACAAGCGCAATAGCACATGGGCAGGGACATTTTAAGTTAGATGTAAGATACCTCTGTTGACTGGTGGCATCATTCATACACCATACTCGGTTGTCATTTTGCTCTTCGAATGTAGAATGTGTTGAATGTAAATTATCACTTCGGCTTATCTGATTATCTGCAATGGAACCATCACTCAATCCTAGAGGTCTTGGATCTGTTGAAAATATGAGAGTTCATGTTTATTTTACATCGTTAAAGCGTTTAAGTGTAAGGGATGGCATCCAGATTCGTACGGATTGAAAACCGTAGATCGGAGAGGGTAAACGCACTGAGGTAAATGGACAATTTTGTGTAGATAATCGGAACGCGGTTAAATAATGACCAACCAAAACGTGTTTAGCCATGCTTAGCGAGCGCATTGAACAACTCCCGTAAACGGGCAACCAGTGCGTTTACCCTCTCCGATCTACGGTTTTCAATCCGTACGAATCTGGATGCCATCCCTAAATGTAATAATGGCAGTGGATATGTAGACATACAAATAGAAACAGTAAGAATTCATGAATACTTCAGTAGTGGAGTCGTATTATTATTGGAACAATTCTAGATAATTATGGGAACATAGATTTTAATCCCTCACATAGCAAACACGCCTGCATTCTATAAAAAGAAATGTTATTGAATTCTAAAGAGTGTATCTTTATTTTATTAAATTTAACAAACATATGGATGTTATCAGCCTTAAATATGCATTACCCCAACTATTGCAATATTCCGATCCTCCGCTATACACGGCATGTTAAGTGACTGGTCAATATGCACCGCTATATGGCGCAATTAAAACCTACCCATCGTAAAGTATCCGATTAGCTGTACCCGCCGCATACATATGTCCTGAATCCATTCTACAGGGTGAAAACGCACCGATTCAGCATCAAATGCTGCCTCAAAATCCACGCGATACCAAGTATTGTCGTCATTCGGATTGCCTTGAAATACCTGAAACATAATATTGAGATGCATTATTTTACACATCCTCAATACATGGCCATCACGGAGACCACATGGCGACCCCATCAAGATTCGGGTTATTATCAAAATAGCATGACATCTGTTTAATTTGAATCTCATTTTGAGCAGCTTGGTGCTAAGCATAGATGAAAGGAACCGACAATTTGGAACCCGGTAGTATATATTTAACGGAATAAATCGTATTGGAAACTGGAAACCAATGCTTAGCACCAAGCTGCCGGAAGATGGATTCGTTTAATTTGGTCTGAAATTATAATTTTTAAATTATTTTGGGACCAAATTATGTTGAGCTTGAGTCGAGTAAGGTGTGCAAGTGGGAGTGGGGGGGGGTCAAGTATCGTGACAGAGTTGCTGGCCCGTAATAGGTGGGGGGCGACTGGCGGACGCCCCCCCCCCAACAAGTACATTTTCTTGTGAAAACGCCCTCCCCCTAAAAAATCCTGCTTACGGGCCTGCTGAGGGGCATTACACCCAATACCCTTGCGTTGCCAGCACTACTTGGACTACTAACATCCTTTCCTTTTAGCTTTATATTTCCGGTAATAAAATTAGAACAACTAAATACATATTTGGATAGAGAGACAATTGTAGATTTATTTTGGTACCAATCTCACAACAACAGCTATCAGTATTGCCTAAGCACAGATGACAGTTGTCTGGACACTGCAGTATCGTATAAAGGCGTATAATAATGAACTTAATAAAAATGAAGGGACGAGATAGGGACATAGAGAGGGATACAAATCTTTGAAAAGGTTTCGAAACAATTTGAGACACCCTGTATAACTTCTCTTTAGATTAACATAATAATTTATTTGATATACCTCTGTGAATGAGATACCAGGATGTGTGTAATATCGCCAGTATGCCGTATTCTTATCCCATTTATAGGATATTGAGAAGCGTTGTACCGCGGAATTACTCAATCCTTTCCACTTAACTGCTACAATGGTGGCACGCTGACTAAAAGTAACCTGTAAAAATGAAAATTATAATTTAATAAAAGGACACTTAAATCAATCTATCTCTACAGTGACGTCATATTGTATTCCAACTTAGCGATGTATGGGAGTTAGAACCCACGCAATCAAAGACGAATCCCGTCGAGCACTACATAATGCTGCATCGATATATGCAGATATATCCAGGCATATTGCGGATCATGGCAATAATAGTAATCACATGGTTATCAGAGGGTCTGCCGCATGACACTACACTACAGGCACCATATTCGGACTACTATACAAAAAGGCGTATGCTAACGACTTTTTGTACAGAAATCCGAATAGAGTGCCTGTAAGCAGTCAATTCTACCATTTACCTTATTCTTAAACTCTTTCACTGCATGTAATATCTCCATTACCAGAGCATCATTATATTTTGGTCTTGGAAGATTAGGCGTCAACACCATCGTAAGTGACATAGTTGGCAATTTTGAGTTTTAGCGACTTTTAACATTATAATTCATTCACAAATTTCAAAGATTTGGAAGTAAAAACCAATCATTAGGTGAAAGTTTGAATAATATAATTGATTACAAAAAGCCTCGTCAGCAAATAAGCCCTTTAATAAGCAAACGATCGTGTAGCACCAAGGTGATACGTGATTCTTTCATTTAGGAAACGCTGCAAATCTAGTACGTGTTGCTTATGCGTATAAGTAACTTGTGCATGAGACTTATACGATAGCGCCAAACATATTTTGAATTATCCATACGTACAAGCAACTTTAACACCTTTCACGCGAATATTAGTTTTACCATTTCAATACATTATGTTTTCCCACTTTCAAAGCCTATATCAAGATTACCTGAACCAATACTAGGCATAGTTGTACTTATCTCAATGCATTTTACATGGTGATTTCAAATATGGTTATGAAATTCAACAATTTTGACGTTTTTTAAACATTTTGTGAAACTTTGGAATGTCGTGTGCAGACGCCTGTCGCGTGGAAACTGTTAACAATTAGCCGAGGCCAATGCAAATATGTCTATATTGTTATGGAAATGTGTTTGGATGAGTTTAATTTTATAGGGGCTAGTTACTGTACTACTATTACTTTGGCGAGTCACTTATACGTATCAGCCATACGTACTATAATTCAATCAGTTTAAAATTGGCGAGAAATATTCGTTTTTTATCTATTCGCGCGCAAAGGGAATCCAAGCGTATAAGCGAGATTTTAGCATACGCAAGCGTCACGCATGCAATATCACTGCGACATTGCGCGCGCTATAATGTGCCAGCCATGCGAGCGTTTTGCACGAGACGTTCTTCTAAATTTATTCGCTGATGTAAACTGGTTTTCGCCAATTTGGAATGACTGAACTATATTTTGCAGTATGGCCTTACCTCCAGCCATTGCGGTGTCTGTATTGAATCCGAACACCAACCAGAAGATGTGACTAATGTCGGACACTCATCCATGTTTCTCGCTGGTACGTCTACTGCGGTATGATTATTTGGGTCAGTAAAGCACCGAAAGGCCTTATCAGGAGATCGGTTAGTCTGGTAAGATGAGGCATCGACCAACGACAGTGGAATTGGTAGGTATCCCACTATGATGGAAACAAAATATTAGTATGACTTATAGCACGAGGCGGCGTAGCTGCCGAGAGCTATAAGGAATTAATAGCACTCATCGACAGTACTAGTATTAGTGATGATAAAGTGGCAGAACTCTGCTGTACAAACCCCTGCACAGTTGGACACTGATAGAACTTAGAAGTTTTGAGTCAAGCAACACTGATCAAGATAAACAATCATCTTCTAAACACACTCACACCAAGTTGGGATATAATTAATCAGGTTATTTGAGATGTCAAATTTATAGCACTCTGAAGCTGTACAATAAGTGCAATTTGTGGAACTCTGGACTGGTTGTGTATGTGCTATTATATTATTAATTAATCATAAGTCCCAAAGTCAATTCATAATAATATGTAGAAATGCCATTGATTTTAGATTAATTCCTGTGGATGTTTTTGTGGTGTGGCAAATGCGTTTTTTTAAAAGGTGGTGTGTTTCACAGTTGCTGTCAGGTGAAACGTAGGTAGCATTGAGTAGTGAACCAAACCAAATTAAACGCAATGGCGAACTAAACATGCATATTTTATGTCCATCAGATGTCACTAAGTATCAGTATCAACTAATTACTGAAATAAAGGTAGTTGCTAAAAGGTAATTGCCGTCCGTATTATTCTGTTGAAGAACGGTGTACACAGAAGCAGGGCAGTATCAAACCGCCGTCCTCCTAGGGGGTTACCAATATGGCACTATACCCTATGAATTTTCGTCTATTGCGCTAACAATGTTTACAATGTTTGAGGCTATGTTTCCACCCGATACACACAGAGGCACTCGTGTAACACTGTATGCCTCTCAGTAAGTTCGGATACTTGAAATTAAAAACACCACTGAAACGATATTCATGAATACGTTTGTGTCAAAACACTCAGGAGGTTGGTGGTCGAATTAGGTAAAACTAAGGATGGTACCAACTTAAACAATACATTTTGGATATCCTATTTTGTCAGTGTTATTGCGCTTTATTCCGTTGAGGGAGCTATAACGGAATAAAGCTAATCTAGAGTACACCGTGTGCCGCTACCATCCAGGTATCCGAATGATTATCTGAACTCAGTTTACACTGTGTGCTGGACTAACTGAGGCATACAGTGATACACGTACCTCTGGGTGTATCGGGTGCTTTTTCTGAGTTGATTCCTAAATCGTACCTGTGATATTTTGATGACATCTCAAGTCTCTGCAAAACATGGGTTCATCATATTCTCCTTCCCCTCCGCCATTAGAAATTGAAGAAGGCGGCAAAGAAGAGCTGATGGAAGGCGACGGTGATGGCGACGACGACGGAGACGGTGACGACGAGGGTGACGGCGACGACGATGGTGATGGCGACGACGACGGTGACGGCGACGACGACGGTGACGGCGACGACGACGGTGACGGCGACGACGACGGTGACGGCGACGACGACGGTGACGGCGACGACGACGGTGACGGCGACGACGACGGTGACGGCGACGACGACGGTGACGGCGACGACGACGGTGACGGCGACGACGACGGTGACGGCGACGACGACGGTGACGGCGACGACGACGGTGACGGGGACGACGACGGTGACGGCGACGACGACGGTGACGGCGACGACGACGGTGACGGCGACGACGACGGTGACGGCGACGACGACGGTGATGGCGATGGTGATGGCGACAGCGATGGTGACGGTGATGGTGATGGCGACGGAGATGTCAATGGCCATGGAAAATAGTGGTCACATAAATTGTTGTGGCAATTTTGCAAAGAACTTCGCTTAGCAGCATGTTGCGAACACGAGCAAAATGGTTGATTGATGCTAGAATCGCAAGATGGCTTGCTGATATCTGAAGGATGAAACGGTGGTAGTTTGTAAAAATGCGTTTAAAGTATCAATATGGTTAAGAACGCGCATGAAAATGTTTATTATCTCGTTCAGAAACATCCTATCAGTATTATACCACAGATATCATTACTAACTGCTGTCGTAGTGTTACCAACCGCAAATGACCATACTTTGGCGCTATTTTTATTTGCGCACACTCGTATTAAATACTGCATAATTTTGTGTGTTTTGTTCTTAAAATGAGACTAAATTGTTCTCGCATAGCAGATCGTGAATTGTATTTTTGAACATATCATATAGTATACTCAGTTCGAAACAGATGTATTTTATCATATAGAATCACACGGAATACTGTTGTGAATAGATTCATCAGGAGCGGTAGCAGTAAAATGATGAAATGAGGTTCTTATTAATTGATCCAAAAGAAATATTTATTGAGTACGTTTCGGCAAATACGGTTGCCGTTCTAAACACATGTTTGATTGTGGCGAGCTAATTACTGTCACCGAAACTAGAGGGAGTTTACCCAGCGGCGGTATCGAAGTTGTCAGCTTGTTTCTTGACTCCAGGCAGTAACAGTATGGAATAGTTATACGGTACGTACTAAATCAATATGTTCAAATAAATTGATTGGTACAGGGAAAAAAGATACTGAAGCGTCCCATTAAATGGAAAGGTATTAAACAGAGGCGATTCAATTGGTTCGACTCGAAATACACACAACAATATGCCCCACAAGGAAATATCGACGTGCACTTGGTGAAAATTCTTAGTAACGATTATTTAGCTTAAAATTTAAAAAAAGGCGCATATTCTTTATTATCTACCTGCTTGACAAAATAAACCGATGTCTTCTGAGTGGTAACAATCGTGATTATCTACATGTGGACAATCCTGCAGACGGGTCTCGTTGCCCGTGCATTCCACTTCATCCATATATATAGGCGGACCAGAGACGTAATCTGTGTCGTCATAATCACCGTCATATCCGAAACCAAGCTGCCGACAGACTACACCAGAATCTGTATTATCCCATTTATCGTCACACACCTGTAAAGACATTATAATTCTATCAAGGATAACAGGGAACTGCGGATTGACCAGATCGGGTGTCAACGGGACAGTCCCCTATCTGCTTAAAGGCTCGGTCCCTGACGAAGTTGCTCTGTATGAGTCTTGACGTCGGATCTTAGTAATTGTTAAAACGCAGGTCTGTATGGAAGGGCAGGCATGGATCTCTAATGTGAAGAGGCAGGTGGAATGATTGTTAGCATGTCCGTTCTAAGTTGAATATCATACGGGTTTGTTTGGTAGAAATCGATTTGAAGCTACTTTTACCTTCTTTCTACTTCTACCACATAAAGTACATCCCTCCAAGGCGGAGTATTATCGTACTTGGTGCAAAGGTTCCGATCACGGGAACATTAATTCACGAAGGGTGCGTAAACAAATACTCTCAGGTGCAAGTTAAAACGGAGCCTATCTGGCTCTGCAGCGCTGCCCACCCCTTGTTTACACGCACACGTGAATAATTATAAGATGATTCACTGTCTAGTGGAAGTAACGTGACATGACTATAATGATGTTGCGATATTTTACAATCTTACCGTTCCCCAATTGTTGGTTTCATACACTTCTAATCTGCCTTCTAAAGGGATCCCCAAATCGCTCACAAGCCTAACACCAACAGGCTCATCTACGCAAATAAAACAATGAAACTAAGTAAATTGTACATTTTAATATTATTATCAATTACGGGGGCATTTAATAAGTTCTGCATAATCGCTCATAACTACGCTAACATAAATGTCAGGTAGCTACACATGTGTAGTAAATGATTGATAACTGTTTACTTTTGTTCTCATGTGGTCAGTCAGCTCGTAAGACGTTGTACCTAAAGAGTAAAGACCCTGTCACTCCATAGCGTACGGCATGAACGTGGCCTGAACGTGTGCCGACGTATTCAAAAAATAGCTCGAAAGTTGTCAGAGTCCAAGAACGTCCAAGAACGTCCAACTTCCCAACGAATTGCGTCGACATCGGTGATGGAATGGACGTATCCATATCGTATTAAACGTATTACATAGCGTATGACTAACGTATTGATAGCGTATCACTAACTTATAACAAACTTACAAACTCACAGCATATCACAGCGTATGCGATCGGCGAGCGTATGACCAACGTATGCTTAACGTATTCGTAGCGTATGTCTGCCGTGCCCGACGTATCCTCAGCGTATCCTCGGCGTACAACGAACACTTGACTTATGCCGTTGCAGAAATTGAGTTTCGTATACGGCGGGACAAGTGTTGCCAGTTCAAGTAAACGCAGCCTAAATGATAACTATTAAAGTATCTAGAAGGGTAAATCTATATGTCCAACCTATAATTTACGACGAGTAACGTACCTCTAACGTATATCAGCGAATGTCTAACGTATGTTAGCGTGTGTAAACGTATGTCTAACGTACCACGAACCTATCGGGAACTTATGCAGACCGTAAGTTAAGCACACGTTGAGTACGTCGAGAAATTTTGAACATGCTCAATAATTTTTCGCGGGCTCGACGTGTTCCAAATTTTCACAACGTATCACAGCGTGCTCTTAACGTATACGACGTATCCCAAACTTACCCTAACTTGTATCAACGTACACCAACGTACGCCAACGTATTTTTTGATATTTCGCATACGTTGTCATACGTTCAGGCGATACGCCATAGTGTGATAGGGCCAGCGTATCATCGCCTGAACGTATGCCGACGTATACAAAAAAATAGCTCGAAAATTGTCAGAGTCCAAGAACGTCCAACTTCCCAACGAATTGCAATATTTTGGTTTTTATCAATGCTAGATAGCTATATATTTTCAGCCGACGTACATCAACGTATACCAACTACCAACGTATGTCAGCGTATGTCAACGTAAGTCTAACGTACCACGAACGTACAGGGAACTTATGCAGAACGTATTAAGCAACGTTGAGTACGCCGAGAAATTTTGAACATGCTCAATCGTTTTTCGCTGGCTCGACGTGTTCCAAATTTTCACAGCGTATCACATCGTGCTCTTAACGTAAACGACGTATCCCCAACTTACCCCTAACTTATATCAGCGTACACCGACGTACACCAACGTATTTTTGATATTTTCGCATACGTTGGCATACGTTCAGGCGATACGCCATGGTGTGACAAGGCATTAAGATTTAATATATCATAGACGCCATAGTAATCGCGATTGAATGCACATATTACTATAATGCAATGGTAGCATTACAAATTGGTAAGGTTGCCTGTATGCATGATGTACGTATACTTATACGTATGAACCTTACGTATTGGTTTTGCATGGCGCCCTTATGAACATAATGTTGACTTACCGGATCGCCCAAATATTCGCACACCGTCTATTTCTACCACATTTTCGGCGCTATTGTCAATGTCTAGTCGAATTTGATTGGTTTTAAAATCAATATACTATAGGAATAACGGGGAACATAATGGCAGGTTAATTAACATTCGTCGTAACCATTTGAAGAGGTTTGGGTGATTATGTGATTATCATAAAACGAAGCAACTAAATAAGGAAAATTTGATTGCGGGTGATTACAAAATATATTTCACCAAAGGTCTTGTATTATTGTAAACAAATGGTAAAACAATTAAGTCAGTCAGATATTTTGACCACTATTACCTGTTCACCCCCCACCAACCCCTCGATATCCAACTTGATGCACCCCTCGTTCGCACACATCATTTGAAATTGGATAAAATAATGTTGGGGAACTTTCCATAGCTGGTATAAATTAAATGACATCGAGTTGGAGTATTCCATAGTTGTGGTTGTCGAGAGTATTGACCAAAGTTTGCACCATTTGGATTTGTTTTATTCACGATTTAATATTGGAAATTTTGAATTAAAATTATACAATATATAGCTATCTTACGTTTAATGGCGGTGCAAATATACGAGTGCACGTCAATGAATCAACCTCGTCAGCATGCCATAGTTCCACTATTTCATTAGTGCCCGGACGATATGTGCTTATGGAAATAACAGAACCCGCACCTCTAGTCTCATAAATCCAAACTTGGTGAATGAAAAGTTCTACGTCATATAGAAGCTTTAGAAATAAAAATAAAAATGTAATTAGACATACAGACATTACGTTATACCATATATTCATTTACTACTTCATGTCCAATTTTTTTGTTAGGCATCAATTCATATTTTTAGTGTGTCATCAAATAGTTTCCAGATCGTTACCGTAGTTCTTAATATTTATGAGATATGGTGTACTTCGAAATAAATTGGATCGACAGGCGTATTCCCGCCAGTTCTGGCATGATGCGCTATTCAAGTAAGTCAATGATCGATGCTGTTCATGCGTGTGTGGCGGCGTAATCAGAGCGTAAGACGGTACAATGCGCTAAAAACTGTAATTGACTTGGCTGAATGAAAATGCTATAACATGGCTACGTCATATATCTTTTGAAATGGTACACCAGGGTCCTTTTGCATAAAAAGTTAAGATTCAACTTAATAAGAATTGATGGCACAGGCTATTGAACGCGTTATATTATTACCTCTACAAATGCACTTTCAGGTGTCATGGCGTTGAAAGGAGTGGTATCGTCAAAACAAGGAAAACTCATTGGAGGCCCAATCGTAGCATTTGTGTTCCACCATAAAATGTGGTCACTGCGTTGAATTACGTAAACGATACAAAAACATTAATATAGCAAGCTGCTATACTGAGAGATACGTATTGGAATGCCCCTTAAATTTGCCTGGAAATCAGATATCATTGCACCTTTCTGATACTTATAGGCACCATATGAAACTAAATTCGCCGTCTATCTTGTAACATTTCACGAGTTGGTCATTTCGACGTAGATCACATCGAAATTATCACCATTAACAACATATATGGCTTCAACCAAATTTCCATCTAGCGCCATCGTTCAACCCTTTTCCCATAAATAACTATTAATAATAATAATGGAAACTTATAAAAAAGCGCCGGTATCCGCCATAAATGGAGCTCATGGCGCTTATGCATTTACAAACAAGTATACAGTCACAAAACATGTCAGTTGACCACTTTTTAAATATTGGTTTTTAAGTCCTTTTTGAAACTGTTTTAATTGCTGTTTAATCGGATGACAGCGGGTAAATTGTTCCATATTCATGCCGCTGCAATCTCAAAGGCTCTGTTGCCCCACTGCGTTTTTGTACAATTTAATTTTAAGAGACCTTGCTCTGACGAACGAAGAGCACGCCGAGGAGTGTATGGTTGAACGGAGTCAGCAAGATATACGGGTGCTTTACCAAGTTGTATTTTGTAGATGAGTAAAGAGTATTTGAAGACAACGCGTTGCTCTACAGGTAGCCAATGTAAATCAGCTGAGACAGGGGAGATTTGGTCAGATTTCCGAGTAAGTGTGATTAATCTAGCTGCCATATTTTGTAACCGTTGAAGTCGATATAATAAGAAATCAGAATACTAATAAGAGAGAGTTGCAAGAGTCAATCCTAGAAATTAAAAGGGCATACATTTACAATTATGGTTTTCGCTGCATCACATGTAAGATGTTTACGGACACGTCTAATGTTCAACTACAACTACGTCCATTACACTTTAGAGTTCCTACATTGTACGTACCTATTTATTGAAACCATTCATTTTTTTCGAATTTAATTTTTCTCGGCACGCATATTTAAATTTCGTATATGAAATTATTCCCAGCCCACAAGGTGATACTGATATTTGGGCTCATCCACGTGAATTTATGACGTCACGTCCCGTCACCTGATGTCTCGACATCTCTTAATCACGTCACCTTAAGTGAAGTTTCGTCCCGTCACATCAAATAAAATAAATTTGAACCACTTTTCTCTATCGTTATTTACAATTATCGTGTTCAGTGGGGTTTTTTTGCGGTCTGAAGCCCCCCCCCCCCCCCCCCCCCCCCCCTGGCAACGACTGTACCTGTAACGAGTGTGAACCTTCTTTTCTTCAATGTTTATTTATGATTCAACAACTCCCCCATACCTTAAGTACAGTAACAAAGCGTTGTTGATTTGAGATCAACCCACTCTTCATATGCAAATTAATAGGATGGCAAACCTTATTTGGAAACTATGCATCGATGCAAAATTGTAAACAAACAACAAATGTTCGCAAAATGTGTTAATTTTTTCGCCCGTTTTTTGGGCGTATACATGCATTTCGCCATGCGATCCTTAAAGTTAGCAAACAGCTTTATATACCAAAATGTAGCTATATCCCTGAGAAAATTATTTTGGCGAGAGCCATATGTCACGGATCATTCCTAAAGCCACAATTTTAGCCGGAACGGTCGCTACCCAGCACAAGAGAATCGCCATTTTGTATCATCGCGCGGTAAAACGAGTTTCCTTTCATCATCTAATGGACCGTACCACTATTGAAATGGATGGGTGTATTTTGATTTGATACAAATATTCTATAAACATGTATCAAAATGTTTTATATAAATTAAACGTATTCTTGATAATATTTCTCTGAAGTTCAAGGTGGTGTGTGAATAAAATGCTATTTACAGAATATTTTAAATTCCACAATTACTTGCACAATAATTTGTCTTCTCTATTAAATGTTTACCTTTTGTAACCCATCCCATTCAAAAGTTCCCTCGCCCATTTACAGGGAACGGACGATGTCCAAATAAGGGCCTAATTATAATAAATTTGTTCCGTTTTTTAAAGAGCAGCTATTTTTTTTTATGTCAAATTAAGCAAATTAAACCACGTTTTTTACTTGTTTTCATCAATTTTCCGAAACGCTATTCACATATGAATGATGTAAATATGTTTGGTCGTTGTTGAACGGGGTTCAACAAGGTCTTCGTCGTTGTTTATCTCGAAACTACTTGTTAAAACCTTGAATCACTACTAATTACAAATAACAAATATTGATGTGTACATACCTGCCGCTCGATTGGCTGCTGACGATTGCGGTTGCATTGATCACTGCATGAGCCCAGGCACAATTAACTGAACATGAATGATGTATTAATTTATTGATAAATGTTGCACAATAAAGATGATTCTGCTAGATATCGTTAGTAATAGAAATAGAAAAATCACCTTCACTTATAGAGTGCCGATCAAATGTAACGTGGTCAAGCGAAATGAGTCACACGTCGGCAGTTTTCAATTTTGATCAGCTACAGTATTGCCCAAACCCCACTAATATTGAACTTCTAGTTTTTAAGCTACAGACTAATACCAACTGTTTATGACATCTGACTTAAATGGTATACAATGTACATTTATTTGTACCTATAATATATACACACTCTCCTGTTGTATACCGTTTCGCCCCTCCCATTGTATTAGCCATTCTCCTAAAGACTAATTGATATTGCTTGTGGTTCGAAAGCTGAGGTCGAGTAGTATCTCAGGCGATTTGGTATTGGTATAAACTTGTCTTATAAGGCGATATTGGAATCCCGCTTCGGGGCTTTTTCCGATTGAACATTTCAGCAACAAAAATCATTTCAAGGGCCTGGGAAATAACACACACTGACAGGCATTTAATTCGTTGCTCATAACGCCACAGTTACCGTGGTTACCTTCTGAGTGTATTGCGTCTGTAGTAGCAGAATATTCATGAGTAGAGTATCCTCCAGTAGTTGAATATTCAGTAGTAGAGGATCCTCCAGTAGTTGAATAATCAGCAGTGTACCCTTCCTGAGTGGACAATCTGTTGGCTGTTGAAATCCCGTTGTTGTAAAGACAAAGAACAAGTCACGACAATTAGGGTGGCATTGTTATGTTATGTTTTATTTTCATTTTATGGATTCTTCCTTTTCTTTTAATTTGGATACAGAATATTAACTAAAAGCAACATCTCTCGAACTGCAACGTGGGGCATTTTATTGGGCTATAAACAGACTAAAGCACGGGCTAAAGCAGCCAACTACGGGAAAATCAATGACTGGTATAATTGTACGATCGCTTGGGTGCGCTTATTTCAAGATTTGATTGCTCACGCGTGTGATTCAACCGGCGTGTTCAGTTCACCAGGGTGTAACTATTGACCTTTTTTTTATCTGTGTATTACAGCAGACTCCGTCGTTCCCTGAGAACCGCGCTGAACCTGACAGAACCGGAGAACGACCGCATCATGTTGAGTGTTGATGTCGTCCCTTACGTATTATTGTCATGGAAATTAATAGTTTGAAATGCCAAATTTACTTTTCTGTGTTAAGAACAGGAACTGTGGTGGCGCTATTCATTGTTTCGTGTACATTGTATGCGTATTTATAGGGTGTCATCTTTTTGATATAGTTATGGACAGTTTATTTATGTTTTTCTTTGTGCCTAAGTGCATTCGTAGAAGTTCCTTGTTTTTGGCGCTATATATTACAGTGGTTGACTAATTGATTGATTGATGGAATTTGTAATAGCTTTATTTCATGAAACTGGTCGATGGATGGTATTGACAAAATTAAGTCGTTGGGTTTAAATATACTTACCACTTTGGCAAACCTCACAGCTCAGTTGGCAGTTGACCAGCATATAGCTCGGGTTATTATCACATTCTCCGATTTCAGCCCAATAGGGACAATTCACGTTATCATCAGTACAATCTTTGAAGAAGAAAAAAGCAATACAGCATATTATTATAGAAAATGACTTTCACTTATAGCTTGATCACCGCGGGGTATTACGCACGTTTTTGTATATTTCAAGGACTTTAGGCCAACAAAATTAAACACTTTGTCTTAGCACCTTTTGGCTAAAAGCTATGTGCTGTGCTTTTTACTCTCTTTTTTACATGTCCTATGGGATTTTTTTTCTTCATAAAAATCCAAATATATTCAACAGTTTTGCTTTAGCCTTTTTAATAATAATAATTAATAGACATGATCAATGCTCATTGAACGCTTGTGTTCTCTTAACTTCACAAAGTTAGTTGAATGTGTGTTCTCAGTCACAAAACTGCCGAGTATCGCCGAAACAAACTAGAAAAAAATATATATAGGCCAAATAATAAATACAATTTTTTTTAAAAATTTTTTTAAAAATATATAAAAAAATAAAAAATAAAAAATATAAAAAAAATTGCTGTCGCGCGTAGCGCTGCAAAAGCAATTCATGCGGGTCGCTGAGACAAAGTATTAAATTAGTTTGGCCATAACCTAAATTAAATACGGTACTTAATCTCCTTGTATACTGGGTTTTACCGGATAGAACTACGCCTCTCCCATTGTGGCAGCCATTCTTCAATCAGGCAAATAAATAGCGTTTCGCTAAAAGCTGAGATTAGATAATATCTGGAATAAACTTGACATGCTTATAACGTGATACTGGAATCCCGCTTCTGCGCGTTATCCCTATTGAACCTAGCAATAATATATATTCAAGGGTCTATGAAATAACACCCATTGACTAGCAGGGCAAATAATAAATACAATTTTTTTTAATTTTTTTTTTTTAAAAATATAAAAAAATAAAAAATAAAAAATATTAAAAAAATTGCTGCCGCGCGTAGCGCTGCAAAAGCAATTCATGCGGGTCGCTGAGACAAAGTATTAAATTAGTTTGGCCATAACCTAAATTAAATACGGTACTTAATCTCCTTGTATACTGGGTTTTACCGGATAGAACTACGCCTCTCCCATTGTGGCAGCCATTCTTCAATCAGGCAAATAAATAGCGTTTCGCTAAAAGCTGAGATTAGATAATATCTGGAATAAACTTGACATGCTTATAACGTGATACTGGAATCCCGCTTCTGCGCGTTATCCCGATTGAACCTAGCAATAATATATATTCAAGGGTCTATGAAATAACACCCATTGACTAGCAGGGCTCGTGACGTCACAGTTACCTTCTGAGCGTAAGCCATCAGTGGTAGAGTATCCTCCAGTAGTGGCGTATTCTCCAGTAGTGGAGTATCCATCAGTAGTGGAGTATCCTTCAGTAGTGGGATATTCATCAGTAGAGGATCCTCCAGTAGTGGATTCAATAGAGGATCCTCCAGTAGTTGGATATTTATCAGTAGCGGATCCTTCAGTTTTGGGATATTCATCAGTAGCAGATCCTTCAGTAGTGGGATATTCATCAGTAGAGGATCCTTCAGTAGTGGGATATTCAGTAGTAGAGGAAAAATGTTAAAAGTTTACCCATCACATCTTTAGTTCGATTAAATTGGATAATTTTTTGGGTGGAACTAAAAAAGTCTTACTTTTAAAAGTTGTTGTTCAGATTATGTCAAAATATAAAGTTCAAATTTCAAAAGAAGTAACGATATATAGCAGATTTTAGTTTAAAACTAGCCCAAATGTGGCTAAAAGTCACCACGTGTGCCAAGTCATGTGGCGAGATTGTAGATCTAGACTGCCTTGGCCAAGGTTTCCCCAGCACACGGTCAATGGTGTTGGATTGAACAATTCTTGAGTGGAACTTAGAGCCCAAACCCGCAACTTTTCAAAGGTATTGACATTTGTCGTGTTAAGAAATTCAATGTTTGAACTTTAACTTGTTTAAAAAACTAGTGCGATTTCAGATTTTGTCGAATATAAAGTTCGAATTTCAAGATAAGTTACAATATATAGCCGATTCTAGTTTTAGTGTCTACAAAACAAATCAAGTGAGCAATTTTGAAAACAAGTGGAAAGAACTTATTAAATGATGACATTGTACTAAATCGTGAATGTATGAGATAGTATGGTGGGGTGTGCTCATGTTAAGGTGTATATCATTATAGACAAGTGATGTGAGAAACAATCTCTGTCCTACTTGTCTTGTCTTGTCTTGTCTTGTCTTTTCATGCCTTGTATTGTCTTGTCCTGTCTTGCCTTGTCTTGTCTTGTCGTTTCATGTCATGTCATGTCATGTCATGTAATGTCATGTCATGTCGTGGCATGTCATGTCATGTCGTGGCATGTCATGTCATGTCGTGGCATGTCATGTCATGTAGTGGCATGTCATGTCATGTCGTGTCAGATCATGTCATGTCATGCCATGTTATATCGTTGCATGTCTCGTTGTGGCATGTATCGTCGTGTCATGTCGTGTCATATCATGCCGTGCCGTGCCGTGTCATGTGATGTCAGATCATGTTATGGCGTATCGTTTCGTGTCATGTCATGTCATGTAGTGTCATGCCATACCGTGCCTTGTCGTATCGTGCCGTAGCGTGTATTGTCATGTCATGTCATGTCTTGTCTTGTCTTGTCTTGTCTTGTCTTGTCTTGTCTTTTCTTGTCTTGTCTTGTCTTGTCTTGTCTTGTCTTGTCTTGTCTTGTCCTAGTTTAATTTTTCTGGTTTAATGTACATTGTCTATTGTGTTGATGTAAATTTGTAATATATCATTACGGGTATCATTTAAGTTAGCTTAAAATGTATTTTTATGTGTTTTGTTGCAAAACAAAAACTTCAGTATTAAAAAATTGTAAATTTAAATAAAGTAACGGTAATGAGATAACTTTTGACATAAAGTCGGTAGAAACAGTTCCCGAAGACAAGGTGCATTCAAGTTTGCAATTTCAAAGTGAGGGATGTGTTTATAGTTAATTATAAGGTGTGATGGTCAAAGTAGGTGATTCTCATGTTTTATGAACTATGGTGTTGCCATGATTGAATCATTTCAGATGTTCGGGTTGTTGTTTGAAATTTGGCGTTAAATTAGGCACGTTTTTTCGCTTAATTTGGTCAATGGACAAGATAGTAGGGCGCATTTTGTAATAAAAATATACATATTTGAGTGTATTTTAACAAAAGGTCAAAGTTGTTCCGTCGATGAAAATGTGTATTTAGCTATGCATTTACAAAAGAAACCCTAACAAAACATACCAAAAATGTACTTTGTGCAGTCAAACACATCTTTTTCATCCCTATAATATTGTCATCCTTTTTAAACAACTTTCTCTTTGCAACAGAATGATCGTTTGAAAGACCATTTTCTTATTTTAAATGAGCTCTTTAATTTGTCACCAATTGCAACCTGAATTGTTACACCTATGTACATAAACTAAGGATAAGGCCCGCCTTATCTTAGGTTAACGTCCCTTATCTTGGGTTAAGGCGTAAGTTACACACTTGTGCTTCCATTACGCTTTTAGGCCCAATCTTACAAATCATTCTGCTTCATATAGGCGGCTACGGGCCAACGCTCACAGCCTATCAGCACTTTCATAGATTGTACATCGCTTGGGTCGACGGGGATATAAAGGCCTAATAATTAAAAAGCAACGGATTCAAATTCTACACTTGTTCATTAACTTTTCTTTTATGTCGCGGTCCCGGTCGCGGTATTGGCCGAAGCTTGTTGTATTTGTTGTTTGAGTTGTAGAACTTATCTCGTTGATAATAATACTTCCCCGAATTATTGGGCCTACGAAGTTAGTAATCAGTCAATTAATCACTTTTTCAAATCACAATTCGTACATAACAAACAGTAACAGTAACGTACAATTTATAAGTACCTTCCATATATTCTGTTGTCAACATATCGCTGGTGTCCGTTCCTACTCCCAAATCACTAGTAACTTCACTAGGTTGACTATTACCCGTGGTCAATGGATAATCACTCGCAACATACATGGATACAGGTTGACCTGTATTCGCATTCTCTGGAGACACAGGAAAACCATTCGTGACATCATTGGGAGAAAAGTCCTGTGTAATCGCTGTTATAGGTAAATCATTGGTTAAACTCAGTGGTTAGTGAATTGGAACAAATTGCCCACATTGCTAGAAACTACAACCAAATACTATCATGATTATCTTGCCGGTTATAAAGAAAAGTGGACGTTAACCCAGTGGTAGGTGAATTGGAAGTACCTTCGGATATGGACATAGATAAATCGCTCGTAGCCTCGTTGAATGCAATGTCTTATGTACTCACTGTCATTAACAAATCAGTGGTAAACCCAGTTTGCAGTGAATTATCATTCGACACTGGCAAATCACCATTTCGTTCCAGTTACTATATTTTTATCTAATTTTTGACAGGTTGACGGGTCATGAAGCTATAGTACTCGCTCCATGGACAGCCTTACCACAAGTTAAAACCTGGCATAGCAAAATTGCATTCTACCTTCTTGCTACATATTAACTTATAAACGGACTTTTAAGCTTATTGGCTAATTTTTAAAACTAAAATCTGCTCTAGGGATTGTGACTTTGGGCTTCTTGTTCCACCTAAGAATTGGCAGAGACCCCCTATTGTGATAACACGCCGGGAGACCCTGTTAGGATGCCAAAGACATCCTAACAGTTTTGCCACGTTAACTTGTAACCCCTTCAAGTAGCCATATTGTGCTAATTTTTAACTAGAATCTGCTTTATGGATTTCCGGACTGTACTAATTTCGCCCGATACTGGAGCACGCAGTATCGTTCGATACTGGTACAAAGTCAGTGTTGCAGTACTCGACTATACAGGGACAAATTACACTGGTAGCATGTGTACCCGTTTCGCCCGATACTGGAACACAATCTGGTGTTTCAGTATCGACTGATACTGGAACAGTAAAATCGTACCAGTATCGAGCGATACTGGCAACATTCATGACATTTAAGTTCCAGTATTGATCGATACTTGTATACCAGCATCTTGGACCTAAAGTACACTGTTTCCTGTTGGCCTACTATCAATATCAGTCGGCATCATAATATTTACATTTATCATTTTCCATTTATATAGATTGGCAAATTGTTTGGGATTCAATTTAGAAACGTACTTGGGGAGAATTTGATCAGAGACGGAGAAATTTTAGAAATATCACATATTCTTACTGTTTAACAAACAATCAGAAAGCAAGCAAATAGAATAAGCGGAATGTATTGAAATAACCAAGCTCTTCTTACAGCAAAGAACTAAAATTCCCTGCTGAAAGCAGGACTGGTTCGCCAATTTGGAGCCGATTGAACCATAGCAACCTTTTGTAGCCAAGTTTAGAAGGCCTTTTAAGGCCAGGGCTCAGCAGACTCCACAACGCTCCAACGCTGAGCGCAAGCGTTGGCCAACGTCATTTTGTTGTGGTGGAACTACTACGTATGTTATGTGTGAGAGCGCAAAGAGTTCGAGCGTTGTGGAGTCGGTTGAGCCCTTGAGATACCACGCCAGTAATTATTCATATTACGATAATCAGCCTGTTATCATCAGGTTTCAGCACTGTGGCCCACTAATAATATAATGTAATCAGGAAAGGTACTTTTTGCTCCCACATTATTTAAGTTGTAATTGAATCCTGATTTAAGAACTAGCAGGGGCATATAATACAGCAGTGCAAAACAACCCATTTTCAATGTATTTTGTAGATTTTGTAGGTAAATTTTAATTGTAAATGTTCTGGCCACATTTCTGTTAGTAGTAGGGGAACTGGGGGTTCTGGACCATCTACCTTATACCACCTCATCAGTAATTACTACTAATACCCTCGATTTGCTCTCTCTCAGCTTGGATTTTTTTCTTTTTCTTGTATACCACGACACCCAGTAATTTATAACTATAAATCCAAGCTGAGAGAGAGCAAAGCGAGGGTATTGGTAGTAATTACTGGTGCCGTGGTATATAAGGTAAATGACCCAGAACTAACTACTGCAAATACAACAAAGGAAATTTTGAGATTTCTTTTTTGGTATGATTTTTGTAGTTTTAAAATTGGTTAAGGGATTTAAAACTAAATTTATTACATTTTTATGTAAATAAATATTAAATAGGTAAATAATTTTAATTTGAACTTTTTATTTACCTAGTATAGAAACAAAATGTTACGAGATGACTTCAATACTTTTCATAATATTACAATACCAATTGTATTACCGTTTAAGGAAGAAAATGGTATTTTGTATGTAGTATATAAATCGAAGGACTGGGCGGTATCATATATAAGAGGCGGAATAAGTTCATTTTATACAAAGTCTGTGTTAAAGAAAAAAAAGAAATTTGTGGTTGAATTATTACGCGCTTTAAAATTAGAGCCTGAAAAGATAAAAATTCAACCAAAAAACAAAAAAGAAAAATCAAAAACAATCAGTGATGGGCCTCTTAAAAATATGGTATATAACAGGGAATCAATAGAAAATGAAATTTTAAACGAATTAGCAGATGTAAACCCTATTGATCCTATGTTTAATTCACCAATTTTAGAAGATCTTCCTGCACCTTTAGAACCGTCTAATACTGCTATGTATTTGAAGTTAACCAATACTTTTGGTAAATTTCTTAAAAGTTATGAAATGGTAGTTTTAGAAAATAGAAATGATCCTGTCGCATTTTTAGAAGAAGTTAAGCCAATAACAGCAACACGGATAGCGAGAGAAGCAGCAGAGTTAAATGGAGTAAAATTTAATTTAGTTTTGCAAATATTAATGAGAAAAGACAATCCACAAACAAATATCTCAACATACGCACATCCAAGTTTTTATAGTGAGCAAATACCCGTTTTGAAAAAAGTTGATATAGATGAAGACAATATTAAGCTGAATTTAGTAAACATCGATCTTGCTCAAGCACATGCTAAAATAATAGCAAGTATCGAAAATTACGTTAGCTTGGGATCTGGGTGGGTTGTGGATAAAATTGAAAGATTGTTTTTAAATTTTGCGGAATACTCACCTTTAAAGGGCGGCTCTTATATTCCTTTACCAAAAAAATTAGCAAACAAGAAAGTTATTATTAATGTACAAAACCAAGATGATAATTGTTTGAGGTGGGCATTACGATCAGCGTTATTTCCAACAAATGATCACTCAAATAGAACTTCAAGTTATCCAACTAATGATGGGTTAAATTTTACAGGTATAGAATTTCCTACTCCATTAACTCAGATTAAAAAAGTAGAAAAACAAAATAACTTAGCAATTAACGTGTATGGATGGGAAAAAGGATGTACTGTAAATTATTATATTAGTAGTCAGCCTTCAGAAATACCTCGCATTTGTTTGATGTTATTAACTGAAAAATTAAAAGATAATGAGGAGGAATTTGAGTGGGGTAAAGACACAAAAGCAAATTTGCATTATACTTGGATTAAAAATTTAAATGGTCTTTTATATGATCAGACTTTGCATAAAGAAAAAAAGTATTTTTGCGATAGATGTCATCACGGATATTTTAGAGCAGATTTACTTGAGGAGCATAAACCTGAATGTCGAGGGATCGGAGAAAGGTCTTTTAAAATAGAAATGCCAACGAAAAACAAATCAATTCTAAAGTTTGAAAACTATCGCAAACAGCTTAAAGTACCATGGGTAATATATGCAGACTTAGAAGCACTAGTTACGAAAATAGAAGCTCCAGCGCCTGCAGAAAGAAAAAACACGCAAAAAACATCTGTTCACAATGTGTGCGGATTTTCGATTGTAGCTGTTAGATCTGATGGAGTATCTGAGAAGCCTATAGTTTACCGAGGACCTGACGCGATGAGTAAGTTTTTTGAACAGGTTGAAAAATGTGAAAATGATATTATTAAATCGCTAAAATTCCCAAAAAAGATGGATACTTTAACTTCTAAAGAGTGGAGTAAGTATTATAACACTAAACAATGTTGGATATGTGAAGAGGGTGGTTTTGATAATGAAAATAAGAAAGTGTGTTATAATCAAAAGGCTGTCCATAAGCGCTGTCGTCCTGAAGGTAAGTTTGAAGATGTAAATTACGAAATAAATAATAGCTATTTTGAGGCGAAAGAATGTGCAATTTGCTGTAAAAAGTTTTCTCAAAGATATAAAGTACGTGATCATTGTCATATTACAGGGGAATTTAGAGGGGCCGCCCACTCAGATTGTAATTTAAAACTGCGAATTAAACCTTCGAATAGAGAGTTCTTTATCCCTGTAGTATTTCATAATTTACGAGGTTATGATTCTCATCTAATTATGCAAGCTATTAGCGAAACTGAAGGTGTTATTAAGTGTATTCCGAATAACATGGAAAAATATATTTCATTTTCTTTACGACAATTACGATTTATTGACAGCGCACAATTTTTACTAGCTTCATTAGATAATTTGGTTAAGGCAAATCCTGCTAAAGTATTTAAAATAACAAAATTAAATGAGCCAGATCAAGAAAAAAGTAAATTATTGCTCAGAAAAGGAGTTTATCCTTACGAGTACATGGATGATTGGGAGCGTTTTGAAGATAAACAACTACCTCCTATTGAGGATTTTTACAGCAGTTTAACGGATTGTGGAATTAGTCAAGAAGACTATATTTATGCACAAAAAGTTTGGGATACATTCGATTGTAAAAACATTGGAGACTATCATGACTTGTATTTAAAAACTGATACAATGCTGCTTGCGGATGTATTTGAGAAATTTAGAAATACATGCTTAAAACACTATAAACTAGATCCGGCTCACTATTATACAGGTCCAGGGTTATCGTGGGATGCGTTGCTTAAAAAGACAAAAGTTAAACTTGAGTTATTAACAGACTATGACATGTATTTATTTATTGAAAAAGGTATGCGAGGCGGTGTTTCTATGGTAAGTCAGAGATATGCTAAAGCAAACAATGATAAAGTTCCAGATTATGATCCAACTAAACTAACAAGCTACATTCAATATTACGATGCGAATAACTTGTACGGTTGGGCAATGAGTCAATATTTACCAACAGGAGGGTTTGAGTGGGTTACAGATTTATCAAACTGTGATTTTTCAAAGAATGGTGATTTTTCAAAAAATGGCTATATTTTAGAAGTTGATCTTGAATATTTAAAAGAGTTGCACGATGAGCATAATGATTATCCTTTAGCACCAGAGCGCATGAAAATAGATAAAGAATGGCTATCAGATTATCAAAATAACTTGATTGGGAAAACTAGTCTTAATACAGACAAACTTGTACCGAATTTGCGTAATAAGAAAAAATATGTGTTGCATTACAGAAATTTACAACAGTGCATTGATTTAGGTATGAAATTAACAAAAATACATAGAGTATTACGTTTTAATCATTCACGTTGGATGGAGCCATATATTCAAATGAACACAGAACTTCGAAAACAAGCAACTAGTGATTTCGAGAAGGACTTGTATAAGCTAATGAATAATGCAGTGTTTGGCAAAACGATGGAGAATTTGAGAAAGCGTGTTGATGTTCATTTGGTTCGTGCTGATGAGCATAATAAAATAAGAAAGCTAATTGCAAAGCCAACATTTGCAAGAGAGAAAATATTTAGTAATGAATTAGCTGCATTGCATATGTATAAAAGTAAGCTATGTCTTAATCGGCCCGCATATGTAGGAATGTGTATTTTGGATTTAAGTAAATTGCTGATGTATGACTTTTATTACAACCATCTTAAAAAACAGTATGGAAGCGCTTGCAAATTGCTTTACACCGACACAGATAGTTTACTTTTACATATTGAAACTGAGGATGTTTATCGTGATATGGCGCAACATGCAGATTTTTACGATACTAGCAATTATCCTAAAGAACACCCTCTTTACAGTGAAAAAAATAAAAAAGTTCTTGGCAAAATGAAAGATGAATGCGGTGGAGCAGCGGTTGAGGAATATGTTGGCTTAAGACCTAAAATGTATTCAATAGTTACATCAGATGGTAATATCCGCAAAGCAAAAGGCGTAAAAAAATACGTGGTTGAAAAACACATTACGCATGAACAATATAAAAATGTACTTAAAGATCAAAAAGTTATTAGGCATGGCATGAATATGCTACGGAGTGAAAAGCATCAAATATACGGCATACATGTTAATAAAATATCACTTTCACCTTTAGACACAAAGCGATGGATTGCAGATGATGGAATTAGCACTTTAGCATATGGGCATTACAGAATACCACCAGGTGGTAATTGAGTATCAGGAGGTACTACTAATAATTCTTGACGTACAAAACCGCGTTTTGGTGTGTGAGGGTTTATTTTTGGGTCTAAATAATACAAAATTGGGTCTCCAGGTTTTACGATGGTATTACCTATTCGATTTATGCTTAACGACCAAATTGGATCAGTTGCTCTCCTTTGTTCACCACCTTCTAACTCACCAGGTTGGTATAAGTATCGTACTCCAATGTTTGTAGGTATGCGCTGTTCAGATTTGGAACCCCGTGGTGCAGAAGATTTTATTTCAATTTGATTATTTGTTATAGCCACAGAAGGTTTTTTACCGATTAATCGAGTTACCTCATTATTTAAAGCCTTAACAACGGCTGGAAGTCTAGCGACCCATTCTCTCGATCGTGCATCTTTGCCATGTGCTTCCAACAGTAATTCTTGCGCATACTGATGCCCAAATAGCCTCTCAGCAAGTGTTCTGTTAAATCTCTCAACTATTCCCTGAGCTCTATGCAAACCCCTTTCACCACGTCTAATTGCAACATTATTTAATGCCATTAAGTTACTAACGGTGCCCATGAATTCACGTCCTGAATCAACTTGTAGCAATTTAGGCCATGTTAGTGGGCCACGTTTATAAATATTAGAAAATGCTTTTGCAACTTCATCAGAATTTTTCGATGAAAGCGGGTGGGCTTCCTTATAGCGCGAGGCAATGTCGACAACTGTTAAAGCATACTTATATAGTTTGCGTCCGCGGGGTAATTTATCATGTGGTAAAAATAATAGATCGGCTTGATGGGCTTCATTTGGTGTAATTATATCAAATTTAGGTCTTGGAATATATTTTGGAGCAGGAAGATATATTTGCCAAATTGCTTGCTTTTTTAACCAATTTTTTGCAATTTCTTCTGACACACTCGCGGTGGATGACAACTTTTTGATGGCAGCAATTCCACGCCAATATCCTTTTGGGCTATAATAAATTTTAGATAGCTTAGTGGAGGTGCGGGGGGTTACTTCTGTTTTTGAAGCCATGATATATTAAATGCATACAAAATAATTTATTGCAATTAACACTATACATGTACCCTTGAATTAAATAAGACTGCAGAAAATAATTTAATTTATTGGTGTACAATGTGTCAAAGTCCACTAGATAAAGATTGAAGCATAGACCGAATTGATAATGCATGAGCCCATACATAGATAACAATCTGAGAATTGTGCAATGCGCAGTGTATATAGCCTGTTGATTCAATCTAAGATAAAGGGACACCGGCGGTGTCTTTTTGGTCATGCGCAGTGTATATAGCCTGTTGACTCAATCTAAGATAAAGGGACACCGGCGGTGTCTTTTTGGTCATGCGCAGTGTAATATATTTACATTAGCTTAGATAAGGAAACGGGTGGTTGTGTTTTTGGTTAGGTGATTCAAATTTCAATTAGTCAAATTGGATGTTTCTAACACTGCAAGTACACTGTCCCTATGACTATTGTATGTAAACACATGTCCTCTGTGTGAACTCGAGGTGTGTGATAATAACGTGTGGCTAATGTAAATACCACACTATTTGCTAAGCCAGCTCATCATCTGTTGATTTAACAGTAGATAGGCTTAATTGTGTTAACTGTAATACATAATTATAACCACACTTATAAATACTTGTATGCTAAATAACCAGTGAGAACTAAACCTGTGCTAATAACAAATATTTCACCAGTCTGTATATTTGAGACTTGATTTTCGTCTAAATAATCTTCTAACATAGGCTCTGGGCCTGTATCTTGTAGCGTTAAATGTTGCCCCGTAACGAGATAATATTCTGCAGCGGCTTTAGATATCTGAGTGAATGTTTTTTCAGAGTTTGCTTCTTCACGTAATCGTCTGTTTGCATAATCGATGTTGTCTAGTCTTTTCTGATTCCATATGTCTCTACCTTTTTGTAATTCTTCTAAAGCTAAGTCATGCCTTTTCCTCTCAGCATCGCCATTAATTAAACTAAACAAAAAATTACTTCCTGTAAAAGCTAATGCATTTACAACAGCACCACCTATTAACATCGCCATTATATATATTTTATTTATTTATTTATTTTTATTTTTTTAATTTCCCGGTGTAACGCTTGAGCTTGGTATAATATTTTCAGGAAGCCATCCTTGTTTTTGGACCCAAGTTTTTGTTAAATCTGCAAGATAAAGATTGAGAGTAAATTTGGCCATATTTTCAATATTAAATTTGCCTAGATTAGTTGGTTTAGTGCCAAATGCCTTTTCTGTGAGGAAACAGTTGGTGAAAACAAGCCCACTCAGCAAGGCTGTATTGTATGCTGAATTAACTAGTGTATTTGTTGTAGTGTCCATTTATATATTATGCACACAAAAAAAAAATTAAAAATAATTAACTACAATGCTCTTTATAATTTTTACAAAAGCCCTGCCTTACCAATCAAATACATTATCTGATGGAGCTGAATCAGTTGTTTTAGCGACTGGAGCGGAGGAAGAAAATGTGTTTGTTTGTATTTTATTACCTTGTTGAAGAAATACTAAAATTCCCCCTACAATTAAAATAGTAAGTGCTGCAGGAACTTGCCAATACAAGTTATCAGTGCTAATTTGTGTATGTTTTTTAGGCAGTTCAGGAATGGAAATAGGCTGTGATGGTTTATCGTTATAATTAGTTATTATTTTTGCTGACTCTTCTATTTGCTTTTGCATTAGCGCTTTTAGTTCTTTTTGTTTTGCGGCATTTTTTCGCCCTGCCTCTTGTCTCTTGGGATTTTTTATTTTGACTGCTGGGGCTGTTACAGGTACTGGAATTGGCGCTGGAGGTGGTACAACCTTTGGTTCGATCGGCGCCTCAGTTTTAGCCTTAGGTTCAGATACACTAACATCGTCTTTTTGCTCTGACATTTTATAATATTAAATTATAATTTTTTTTATTTAAAAATTATCCTTAATTACCCATAATATTACCCACAATTATCCACAATTATTCACAATTACCCATAATATTACCCTCAATTATCCACAATTACCCACAATTACCCATAAATGTATTTCTCTTTTTGAGATTTTGACGATTTAACTTTTTCATTATCTTCTGATTGTTCAGGAGTTGTGGGGGTGCAATCCCCTTTGTGAATGTATCCACAAGTAAGCAGAGTTGCTGTAAGCGGTGCTAAGTAATGTCCATACTTATGGTAAAGCGTGCAACTGTATGTACTCAAAGCAATATTAATTACTGGATTGTTTATTAGCTTTTCTGTTAATTCTTCACCATCTCGTAGTACTAGTTTGTTATTTGAAAGTGTAGAAGCTAGCAATCCCACTGCATTTGCATAAGCTGAGCATAATGCTGATTTTACTGACTTTGCCATTACATTGCCGATGTATGCATCATATCGCGAGTATATTTTTAACAGTGCTTTTTCTTCCATGCTCTCAATCTCAGCTACTGTAATGTTTTTGCCTAAATATTCTTTGCTATTTCCTCCCGCAACAACTCCAATTAAGCGTTCTCGCATCGGTGATAGATCAAGTTGTGGAATTACAGGAGGTAGATTTTTTGAAGGTTCACCTTCGTTTTCAAGTTTTTGAATACTATTCATTAATGCATCAATACTAGCGTCGTCCATTTTATATTTAAGAAATTATTTTTTTAAAACAAAATAATTATTTTAAGAAATTATAAGAAGTTGGTTGTTCAGTAACTAATATTAACTTTGAGTGTTTATGTTGTGCAAGTAAGTCTCGCATTCTATCTCGTTCGTCTTTTGACGGAATAACATCATTTTCGCGCAAAGCATCAGCAAAACTGTCACGATCTTTACAATAGAACAAACATAGCCACTTAATTTGCTCGCGGAAGTCGGTAAGAATAGAGTTATATTTTTGGGTAAGAATCCACATAGAGCAACCAGCATGACGCCCACTAAATGCAATTTCTGACAGCATTTGATTCTTAGTTTTGAGGTCTTTCAGTGCGCTGCAATCATCAATTATAAATAGACTCTCCCCATCTTCTTGTCGCGCATTCAAATAATAATATTTTTTTAGGGCAAGATTTAAACCACCTTCCTTTTTAGGATTAATCAACATTACTCTGTCATCTGTAAATAGCCATTTATGTGCATGATATGTCTTATTTATTTCAAGAGTTGGACAAAATATAAAAATCCATCTGTATTTGGGCGAATAGGTCATTTGGGTCCATTTACCAGCATGCATATTAGGCCCTCTCTCGGTCTCTAGCAAATTCAATAAAAACTCAGTCTTTCCACAAGCTGTTGCTCCACAAATAATCGCTGAATGCGGTGTCTTCACTAAACTCATTATATTATATCTTTATTTATTTTTTATTTTTTCCCAACAATACCCCCAACAACACTAATTAACTCACTTAACGCGGAGGTGTGGGGTGCAACCCCCCAGCTAGTAGGCAACATTCACAAGACGACCATTCTCAAAGTTAAGTTGGGCATCAGCGATGTAATAAATGTAGGCGTTTAGAGCTCCTGCTGCCTGGGCTGTCTTCTCAATCTCAATTTGTATAGATTGGCTAGCACCCTCAATTTTCCTGCCGCTACCGTGTAATGTTAAATCATCGTTACTACGGAAATCAAGCCAAAGAGCATATTTATTAGTAAAGTATTCTGCCGCTGTTACATCAGCCAAGTCAAATTCTTTTGCAACATTTATAGCATCGCGGTTCTTGCCGTCTGAGAAATGCTTCCTGATCTCGTGGAACTGTTGATGAGCCCGCATACCGCTAGAATAAATCTGATTGGGCTTACCATCGATTGTAGTTGAAACTTTAGTAATTTTGGGGTTGTAGAAATCTTCACTGTCTCCGTTGAATGCGGTTTGCGGCTCCTTGAATATAATTAGAATTCCTTTCATTGAGAATGCTTGAGGTGCTAGAGTAATGTTCCAAGTTGATTCGCTTTTGTTTAGGGGTAGTTTAGTATGTCTTATAACACGATCATAAAGCACAATATGGCGGCCTTTTTGCTTTTGCTTAATGTCCATTGCTAAGGCTTTAGAGTTTAGCACTTCAAATTCCATACTAATCCCAGTAATTGTATAAGTTGCAGTATTATCACTGGACACAATCACGTTGCCATAATTATTGAAAGTTAGCTCGTAAGATAGTCTGTCCTTAAGGTCGTATTGATGAAATGGCATATTAGCCTCGAGCAACTCAAAATCAAGCGGAATGCTAAACAAGTTGCTGTAGGCATCTCCCAGGGCAACATCAGAGGCATTGGCACCCTTATCACCGGCATTAATTCTAATCTTTCGCAGGGCCTCGGATTGAATTCCTTGATATACTGAATTTTCACGCTCTTGTTGCGTCATCCACAGATCTTGATAACAGTGAAAAATATCACTGTCATTAAGGGTGTAAACGCTTTGACCTTCTAGCTTAACTTCAATTTTGCTCACGATTGCGCGACCCAAGTTATTGACGATTGTGCGGTTTGCATCTGCAGGTGCATTGAGGGCTATTTTAAACGATAGTTTTGCTGTCCCGGGTATAATTACATCATGAGGGCCTAAATCTGGAAATCGTACTGTTAGAATGCCGTTTGGATCAATTGTGTCTGGATTGTGTGTGTTGTATACTGTCATGCGCTCGCCTTTAATTCCCTTCGCTTTACGTAACTTTCTCATAGGATTAAGTTTATTACCATACTCCATACTCATTTTATTATTTATTATATATATATCTAATATATATATAAATAAAAATTAATTATGGATGACGTTAACTTAGATGATTTTGCGAGAGGAGGTAGAGACGAAGATACAACAGGAGACACTCAAGAAACATCATTCACAGATGATATATATCAAACCGAAATAACTAGTTTTGATGCCTTAGAACAAAGATTGGCAAACTTAAGAAGTAATGATGGTATGTCCGTAGACAACACACAAATTAATGCTATTAATGCTCTTAATATGCAAAAAAATAAAATAGCCGGTGCTGCTTTTAATAGAGTATTTACTAGCCCTCCTCGCAATTATATAATAGCAACAAGCGATACTCTTGTACCATTTGCGGAATTAAGAGTAGAAAGTGATGGTGCTATATATGCAAAATGGCAAGGTTTTGAGGTAGAACTAACTACAGTAAGAGATAAAAAAATATTTAAGTCAGCAAGTACTATAGAAAATGATTATGGACGACTTCTTCCCAAGGGGCAAGGTGGCACTAATTTTATGAGAAATGGACTACTTTTGAGTAATTACAGACAAAATCAAACTCCCAGGAATGTTTCGCCACCAGTAAGAGTCGCCGTAGATGAGGCATTATCCGGTTTACCTGAATCCGTTACTTCATCAAATTTACAACAAGTCATAGGCTCCACTCAAGAAAACACAGATATTTTTCTAAAAACTTCAAATGATTACAACCCACAAAATGAATCAACACAACAACAAAACAATTTTGATGCGCAATTAGTTCGTGATGTGGGACGATTTAACCAACAGTTAAAAACTGTTAAGGGGCAAATTGAAGCAGCGATGATTAAAATTAATGAATATGATGGGCAACGAGAGCAAGAAGTAGCTGATTCTATTGTTGATATAACTGAAGAACAAAAAGCCACAAGAAAAGAACGCATTGCAGAGTTAGATTCTAAAATCGAATTTCAAAAAAATATTATAACAGGCTTTGTACCGGAAATTAAAACTCAAATTGAAGCAATAAAACACACATACGAAAAAATGCTAAGTAAAGAACTGGCGCTTGGTGATAAAATCCGCATACTATTTCGCGAACAGGGAGTCACAATTACGGTTATATTAACGGCAATAGGCTTGGCTATTACCACATTAGTAAAATCCATAACATCAGCAGTAAAATCAGTAACACCAAATCCAAAACCCGATCCAAAACCCGACCCAAAACCCGATCCCAAACCAACTCCAGGCTCTCGCAAATGGATCAAAGCACAACTGCAAAAGTTAGTAAATTTGCTTATAAAATTGGGAGACAAAGCATTGGCTGCACTGCCTGGCCTTATTGGGGCAGTTATTAGCCTTTTGATGAAATCAGCGGCTTCTGTAGTTGGTGTGCTTGCAGAAAACTTGTGGGTGCTACTTATTGCCGTTGGGTACCTTTTGTATGAATTTGTTAGTAAACTTATATCCTCAAAGTAATTATTTCAAATACCCCAAAGCTAAAGTTCCTATAATTATACCCCCTACAGTTAAGCCTATTTTAAGCTCTTCATGCGTTAATGTTGTTGGATCTTCTTTAGGATTATCTGAAGCATCAAAATCAGAGCTATCAAGCAAATTATCCTCGGGAGCTGGGGCTAAGTCAAATTCTGAAGGAATGTCTGGCAAAGGAACTAACGTAGGGGTTACAGGTTGATCGCTCAAATTGGGCCGTATTACTGGAGTTGCATCAAATTCAGTGGCTGAAACCGGTGGTATTTTTTTTATGCTGTTCACAGCGTCATTTACCCCAATATAAAAATCACTTGTCGTTGCTGTTGTAAGCAAGTTGTTATATCCGTTTATTGTGCCTATGTAAAGATCCATGTCACTTGGTATCATGTACAAGTTTAGTCCAACAACAAAATCTAATTTGCTTCTTGCATGTTGAAGTATGTCTTGGTATTGATCTATTGACTCTTCAATGTTTTCTATGCCTTTAATTTTGGCATCTACATTTGTATAAAACTGAGATTGGGCTTCAAGCTCTCTCTTGCCGCTTATAATTGATGTTTTTGTTTTTACTTGTGCCCCAACGATTGTGTATACATATGTTCTTATCGATTCATTAATTCGCAAAATACCCTCTTTTGTGAACCCATTGCTTTTATCGAGTATAAACGATCCAATTGCATCAAGTTCTGAACCAACTTGCGGATTTACTGCCTTATGCCGCGAATCAATAACTGTGGGTTTAAAGTATTGCTCGATATATTCAATTTTATAAGTGTGTCGGTCATTTACTGCAAATTTGCCTGAAGGTGGAATATGAACTGTCCACTTGTTAGCTGGGTCGTAGTCGCCTCCACGTTCTAGTATTTTTGTTTGTTCTCCTCTTAACCCATGTAAAGAATTGTATCGTACAGACCCAAGACCATAAGATAAATCAAGCCTTTGAGTAGATGGTATTCTATCATCCCAATTAAAATCTTTAACCATTTTTTCTAACACATCTCTTTTGATTGGATTGTCATAAGGGTCAAAATCATTCTCACTCGGCAGTGGACATCCTAAAACAATAAGAATGCGTCTAATTTGGTAATATGTATGAAATCTAAATATGCTTTTGACCATGGGGTCTTTATATTGTAAGTGTTCTTTTGACACACCGCATCCTGTAGTTGCACACCAAATTGCAAAATTTAATTGATTTTGCCAAAATTGCATTGGGTTGTTAATCCAGTCGTTGTAAACAGCTTCATCCGTCACTTTGGGCAACTTGTACCGATTCCAGATATTTTTAAACTTCACTAAAAAGCTGTTATGCGGATTTACTTGAATGTGTTGATTTACTAAGCTAAATTGATGCGTTGGTTCATAAACACTACCAGAGCTATAAGATGCTTTAGAGTTTAATTTAAACATTTTTGGAACACTAGGGTCGGTTTGACTCGTTGCATTATTTTTTGCCATTATTATAAATATATAATATAAAATATGAAAATTACAATAAATAACATCTGTAAAGGCACGTCTTTTAAATTAGCACAATCAATTTTATATATTTATAATATATATTAATTATAATGATTGTGAGAATTACTAACGCGAGTAAAGGCAAACCATTTACTTTTAATATACCCCTCTGCAACCAAAGTGGAGATATGAAAATTGCAATTAAAAGAATTACAGTGTGGTCTGGATGGTATAATATCTATGAAAAAACAACGGTTAGATGGGGAAGAAATGAACAGGAATCACAGGAACTACCGATTGAGCCAGGGTTTTACAATTTTAATCATCTTACTAAAATTATTATGGATGGAATTGAAAACTTAAGTATAACAGTTAATCCTGAAAGTGGTCTCGTGGATATAACTTTACCTCCAAACATTGAACTTGGTTGCCGGACCCAGTTAGATATGCGTTAGGTATCGATGGATCTAGCTGGATTAATGAGGATTACGTAGGGGATCGTCCGGTAGAACTTGCACCTAAAAGAATACTTATATATTTAAAGCAATTATCGACAACGGGTAATTACCATAATCTAAATCAAAATCTAAGAGGATCTCAACTGTTAGAAATCATTCCAATATCACCAGAGCCCTTTGGACAACATTCCACATTTAATTTTGATAATCCCGATTATATTTCACTGAACTCAGGGGATATAAATGAGCTTGATTTTGATTTTAAAGTAGAATGGGGAAACGGAGTGACACACAAGCTAGACAATAATTTACTGCCAATCGATTTAAATCTTGAAATAAAAAGTATATAATAATATATATATAACAATGAGCATTTATGGACCCAACTATACAATCATGCAAACCTCCCTAACCTCCACATCGCAAGACATTGATATGGAACAGCACAACATTATTAACTTGGGTGAACCAAGACAAAGACATCATGCCGCAACTGCTGCTTTTGTTTTAGACTTAACATCACGCCTTAATACAGAAAAATTAAGCAAAGCTGGTGATACAATGACAGGAAATCTTATAATGGACTACAACGCAATCAAAGAGGTTGGAAACCCTGTAGATGAAACTGACGCTGTAAATAAACAGTACGTGGACAGAATCGAACAACATGAACATGATACCAGACCATATGTTTTAGCGAGATATATTGTACTACCTGAAGATGATAGTAAAGTATACTTCTCTGTTAGAGCGAGAAAGAATATCAATTTGGAAAGGGGACTTCTGGTTGAAATTAAACACGACAATGCAGGTAGCGGTGAAACGTACATTAATAACCGTCCACAAACTATTACAGCAACTTATGATATAGATTTGATACCAAACCCCAGTAAAGACTTGGGTATTATGCAATTAAACTCTAAACTTCATATTGAATGTACACCAAATTGATCAACTCCGTGGACTCTACTCTTTTCAGCACTGCCTGGAGAATCACCACCAGTGGAAAATAATACTTCCATTTTAACATTTTATAACCCTACTACCCAGTCTGTTACGTATCTAACAATGATGTGGACAGCTGATAGCTTTAAATATACAATTACTGATAATGTGTTAAGCAATGAAAATGCTATAATTCATATTGTAGACACCACAAAGCTTAATCATGTTACCATTCAATGTGTTGCAAATAAACTTAATGTGTGGATAAATGGTAAACAAATAAGACAACATAATTTAAACTTCGATTCTTTACATTATATCAGAATGGGAATGAAGGAATTAGGCATCGTGAGTCTCTACGACAGAAATCTCAACAAAGGGGAAATAGTTCAACATTTCGTAGATCATCATGTTGAAAATTTTACAGACGATGAAGTATTAATTTAAAAAAATATATTCATTATATATAATATATCATGCCTAGTAAAAAACCAACAGCCCCGCCATTGTACCCAAATTTAGAAGATGAGCTTGCACAACAACAGTTTAATGATAATGGAATAACTTTTAGACTTAAACAAATTTCGGAAATAAGAAGTTTTCTCGAATCAGAAAATATAACACGAAGTAGATTGAGACGCAGATATAAATCAATATACAATAGTTTTTTCTATGCTAGCACCACATCTGGCGTTATTGCCGTTGGTGCAGGCACCGCTGGTATGACCGCGCTTGGCACTGGGATTGGAGCTCCCATCGCTTTGCCTTTGGGAATTGTATCTATCGGAATGGGTGCCGCATCTGTCGGAGCATCCGCAATTTGTAAAATCATACTTAAGAAAGTTGAAAAACATGAACGCATTAAGAATGTAGCCATGTCCAAGATGTCCAGCATTAATGGCCTAGTATCAAATGCCCTAAAAGATAATAAAATCAGCGATGAAGAATTCCAATTAATTCTGGCTGAGCGAGAGAATTATCGCGGTCATAAAAATCAGATACGCGAGAGAGTGCGTACAGAATTCAAAGAAATAAATGATGAAGTTAGAGAGCAAATTCGTGCAGATGCCGAAAAAAAAGGGATGGAAATAGGCAAGAAAGAAGCTGTGAATACTCTTATGAAACTTGGAGCCCCTTAAACGTAAATCCATCAACCCCTTCAACATATTCTAATAAACCCAGCTTGGCTCTAAGCATTATTTGTTGCTCGCCTGGTAGCGACTATCAAAATTAAATTAACACAAAAAAAGAAGAAAAAAAAGAGTAAATCTGAGCGTATAAGCTCTACATCAGATAAATTTCAAGCATTTTGCGACGGAATTATTGGTGCAATTTATAACAATTAGCATTTCTTATTTTGTTTTGCAACTTGTTACAAATTTGTGTTAACTAATTATTTATTAACATGCCATACAAGATCAAAGCCGAAATACTTATAGGCTTTATTTTTTTTGCTTTGAATTTCACCATTGGATCGAATGTAACAAGGAAATTCTCTATGTTTATCTTCTTCTAAACGCTTTTCTAGTGCTGAACATGCCCATACGTAAATGCCATCGGCAAGGATTATGATCGTTGATTCTCCCTTTTCTGTGTCAATGATTTTTTTCGATACCACTTTATAAATTTTGCCAATTACTAATTCTCTCCATTTCGTCGTTTCTGGGTATTGTGTTTTAAGAAGTTGGTCAAACGCTTCATCCGATAACATAGTTTCTGTACTTTCGTTTGTATAAGTTGTTTCAGTTGTGTTAGTTGTGGTCATTGTTATACTAAGTAAATTTAAATCTTCAAATATTTTTTTTTTAATTATCATCAACTATTAATACCACTGCTTCAGTTTTTGGTATTTTTTCTGTTATTGTTATTTCTTCTTTAACTAGTGGTTTTGGTATTTCTGCCCCGTTTTGTATTTGAGTGTTATGATTCCAACAATATAAATTCTTTGGTCTTCGGTCATTATTGCATTTCTTTGCTTTTGCGCTAACCCACTGGCACGATGGGTCGTTTTTAAGTTCAGGATATTCACCCGTTGGATAATCAATTAGTGGTGTTGGTATAAGTTCTGCCATAAACTTGTTTGAAAACTTAATCCCCAAACTTGACTTCATTTTAAACTTTTCGGGACTTTTTTTATAATTTAGTTGTATCCAATTCTCTTTGTACTTTACGGACAAGTCATTATCCTCAAACTTGAAGTCTAGATTAATGTTTGTATTCTCTGGTATCCCATAAAACTTTTTAAAGTTTACTAGTGCTGTTTGCAAATCCATATATATTTGAAGATTTTTAATTTTTTTAAATAAATTAATTAATACAAAAATCATACAAAAAGATTCTCCTCGTTGTATTTGTAGTAGATAGGCAAGTGGGGGTTCTGGATTTTTTTCGTTTAAAATTTCATTTTCTATTGATTCCTTGTTATATACCATATTTTTAAGAGGCCCATCACTGATTGTTTTTGATTTTTCTTTTTTGTTTTTTGGTTGAATTTTTATCTTTTCAGGCTCTAATTTTAAAGCGCGTAATAATTCAACCCCAAATTTCTTTTTCAATTTTAACACAGACTTTGTATAAAATGAACTTATTCCGCCTCTTATATATGATACCGCCCAGTCCTTCGATTTATATACTACATACAAAATACCATTTTCTTCCTTAAACGGTAATACAATTGGTATTGTAATATTATGAAAAGTATTGAAGTCATCTCGTAACATTTTGTTTCTATACTAGGTAAATAAAAAGTTCAAATTAAAATTATTTACCTATTTAATATTTATTTACATAAAAATGTAATAAATTTAGTTTTAAATCCCTTAACCAATTTTAAAACTACAAAAATCATACCAAAAAAGAAATCTCAAAATGTCCTTTGTTGTATTTGCAGTAGTTAGTTCTGGGTCATTTACCTTATATACCACGGCACCAGTAATTACTACCAATACCCTCGCTTTGCTCTCTCTCAGCTTGGATTTATAGTTATAAATTACTGGGTGTCGTGGTATACAAGAAAAAGAAAAAAATCCAAGCTGAGAGAGAGCAAATCGAGGGTATTAGTAGTAATTACTGATGAGGTGGTATATAAGGTAGATGGTCCAGAACCCCCAGTTCCCCTACTACTCTGTTGATTGAGGAGATACAAAATTCAAGGGCTTAATTCTCGGAACTTTCAGGGTCATCGCATATAATTTTTGTGATTAAATGATAAAAAATATCATAAACTTTTAGGAAAATTTCAAATTGAAAATCCAGCGTCTTTATAACCGAGAAAATTGGCTTTTTGTTACATGTAATTCAATAGGAAATTGGATTATATTAGTGTGGTATATTTATCGTGGAGACCCTGCACCTACATCTTACCTTTTGTTTGGAGCCCAGGAGATTCCTATAGTATACGAGCAGCATAAGAATAGAAAAAAGACAATTATGCAGAGTTATACAGAGTTTATCAAAATGTATTTACATTCATAGGGCCAAGATTATAAGCTGTTTGGGTCACGTTACATGCCCAAGTTTTGATATTAATCTTCATTTAAGAAGAGTTATATAAAAAATATGCTTAAAAGCATATTTTTATGGAAAACGATAGTACTTTTATTTTAAAGACATTTTACGAGAAATTCAAAAACTGCAGCAAATTAGGCCTATGTAGTGTTCCCATTACAAAAAACGGGAGGGTATCAAAACTGAAAAAGATATCAAATCATTTACTAATGTTTACTTTAAATGTGTATGATTATAACAAATGTTACGAGGCTGTCGTATAATAAAATAAAACAATTCTTTTCAAGCCATATTATTGCACAGTTGTAATTGGGCCTTTCTTTACATAATAACACTTTGTTTTGAAATAAGGCCTATAGCATTACATAATAAAAACAGGGCTATCGTTATATAATAGGAAACGACTTAACAAGAGAGTTGACAAATGAGAAGGAGCCTGTTCATTTAGGATCTTAAAGGTATAACATTTTCGTTTTTTAACTATCAAGAATTTTATAATTTATCATCACTTGATAAAACACCGGCTAGATATATGATCGCAAATGGTCATTGTGCTCACGCACTATTAATGCAATCAATCAGTATAATAATCATGGTATAATAAAGGTTATATTATACGCGCAACGGACTACAATACAAAGGGGAATTGCACCCGTGATATTCTACATTCAATTGAATATGTACATGATGTCCAATTCATTGTATGGGCCGTGTTACCAGATTGGCGTACATATCATGAAACAGATGTGTTTTCTTTCTGAAAATGTTATACACTGTTCATATTCCGGGCCGACAAGATGGCAGCTAATCCAAACATGGATGGTCGTCATACAGGCTATAAAGTGCTCAACAAAAGAAAGTCGTACACTTTGTTTAGGTCATTTAAAGTAACTTTCGACTATTTCTTAACCGAACAGGCTAAATAGACATTTGGATGAATCTTTTAGGCACATTTTGATACCAAACATAACACCTAACAACAAAGATAAACCATGATTAGCACCATTTATAGAAAATTAGTCACTTTTCAAAAGTCACATTTCCAATACACTACGCGGAAGAAAACACTAATTGTTAACAAGCACATAATGCCCTTTATGTTCGGAATCAAATATCCCGCTCACTAAGTGTACGCCCAATGCAAGGTAGTGTACACGGCGGCACTGTGTGATCGATTGCCCGCTGGTCAATCCTGGTTAATAACAGTGTCACGCATGGGGTGAACCTCGCACACACACATTTTCCTCCCGTGTAGTAATTGAAAATGTGACTTTTGAAAAGTGACTAATTTTCTTTAAATGGCGCTAATAATGGTTTTCTTTGTTGCTAGGTGTTATGTTTGGTATCAAAATGTGCCTAAAAGATTCATCCAAATGTCTATCTAGCCTGTTTGGTAAAAAAACAATCAAAAGTTACTTTAATTGACCTAAACAAAGTGTACGACTTTCTTTTGTTGAGCACTTTATATTACATATTCGGTCCTAATTACATACCGTGGTGTTCTGTGGTGGATCGTTGCTCGATTCAGAATCGCCGCTCGATTCAGAATCACTGCTCGATTCAGAATCGCTGCTCGATTCAGAATCACTGCTCCATTCGGAACCATTACTATTTCCATTAACTATAACAGTAAAACAAACCAGTAGAGCAAACAAGCGTAGCATTTGCGTTGAAAAATTCATGGTCAAATTCCAGGATGATACTCGGCCATCATGTCTTTCCACAATGTGTTTCATTCCCGAGATTCTTCATATCGTGATCTCAGACTCACACAATAGCAATTCTACCAGTAGTCCAATATTAATCAATTATAATTTGTTTGTAAACCTAAATGTTGAATCATGGCAACACCACGTAAACCATTTATTCATCTTAGACATCAGTTGAAACCATCCATGGTCGTCATCATTATTAAACATTTTTTTATTTGATTATTTCACCGGAGGAAACCGAGCTAATTAACCGATATTGTTGTTTCATTCAAGTAATAAAGTCGTGTCTATTGTCGACTTGCGCATGTGTTCATAATGTTGATATCTGTGCATTCAACAAATCACAGCGGCGTAGTCTGTTTCCGGTTTCACGCAAGTAATTAAATTTAGTGCGGCCTCCTATTATTTCAGGGTGGATCGAATATTTATGATTAATTCCTGAATTTCTAGCATAAAGTGGGCTAATATCAATACAAAATATTTCTGACATTCAAATATATTTCAAACGCCAATAATATTTACAAATATAAAACCTATTTTAAATTTAAAAGGATAAGAACTTGTTTTTATCCTCAAACATTATCCAACTTTTGCATCGCAAATTTTGTGAAAGGTTTCACAAATCCAAGTTCTTTATTTTTACCCCTTAAGCCAAATAGAAATAAAATATATATAAGATTATACACAAATAAATTTAACTAATTTATATAAATAAATTGTCGACTTGGACACTAAGGTATTAACAAAACCAGTTATTGTTTCTCTCTCAAAAAATGCAACCTCTTTTCTGCCCGCTTATTGTAGATATTTAGATTTTGAGTTGATCACCCCCCCCCCCCCCCCCGACCCATATAGGCCTATATAGATAAGCAGACGTCAATTGTTATTGAACAATAACATCCCACTTAAATATTTTGTATAAGCGGAATGGAAATTGTTAAAATGGTCATTTATTTTATAAACCAATGATGCAAAAAGCCTCTGCTCCATACCCCGTTTGATTTAGTTTTGTATTTCAATTTTTATTTATTTTTAAACAAATTTTAAATATTTTCAAATAAATTTCTAATTTGTTTTCCAAATATAATAATTTGTTGACTGAAAATCTAAAATCGATAAAAAAACCATTGCATTATATGAAAAATTTAACCAATATGGTTTCTTTTTACCTTATTTATGAGGATACAATTAAAATAAGTGGATGGCTTAAAACTATATCTAGTATTTAAACGTTTCGCGCGATATATTATGCATGTTGACGCACCCTGTATATTATTTAGTGCACTTATCTTCATTTTATTGTAGTATATCAGGGTTTTGTTTGCCTAAGTGTCTTAATAATGATTTCATCACTTGCGTAGAAAAATGAGATCAATTAATATTGGGAATCTACATAGGCTAATTAGAGTTGTATATAACGGTATCATTACGTCCGATGGCTATAATATAATGCCAATGAAATAACTGTAAAAGGGATTCATGAAATAATCTATACCGTTGGCCAGAGAGATTGGAAGTAAATATCCGGGTATTGAATGTGTTGATTTTGTCATTCATTTCAATATTTGTTAGTTATAGTTTGGTGCCAAATCACATTCAGATGTTGCGTGCGATATTACATGCATGCAAAACCATAGGTATGTTGCCGTATTGTGTGAAGGGGATTATAACAAATGTATCGTTTTGGCAAGAGGCCCTCGACTAGAAAAAAAAGAATGATATTTAAGGCCAAATTAAAACAAGTTTGTCTCAGAAGAAACCTGAAAAAGGTGACATTTTTATTTTAATGCTACCATAGTAGGAACAAATCACATTCTGTTGAACTGTATTTAACACTTTCCACGCGGCAGGCATCTGCAGACGACATTCCAAAATTTCACAAAATGTTTCAAAAATGTCAAAATTGTTAAATTTCATAACCATATTTGGAATCACCATGTGAAATGCATTGAAATAAGTACAAATATGCCTAGTATTGGTTTAGTAATCCGTGCGATCGACTTTGAAAATTGCGAAAGGTTTCTGAAAAATCTGTTTTATATATGGTAAAACTATTTTTGTATGTGGCAATTTTACTCTTGTATGCAAGAAAATGAAGTCGATACTTCACAAGAGGACATGCATGTGTCGACCATTGCGGGAACTAAAGTCTGTTTCAGAATTTAAAAAGATCAACCCCACAGATATTTAAATCTGTGACCAATACATATTATGTTCATGGATACTTGTTTCAAAATAACCCGCCAAATGTATAGGTCATGTTTTGAACAGTATATTAGGCTAATCTAATGAAAGTTTCAGTTTCGGTTTCCCTACCGACCCAACTTTTTAGTTTTACCAACACTTTCATTATTTTGTGCAAAAATTACATTTTCTGACAAACTTGAATAAAAGTCAAAACTTGAAGTGGCTCAAAATACCAGACATATCTTCCTGTTCATTTTAAGGGATTTTAATGGCAGTGGTGTCATGGTATATGGTTAATAATGAAATTGTTTGCATTACCTACTCAGATTTCAGATGTAATTGACGTTGCAATATTTCAGACAGATTTGTTGACATTTTCAATATTAAACACATCTACATTTACAAATCCTTCATTAATTGTTTTTCAAAGTGTTTAAAAAGTGTTAATTAAGGTTTAATATATACGAATCAATAAGTAGTTAGTAGTTAACACCCCTTACAGATGCAATAATGAAATTGAGTGAAATAATGAATAATGAATAATGAAATAGACACCTACGCACTTATATGAAACGGGAAACTTGGTATCATATTTCACGAGCCTTAGTGTGTAACACTTTATATAAATTACTTGTCGTGCATTGAATTGATCTGAGCAGCGAATACTATACGGGAACGAGAACCTTTTATATTATACACACGCATGAGTGAAGTGGATTCCCTCTATATGAACTTAAAATTGGAAGAAACATGATTTTCTAAATTTCAAGAAAAAAACTTCGAGAGGTCTTCTTAATGTTTATATTTGCCATCGATCCAGTGCATAGCCCCACAAACACTGTGGATTTCAACAAACTCATACTAAGAAGCAATGCGGGCGCTTTACGTGTAACATCTTACCGATAATGTTCAATATCCAGGTTATATTTTATTATGCCCACAACTCTTCCAGTAGTTTACATGAAATATTTGGCAACAGGTAAGGAATACCATGGACCTGTGTGTGTATCCATGAAAATATGAAACACAACTTGTTGCTTTTAGACCGCTTCAGCCCGGATTTTGAATTTGAGAGGAAGGAGTAGGACTAAATGTGTTCCTGCACACAAAATACTACATACATACAATAAGCTTTTCAGAAGAAATACATTATAATACAATAAGCTTTTACATACAGTCATCACAATAAGTAACTGACCAGGTAATGAACATGCTGATGACTCTAAAAGTATAACTCCTACATAAACATATTTAATTATAAAGTTCTTGAATTTGAGATATTACACGCTAAGAATGGTTGATTAATGAGGAAGTTACGATCCCAAACGTTAGGCAAGTCTGATTTTCATTTTAACATATTCGTTTCAACACGGGGAGAGTATGACAGGTAAAGCGTGTGTGCCGTATTGATCAACCGTAACAATACAACCGGCCGACTATCCAAAAACCAGGCCATCGACGGGTGAATTGGCACTACCACTACCAGTAATCAATAATTTGTCGGTCTGAGCCCCCGTGTTGAAAATGAAAATGTGAAAATGAAAATCAGACTTGACAGTACATTTGGGATTGTAACTTCCTAAATATTCAGCCATTCTTAGCGTGTAATATCTCAAATTCTAGAATTGGGAATATAGAAAATGTTCCCAATTCTACGTTCAAATTACGATAACTCCGCTTAAATCAGGATAGGGTGAATAGTCAAAAAAATACATGTGAAAACTCTAATAAATATGAAATGTAAACGCTTGCGCTCATTTACTTCCCGATATAGTATATTTCAACAAGTTACCCTTGACAACCATTATGTTCTGATGGGTAAATTGCATGAGGAACTAATACGCACAGTAAAATGATGATTGGGATAGGAATAAATAAAATATTGAGCTTTAATCAAAATATGAAAAAAATCGATATGCTTTGAGCATTCTTAATCACAAGATGTTACCATTAGGTCGTATGCAAATTCCAATCGCATATTTGGATTCCTTGTGAGATTACCGTTCAGAAAATATATACTTTTTATTAGGTTGAACAAATAGTTATTGCAATATGCTAATTCGAATCTCAGATGGTGTAAAATGTAAAATTCTGGACATGCAACGGGAAGGGTGGCGAGTTCAAAACACATGGCCTTATGGATGTTGAGAAGTCATTTCATGACAGGGCGAAAGGCTACATTTATGATTTTTGTGTTGATATGCTCAGTGAGTTGAAATATTTACAAACGAGAGCATTCTAAATCAAGTTTGTAACCTACCAATATCTACACAGAATAGTCTGTACTTTCTGTCAGCAACATCTAATTTTGAAATGACAATCTCCGAAGAAAGACAATTATTTAGATGTCCGAATCACAAGCACGCGGACCAATATAGCAATGGGACACCCTGAAGATTATGAAACCATTTGGGTATTTTAATTCCGCAATTGCACATGATTGGGTTAGCCAGAGAGAGAGGGGGCGTTGGGTCGGTATCACCCCCCCCCCCCCCCCCCCCCCATATTTAAGTCCTGACGCGATAGGCACTGTCGGTTGAGCTAACCACTGCCGGTTATCGAGAGCTCTATTTTTCGCGCCGGATTTAGAGAAACGACGTCACATCCCCCCCCCCCCCCCCCCCCCCGCCACCTGCTCATAAGTTTCTGACTCAGCGGCAATTCTCAAAAGTTGACTTTCATTTGTAGCACTAACCCACCGCCACCCCCACCCCTCCACCCCCACCCCCATGAAAAACCTAGCTACCTCCCAGTTGCGCATTGTGGATATATATTTCTAAACACTATCTACCGTGCTCATTTCTTTAGATAATTGACAAATAGTATACCTTAATTCCATATACACAAAGTAACATTTGATATAGTTTGTTTCTGCCTAATTATATCTCAATTTATTTGATACCGATGGATATCCACTCCTTCACTTCAAATTTACCTGGTACAAATAAATTAAAAAAAATAAGAATAAACGTGTATACTGATTACAATTGTAGTTTGTTCCAGTTACGCATCATTAGAACCCATTTTAGTTTTCATTTTAATTATAAAAAAATAAAAAATAAACGTTTATACTGCTTACAATTGTAGTTTGTTTCAGTTACGCATCATTAATTTTCCATTTTAGTTTTCATTTTAATAATAACGAATATACATTTTGTCTCATTGACCCTGGGTCTTTACAAGTACGAAGACGTTCTTTTTATCTCGCGCTAAAGTGCTTTGTATCTTGTTAGAAGTGTGTTCGTGGGATCAGACATCACGATGGAAGAAACATTTCTATTCACCCTAATAGCTACGTTAATTGGTGAGTAATCAGTAACCTACAATTGTTTGTTAACTTATTTTGAATTTGCAGTTCATTCATAATTAAAATATGTTACAAGAGCGCCTATTTGTTTAATATTATTTCCTCATTTTGACTAGCAAAAATATCAAGGGTTAGGTGAGAAGGTACCAACTAACCGAGGGGGAAGGGTACGGAATCTCACTTTTGGGAGCTTGAAGATGAAAGGAAACAATAGAATATTGCCGACGCTTTGGAACCCGACTGTTTATTTTAACGGAATAAATCGTATTCAAAATTAGGAACCAGCGCGATACAGGGGATAACTGCAACTCTCGAGCTGCCGTCAGTCAATTTCTAAGGTAGGTCGTCAAAATCTGAGGGCAGGGGGTTCACACCTTACAATTTGTAAAAATCGCCATTTTGAAAAGAATATATTATTCTTGAATATTATATTATGTTTGAATTTGAAATTCCGATATTTGTAACTTTTTTGGCGAAAATTTTAATGTTTGCGTATATTTCACTGTACCAACAAAAACACGGCATTTTGATGTTGGCCATGTTTATGACGACGTCATGCATGGAATGTTTGTACTTGTTTTGGTATGTATGGAAAAGAGATGACCTCTGACTATACCATGGTACTAAAATAAGCATAATCAGCATCTCTATTTGGATTTACCCCACCCCCCTTAACGAGGCGTAACGAGGCTGTAACTAAATGATGATTTCTGATTTCCCCGATGGACGATTACATAGATTACTCAATGATAATTGACCATTTATTTATTATAAAATATTTTAAATCTATCCACAATGACGCATGCAAAACTGTAGAAATAATTGCAAACAATAATCAACCAATTAATCAAATGAATGAATGAATTATTTATTTAACATGAAATCAAATATTTAAACGAATATAATACATAAATAAATGAATAAACACAATGCCTATGTATGAATGAATAATTAAATATTATGAATAAATTAATAAATACATTAAAAGTAAATAAAAAAGATGAATACAATATACATGTATATAATAATAATACATGCTTGTATTGTTGTTGATTCAATTGGCGTGCATGGATGCACTAATCCAAGTCATAGAGACAGTAATGAATACAGTCCTACAATATACGACTGCCCTGGGGATTTTTGAGTAAGAAGACAACCTGGATAATGTTATCATTGAATACTAAAGCAATATGGGAGATATTAAACATACAACTTGTTATGGTTCTCTGGTTTTGGCCTAATATGTTTGTAATCACGTAGCCTTATGAATCTTACTCCCCCTAAATATGTTATATATATGATCATGTGTTAAAAGCTCGCCTCTTTCGCGTTACACACGATTTTTTTGGCTTTCGCAACATGATTTTAACTTTACGGTACACATTTATAATTTGCTTGTATACCCTCCTGTCCTGAGGTAGTAAAAGTATACATTTTCTGAAGGGATATTGCATGAGGAAACCAAATATGCCATTGTAATTATAGTACGACCAAAGACTAAAATGGTATGATTCAAAATGTGTTTTTTTTTTTATACCTACCCCTATCATTATTTACTTTACATATTTGAATTTCTCATGAAATTACCCATCAGATGATATATCATTGTCAAAGGTTACTACGTCGGTAAGGTAATAATACCGGCTAGTGAATATCTCCAATTTGTATTTTACATTTTTTTATAATTTTCAGAAATATGTTTTTCAGGATGTACCCTTCCCTGATTTTTTTTGAATTCCTCTAGTTACAAGCTTTCCAAATGTATACTTTTGCTATCAAAGGTTGAAAACCTTTTCTGTTATAGTCATTTTTATAAATCCGGTAAATTGAGGCTGATTATTCATGTTGACTGTGTAGCGAATAGGAAGAAAGCTAATGATCATGGTCGTATCCATAATTAATTAGTTGTTACAAATAGTTGACAAGTCTGTTGAACCACATACTTAAAGACTACTAGATCATACTATAATTTGCCGTATGTTGAGAGTATGTATGTATCCATAAAAGGCTCTCTCAGTTTGCAACTAAACGCCGTGAACTTTGCACTGATAAAAGATGATTATAATGTGAGTGTTATAAACTATAAATGGCTGAAAACCGTACAGAATTGACCGAGATATGAGTAAAAAACCATGAAAATCCATGGATACGGGCCGTGTTTGTTTTGTTTATCTTCATGCGTATTGCAACTATGCATTCGGCGCCTAACACATAACGCGTCGTTGTGCGCCGTGCAAAATAAACGCTCACACGCACCGTGGACACCCATGCACGCCTACACACGCGAGCGGGCAAATATTGGAGAAATACGCTGCGCTACGGGAGTTAGTTAATTTAGACCTTGAATGTTTATAAGCACAGGGCGGGCGGTAGGGGCGGGGACGGCGGGCAAGAGACGGCAGGGGAAGGCCCCGGGGAGGGGGGGGGGGGGGCGGGGTGAGGGGAGGCCATGAAGTAATGAGGTTTGGGAGGAAAGGGGTTACTGAAGAACGCTACGGGAGTTGGTTAATTTAGGCCTTCAAGGTTTAGATCGCACAGTACGGGGTGGGCGGGCGAGGGGAGGCCACGAAGTAATGAGGTTTGGGAGGCAGGGAGTTAATGAAGAAATGTGATACTAAAGTGCGTAACACTAACAGGGAGAGTCACGAAATGGAAGGAAATAGTGTGGTTAAAAGTATAAACCAGGGGATACAGCTTGGGGAGATGGTTAAGGTTTAGGCCTTGGGTGTTGAGATAACCACGGTGCGGGGGCGGCAATTTCAGGTAAGGAAATAGGCCTATGCATTATGTATTCTTACCAATTTCGAGACAAATTTTCGTATAGCTACTTATGTGTTATTTCACCGGGGTTCTGTCTGATAGGCGCTACTTACTAGCGGGAGCCCGTTCGAAGAATGGGCGTCCCGCTAGTCTTACTATAATTTGTCTTATGTTGTATGTATGTATGTATGTGAGTATGTATGTATCCTGAAAAGGCTTTCTCATTTTGCATTTTAAAGCCATGAATATTTCACTGATACTAAACAATGACCGGACACGGGTTATAAGCTATAAATGGCCGAAAACCGTACAGAATTGACCGAGATATGAGCAAAATTATGGCAATTTAGGGCCTTTTCAGCCCGGCTTTTGAGACTATTTCATGTTTGTTTTTCTCTGCGTACACTGTAACCATGCAGTCGGCGCGTAGCACATAACGCGTCGCATTGCGCCATGCAAAATAAACGCGCACACGCACTACACCCACGCACCCCTACGCACGCGGGCGGGTAAATATTGTAGAAATACGCTGCGCCACACGGGGTTGGTTATGGTTTAGGCATTGGGGTTGAGATAAACCACGGGGCGGGCGGAGGCGCGGGGACGGGCGGGGACGGCAGGGCGGGCGGGGGGGGGGCGGCAGCGGGTCATAAGGTATAATAATGTGGTTTCTGATAAAACAAAACATGATATGGTGAATCTAAATTACGTAACATGGTGTCGGATGTGTGATTTGATACTGTATGCGACACGCTGGCGGACAAATATTGTAGAAATACGCCGCGCTACGGGAGATGGTTAAGGTTACGCCTTGGCGTTGAGATATATAAGCCGCGGGACGGGAACTTTAGGCCTTGGGTTGAGATATGCCACGGGCGGGGCGGGGCGGTGACGAATGGGGGTGGGGGGTATAATGTGGTTTGGGAGGCAGGGGGTTAATGAAGAAATGTGATGCTAAATTGCGTAACGGATATGCAGCGGGCGGGAGCGGGCGGGGCATGGCGCCGGGTAGTGACTGGTGGGCTACGGGAGATGGTTCGGGTTTAGGCCTTGGAGTTGAAATATGCCACGGGGCGTGGGCGGGCGGGGGTTCTATTCCTGTGTGTTTCGTTATAAATTTTCCAACACTTAGGCCTATGTGTTGTTTCATTTGTAGGTGTTCTATCTGGTAGGCCCTACTCCCTAGCGGGAGAGCCCGTCCGAACGGACGTTCCGCTAGTATCCTTTAAAATGGGACCAAAAATGGGACCAAAATGGTGTTTGTACAGGGTGTCCCAAAAGTCTATGCACGACTTTGAAGCTTTGTATTTCACAAAATATAAGTCGTATTGAAAATATGAATACATATTTAGAAAGAGGAGATGTGGGAAATAATTTTGATACCAAACATTGGAGTAACATCTGCTTGTAATGCCACCCTAAATGTAAAATATGTATTACTGCAAAAAATGTAATTTTATACTTCGGAGAGATAAAGTTCATAAATCAATATCTATTGAGATTAACAAAAAGACGGGTAGAGTTGATTACACGGAAAGTGATCCGTCAAATTTTACATGTGATCCCATCACAATAACAAACTATATTACACATAGTTTTCGTTTCTATAGTAAAATCTAGTTTAAATGTTTTCCATTTATATAGAGACGTGTGCTTATGCAAAAACACAGACCTAAAAAATTGAATAACGTAACAGAAAAGTGAACACACATCACACAGCGAATAGATCTCTTTGGACTTTTGGCTACTGCATGGCTTATGATATCAATGTGACTTGTTGATCTACCAGTCTTTTTTTCTACCACATCGAGACAAATCATGCACAGTTCCTGTGTTCAAAAATGTATCCACCAACTTAAGAATGGATATTCTTCCTGGCGCGCGTTTCACTTTAAAATGTTTTCTGAACTTTTGTTGAGTAAGTTGAACTGAATTCGTTTCAGCGTAGACTCATAAAATTTGTATTCGCTTATCTATGCTGTAAACCATCTTGAATGAAGACTTTTGCTGTGCAATGTTGTCTACTTCGCCTATTTATGTTGTGAGTGACCGAGTTTGGTAATAACATTAATGTTGCAAGGTAAGCAGTGAACTGTGACTAATGCGCAACGTTGCTTTGATACCGTTAATTTATGCGCACCTGTTTTAAGCAACAATGTGTGGTATTTGGTATGGGTGGGTCTCACATGGCTAAAAACTTTCAACCAGTTTTATAATGTTGTGGGTTCACCAATAGGGTTGTTTTTGGTATCAAAATAATTTCCCAAATCTCGTCTATCAAACTATGGTTACATTTATACCATATGATTTATATTTTATGAGATATGACTCTTCAAAAACGTGCATAGACTTTTGGGACACCCTGTATTAGGGGATAGTTATTGTAAAAAGAACAAAGCATGGGATTATTCCTATTGAGTTTGTACAGGCGGCACCCCTTCCGGCACCACTCCTGGTCCCCAAACTTCAAACAACTGTATCTCCCTTTTTGTATTTAATAGCTATACCAATGCCATTTTGCAGGTGGATAGCTTGTTATTAGGGCTTTAATATGATACCAAATTTGTTGAGATAGCTTTTGTGGTTTTAAAAATATTTAAGGAATATGACAGCATGAAACTAAAAAGTGTAACAGCACCACCCTATTGGGAGGCGAGTTCATAACGCGTGACCATAATATATCTGAGGTTTTTGGACCATTTAAAGATTGTTTCATGCACTCTGAATGCCGCTGAACATAAATACAGTTAAACCAATCTTTATTGATATGCTCTGGCAGAATCATGTGAATTTATTTTAGAGAGGGTATAAACATTCATCATGGGCTGATTTTCATTCAAATCCATAGTTAGTTAGATACCACAAGGATAGGCTTGTTCTTGATATGATTGATTGAAATACCAAATTGTATATTAAGGCAACGGCGCACTTTAACGGGTAATGTCATGGCAACGCATCTGAACTGAAAGAACATTTTCATAACATTCAAGGTCAAAGTAAATACGTTAAAAATAGTTCTTGAATAAAATGCACTTTAGTCTTAATGATGAAGTAATTATAAAAACAAAATGTATGATTTCAAGCGATGCATACTGTGGTTAAATTTATGGTTTGATGGTTTGAATACAAATTCAATGTGGAGAGTAACCATGACAATGGATAATAATATTTGTATCGGTATAATTACCTTGGCGGGCAAAACGTTTAATCCACATCATTTGTATAAGTAATTGCAGGCAGTGCTGCCATGTATTGAAGCTAAAATCGATTTGTTTTTAAATTTAAAAGTTAACTCAAAATTAGTTGAAAGACCGCAGCTTATGTCGTGGCTTAGGAAATTGACTTTGCAAATAAGCAACATTGAAAACAACATATTAAAATAAGGGTTCAAAGTAATAGGCTATTTTTTTAAGAGAGCAACCAGGAGTTATTGGTATGAAATTGAAGTAGACCGTTTGTATTTTACTTGAGCAAAGTCTGCAATATTTGGAATATGAAGAAAAGACACTTTTTGTCCAATTTATAGTCAATTTAACAGATTTTTCTTATAAAATGGATTTTTCCCAATTTGATTATAAAACACCAACGGAAATGGTTGTAATTTATTGGTTTATTGTGAACAAACAGCTCTATTGAAATAATTCGAATTTAGAATATTATTTGACACATATATTACCTAATTTGCAAAATGTATGCACGATAGAGCGGGTTTTGACATTTTGCATCACTTGCCGTGTTAATTCACAAGCTTGAATACAAAAAAATTGTCATTTCTATGTTTAATTGGAAGATGTGAATGTTAGCTATCTTCAAGTGAAATCTGAATAGCATTGATAAAGTAATATCGCGTTGACATAGCATTATAAATTGTCATCATTTTACCGCATATTGTGAAATAAAGTCATACAAATTGAATACGATTCAACAAGTACACTCTTATTCTTGATTAGTCAAATTTTCCGTGTCATTTCTTTTTGACACATGTTTGTGTTACACTGATCAATTTATTGGTCGTTATGCGTCTGAAATGAGTTGGAAAAATGTGTCACCTTTTTTTGACACTGAAGTGTGTCAAATGGAACAAATATCCGGGTCAAAATGATCATTTGAATAGTATTCCGATTCAGATTTAACAAATAAAATGATCATTTTGACCCGGATATTTGTTACATTTGACACACTTCAGTGTCAAAAAAAGGTGACACGTTTTTCCGTGTTATTTTGACTAATAAGTTGTAGTTTCCCCGCGGACTAATTTTCTGTGTCAGATTTGACCATTTCCGTGTCAAATTTGACTAATCTAGATATCTAGTGCTGTGTCTTTTGTTAAACAGAAAGAACTCTATTGATGAACCAATGGAAGAACCAACACAATTATGTACACAATCTGAAATTTGGATAACGACTTAAGTTGATCCTTGGAGTTATCCTACATGTATAAATACATAGGCCTGTGTAGTTGTAATGTCAGGTCGTTTAAATTAGAGAGGAAATTGTATACTTTTAGGTAGGTATGTGAATTGTTGTTTTATTAAATGTGAGACTAATATAACTATATTAGTCTCAGATCAAATTTAGGCGTAGTCACTTCCAATGTCAGTGAATCACTTAGGTTCATTGCAAGTCTCTCATGCCTGTAGGATGCACATGTATTGTAAAGGAAACTGTGTATAATTGTTGTTACAGGAAAGTTATTACAGTTATCTTTCTCCAAAAGGACCGTGTGATGTCCACAGGAGTCCAAATCCTCATCATTGTTATGATAACTAACAAACATTTCAATTTTGCTGCTGCCGAAGTGTGTCAAAGATCGTAACAATTATATCATGGAAGGACTATAATATGAACATTTTTTTGTCGGCCCTCAGTCCTCAAAGTTATTTAAATACATTCCTTTTCAAAATTCAAGAATATTGTTATATTTTTCAAAAAGGTAATCATAACCAACTGTGATCAAGAAACCCGAAACGATAAGCCACTATCCTGCCCCAAATTCAATGACTGGTTGAAAGACCACGGAAACCACCAAATAGCGCGTGTGTACGGATGCAAGCAATCATGTACATTGTAAGTACCGAATTCGGATTGATTCCATGTGCATTTCTGATCCACAGCGCGACTTGCTGAAAAGACTGATATTGGTATAGTTACTAATTGCTACATATATAATTATAATATTGATCCCGCTATGGAGTTTAAATATTCACAATTGAAACAGAACAATCTTTTCTATGCATAACATGCCAATGTTGTTTCCAGCAGGGGTACACATCAATGTTTTAAACGAAACGAAAAATGGTGAAACTGTCAGAATTTAAATATTTGCATAAAGTAAGCTTTATATACGGTAGCTCAGATGTGTATATGTCGGCCTGGCAAAATTTGTGTACTAACATTTGCCCAAATCTGGCATCAGTTCCTATTTTACATTATATTTTATAACAACAATGATGCTGGTGTTTGACCAAAATGTATGCTAATTTCATGCAAAACAGATGGACATAAATATTTGTACACACCCCAACCACTGCAGACTCTACTGAAAATATGGAGGGAAGGGTTTACTATCAATTTATTATCATACTAGCTGGTAGTACTTCTATCAACTTCAAAAATCTGATCCTCCTTGCCTATAAGTACCCCTCTAAAATTAGATCACGTTTGTTTGTATATAACTCAACACAGATTTAGACGTTTTGAGAGATTGAAACACTTATGAAAAGGGAAAACGCTTGAAAGTTTCTCCTTTCCAATATCATCTTTACGTTTCCCAAAACAGTCACATTTCTCTAAAATGACGTTTTCTGTTATACCCTTGATGTCTTATTTTGTTGTGAATGTTTTAAATATGTTTTATTGTTACACCCTGTCTGTGGACTACACGGCCTGCTAGCATCCCTCTAGATCCTCCAAACGTGGACTTATTGCTATTTTACAGATTACCACCGAAACTCTTGGGAATTATAGTGAATACATATATTATAAGTATTGGCAGATCGGTTATTGATTTGGACCTATTCCAGGCCGTGTGTCATCCTTAATATTGAGGAGATGTAACATTTTTACGTTATTAATGACGTTTAAAATTATACAGTTTCTATAGTTTGGTAGTAAAAATAATGATGATTTTGGTGTTATTTTAAAGTACGCAGGTCATTCAATAGGTATGAAATATTCCACAATTGTAGCTTTGCATCTAAGCTATCTACAAACTTATAGTAGATTGGTCTAAGAACTGGTTGTACTTTTCTGGAGACAAACAGCCAAATGTCTCCTAAGTACTATTCATTTGGCCAGTTTGGCCAAGAGACAAAACGTACTTGCTGGTCAATTAAAACCGTTTTAAATTACAAATATCTCTTGAACAAACTATAAACAATAAAAGCGACCGATTTTTTTTCGGAGGTTGCCCTCTAATTAGCCAAAATCAGATCATGTTTCCTCAACGCACGACGGTCTTAAAGTGACTATCGGTCAGTTTTTTTTATCATGCCTTCATTGTCTCCTAGTAAGCGTTGTATCATGGAAGTATAGGTCAAATATGATGTGCAAGAATTACCAGATCTCCTTCAACCATGTGTTGTTACGTAGATGGCATACGTTTCAGCAGGCTCTTCATCAGGGAGACTAAGAATATGGCCAAGGAATCTCAGCTGGTAGCGCTTTACATGGTCGATAAGAGGCTTTGTCTTGGTCATGTCATAAATTGTGGTGTTTGGGACGTTGATGACGGACTCGACATTTTTACCACGCTTTACAAGGGTTAATAATATGGTATACTTATCAGTTAATCAATGTTTTGATGATAACACTCGCTAGAGTTTTGAAAGCTAAGCGCTCCCATTTGGACTTCACTATGAGTGTAAAGGAACGGTTCCATTTATACTCGATAGAATTATCGATTTTGTTATCGTGACTGATTTGGAAAAAATATCGAGACCCGTATCGAGCAACAAGGTATTATTTAAGAGCAGCATAATACCCCTTGTCTAATACATAACGAAGGACAAGTGGTGTGGTTTTTTATGTTTAATTATTGTCCCGTCGTATCATTTCGTCGCTGTTCTGACATACCGCCGATACTGGCACATCACAACAGAAATAAGTACAGTGATGTGCCGGTATTTCAGAACAGCGACGATTTAATACTCGATATGGGCTCGATACAAGTTTCGATATGAAAGTCTTAAACATAAACATTATCCTTGGTGTTTTTGCTTAATGTTCCCAGGTATTTAGACTACTGGAATTGTATCGAGCCCCAAATTCAATTATCGATCGAGTATAAAAATAACGGTTCCCTAAAGACCAAATTCTAAACATGTTTATTAGCCTAGAGTACCAAGTAGTAAATCATTTGAGATATTCTTCATTATCTTTTACCAATATTAATGTTTCACTGTTTTTAAAGAGTATTTGTGATATTGAGTAATGGTTTTTAATGTTTATATTCAATGTATGCATTATACAGGGTGTATAAAAAACCAGCAACACTCTGTCGAGTTCTGTACCCTTAAGGCAAATCACATATCGCTCTGAAAAGTAGATATAATGTTTGAGCTATGTCTTGGTAATCATATAGTCGAACTACCATGACTACAGCGATCTCGACAATATATTCGCTGGGATATTCGATATAAGTAAACGACCTGAAAACCAATTTACATCGTTTATCCTGCGCACATTGCCTTTTCTGGTCAATATTAACAACAACGAAAAAAGCTTTAATAACCAATTTCACTGCGAACTCATTCTGAGTATATTTGTCTTTAGGAACAAATTTCTAAAAAAGGGGTATGTGTGTGAGATAAAACGCGGAATTTCCAATAAAAATAGGGACCTGGGGGGAGGGGGGGTAAGTGTTCTAATTTCATAAAATATGGGATCATTTGTAAATTAATGCGTACCCCCAAATGTTACTGCCACATCGCGTCAAATACAGTTACGCGTGTGACCATTAGAATTGCGTTTTCCCCCACATTAAAGAAGAATGTCTGTATTATTGATATGATCTTCTATTCAGAGTAAATTATAAGATTTTGTGGGAAAGCAGTTATATCATTGGCCGGACATCAGTCAGTGAAAGCAAGAATTTTGTTTTATTATATTCATTGTCCGTACTAAGTCTGCAATTTATCAAAGTCCCCAACCAATAACAAAATCCCCAACCACTGTTTGTGGATTTTGACCGCTCCTCGCTCAATAACGCCCTCCAGTTAAAGCCATATTATGCGATCTTTTCTATGGGACGCCCTCTATCCTTGAATTGTTTTTGAAAGCAGATGTTCCTGCAGATTTACAGTTCTGTCGGATCATAAATCATGATATATTCTGAGTTACAGAGCGATACGATTCCTAATTACTTCAAAATAATGGTTTAAAGATTGAAAATAAACTGTCCTGCTAGCAGGACAGTTTATTTTCATTCTTAATTCACTCTAGTGTTAGTTAAACTCATGTACATTGTGATTCTAATGTGAAATTGTGTATTGTCATTGGATGGAGGATATATTGAATAAATACATTATCATCACCTTATACATCGAGTTTTCTGTTTTGATTCACCTGTATGTTAGTATTTCTAATTAGTAGGAGCAAAAAACCCACCTGTATAATGGACCCGACCTACCCATTATTTAGAAATTAATGAAACAAATGTTCACGTGCAAATGGATATATCTACATATTGTTCTGATTTTTTACTGTTATTTTCACAGAATAATAAAGAAGAGCCAAAAACAAACAACACCAAAACAAACAAACAACAACAACAACAAACGGTAAACAGAAGAAAAAACCTTTTTTTTCGTCGCCTTACTACCCTAATCCTAGTTTATTCGTCTTCATGAATCTCTTGAATCAGTTACAGGGATTCTATGTTAGGAACGCTGTTAGGATTAGGAATGTCGACAGTATTTAATATTATTATCCGAGGGACATTATTTTATTTTATTTGAAATGTAAAAATTAAGCGCTTTAATGTCGATTTTAGAATAAAATCAAAGATAATTTTACACATTTTGAAATCATAAAACTCAAGCGTGCTGTTGGTACTAACTGGACGCCTATAGAGTTGATATCATTATTTGCAAACAACGAAGTATCCATTTTGGGACAATTTTACAGACTGGTGTTGTTACACGGTGTGTTTTTTCAGTAATCAAGCACACGTACAATATATTCCAAGATGTGAACGTAACGTAATTTTAGTCGAATAAATACGTCAATCAGACACGATGATAATGGTTTGTCTAAATATAGAATATATCTCATTATTTCCGCCACCCGTCATGTGGTGACCATCTCACCAACTGTTTCACCGCCCTCTCTTGTTCACAAAACGTCATTCTTTCTGAACTTTCCCATCCTGCCTTTAGTGCAGACAGTGTTGCCGAACTGCGTTAAAAATACCCATATACATTTAAATTTGTTTAGGCATAGGCAATTTCAAGTTATTTCGAATTGTCATTCTAATTGCATCTTGCGAGTACCGATACTGGAGTACGGTGTGTGGCAACCCCGCGGGTTGGTAACGCCTCGATGGCACCTTTTATACTCATCAACCATGCCATATTATTATTATAAAGGCGTGTACTTTTCCGTGATGCATATTTGTTTTTCACTTCATTCATGTTTCAAATAATTATTTGATGGCCTTGAAAAGGCCGCGAAGCAAGAATCTCTCTTTTTAGATTGCATAGCATATACCATAATGGTCAATGGTAAAAAAAGAAGAACCGTTCTCTCGCGATGATATTTCAGTCCATCCATGATTGACTACCTTTGTTACAAGTTTTCCAAGACCATTAGTAATGAAAAGGCTCAGTATGAGGCATGCAATGCATCAGTACCTATCCCATTCAACCATTTTCATTATTTTATATCTTCTCCTCTTCCTCCTTCTTCTCCTCTTCCTCCTTCTTCTCCTCTTCCTCCTTCTTCTCCTCTTCCTCCTTCTTCTCCTCTTCCTCCTTCTTCTCCTCTTCCTCCTTCTTCTCCTCTTCCTCCTTCTTCTCCTCTTCCTCCTTCTTCTCCTCTTCCTCCTTCTTCTCCTCTTCCTCCTTCTTCTCCTCTTCCTCCTTCTTCTCCTCTTCCTCCTTCTTCTCCTCTTCCTCCTTCTTCTCCTCTTCCTCCTTCTTCTCCTCTTCCTCCTTCTTCTCCTCTTCCTCCTTCTTCTCCTCTTCCTCCTTCTTCTCCTCTTCCTCCTTCTTCTCCTCTTCCTCCTTCTTCTCCTCTTCCTCCTTCTTCTCCTCTTCCTCCTTCTTCTCCTCTTCCTCCTTCTTCTCCTCTTCCTCCTTCTTCTCCTCTTCCTCCTTCTTCTCCTCTTCCTCCTTCTTCTCCTCTTCCTCCTTCTTCTCCTCTTCCTCCTTCTTCTCCTCTTCCTCCTTCTTCTCCTCTTCCTCCTTCTTCTCCTCTTCCTCCTTCTTCTCCTCTTCCTCCTTCTTCTCCTCTTCCTCCTTCTTCTCCTCTTCCTCCTTCTTCTCCTCTTCCTCCTTCTTCTCCTCTTCCTCCTTCTTCTCCTCTTCCTCCTTCTTCTCCTCTTCCTCCTTCTTCTCCTCTTCCTCCTTCTTCTCCTCTTCCTCCTTCTTCTCCTCTTCCTCCTTCTTCTCCTCTTCCTCCTTCTTCTCCTCTTCCTCCTTCTTCTCCTCTTCCTCCTTCTTCTCCTCTTCCTCCTTCTTCTCCTCTTCCTCCTTCTTCTCCTCTTCCTCCTTCTTCTCCTCTTCCTCCTTCTTCTCCTCTTCCTCCTTCTTCTCCTCTTCCTCCTTCTTCTCCTCTTCCTCCTTCTTCTCCTCTTCCTCCTTCTTCTCCTCTTCCTCCTTCTTCTCCTCTTCCTCCTTCTTCTCCTCTTCCTCCTTCTTCTCCTCTTCCTCCTTCTTCTCCTCTTCCTCCTTCTTCTCCTCTTCCTCCTTCTTCTCCTCTTCCTCCTTCTTCACCTCTTCCTCCTTCTTCTCCTCTTCCTCCTTCTTCTCCTCTTCCTCCTTCTTCTCCTCTTCCTCCTTCTTCTCCTCTTCCTCCGTCTCGCCTGCTGTCCCCTGGAAACGCCACTGTCTTAAGCTGCACAATTTAAGCCACCTTATTTGTGTGTGTGTAAAAGACTTCATCTCTAGACCATCTACAACACGGACATATCATGGTCCTAAACTAATGCTTCTGTCATACGCAAGGTACTTTAAGAGCCATTTTTTTCTCGGTTTACAAACTCATGGACACGCCATCTCTTATATTTTTCCTAAATACATTTTTGTTAGATGTTATCTCATTTTATGGATTTGACAAAGCAAAAATACTGGATATGAGGTACTAGTGGTCTTATATATACGTCCCATTGTTAAAACTATATTTTTCTCATACATTTTGGTTAATATTGTGCTATTTTACACGGCTATTTTGGATTCAAATTATGTTAACAAAGCAAAATACTGAACATGAGTTCCCAGTGGTCTAACACACACATCCCATTGTTAAAACTATATACTCTCATCATACATGTTGGTTATATATGCCATTTCATTGAATTTTACCATTTTGGCGGCAATTTTGGAGGCCATCTTGGATTTAGGTATTTTAACAAAACAAAAGTACTGGATTAGGGTGTCAGTGATCTAATACATACAACCCACTATTAAAACTTTACTTTCACTACATGTACATGTATGTATACATTTCAATTGATGTCATTTTATGCAATTTGACCAGTTTTGGCGGCCATTTTGGACGTCATCTTGAATTACCCCTTAGCATACCAAATTTATTTTGGTAACATCCTGAATATGTTTTAGGACCATGAAAGGAAGTAAAAAATGTTGGTGGTATTACATAGTGACGTACACTGTATACGTCACTATGTTAAAACAACGTTTATATTATATTTTTGTAGACCAAATCCATGTTTTGATTACCAATTAACTAATTAGTTTAGTAATATTATAAATTACACTTGATGTTTGTGAAATTTGATTCTTGATGCAGTTATGCTATCAAGTTTGGATAACTACATGTACCATATTTTAATTTACTGACACATAGTAAAACAAGTGTTCTATACAATTAGCCAATGTAAAGCGCTTTGAGACGTTGTGTAAAACGCTATATAAAAAAATATTAAATAATCTTTAACATCATCCCATTTGCTACCTTTAGAGCTTCTTGCCTAACCAATTTTTACCACTAAAAATATGTTTGTTTTGATAAATGTGACTTAATCTTCCAATTCAAAGTTATAAGCCTCGCTTCATTTGTGAACGTTGATACATTCTTCCATTTTTTCTTCTTTTTCTACGTACTGCTAAGAATATAAATTTGATATCATTAGAAAGCTAACAATGTTCTCAGTAAAATGACATGCGAGCCCCATAGCATCAGATTAAGGCTTACCCTCGTAACAGCATCAGATTAAGGCTTACCCTCGTAACAGCATCAGAGTAAGTCTTACCCTCGTAACAGCATCAGATTAAGTCTTACCCTCGTAACAGCATCAGAGTAAGTCTTACCCTCGTAACAGCATCAGAGTAAGTCTTACCCTCGTAACAGCATCAGAGTAAGTCTTACCCTCGTAACAGCATCAGAGTAAGTCTTACCCTCGTAACAGCATCAGAGTAAGTCTTACCCTCGTAACAGCATCAGATTAAGTCTTACCCTCGTAACAGCATCAGATTAAGTCTTACCCTCGTAACAGCATCAGATTAAGTCTTACCCTCGTAACAGCATCAGATTAAGTCTTACCCTCGTAACAGCATCAGATTAAGTCTTACCCTCGTAACAGCATCAGAGTAAGTCTTACCCTCGTAACAGCATCAGATTAAGTCTTACCCTCTTAACAGCATCAGATTAAGTCTTACCCTCGTAACAGCATCAGATTAAGTCTTACCCTCGTAACAGCATCAGAGTAAGTCTTACCCTCGTAACAGCATCAGATTAAGTCTTACCCTCGTAACAGCATCAGAGTAAGTCTTACCCTCGTAACAGCTTCAGATTAAGTCTTACCCTCGTAACAGCATCAGATTAAGTCTTACCCTCGTAACGGCATCATGACAAGAAAAACATTTGTAGTGGTAACTTTCAACCGACCAATTCAGATGTTTGGTCATTCTAAAGACCTATTCCGTCCAAACCACATACCGTATTAAAGTATTTTTAAAATATTTCGGTAGAGAGTTGTTTAGTTACATAAATACAAGCGAGACCCAAAATCTATAGTGGACAGATTTTTTTGTTTCCATGACATGACGTGAAAACATATATACCATGCACAAAAACATATTGATTTTGGTGCTTATTGAGCAGATTAGACATCATTACCATACATTCTATTTGCCACCAACCAAAAACGGTAATTGTGCAAGATTTACTACGTTTAATGAAAATCATATGGTTTCTAATGTCAACAAATGTACAGACGCACGCTCTAACATGTATAATGCATGCATACTGACATTCGAATCGAAAAGCCCGCCTATAACTCCGATCGATACTCAGTATACGTGCATGCCATTGTACTTTCTTTATGTCATTTGAAATTGCATGATTTTCATTCGATCTCGAACGATTTCAAGTCGTGTGTAACAAACTGATTCTCAAAATACGGCTTTTACTTCACTGAAACTCAGTTTCATGTGACCCTATAGCACTGTCTTCTACGCCATAAAGCGCAGATCTGTTCGTTCACACAAAGCCCGTGCCATAAGATATCCAGGAGGTGAGTGAGGCGAGATGTCAGGAATGTAGTGTACAGGGTGACCCAAAAAAATGTTAACACTCCGGGCACATAAGATATCTTAAAAGGACAGGAACACGCGGGTCTAATCTTGATGTATTATGAAAGCTGAGTAAATAAGCTTTCATTTGCATTTTATTGCGTTTCAATTGGTTATTTAGTCAGTAAAGCAGTAAAAAGTCTTTAAAATTGAAATTGAAACATTTCATGTACTTTGTTGAAATGTTTCAATTTCAATTTTAAAGACTGCTTTACTGACAACTACCCATTGCACATGAAAAAAGAGTATAGAACTTGAACTCATGACAAAATACCTATATCATTTATGTGGAATATATTTATTTATGTCTTTTAAGCTTGAAAAGAATCAAAAGAATGCGTTGAAAAGAACAAAGAAGAGATTAACTGATGTGTGTGTGTGTGTGACTTAATCATGTTGCTTCTTGCTTCGTGCATTTTAAAAGCTTTGCTTTCATACTGAGAGGATTGGACCAAACCGATTTTGCTTCCTCATGTTTGCTGAAGCATATCTCCCGTTCTAAATAACCAATTGAAACGCAATAAAATGCAAATGAAAGCTGATGTGGAATATATTTATTTATGTCTTTTAAGCTTGAAAAAAGAATCGAAAGAATGCGTTGAAAAGAACAAAGAAGAGATTAACTGATGCGTGTGTGTGTGACTTAATTCTGTTGCTTCTTGCAGAGGATTGGACCAAGCCGAGTTTGCTTCCTCATATTTGCTGAAGCATATCTCCCGTTCTAAATAACCAATTGGAACGCAATAAAATGCAAATGAAAGCTTATTTACTCAGCTTTCAAAATACATCAAGATTAGACCCGTGTGTTCCTGTCCTTTTAAGATATCTTATGTGCCCGGAGTGTTAACATTTTTTGGGTCACCCTGTATATGCTTCTTGTTTCTATACAAGCTAAAACATTTAGCTTTAGTGTTACTTAAAAATGGTATAAATAAATAATAGTAATAGTATCATGAACAGGCGCCTATGGTTCTTCCCTGGTACCGGTTGATTAGCGTTTCGTTTTTGTTGTTGTGGGATTCTAAAAAAAATATATGTACCACCCCTCGATATCTAATGGCGCATTCCTCATGCATGGTATTGTAATAATGGATGTGTGTCGAGATCTGATTGGCGGAATTAACTCGAGTTATCCGCATTCTTTCATAATTCTCCGCATGTTTTCATAGCAGCCTAGTATTTTCATTTGCAACTGAGCGGTGTAATATCCTTGGAACCTGGATTTTTTCATGGTGTTCACGATGGATTTCTACGGGAAAATCTTGTGTCTGCTTTGTACCATAGGTGAGTAAAGATAAATAATAATATAAAAAAATATATATAAAAAATAATAATAATAGTGTAGAAAGTGTAGACCTTTCGAGAAAGGGAGACGTTACCTTGAGTTTCATGGCATTAAGGCAATCGTCAGACGATAGCGGAATTAAATAAATAAATAAAAGAATGCCACACCCTCGTGAAGATGAATGTGGCTGGGCCACGATAATCATGGGTCTGATTTAAATAAAATCATGTTCTCCAAATGTAATGTCAATACAAGTTATATTTTAAATGTCTATATTGTGCTATAACTTGAGTCCTTCTTCCATTAGGGTCTTTAATGTTATCACTGTTGCTGCGAAATATGAAATTGCGTTTTATCATGCCCAGCACTTTGTTAGCTTTCTTGGCTGCTACGGTGATTCTAGCTACTTTCAGAGACTTATGGATACAAACATCAAAGTCTCTTTCTTCTTCTGTTTCTTGTAATGCTGTTCCTCTCATGTTTGAGTCATGGTGCTTGATACTCTGGTCTGCATGCAATGGCGTAAGGAGGAAGAGGAAGGGTAAAGGGGCATAAGCGACGCAAATAGACCTTTTAGTATTAAACAATTTTGCTCGAATTAGTTTCGATGTTTCATTATTCAAGCTTAAAGGAGGTGTCCCGCAAGCACAACATTGTGTATTATATGTTAGAGAAATTATTATCGAGCCCAAATCGCGTAATTATATATATAAAACAAGACATCATATTTATGACATAACGAATAAAAAGTGCCTTCTCTCAACATGCAATTTTTTTTTTAAATTCGCGGCAATCGAAAGACCCGGTGTCGCCGAAGTCATAGTTATACAATACACTTGCGCAAATGTGAGCACCAATAACCATGACGTCATCGACATCGGGACTTTGGAACGCCGCGAATTCTAAAAATTGCATGTTAAGAGATGGCAGCTTTACTTCGTTTTGTGATAAGTATGATGTTGTATTCTATATAACTACGCAATTTGGACAATGTTGTGCTTTTGGAATGTCGTCTGCAGATGCACAATGTCATGCTTGCGAGACACTTCCTTTAACAAGATGGCTTCAGGAACAATTTTTCCCGGACAATTTTAGTTAAAATTTTGGGCGCTTTCCGCGCATTTGTACTATATGTTTCAACATAATAATGGGTCTCGACCCACCCTAAATAGTGTTGCTTCCGCCATCACTGGTAAGGAGTACGGAGAAAAGAAGACAATGAAACAATCATGTTCTTGGTTTGGATGTTGTTTAAGTTAGAATTTAAATGTGCACACTTTGTGTTTCGATTTTACTCATGTTACCTACCTATGTAGGACTCATTATTTTTGAGTTGAGTAGGGATGTGAGAAAATGCCAGAATTACTGCTTCAGAATGCTGATTTTTTTGCCTTAAAATGCTTAAATCCCAGGAGCTTCCAGGCTTTGGGTTTGATTTTACTTCTGTTACCTAATAGTAATACCTATCATATGTAGGAATCATAGTTTTTAGTTAGTAGGCATGTCAGAAAATGCCAGAGTTACTGCTTCAGAATGCTGAAATTTTGCGTAAAGAATGCCTAAAACCCAGGCGAACAGGGCCCTAAGACGCAACCCACTTAGTGTGGAGGTTGTTCAAGTTAGCATTTAAATGTGTACTCTTTTGGTTTGGATTTTACATTTTTACTCCTGTTACCTGATAGTGCTACCTTTATGTAGGAATAACTGTTTTTCAGTTAGTAGGCATGTGAGAAAATGCCAAAATATCTGCTTCAGAATGCTGAATCTTTGCCTTAAAATGCCTACAATCCAGGAGCTCCCGGAGGCTTCGCACCTGGATCCCCACCAGGAGTCCTAAGTCGAGGCCTCTGGTCACTCCACTCGCTTTGATCGCTCCGCTCACAGAGGTATACAATTTCCCCCATCAAAACAGTCCTGGATACGCCACTGTCTGCATGCATGACTGAACATTCGCTGGTGTTGAATTTCATTTGTAAATTATCAGCCTATCAGTTCTGCATCGCGTCAATGTCGTCTTGAAGCTGGTCTATTGGATTGTATTTGAATATGCATATATAGCGTCAAAATGTCAATTGGCTTTCTCTTCGGGAAGCGTTTAAATGCTACTTCAATATTTTGGTTTGCTGAAATTACAAAATAAATTGGTGGATCATCTTGTCCTGAAAGACTTTGCATAAATGTGTAGTATAAGCCGAAGACCTCCCAATTGGCTATTCCTTTAAAATTCCATATACCCCCTATCGAAGACATGACCTTGATATTACCAAGTGGGAGTGTAGACCCGACACCCATGCACACTCTCTCTGAGGACGAGGCCAATCAAATAATAGGCCAAAGTTATTGCTATATTGATCAACTCGTATGATACCGTCATAAAGTGATCAATTATTTCGTTATTGTGAAAACATGCCATCATAAAGTGATCAATTATTTCGTTATTGTTTATATAATGCGTGCAATTAGTGTGTATCCTTGAACTCGGGGCTCTGGAAGTGGAACCGGCGCTTTGTTAAATGACGTATAATGAATATTTAAACGATAGCTAGCTTCCGATAAGAGGATCAGAAGTAAATTATAAATGATCATCTTTTGTAATTTCTCCTCAATATCCGCTCAAAATGTGCATTAGCTGGCTTTGACTTTTTCGTGCCTAAATGTAATAAAACGTTGCCTGGAAACGCATAAACACAAACTGATATTATTACAAAATATCCCTAGATGGTCTGTGAAAAGTTTTACCTTCACGTAGAATCTTGTGGTTAACTAGTCCAGTGGGTAGGAAGGGTCAAAGATCATAATAAAACTATTCTTGAACTGACCACACGTGTCCGTGGCATGCGAGTACGTAAATTAGTGCCGCCATTACCGAAAATTCCTTTTTCGTCAATATTGTACATAACTAATAATAATTGTAATTTATAAAATAATAATGGTAATTTATAAAGCGCCGGTATCCGCCACAAGCGACGCTCATGGTGCTTCTCTGCATAACAACCAAAATAACATAAAAAGACGGTTATTTAATCTTGTCATGTCAAATTCGATCTAAGTCTAGTATTCAATATTAGACCTAGATGAAATTATAAGCGTTTTATGTTTAATTTAAAAATTGGTAAAAATGTTCACACACAAAAATATTTTATTTCTTTTAATCAAGAAAATGAAAATAGGTAATTGAGGTTGCTCTTTCAGCGTAGTCATGTTTGGATGTTCTTTAAGCAAAAACAAATTCTTCTTGTATATTGAGGCTGATTTAATCTTAATTATATTTGGATGATTTTAAGCATGATTTTGTAGATATTCCAGATGGATAATCGTTAATACTCTGGTCATATATAATATACAACCGTTGTAAGTGGACTCGAATTAGCTCAATTTGTATTATTTTATTGTTCGATTCACTCCGAATCAGCTGAAAACCAGTCAATGTTCATCAAGTTTAAGTGAAAATGTGATGCATTTAATGCATCTATCCTACATAATCATCTAAGTGCATTCCTACTTGACCACATAGCAAGATTATATATTTGATAAGTAGACATAATATCAGTATTATGTCGACATGGTCAGATAGTTTTTCTCACCATGTCCACTTTTAATAAGAACATTATGAAGTCGTCATGATGAGATATACTAATAGCCTACAATCTTGCCAAGTCAACCAAACAAAAAGTCTATGCCGTCATGGCGATATATTATATTATCTTGCCAAGTAGACTTTACAGAAAGTCGATGTCGTCATGACGAGATATATATCTGGGCAAGCACTACAGAAGCAACCCATTTTTGGTTACTTCTTTCGAGTTTCGAGTTTCATTACAATGCACTATGGATTGTTGGGGACATTACCGAATATTTTGCGCAAAAACCTCATTTTTAAAGAAAATAAAGTTAAGCATCGAGAAGTTATTGTTTCGTAAGATTAAAAGCAATATAAAAACACTGAACAAGTAGCATGGCACTTAATTTCGTCCACAGTGCTTGGCTAGATGAGCATTTAATGACCCCAAGTGATAGTGCAATGGCCACAAGCAGTCATTTATTGAACCTGAACGGTTATTTAATCTTGCCATGTCAAATTCGATCTAAGTCTAGTATTCAATATTAGACCTAGATGAAATTCTAAGCGTTTTGTTTTTAATTTTAAAATGTGTTAAAATGTTCACACACACAAACATTTTATTTATTTGAATCAAAAAATGATACGGGTCGGTCGGGCACAGGGTATGTTGTCGTCGTCGACTTAAATGGTAAAAATTGAATATTTGGACATAAATAAAATAAAAAGAACAAAAATGGGTAATTGAGGGTGCTCTTCCAGCGTATTCATGTTTTGGATGTTCTTTAAGCAAACACAACTTCTTTAATTGATTTAATCTTTATTATATTTGGATGATTTTAAGCATGTTTTTTTGGATGATATTCCAGATGGATAATATACTCTGGTCATATATAATATACAACCGTTGTATGTGGACTCGAGTTATCTCAATTTGTATTATTTTATTGTTCGATTCACTCCGAATGAGCGGAAAACAAGTCAATTTTCATCAAATATAAGTGAAAATGTGATGCATTTAATGCATCTATCATACGGAATCATCTATGTGCATTCCTACTTGACCACATAGCAAGATTATGTAAGTAGACATAATATCAGTATTATGTCGACATGGTCAGATTATTTTTCTCACCATGTCCACTTTTAATAAGTAGCCTACTATCTTACCAAGTCGACCTCACAAAAGTCAATGCCGTCATGGCGAGATATATTATCTTGCCAAGTCGACTTTACAAAAAGTCCATGTCGTCATGACGAGAAAGATATATGAAGCAATCAAGTTTCGTGTTACTTTTTTCGAGTTTCGAGTTTCATTACAATGCAATGTTGGGGACATCACCGGATATTTTGCGCGAAAACCTCATTTTGTTGATGTATTATTAAAGAAAATAAAGTAAGCATCGAGAAGGGCGATACGATTCCTAATTACTTCAAAATCATGGTTTAGAGTTAAAATAAACTGTCTTGTTAACCCGACAGTTTATATTTTCACTCTAAATTCACTATAAAACCATGATTGTGAGGTAATTAGGAATCGTATCGCTCTGTAACTCGGAATATATTCATGATTTATGATCAGAAATATAATTTGCAAGAAAATCTGCTTCCAATTTTTTTTTCGAGGATTGAGGCGTCTCCTAGAAAATATCACATAATATACCTATAAATGCATTAAACGTTGCTAAATGCATTACATGTATTAAATGCTAAATGCATTAAATGTATTAAATGCTAAATGCATTAAATGTACTAAATGCATTTAGACTATGGGACGTTGGTCTGTATCTTTCACTCTTGTAGTCCACCTCTAAAAGAACATGAAAGTATTACCAAAAGGTGGCAAATATATCCCTAAACACAAATTCACCTGATCCCACGTTCGTAGGTTGCACGTTGTGACCCTAGACCTCGATTTAGGGTCAAAGGTCCCTTATTTATTAAAATAATTTATATAGTCCTGGCCCTAACCTAGAGATCTGTATACAATTGCTGAAGCAGAGAATTTAAATGTTGATTTTAGTTAAACATATTATACGTATCGTATGGCTTTAAAACAGCACTAGGTGTAAAATACACAACCCTGGCAAACTCTTGGTTTGGCCATAATATATTAAAAAGCGGGCATTTTGAATAAAATGTTCTATCTCTCTGGCACCATGAACTAAAATGATGAATGAGGTGTCATTTCCCACCAATTGTGGCATTAAAAATCAAATAGAATAGTCATTAGGGGTCAGATGACTCCTAAATCCTCTTAAAAATCATAATGTTATATCTCTACCATGTGAGCTAGTATGCTAGTCATTTCCCACTGTTTCTGGCATTACAAATCCAATGGAACGGTTATTATAGAGCTTAAGGAGTCATAATTACCTCTAAATCTAAGATGGTTGCCGTCGGGCATCTTGAAAAATATAAATTTATAAGATATACAAGACTGTCGTGTAGCGTAATTGCTCAGACTATAAATACACGACAGTCTTTAACGCACGCGCAGATGCAAATTTACTATAAAAGACTGTCACGTAGCGAAATTGCACAGGCTATGTACACAACGGGCGTCAACCTGACGCATGCGCATATATGCAAATCAAGAAATACACGACATCAGACAGTCATGCAGCGATATTGAAGTTCAAGTATCGTGCGTGGGTCTGATTAGGCCATTCAAAAATATTAGGCCTATTAAATACTTTTAGTATAAATCATAGCGATATTAAATCTTGCGAACCTTGAGGAGGACGCCTCTTTAAATCGTTTTTTATTGTGATTCTAAGGGGTTGGTCACCACAGAACTTGCCTAAAATGCTTAAAAGAAAGGAGTATGGGTGGTTATTTTTTTTGCGGGAAGGGGGGGGGGGGGGCGATCCCAAAAATGTTATTTATCGTCGTCATCCTACCCCAACGAAAACGATGTTGATTATTTTCATGAACCCCCCCCCCCCCCCCCCCCCCTCACGCCCACCTCCCCCCATATCACAAACAAGGCTTTAAATAAGGCCTATCTAGCAAGGGTTACTAGAGAAACGGCCGGCGGGTGGTCAAAAATAAAAGCTTAAAAATAGCTGGTTGTCAAATGGTGCCATAAAATAGGATGGCCAAGACTAACACACACAATTCATTAGTCAAGTTTTAACTAGGATTTTGCTTTGACCTACCCCACCCCCATTGCAATTGTATTAATTTCACGAACCCCTATTTTATGTGCAACACAACTATCCCAGAGGACATTTAGGACCCTCCCCCCCCCCCCCCCCCCCCCCCCCTACCGAAGAAAATGACAACACCTTAAAGCTGTTACAAAAATACAAACTCTGAAACACCTGAACAAAAAAAGTTGTAACTGAAATAAATAAAAATAAATAATACAATTGAAGCGGACCCCATAAGGAAGCGGGTGGAGACGCTAAACATGTTGATTCTTTATTTGGACTTATAAGCCCTTTAGCCAAATAATCGATTGTTAAACAATTACTTTAAACAATCGTCGCGATAGCGAGAGGGACCGGGTTCGAGGCTGTGTATTTTTAAGGTCTTTGTTAATTTTATTCTCGCCAGTTTGTCCGAGTCTATATATTATTTAATTACTTTAAACTTCAACGTTCCGTTTTTTCACAAAGGAAATCGATATCACGTGTGTCTCTACAGCATTTTATTTATTTATTTATTTATTTGAACATACACTTTAATAATACAATGGACTCGTCTACCCGACGGTGCGTTCATATTAAATTTACATACACTAATTAACAAGACGAAAGAACTTTATAATTATTATATATACAATTTAATAGTCATGTAAACAATAGTCTTAATATACTCACTTTGAGTTCATGATCTTACATCTAACAGCCCACGCACGTTTAAGCATGGCAAGTAATAAGAGCTTATTACCTGCCATGGTTTTAGGTATGATTTGCAGAACTGGTCAAGAATAACATATGCCGAACAGGCATCTTTAGTGTGTATGTAAGGCGTGGTGATTGGACAACCAAGCATTATATACAAAAGCGCTTTGGGACTGTGCTTGCATTGTGGAAAGCGCTATATAAGAACGGTAATATTATTATTATTATTTTGAGTCCAGATTACTTCCCTTAAAGTCTTCCACTGAATCATCATTACTATTATTATTATTATTATTATTATTATTATTACTAGCGGGCATCCGCGCTTCGCGCGGACCCGCTAGAAGATTTCACGGGGAGGTAAGTAAGGGGAGGTAAGCGTAAGCAAATTTGATACAATATCAAGAACATGTCCTACATGTATACATAATCCAGACGGGCCTAAATAATCCGAATATCGCAGGTGCTTTTGATAATCCAGGTATACATGTGCCTTAAAGTAGGTAGGCCTACCTTTGTCTTTCCAGATACCTATGGAGGCCTCCCATGTGACCTAAAATGCAGGTACCCGTTGTCCCATTATATCAAGGGACCCCATAGGCCTAAGCCCTACCCCTAATCCAGTTACCACAGGTGCCCTTAATGGCACCGGATACCACATAATCCAGGTACTGCAGTGTGCCGCTATATCGAGATACCCAGGTGCCTTACTGTATCATTCAAGTAACTTGAATTAATCGCGGGTGCCGAAGATAGCGGGCAGTAATAGTCATACCAGTACCACAATAGGCAGAGGTGAGTAGTAATATCAAAGCGTTATAAATGTTTATATAAATAGCAAGAGTATGTCATTATTCAGGTACCCAGGGCAGGTACCTAAAGTGCCCTTGATATAATGTAAGTGACGTGGTACCCTTAATACACCATGCGCCTCGGCCCAATGTGCTCTTAAATAATACAGATACCCATGTTCCTAATCCAAGTACTCCACGTGTTCTTAATACACCGTTTGCCCATAGGCCTAATCATGATAATAGCGGGTGGTTAGTCACATCAAAACGTATAAAGATGAGGGTATTGTAGAACAGCAAGAGTATGTCGTTGATACTCCATGTATCCTAGGTGCCCTTAATACTGACATTGGTACCACAGTGCCCTTAATAATCCATATATACCATGTGCCCTTAATAAATCCATGTATGCCATGCATGTATAACACATGGTGCCCTTGATTATTCAGGTACCACCCCATGTACTTTAATAATCAAGATTGTGTATTAGTGATCCAATATACACTGCAAAAACTCCGCCATGGGTGTCACTATAGGACCGGTATAACGTGGTCCGGTCCTATAGTAACACCCATGGTGTTAAATTAACACCGGAGTTTTTGCAGTGTAGGACCTTCATGGACTATGTGGTTATCTTGAATCGAATATTAAGGTGTATATAGGAATACTTAAAATATTCAGAGTATCTGGATTGCCTTAATATCCCCTCCCCCAGTTACCCCCTGTCAGCTCATGTACCTACCCATTTTGTACCCCAAATAATACAAAAGTTGTATTTTAATGTCAAAACTGAAAGTAACTTAAAATTAGCTTTAAAATGTCTCCCCTGATTCTTTTATTGCCCCGCCACCCCGTTTTCCTCCTTTAAAATGTTGATATGTGTGCCATCCGGGTTTTGTTTGGCCTATTTACTTAAATACATTATTCATGTAGGGCCTAAACGTATGTAATTCCTTTGTCATGTTTGTTGTGTTCTAAATAAGGCCTTCCGAGATACTACCTAATACACCCTTAAAATCTAGGGCAGCTATCACAGGTGGCACACCTGCGCATAGTATATCCAGGTAATTTGAGACTATCTGCGTTTTATAGTGAGCCCGTAATCCAGATACCACTGGTGCACTTACTAATCCAGACACTCTATAATAATCATGATAATATACTACACGTTCCGTTTATCCAGATGCCCATGTGCCCTTATATCCAGATTATCAAGTAAGCCTAGTAAGGGAAGTGCGGGGAGGAGGAGGTGGCTTTAGGGTATGATGGGGCAATACCGCACGTTCCGTTTATCCAGATACCCATGTGGCCTTAGTAAGGCCGCCTTACTATATCCACATTATCAAGTACGCAAAGTGCGGGGAAGGGGGCTTAGACCTTAGGGTATGATGTGACAATCCCGTAATTTACATGCTATATAAGTTGCACGGCGAATAAGCCGCAGCACCTCAAATTAGGATTCATACCTCATCGTACACAGTAAGCCGCACCGCTGTATAATAAGTCGCACAAAGAAAATGAAAGGGGTGTGTGTGGGGGAGGGTAAGTGTGGGGGTGGGGGTCGACCATGATCCACCAGCCCATAGCTTCATGACCAGCCATGGGGTTACAACTGCATGAGTGACTGCATCAAATACATTTTCCTTCAGCCACTTCAGTCACTTTAAATATGTTTTCCTGGATACGGTTTGCGCCTTGCTCCCAGTTTCTTTATTAAAATAAAGGTCTTGGCTTTATGATTAATGTTTTGTTTGTGTCTTGCTCTCGTTACATTTTATTGGACTGTACTGTATGCACCGCGGAGCAACCGTACGGACTGCCTGCTTTCACTGCATGCCCCGTTTACAATGTACAGTTTGCGCCACAAACGCGTACACACTTTGTCTGCGTCATTACGTGTGCGCCGAATCGCGTGCGCCATGTTAAACGCGGCGCGCAGCAACAACAACGGTTGGTATGGTACCGCCAGTTTCTTTATCGTTAGCAAACTCCGCGTCCATCTATGTTATTAATGTGAAAGTGTCACTTTACGATCTGCGTAAGAGTTTTTGTTTACATTTAAAAAAGGTCGGAAAATATTTTAATTTGTTGGACGTATAGTGCCGTATAAATGCTTGTTACTATGCGTTCTTTAAGAATAACAAGCAGCCGCATAATATACAGAAATGTAGCTATATCCCTAAAGAAAATATTTTGGGTGAAGACCATATGTCATCACTCATTCCGAAAACCACAATTTGTGTCCGAACAGTAACTACCCGAGTAAAAAAAAAATCAATATTTCGGATTTTTACATGTGATCCTTTCTGCGCATGTCTGAAAACGGGAAAAAACGGGCATTGAACTATCTAATTAGCTCGTGTATTAGAGGCGCAATTACCACGCTTTTTCAGTTGAAGAGGGACGCGAGTGTAAAATTATATTGAACTATCTAATAAAGCCATGTTCCGAAAATTAGTATATAGATGTATATGTACTATTATATGCCTATACTATAAGAGAGGCCTAGCAATAATATTCTGTTCAAAGACAGCCCAGGGACAGCTTCACCAAAATAACTATTTTGTTACATTTCCCCATAATTATTCATGTAGATAAGTTCAAAATGTCTTCAATAACAATCTAAATTTATGTTAGCTTCACTCCCCCTTCCCCCGAAATGGACAACAATAAGCGAATGCCTCTAGTATGAGTACGGATCTGAATAAAAATGAGTGAATAAATGAATCGTCCTTGGAATAAATTCATGTTAAACATTGGATTGAATTAAGGCAAGAATATTTTGTCAAATGAGGGCTCTATCTGGGCTATGGGTTATGTTGACGTCATTAGTGACGTTATTTAGAGAATATTGGTACTTATAGCTTGGTATCAACCGGGGGTGGGGGGGTACAAATGGAAAGATGGGACAAAATAGCTTGCTATAATAGTGTTACCAATGGCGATATGTTTCCGTCATAAGGTCAAATTACACAATAACATGTGCTAATGTATTAATATTTAGAGGTGCTACGAAACTTTCATGTTGGGAAAGAAATAATCCAATTGATATTTATGGTCATAGCTGAGTAGGTAGGGGTTAATAAGCTGATAAGTGTGTGCCAACCCGCTTGGCCACGACGCTGAAACAAACATACACACATAGTCGAGTACCAACCCAAGTGAGGACATGTACGTATACACGTTTAAAAAAGTATAGAAATTGCAGTCAATCTGAGGACAAATAATTTATGAGCTTTTATGTCACCATACATGTGAGAACATTTGTATGGTATGTGTATTTACGTCTAATAGACTACATTGCCAAACACCCTTAGGCATGTAAGGGGGTGAGGACACTACTCCTATATGTTTTTATGCATGAAAAAAAAGATTGTCCTCACATTGCCGGCTGGTATAGACAAAGGTCCTCGGATTGGCGGGTGCAGAACTACACACAATGTATATATTTATGTTGCTTGCTTTACTATGAAGAGCGTCATGAATTCATTCGCTGGTTTCGCCAATTTGGAAGTGACTGAACTATAGTATATTTATTCCAAGCAATATCCATAACCTGAATATTCATTCTCCATTGCAGCTGGGAACTGTTACAGATGGCTCCTTGTTCGGCAAAATCTGCAGCGCAAATCGTACGGATCCATGGCCTGATCTATTATTGGGCCAGATGGGCCCTGATCCCGAGCCCCCACATTTAATTCATTAAGTAAATAATGAATTTCCAACACTAGACATTTTATTGTTCCTCAATTATGGCAAAATTAGTATACATTTTCGCGCGAATTGTGTTCAAAACATTAAGGTTCAGTGGTGTTATCACTTTAAAGGGGCACTGAGAGATACGTACGGGAGTGCACCCTTAATGTAATATTTAGGCATATACTAACTACCATCTGAAACCGTTTATCTTAATTCACCGTTATGTAAAATTTCACGATTTGGTAATTTCGACGTAGACCACGTCGGAATTACCAGCATCACTCACCACATAATTTCCTTCAATCAAATTTTAATCCAGCGTAATTATTTAACCGTTTTTTCCATACATCATTGCACTTCAGGGTTCCTAGGTACTTTATTTACTGAAACAATTCCCTTTTTCCGTTTGGGGGCCTCCACATTTTAGCCTGGCACAGGGTCCTCCAAAAGGTAAACACGGAAAGTGTTCAAAATGTTGCAAATGTTGGCCTGGCCCAGGGCTCCAGAAGGTGAATCCGGCCCTAGAATTATCAGCCTCTGCAAGTGGTCAAAATGTTGCATGGTAAATTGTAGTAAAAGAGTTGACGTATTGCTTCATTCAAAAGGTTTCTGTCATCTCTTTTAATCTACGTCATTTGTATCCATTGTTTCCCTCTGCAGGATTCCTTGGTTTCTGTAAAGCTAATGAGTGCGTAATGGGTCAACAGCCCGATCCAAATAAAGGCTTCAAGTTACGTTGGGTGTTGCCTTACGAAAAGAAAGAGCGTTGCGCTTGTACAAAAATTACCCTTGGAGGGATGAACACGATTGTACCACAAGGAGCAGAAGATTACTTTTACGCTGACAATCCGTTACCTTTTGTATATAATCACGGTGTGAACAGTTTACGAGAATTATTAGGATGTGATGAAATGGACGGTAAGTAAGATCGCACTGCCAAACTATTACGTATGAATCATGCGTATAAGTGACTTGTACGTAAGACTTATACGATAGTCGCCAGTCGTTCGTAATATAATAGAATTCCATGGATTGAAATGTGTACAAATAAACGCCGTTTAAAGTGATTCCGGCTACGATCGCAACTGTACACAGGTGAAAACAATAGTACAGAATGCTTAACGATGAAAATTCCTTAAATTGGAAGCAAATGTTAATAAGTTCTGTGATGGTTTTTGACGGAAAATACAATCAAGATTTGTAAGTCCAGGAAAGACAAGGAACAATTCATGATAGAAGAAAAAGAAAAATATGTGTTAAAAGTCGAGAAAAAAAATCACATAACTGTTTTAATGAACAGCGTCACCGTCTTATAAGACAGCTTTATTCCAAATCGCCTGGTGTATTACTCAATCTCAACTTTATCTATATAAGCGACGAGCGATATTTATTAGCCTTTTGAATAATGGATGAAACAAAAATGGGAGGGGACGTAGCTCTATCTGGAAACCCGTTATACAAAGAGTGTGCGTAAAAGAAAGATTGTACTCATAGTCATATGTACACCTGCTGTACTGGGTTTTTTTCTCAAAGATTATACACAACAACTTAAAAATAACGCCAATTTGTTTGTTTGTGTAAAAAAAAGCTACCGCTATTGACTCGATGTAAAATATGCTACGATTGCAATTCATTGAGGGAATTTTTTCCAAGTTGCTGTTGCTTAAGCTAAACCACAAGCGATATTTGTTAGCCTTTTTAAATAATGGCTAACACGGGGAGGGAGCGCAGTTCCATAGACTTTACGTGCTTTGAACATGTTTGAATGCCCTCTATCAACGGGTCATAATGTCCCTCGCTGATGTTCGACAGATGCCGCTTTCAGTGACCATAACCTTTTGTGTGGCTAAATTAAAACTAGGGAAAAGGGGGAGCTATAAAGGTACACATAAAATAGAATAATATCAAGAATAATAAATAAAATTGAAAAAGTAAAAAATAAGAATGCAACCTATATTATCGTGGCCGTTTTCTCTTTACAACACAGCGACAGCGGAGATGATGACATCGAAAACCAACAAACTTTCCACTTCGGAAGGATTCACAACTGAATATCCCACTACTGATGAATATCCCGATACTGGAGGATCCTCTACTGATGAAAATCTACTGTAGGATCCTCTACTACTGAATATCACACTACTGGAGGATACTCTACTACTGGAGAATACTCCACTATTGGTGGAGACTCCTCTACTGGAGAATACTCTACCGCTAACAGATTAAACACAGAAGGTAACTGTGCCGTCTCGGAGCATTGCTACTGCTAGTCCGTTTGTGTTATTCCCCAGATCCTTGAAAAGATCTTTGTTGAAAGGTTCAATTAAGAGAAAGCCAAGAAGCGGCATTCCATTAACGCCTATTAAGTTTACAAGTTTATTCCAAATCATCTGGGATATTACTCACACTCAGCTTTAACTAAACCACAAGCGATATGTATTAGCCTTTTTTTAATAATGGCTGACACAATGGAAGGGAGCGTACTTCCCATAGACTTTACGTGCTTTGATGTGAACATGTTGTATGCCCTATATATCAGCGGGTCATAATGTCCCGAGTTCAAGTTGTTGTTGTTCAGTCACATAAACTGTTGTTCAATCACCATAAACACACACTGTGTCCAAATTAAAAGGAAGTGGGCTGGAGTGGGGCTGACAAAGGTTAACATAAATAGGATTAAAATAATAAATACAAATTTAATTTAAAAAAAGTGAAAAATACAAATGCAACCTAATTGTCGTGACCGTTTTCTCTTTACAACACAGCGACAACGGGGATGACGACAGCCAACGAACATTCCACTTCGGAAGGATACACCACTGATGACTATTCCACTATTACAAGATACGCTACTACTGACGGATTAAACTCAGAAGGTAACTGTGACATTATGTGCAATGCTATAAAATCATTGTTTGTTATGTCACAGATCTTTGAAAAGATCTTTTTTGAAAGGTTTAATCGGGGAAAAGCCCAGAAGAAGCTGCATTCAGGTATTGTCTTTTAAGTTTACAAGTTTATTCCAAATCGTCTGAGATATTGCTGAATCTCAGCTTTAGCTAAACCACAAGAGGTATTTTTGTTGATGAATCGTTGAATCGTTGACACTATAAGAGGGTCGTAGTTATATCCGGTAATGGTAATCCGGTATACAAAGAGAGTGCGTATCGTATAGGTTCAGGTCACGTTTTTTAACCTGGGTACATTTGTGTTACATGGGTATATTTCATGAAATTTCCTCCTTTTGCAGTTTCAGTAGAATATATCAAAATGTTTACATCTAAAGGGTATGAAACCATATATATTTAGAATGCTTATAACCTAAGGATTGTAAATATGCGAACTAGAAATCAAATATACAGGGTGACCTAACATTATACAGGGTGTAACAATTGAAGTTTTATACAAAATGATGATTTACCTTTTTTCCTCCACTGTCTATATGCAGGAGCTATATAAAGGCTAGGGATGTTTTTATTGTGTTTGAGTAAATTACCCATCCAGCCATATGCAACATTAATTGGCCAGCTTATTAGGAAATATATATACAGGGTGGTCAAAATACGCAATTTCAAATACTGAAAACCCCCACTAAATTAGACAAGTGATCAAATATATTGCAATGAGCCTAAAAGAGATACAGTTGTGATCAGGTTTGAGTGTTAGCATTAAGGTAAATCATCACCATGACATTAAAAAGTACTGTTTCGCGTGATAATTTAATATACAGGGTGGTTCATCCACAGATTTCAAAATTAATTAATTAGCTTAATTAATACTTTAAGTAAATGGTGTAAAGCATGCTTATATCATTTAGAACCAAGATGACATCAAGACTAAGTATAAGAAAGCTATAAATTACAGGACAGCACTCCATTTTCACCCATATATTACACAGCAATTCCTTCCTCCTCCTCAACCACCCCCGACTAATCATACTTAACGAGCTATATTAATCAAATCGAAAGTGATAACAAGAAATCCTCTTCAGATTATTAAAGGGTATTAAATTATCTTTAAAATAAGCCCAAACATAAGTCAATCTGATAGAGGGTTACAAAAATACCAAAGCCTAAAGACAAAAATTCCATTTGCACCTAATATTACACAGCTATCCCTACTCCTCCTCCACTTCCTCCTCCTCCACTTCCTCAACCACCCCCGACTAATTATGCTTAATGAGCCGTATTAATTAAATCATAAGAGATAGGGTTTTTTTCTTTTCAGATTATTTAAGGGTATTAAATTGCCTTTAAAACAAGCCGAAACACAAGTCAATCTGATAGAGGGTTACATAAATACAAAAGATTAAAGACCAAAATAAAATTAAAATGTAACAAAACCACCTTTTATGGGTGCCCAGGTTAAAAAACGTGACCTTCAGCTAAAACCGGGGATATACGAGGGGCGGTCAGTAAATAATGAAAGTGATCATGGTATGGGATGCATGAGTGATTATATTGAGGCGATAATATGATCAATACAAAGTATGAACCTTTGTCTTTCAAACAATACACTTTGGGATTGTTAGATACTATTGGTTATGTAACGGCATTAACATAAACACAATAGGTTTCAGACACTGACTGAAATCTGTCAATTATTTGGCTGGATTTGTAATATGTTGAATATGGGTTGATTGATACATTTGCGTATATCTCGGCAATGCAAGCATAAAAACAGATAACACTTGGCACATGGTTAGAATACACACTTATCTCTGTTTGACACTCTTTTTTAGATCTGAATGTCTTTTATTTATTTATTTATTTATTTATTCATGGTATACAAATGCCAGCAAAACAGCACAGCTGATAACACTGGCTTACAAATTACATATCATACATAGTAAAAATATAGAATATATATATATATATACATACATAATATTATAAACAGTTAACATTGATTTAAAAGACGAATGACATATGGGATAGTCGAGTTGTAATATCTGTCAGTTCTTGTTTTTGGCTCCTGGTATGTTTTCTGGCTCCTGAGGGAATACCTTGTTGCGGTTTTCGCTCCGAATTGAGGAGCTTCTGGCCGAATTTCAAAACCAGTTGTTCCCGGCGGTCGCTGAGTTTATCAATACCTAACTCGAGGAGGGCAGTGTCATAGTGTTCGTACCTACTGCCAAGGATGAGTCTACAAGATCTTTTTTGCATCATCTCAATACAAACAAGAAGGGACCATCTCAAATACGCTTTTATTTAGCAAAATCCGCAATAATATACCTTAGAAAACAACAAAGGATAAAGAACAATGAAGGGATTATAATTTAATAAATTGTTGTGGGATGTAAAGCAATAATAGTGGGGATTTCAAAAGGAGCTGTTCATAAAATTTCCTCAAACCATTGAAATTATATGACGATTACTTACACAATACATATCTAGTAGCTCTAAAGATAACAGTAATAAGAGAGGTTGTGGCAGCCATCTTTGATTGATACATTCCTGTATATCTTCATTTTGACTATCACAATATGTTTACACATTGATTTAAGCATTTTTCGTTATTTCTGATTAGAATTTGAAGGCACAGTAAGCTTTTATCTGGTAAATTTCATGATTTTAGCCATTTTGGGCCCGTTTCAAAATTATCTGCCGTCTGCGCATGCGCATTTTTTCTGCAGGTTTCATGCGAATAAGTTCGGATAATTAGTTAACTATCATATGGAATCGTCCAAACTGGTTAATTGCTTGAATTTTTCCTAAATTGTTTGATTTTCCGCAATATTAGTGATTCACTGACTGGGCATTTTTTAATGAAAATTAGCTATTTGAAATACTGATATTTGTATACCTTTTATTCAATTGCTTCTCCTTACTTTTTCCTCTTATACTACACATTCCAAATTACACAGGGATTAAAGTTATTGTCTTTTGTATCATATTTATGCGGGGAAAAAAATCGGGATTTACCTGCTTCTGATGTCATGTTATGCAATCTTCTTACCACGTGTTTCATAAAAACAATTCAAATTTCCCGCCAAATAACTGATTTAGCAGTGTCCAAAGTGTACTTACTTTGAGACAATGCTATGACGTCATAGTTCACACTTAAAAATCCAAAACTGTATTGTTTGAAAGACAAAGGTTCATACTTTGTATTGATCACATTATCCCCTCAATAGAATCACTCTTGCATCCCATACCATGATCACTTTCATTATTTACTGACCGCTCCTCGTATATACATAGATCAGTAATGTTGTATTAAATCGTTAGTTCATATCTTTAATATCAGTTTTTGTTGCATTTTAGTTCCGCCAGTATGTAGCGTAGCTCCGATGGGCATGGAGGACGGTACAATTCAGGATAGTCAACTGAGCAGCTCTACGGAGTGGAATATCTACACTTCTGCTACCAACGCTAGACTAAACTAATGCCGCAAGGAGAAACCAGGGGTGCATGGGCCGCTCAATTGTGGGATCAGGAGCAATGGATTCAGGTGAGATCCTCCGAATTTAATCGATGCATGCACGGAACATCTGAGACGACTATTAATCGTCTAAGCCATTGCGTCTCAGCGACACATATTCTTCTGGTCGGCGAATAACCCACATGGTCGCAATATTACGTATTTCTGTAACCAATAGTAGTCGGGTGTACCGTGCACCCCCCCCCCCCCCAGTGGCGTAGCCAGACGGGGGCAGTGGGGGGGGGGGGCTCCCCCCTGAAAAAAAATTGACCGGGAAATCGGGAAGGAAAAGGAAAATCGGGAAGGAAAAGGAAGGGAAAGAAAGGGAGAAGAGGAGACAAAAGGGGAAGGAAAGGGAAAAGGGAAAGGAAACGGACAGAAAGGAGAAAGGAAGACAGAGAAATTAGTTGAAAATTGCAGTTTTTCACGCCGGTATGGGGACACAACACTTCTACCCCCGCTTGTCATTTTCTTACTCGACGGCAAAGCAAAAAAAATTACATGAAAAACCTGGCTACGCCACCGGGTCGAACTGGTGTTCACCGGGAAAAAATACTCTTTGCCCCCCCCCCCTGACAAGTGACCCTGGCTACGCTACTATCCCCCCACCCCCCCCCCCCCCCCCCCCCCCCCCTCGAACCAAAATGTTTGACTTACTTTCATGGTCCGAAAACATATTCAGGATGTTAGCAAATGGCTGCCCAAACTGGTCAAATCTCATAAAATGACCAAATTGTATGGTGAAAGTATAGCCATAAGAGTGGGATGTATGTTTTAGACCACTAGACACTCATATCCAAAACTTTTGCTTTGTTAACACACCTAAATCCAAGATGGCCTCTAAAATGGCCTCCAAAATGGCCGCCAAAATGGTAAAATTCAATAAAATGGCATATATATATTAACCAACATGTATGATCAGAGTATAGTTTTAACAATGAGATGTATGTGTTAGACCACTTGAAACTCATATCTAGTATTTTTTAGCCATTTTGGAAAGTGATACTGAATCGAAATTGTCACAGAGGTGGGCCATTTATCTAAAAGCAATTTGTAACATACTAGTTGGTGAATGTGATGTAATATGTATACACTCTTACACTCTCAGCAAAAAAGTTTAACTTAGAACCATAAATGGTCCCTTACGTTGTCCTCCATATGGAACCCTCATGGGTTCTTCCCAAGAAATATTTCATTAAAGAACCCTATTGAAAGGTTCTTTAAAGAACCAAAAAAGGTTCTTCAGTTTTGTCCTCTATATGGAACCCTGAGGGTTCTTCAGGGTAGAACCCCCTTGAAAGGTTCTTTAAAGAACCAAAAAAGTTCTTCAATTTTATTATTATAGAACTCTTAGAAATAGAACTCTTAGAAATAGTTAGAAATAGATTGTTTCAAGCACCATTTTATTTTGCTGTTGGCATACTTTTCTAGTGTCATTAATATAATGCATGTGTCTGGTTTGTGAACAATCACTTAGTGAGTGACGTATTGAATTAATCAGGTTAATAAAATGGATATATAAATCCATACGAAATCTACTTTCCATGGTGTTAATTTTAAAGAAGCCGATGCACACCCCAGCCAACATCGACCGTGGGCCCTCATGGGACCCTTAATATCTTGTCCACTTTGGCCCGTATACAGGCCAAAGTGGAAAACATATTAAGGGTCCCATGAGGGCCCACGATCGATGTTGGCTGGGACCCGTGTGTCAAATAGTTCTGAAGTGCAAATCATTATAAAGAACTCTCACAGCTTTTCGTGGAACCCTTTTTCGTATTTTAGGGTTCTATAAGGAACCATTGACTCATGAAAAACCTTTCATTCTGGGTTTGGAACCATTTGTATCCTTCTTAGAACTATAAAGGTTCCTTGAGTGCAGAAGGTTCTACATCGAACCCCAAGATTACTCAAAGAACCCTTTCCGAACCATTTTTGCTTAGAGTGTACAATATCTATTTTGGATTATAATATACTCATGTCGACTATTTTACATTTACAGCAGCCATGTTGGTGGCCATCGTGGATTTAAAGTATGTTATTACAATGCAAATATACTGGATATAAGTTACTAGTGGTCTAATACATACACCCCAATATTAAAACTATACTTTCATCATACATTTTGGTTGATATTATCCCATTTTATGGAATTAGTCCGCAATTTGTTCAGTCATTTTGGGACCCATTTTGGGCCATTTTGGATTTTTAAGTATGTTAAAAAAGCAAAACTACTGGACATGAGTTAACAGTGGACTAATACATATATTCCATTATTAAAACTATATTTTCATCGTACATTTAGGTTGATATTATCCCATTTTATGGAATTTGACAATTTTTGCAGCCACTTCGGGACACATTTTTTTTGGATTTATAACTGAGTGTTAACAAAGCAAAATACTGGTTTGAGTTACAAGTGGTCTAACACACATCCCATCATTTTACTACTTTTACCCATTTCTGGCCATTAATTTGGCAGCCAGCCATTTGGGTTTTAAAGAGTTACTCTGGAGATATTATTTTTGGGTGTTATTTCATACTAAATTAAAAATTCAGAGTCACTGAAACATTTTCCCGTTTAAATTATTGAAAACAGCCGACGGAAAAGTGTTGAATTCTTAGTTTGAAAGTTGCTTTTTTCGCTCTAAAATAAGTCTACTAGACGGAATAGCCAAAAACTATTTATTGCGGCGTACAAACAGAGGTCATCGTGTGACGTCATAGAAAGTAGAAAAAAATCATATCGAAACAAATTACAATCGCTGTCAGCCAACTCCCCTCCTGGTGTAGTGGTTAGCGTACAGGACTCATGAACAAAAGGTTACAGGTTCGAATCCCGGTGTTGTAGAATTTTGCGTATAAACCTTGTTTGATATTTTTTTCGACAAAAGAAATATATTGTATATCAGTTTCAATCTAAATGTTGATAACGGAAAATAAACAGACTAAGGTACTGCCGACGGCAGCCACACACGGCAGCTTGTGTTGGTTATCACTGGAACTGGTAGGCTAGCAGTAGCAGCCTGTTAAATTTTCGCTAAGCAGTCTAGTCGTTTGATCTCGGGAAAAGATCGTTTTCTTTTTTCTTTCTTCTAAGCTTGAAATTATGTAAAAATATCGAGAAACCTGTGTGTGTGTACAATACAATACAAAGGAAGGCTTCTTAAAAAACTTAATATCAACAAACAGAAATAACTTCAGATTTATATTTTAAATTGCAAGGACGCTAAAGTTTTATTTTATGTATTACATTCAAAATGAACACTGAACTCAGACCGTATAATTTGTGAACCTGGCAAATATTGAAACTGATATACAATATATTTCTTTTGTCGAAAAAATATCAAACAAGGTTTATACGCAAAATTCTACAACACCGGGATTCGAACCAGTAACCTTTCGTTCATGAGTCCTGTACGCTAACCACTAGACCATGAGGGGAGTTGGCTGACAGCGATTGTAATTTGTATCGATATGATTTTTTTCTACTTTCTATGACGTCACACGATGACCTCTGTTTGTACGCCGCAATAAATCGTTTTTGGCTATTCCGTCTAGTAGAGCGAACTTTCAAACTATAGATTTCAACACTTTTCCGTCGGTTGTTTTCATTACTTTAAACGGGAAAATGTTTCAGAGATTCTGAATTTTTAATTTAGTACGAAAAAACACACCAAAAAAATCTCCCAAGTAGCTCTTTAAAGTATGTTAACAAAGCAAAAATACCCGATACACACAGAGGCACACGTGTTACACTGTATGCCTAAATTGATTCGGCATACAATGTAGACTGTGCTCAGATGATCATCCTATTACCTGGACTATCCAGATTAGATTTATTCCGTTAGCGCCCTCAACGGAATAAATCGCAACAACACTGACAAAATAGTTTAAGAATGTTGCATATCCGATATTTATAGTTTTAGATTGAGCCATCCTTGTTACAAATTAATATTTGTTTCTCAGCGAAAATGACATAATTATTTTTAACTTTAACTCAGGTGGATCTGCTCGCTGAACATATTGTTTCAGGGATTATTATCCAAGGGCGCGAATTAACAGGTGATATGTTGTGTGCCACTTCTTATTGCCAACAATGGGTTACCAAATATAAGGCGTCATATGGACCAGATGAGTTTACGTGGAATTTCGTAAAGGATAGCGTAACAGATGCTGAAGAGGTAGGTCATCGTGTAACTTTTAGGCGAAGTACAAAAAACCTGTTCTACGGGAATAGACCTCTCAGGTCGGTCCGTCGGTCGGCGATTTAAAATAAATATCGTGTCCATGTTCTCGACATTTTCAAAATTTTGAGACTTTTCAACAACACGAATCCATTTTTTTTTTCGTTGCCCTTTGCCTAGTTTAATAGCTAGTTTGCTCGTTCGTCGTTTTAATCTATTAAGTTTATCCTTCATTCATTACACATTGTCACATAGACAACCAATTATGTTAACATAATAGGGTAAATTGGGGTAATTGGGACAGTGGGATAAGCCTGGGACACTTGCTATACTATTCTGCAGTGTAGCACTAAATCTGCCAATACGATAACGAGAGTCTCACTTACCCCATCGCAAATATATCGTCGCTGTTCAGACATAACGACACATCACAAAAAACGGCATTTAAAAAATATAGTTTGAACATTTTCCAATATTTGAAGATGATTTTTATGTTCCAGTATCGGGCGATACTGGTACAAGTGATACCAGTGAGATGTGTCCCAGTATTGAACTATACTGGTACATAATTATGTTCCACTATAGCCCGATACTGGAACCTTTTATATGTGCCAATATCGGCCGATACTGGAACACTGACTTTGTACCAGTATCGAACGATACTAGGTATTCCCGTATCGGACGATGCCAGTATAGCCCACAATCTGGGACCTAAAATACACTCTTTTCCGAAGAAATATATTTGTATGTCATCAAATGTAAACATTTCACCATACTCTTTGAATATTATTTGATGATCCTATTTCTCCATTTCGTCAGTTATTTCTGTATTTTTGGTTTAAACAAAATGTTGATCAAAGTTTGGTAAATAAAGGCATTTCGTTTATCATTCCCTTTACGGAATTATTCAAACTCTCAAAACTGTTGTGATGTTGTCTTTATTGTTGTTTATTTCCTTTAGTATATAATTGGTTAATTCCAAGACCATTGACTAGGTCTATGTATAGCCAACTCTCAATAAAGACTGTCAACAAAATTCAACGAATGGTATCGATGTGTGCCTGTTTTTACTGCATAACGTATTCTGATATTCTATTTAGGGTCAGGTTCGTTATTCTGAAGGGTCGTTATTCCGAAATTAGTGTACGGGTTATTATTCCGCAAATTAAATTAAGATTCATTAACCCTAACGTAAAGAATATAATGAACCCGATCCGGTATAACGGTTAAACGATAGTTAGTGTTTTATAAATTTCCATGTGTGAAATATGAAATGTTAGCGTTTTGGTTTACTTTCCACTTTTATTAACATTTTAAAATACACACTTTTTGACTGTTTTCTTTATGTTTAGATTTATAGTTAGAATTTTTGAGAATTGCAGTCGGTTTAGGCAATGTAAAAGAATATTTAGGCTTCGTTACAATTTTACAATTTAAAAGAAATAATAATAACTATTTTCATTTATCTAAATAACAATAACTCCCACAGGTTCTGTGGAAATACACTCTATATAAACAATGGTGTTATTTGATTCGATAGATATTTGATGGCAACGTAGACAACACGACACCCGTAGAAAGCCTATTCGATGCACCAGTATTGGCCAGATACATACGGATACACCCGTGGGAGTGGAATAGACATATATCCCTCAGATTTGAACTTCTAGGTTGTACAGGTATGTATTAATGTGGTTTACTCCGTAGCAGTTTTATAGAGGAGTTGGGCATGTTGTGAGGGAAGCAAAGACTGCCACTCTTGAAAAAGAATCATATCCGTGTTTTGCATTAGGCCATTTAAAGCTAATTATTAGATTATCGTAGCTCTGGCCTTCGAGGGGTTGTTTTCGTATCTATTTTTTAGTAAATTTAGTAAATTCCCTCTAAAACCATGATTTTGAGGTATTTAGGAATCGTATCGCTCTGTAACTTGGAATGTATGTACGATTTATGATCAGAAATGTAAATCTGCAAGAAAATAGTCACATGGAAGAGAAAAACAATGTCATCTAATATTCTAATAGTCAGTCCATGGTAACTACACAGTGTTACAGGCAAAATGCATGTGTTTCCAAAATATATAATGCAATGCACCCAAAAAGGGTTACTGAAATCACCCAAAAAGGTAAATGCAGCCCAAATATTTGCTGAGATAATAATGAAAATCAAATTAAAATACAAAATGACAAGAATTGGGCTAGACAATGCTCCAATGAGTGTACACAACAAGGCATCCTAAAATCCTGAGAGGCAGGCAGGGGTGTGTGTGTGAGTGATTAATGGTGGCAGGCTTTGTGCTCAGTGTTTACCAACTCTTACCAACTATAATAGCCCAATATGTAATGAACACTAGATTCCCTATATGAGACCTGTCATCACAACATGAGAGTTAAGTCGGAAAATTAGATTCTGAGGTTTATCCAGATTCAGAATGCCCAGAAAACAAGCTTTAAAATGATATGCAACATGTCATAATTCCTCAATGTATTCCTGATCAAAAATCAAATTGAAAGACAAAAATTCCTTTGTTTTGTAGTGTTTTTTTGGCATGTTCATTAGACCATCTCCTAATGCACACTGGCGACTTAACGCTCATTTTGTGGTGACAGGTCTCATATATCATTTCTATTGACAAACCTTAACATGACAAATGCACCTCATTGGGCCAAAAAAGATCAACCACAGACAAAAAGTAATCACAACATCTACCCAAGGAGATCATGATATGACATAGCTAGCTTTCTAGAGTTAATATTTTTAAATTGTGAGGAGTTTTTTAAGCGATTAAGTTATCGCCTGCCTGCCTGCTGTCTGAAGCACAGAAAATTAATCCGCAAGCCATTGCGTGTTTTGTCACAGCAATTGCTGTACCGACAAGATTTTTATGAGGTCAAATTACCCTGTTTTGAGACAAACAAATTGAATTCAGTTTGATATGAAATATTAGAAATTTGTAACATTAATTTTAAATTTGTGAATTCTTTTGGAAAATTATGAAATTGTTTAAAAATTATAGCCTTTTTTGTACATGATTTGAAAATGTTGACAAAATATTGCAATTTTTGAATGTTGTTTTTTTTAAAAATGTGAAAATTAATGCAATTTTTGAATGTTTTTTGAAAAAAAAGTGAAAATTAATGCAATTTGTTGAATGTTTTTGAAAAAAGGTGAAAATGAATGCACATTTCGAATGTTTTTTGAAAAAAAAGTGGAAATTAATGCAATTTTTGGAATGTTTTTGAAGAAAAAAAAGTGAAAATTAATGCAATTTTTGAATGTTTTTTAAAAAAAAGTGAAAATTAATGCACATTTTGAATGTTTATTGAAAAAAGGAAAATTAATGCAATTTTTGGAATGTTTTTGAAAAAAAGTGAAAATTAATGCAATTTTTGAATGTTTTTGAAAAAAAAGTGAAAATTAATGCAATTTTTGGAATGTTTTTGAAAAAAGGTGGAAATTAATGCAATTTTTGAATGTTTTTGAAAAAAAGGGAAAATTAATGCAATTTTTGGAATGTTTTTGAAAAAAAAAGGTGAAAATTAATGCAATTTTTGAATGTTTTTGAAAAAAAAGTGAAAATTAATGCAATTTTTTGACTATTTTGTGTTTTTTGAATATTTTGTGAACATTTCGTTAACATTATTGTGACTAGTTTTAAGATGATGTGGCAATTTGTCTTGAAATTGTTTAACGCTTTGAATTATTAAAAAAAATTGAAATTTTAAATGAATTTAAATATGAATTCTTTTACAAATTTAAAAAAAGGTGAACATTCACCGACAATTAATAGGCCCGACCGACCGACCGACCCTGGTTTGCCCGTATAATATGCCCGACCGACCCTGTTTTGCCCGTATAATATGCCCGACCGACCCTGTTTTGCCCGTACAACGGGTGTTTTTGTTGTTGTTGCATAACCCAAGTGATCCATTGGGAATGGACGCACGTCACATTAGGTTGACCCCGCGTAATTGACCAATCACAGCCTCGCTGCTGGATGTCGAGCTGACATCACGGATGAGGTTTGCGCCAGGCGTTTGGGGTGAGGTTGATTTCGTGTACTTTCGCAGTACGCGAGGTCAACCTCATGTGCCGTGCGTCCATTGACCAAAAGAACAGGGGAGGGTCACAGTGGTGTCAGGCAAGCAAGTCGCGCAACGCTGTGCATGTTATGTGCCAGCCACATGGGACGCTGATGAATCCGATCGTTGCGCATCAGCCGACATCAAGGACAGTGCGCGAGTTGAAACAATGTCAACTATATAATTATCCGTCGACGTCGACCGATGCGCAACGACGGGGGTATAATCATGCCTTTTATGGGCTACCAATACCAACCGATGCTACTCTATGTCTATGGGCTCAATGAAAATTGGGCCAATTTTTACCACTGTGGCGGTAAAAAAAGATGAAATCGGGCTAAAATTGATCCGAGTAGCCCAAATTGATTCCTTGCGTATACATTTCAAAATTCCAATCATACGAAGGAATGCAACTTGAACTTGGGCTACCTTAAAAATGACTCGGTCAAAAATGTGATAAAAAAGTGGTTTAAATAAGCTTACTTTGTCTGTTATTGTCAATTTCTCTATAGCAAAACTTAACTAAACTGCATATAACAGGCCTGGCTGACTGATGTTTTCCATTTTAAAACCTATCAATCTCACCTTTTGTACAATAGCAAAATAACTTCACTTTCAAAACTTTGGATTCCCAAAACTTTCGAGACGAGCGAATCTTGGGCACACCACACAATAATATTCAGCCTTTCCACTTATAGTCCGGTTTAGTATAATTCCGAGCGTTTTTCGTTCGATTTAAACCACGTTTCTTAGCACGTTTGCGATGTTCAGATAATAGGCAGTAGTTATAATCAATTGCTGTACAATTCACTACAACTTTGTTTTCCTCAGGACGATCAGGATAATACTTTTTGCTAGGTACTATTTTCTAAACTATTTTCTAAAAAGTTGTGATAGGTATCCCGGGTTTTGCTCCGGAACTATTTATAGAGGGCGCTAGCATTATATTGAAATGGATTTTTTGTACCACTGGAGAGGGGGGGGGGGTGGATTACGTTACTTGTTCTTGATTTCTCTTTCATTTTCATCGCATTTCATTTTCGTTTCTTTTTCTTTACCCTGGGATATGCATTAAAGTCCCCCCCCCCCCCCCCACACACACACACTTCCCACATACATACATCAATGTTCCTTTCTGACGGGGGGGGGGGGGGCGAAATCAGGATGATAACTTTCTTTCTCTTTTTTTTCTTTCTAGCTCCTCTCAATATGTTCTTGTTTTTCTTTAATGTTCAAATAAACTTTAAATCCGGACTTTTCTTAGTCCATTTTGACACGAGAGCCTGTTTCAGGAACTTATTGTGTGAGGTGTATTTCGTGATATGTTCATAATTATTGTTTTGCATATCCATGGACAGTTGATACCACTTTGTAGTGCTTAGTAAGTCAATGTAGGTTAGGGCTGGTCTACCACGCTTTCTTACTCCATGTTTTGGTACCCAATGTATGAGTTTGGAGACCAGCTCATTGGACCCTCTGAAGCGGTGTCATGCAAATCTTGATTTACGCTCCCTGATCTTATCCGAGACTTTGGGCATATCCGCGTACAGGTCCTTATTTGTCACAAGCTGTCTCCAGTTGATGTTGAACACAATTCTAAGCATTCTAGTGTAACATCCGTTCAGCTGTTTACTAAGCTTTGGGGTGACTGTCCATGACTCACATCCATAGAGGAGGACTGATTCTACAGTAGCTATGAACAGCCTTTCTTTGAGCTTTCTGGGTAGTGTTTTGGCCTTCCATAACTGACTAAGTTTGCCACAAGCTCTCCATGCAGCTGTTTTGCGTGTTTTAATGTCCTTTTCAGTACTGTTCATCCAGGCTCCAAGGTACTTGAAGTCCTCCACTTTATCCAGGCGCATACCCTTGCTTGTGGTGATTACAGGTACTTGCTTCTGGTTGAAGGACATGTACTTTGTCTTTGCAGCGTTCATTTTGAGCCCAACTTTACCCAACGAAGTCTCCACTCTGTTAAGTAGTGATTGCGCTTGAGACACTTCTTCAGACAACAGTGCAATGTCGTCAGCAAAGTCAACTGTGGTTGGTCCTATTCGTCTGTTGCTTCTTTTTGTTAAGCGGAATCCTAGCTCCTCTTCTTTGCCATCTATGGCCTCTCTTAGGGCGTAGTCGAGAACAATGACGAAGAGTAGGGTGTCACCTTGTAGTACTCCAGCCAGTATTTCAAACTCCTCAGTTTCCCCATCAGGTGATATGACCTTTGCCTTGGTGTCCTTGCATATTTCTGCAATCGCATTTATAAGCTGCTCAGGTATAATACCATAGGCCTTCAGAATTTGCAGCATTCGTCCACTATGTATTGTGTCAAACGCCTTATTGAAGTCAATAAAGGTTATGATGGCTGGCAGGTTGTTTGATCTAATTCCCTCAATAATTCTTCGGATTCTTAGGAATGTGGCCAACTGTGGTACGTCCAACTCGAAAGCCATTTTGATTAGCTCTCAGGTGGATGTCAAGCTCAGGTCTGATTCTGTTGAGTATCATCTTGTTGTATAGCTTGGCAACAATTGAGCTTAGACTTATTCCACGGTAGTTGCCTCCCAAGCTGAGATCACCTGCTTTTGGTATTGGTATTATGTTGAGAATAGACCATTGGTCTGACTTTTCCCCGTTCAGCAAGGCATCATTGCAGAAGTCCAGAATGATATTATCCAAATCACATCTTTTGAGCATTTTAGGTGTGATACCATCTTCCCCACTGCTTTTCCCCTCTACAAGTGCCTTCACATATTCCTCCAAGTCAAAGGGTCCTTCTTTTATGCTGAGATTTGATAGTACTGGGACAATTTTCTCATCCTCATTACTTATGTGTTGTGGGCTCCCAAGTAGATTTTTGAAATGAGTATACCGATTATCTAGTCTCTCCTTTTGCGTGGATCCTTTGATTTGACCCTTATGTTAGCTAAATTACGGGAAAGAAATGTTCTCGATTAATTTATCTCATATTTTTGGTACTGATAATAATTTTGAATTAGCTTACATAAAAGCACCTTGTCTAAATTTGAAATATAGGTATACCTTCATGATTTTATTTCAACGATTAAGATTTACTATGTGAAACCGGTAGTAGCTATTTATGTTATTTTAACTGTATTTTTATGTCCTCAGTGAATTTGTTTACCTTACATTTAGATGCTTGTCCGACGATTTGTAGAATTGAGGCTTAATCCGATGTAGAAGAAGATGTAGAAGAAGTCCCCTGGAGATATAGTTCGACATGTACAGTAAAGTACCCTATCTCTCTACACGCAGCACTAGTTTCACGCTTCCTTCCGTATATGTATACGGACGCCGGACTATAGCTACTGGTTGACTATGGCTCCTTTCACACTGGGTCACAAGTGGATTTTGTTTTTGTCCACTTTTGTATGAAAGTTGAAATTTCAGGCCTTCATGGGAAACACAACTTTCAAGCGGTCTTGGTCCAGACTAGTTCAGTCCCGACCGTGATAGTTTTTGCTTATAATATAGGAATACGGTCCTGGTGCGACGACTACTACAGGTGACCGGCCTCCAGCATGGTATCGATCACAAATTACAGACTGTAACAATATATATACAGGCTGTCCCAAATCTTTCTAAATCATGTCTAAGCATTGTCTTAGAGTTGTTTTTATTCCGTGCATGTCGAGTGGGGTATGTATTAGGGACAAGTGCATATGGATATGAAATTAACCATGTATAATCAAATTCCTTTTTTTGTTTGTTGAATTAGCGGTTGGCGAGATGGACAACCTAGTCGTGACTATGAACACTGTGTGGGAATGCGACGACCTGGATCTGCCAATAATTACATGTGGCACGATTTAACATGTGAAAATTCCTACGGCTAAAGACAGTCCGATATTGTATCACTGTCAATCACACCTCATCCCCCTTAAGGCTCCAAATTGTTCCCAAGGTGTGCATTTCGTTTACAATGATATCTTATCTGTTCTATTATGTTTGTTTCTACAGACCTGGGTATAATTTAAATTACCTTAGATCTTCAGTTAGATATACGACCTGAAGTTCATTCCAATTGTTCGCCATAGAAAGCAAGAAAGAAGGGAGTCCGAAGAAACTAGTGTGTACATGTACATGGTGAGTGGGACGAGTTACCTGCTCTATTTTCGCTGGCATGAGGGCTTCATTTGTGATTGAATTTAGGGCTGACAGCTTGTCATGATCAAGGCGGAATCATACCATTTCGGTAGACTAAATGGGTCGTATTCTTGTACGTATTTAAACGCGGTTTTAAGCTAAACACGCGTTTAACTTTGATTTTAAACATGTTAAACACATCGTTTAACTATACACAATTCTCGAAAATTTGATTAACTGAAACACGTATCTAACTCACTGAAAAGTGTCCGACTAACTTTAAACATGGGTATGAGGGTAGTTTAACAAAACCCGCGCGCAAATTATATGTCTTGAATGATCTCAACCGTGCCCGGCGGTGCAAGCTGATGTGCAAATCGTGTAGTCTTAAATGTACACGTGCATTTGATGAATTTGGTCGATATCTATTGTCACCCGTTTGGGCCACAATAAATTAAATACAATGAGGACGAGTTTTTCGGAGTTTAAAATACTCTGGGGACGAGATTTGCAGAGTTAAAAATCGGGATTTGTTAAACACGTCATTTAAAAGATAAGCTCGCGTTTAATTTAGACACAATTTTAGCCCGGTTTTAGCTGAACATTATACATGGTTGTTTAGTACGAGAACCGTCGGCCCTATGTGTTTGCTTATGAAGAGCGGTAGATGATGAATTCAAGCATGCTCTGCTCGGCAATGCTACTATTGTGCCCGTACCGTACGTAAAGCATTTACACCCCAAGCATACAACTAAACGATTATGAGTATTAGCAATTAGCAGATCAGGTTCATATTCGGCTTTCACCATCTTAAACACAGCCCACATGATAGGCTAATTTAGGACAATTTTAAGGTAGGTTCGATAATTTTTGATCTTTTACAATGCTTAAATATGAGTCGATTACCTAAATCTGGATTTTGATAAAGTACCATTTATGTTCGATTATCAATAGCATTTATCGAAACAACGGACGATCGATCGTCACTTAGTAGAGACTAATTCAGCCGTTTCAAGAATGTGCAAGAAATTTGATTAATCATCTGTAATTGGATTTACACAGAGATGTGATCCATATTTTGGCGATCGATCGACATAGGAACTGTTATTGTGCCTACAAAATAACGATCGATCGTCCAGATATCGATCGTCAGGTTAGTGTGAAACATATTATTCAGTGTACTGGAGAAAGGAAACCGCGTGGTGAAAGTAGTACACACTGTAAAATTATTCTTCACTTACAGAACCGCACAGTATCAAAATTACTGAAACGTTCGTAATTTTTTTCTTTCTGTAAATATATATAACTTTCTACATAAATTCTGTATATCATTATGATATACAGAATTTCCGCATATAACTGAATTTTTACTTCACCTTCACCAAATCCACTGCAGAATAGTGGGTCAAGAGTTTTTATGCAACACCATAGTGCAAAAATGTCATTTAATTGAGGCAACATAGTTGTAATGTAGCCCTAAATTAAATGACATTTTTAAACTAGACTACCAAAGCACCATACAGTGTAATTATATAAAAGATATGTTGTTCCTAAGGAGAGTGCACGTTTTAACGCCATTCCTCTCATTGAACATACAGGGCCGTATTCTCGTACGTATTTAAACGCGGTTTTAAGAGGTTAAACACGCGTTTTACTTTGACCTTAAACACATCGTTTAACTAAACGCAATTCTCGAAAACTTTTAACATGAGTATGGGGTATAGTAGTTTAACACGCGTTTACACCCGTGCACCAATTGTACGCCTTGAATGATTACCAACCGAGTGCCCGGTGCAAGTTGACGTGACGATCGTGTAGTCTTAAAAATACAAGTGCATTTGAGGAATTCGGTCGATATCCATAATATTGTATCCCATTGGGGTCACATTAAGTTGCATACCTACACGATCACTACAGGGACGAGATTTGCGTTTAAGTTAGACATGAATTTAGTTAGACACGGTTTAAAGCTAAAACCGTGTTTAGTACAAGAATACGGCCCACAGTGTTTGGCATTTAAATGAATAGGAGTTAGAATAATAAAGCATGTATATAATAAGTGTAACATTTCAAATTAATAGACCTTCTGGAATAGAAGTCGTATCTCTGAGTTTCATGCTTTCGCAATCGTCAGACGACATGATCTTGTCGTCTGACGATTGCGAAAGTATGAAACTCAGAGGTCTATCACTTGTAATTTTTATTAAGCTCTACCTTGCGGCATTGAGCACTTTAATTCAAAGGTAGTCTAACTATTGGTATAATGTCAATACATGTATAATAAGTGTATATACATATACAATTGTTGTAATTCGCAAAGCAAATATGATTGAATTACGGCGTATAATCGCCAAATGTATAATGTTCAATAATACCAAGCATTATTGAGTAAAATATTCAATATTGTGTTCGGTTTCAAAATGCAGTAACTTTACCAAAATAGTCATATCTGGTAAACGGTACCATGAAATGAAATGATTCTTTTTGCAAAATGATGGTGAATAAATGTATCTATTGCCGCATACATCGATTGCTTTCATATTCTGATAACAAATATTGTTATTCATTATTTTACTTTGAGTACAATTCTTTTTACTCGCCTGTACATACTCATCGTCATAGCGTGTTGTATAATACATTGTTCGCTCTTCTGTCAAAACCTCAGTATCTTTTGCGGCCCTCCAGCATGCCCGTAAGTAAAACTGCCCACATGTTAGTACATAGGAAGTGTAATGTATGCACTTACAAATGTCATGATAGATTCGTTTTTGAACATGTATATAAAACAACACTGCATAATCATTGACAAGTTTTACTCTATACATGCTGAGGGGCCGGATGGAGATACGAAGTTTTGATAGAACAGAGACAAGAAGATTAGGCATTGTTATGATATCTAAAAGCCTATACGCAGAGGAAAGAACACTGTCATGTTTAGTATTGATTATAGTTTAAAATTGGTAAGGAAGTTTGTTTAAAACAAACAAAGAGTATAAAGTGAACTGTTAAATGTTATAACATCTATTGAGACCTCTACTGAGACCATAATAACTAAATGGTCTCAGATAACATGAAGGTTTTCTACTATTACAAAATAACTTGCTTGTATACATAAGTAGTAAAATAAGTAGGCCCACTGAGTTATGGAAGAATTTGCCTATTAATGTGAAGAGCTCTGAGACTCTATAAATCACTTCAAGAAATACTTAAAGACTCATTTGTTCACAATGGCATTTTTCTAATGTTTGTTCTTGATTGTATTTATCTGTATTTGTTTTTTGTATTGCTGTTTTTATGTTTATGCGTTAGGGATCTTGATGTTAGGCGCTTTATAAATATAGTTTATTATTATTATTATTATTATTACTTCATGTATGTATTTGTCAAGGAATTCTTGAGTATTTTATAATAATAATTTGTATGTTGCCAAATTGATGAGAAAAAAAAAGTAACATAAAATAAAGCATGTATAGTTTTTCTATAGGTATTATGCAAGACATAGCTTGGATTGTTTTATAGAGACGAACAATTACAGCGAGAACAGTGTCAGTTCTTATCTTTGATCTAGTCGCGTTCTCGTGGTCCAAAACCAGGTAACACTAGACACCCAAAAATTGAAGAAAGAAAAAAGAAAGAGAAAAAAGAAAGAAAATCGAGAAAACTTAAGTCAAGTATTGACACCAATTATAGTATCTGGTTTATTTACCTCTCCATTTGGCTCTCAAACGCCATGCAACTCTTAGTATTAAAACACATGATTGATTGAATGTGTGGTGTCAGTAAATCGAAGATGGACACCTTGTATTAAACATGTTTAAGCTAGTCAAAGATAAAAACTTGATTGTGTATACATTATATACAAACAAATTTCGATGTACATGTATATATATATGCGTATGTAGTAATGAAAACTGAAGGCATCTACACTCCAAACGAATAAAAATTAATTAAAATATGTTATGCGATCTGTGAAAACCCGCCACATGGTGGCATTTTTCATATTAGAGATATTTATATCATAAGAAAGCTAAAACTGTGCTGATTACAGAATTGTTTCTATACGAACACTACAAAAAAAGATGAGTGTGAATGATGATTGTGATGTCATAAAAAGCTACAAAACAAGAAATCATGAAAACAGGCCAAAAAAGATACATAATTTAATAGAATAACATTATAAGGTTAATAATAAAAGTGACTTAAGTAAGTTTCTGAAGGTGAAATGTCATGAAAGATGATGACACAAAGTATTGAAATTTAATTTTCTTTAAAAAAATCTAAAAAAAACCCAAAAAACAATGGGTTTTCACAGATCGCATCACATATTGATTTTTTTTTAAAGGAACAATGTCTATTGCTCGTAACTAAAAATGAATGTAATACATTGTATATTGCAGCGCCCTCTATTAATTGCTTGAAGTGGGCCAGACTGGCAGATTGGCCGGATCAAGCCATTTGCAAAATGAGTATAGATGACTTCAGCTTTGGTTTAGTGTCATAAATTCGATGTTTTAAAATTTGGTGTTATAAATTTTGTGTTATAAATTCGATGTAATAAAAGTGTTACAAATCGTCACCCTACTTACAATAATTGCCTAACTAACTTTTGAGACCGTAACATTTAGTTGTTTCGCCCAAGTCACAACTCCATTACCATGTTCATTTGCTGTAATGACCGATAACACTGTTAGAAGTTCAATTATCTCCAAACCAGGTGTTTTTCACCAAGAATGAGGTTGTGTTGATCTTTAGTGTCTGAAACATGCTTTTTGTGTTTTCGCAAAACTAGACCAATTACCGAGTTAGGCAGTTATCGTAACAGGGTGATTATTGAAACAAGCACTAAAGCTTGATAGCGTAATATATTATTATTGTAATATTAGAGAACAAATCTACAAAATGGGATAATTCTTTTCTCTTTTCACTTATTCATGTAACTATAATGATTTTTCATAAAATCATGATCAAATGCATCATCGTCGCTGTTCTGTCAAAACACCGTATTTCCATCCGGCCCTTCAGCATGTATAAAGAAATACTTCCTGTATGCATGGAATGTATAAACGTGTTTAAAGGTCAAACCGCATCTATTAAAACAGGAGTTCTCAACCTGGGGGTCGTGATCCCCATGGGGTCGTTTGGGGTTTCCAGGGGGTCATGAAAGGGTCATAAATATAGCTTTTGGGGAACCATTTTAATATTTTGCTCAAAAAAGGCTTATAAAACACCTAAAAGAAACTTTCAAAAATTCTAAATTTCCTGCTCGGTACGCTCGCATCATATAACTAAGCAGTTTCAGAATAAATTGGGTTGGTTGTTTTGGGGGGGAGGGGTCACGGTACTGACCAAGAATGTCAAAAGGGGTCGTGGGCCAAAAAGGTTCAGAACCACTGTATTAAAACCTTGTAAAGTGTTCTTGCCCCTGCACAATATATACAGTGTGGTATATACAGTGTTTGTGAATGACTTCGTTTCCCGACCATCCATCTATACGACCGTAGATACGATAAACGGTCGTAGACCCAATGCTACCGTACCGTAAGATTCTTAGTCGTAAAATCAAGAATCAAGACCAAAATTGCGACAATTGGGTAATCCAACAGCATTCCCAACAGCTAAGGAACTCAAACCTAGAGTTGGCTATTCGATCTCTTGAGGGAAGGGTGACCAATTAAGTCTGTATACAGATGAAACTGCCACTGAACTTTGAAAAAGATAACCAGTGAACAAACATGACCAAAGAGACTGACCCCGGGGACTGACCGAATAGGTTAGCACACAAAAGTCGGCTATCGCCAAACATGTGTTGGATTCAAAACGTGACATCAATTGGGATTCTATCAAAATTATTGACAGAAACACCAATTGGATGGAGGGGAGGAGGGGCCCTGTTATTCGACCTTTTTGAAAAGACTTATCTTTATATTTATATAATAACCCTTCCCAAAACTAAAAACTAAATCGACATTACCGACGGACGACCGACTGTAACCGACAGACTCAAATATTGGGGTGGGGGGAGGTGTATTGCCCCCCTCACCCCACTAACGCAACTGAAGTTGCCAATTATGTTAATGACGGACTCGATGTTTTTACCACTCTTATGGTATACTTATCACTTAATCAATTTTTGGTGATGACACTCGCTAGTGTTTTTAAAGCTAAGCGCTCCCATGTGGACTTCACTGTGTAAAGGAACAGTTCCATTTATACTCGATAGAATTATCGATTTCTTTTATCGAGACTGATTTGAAGAAAAAATTGAGACCCGCATCGAGCAACATGGTATTATTTAAGAGCAGCACAATATCCCTTGTCTAATACATAACGACGGATAAGGGGTGCGGTTTGTAAATAGAGCTTCTGATTATTTATTTTCAATTATTGTCCCGTCGTATCATTTACTACTCGATATGGTCTCGATACAAGTTTCGATATGATAGTCGTAAACATAAACATTATCCTAGTGTTTTTGCTTAAAGGTCCTTATGTATCTAGTGACTACTGGCATTTTATCGAGCCCCAAATTCAATTATCGATCGAGTATAAAAATAACTGTTCCCTAAAGACCCAATTCTAAACATGTTTATTAGCCTAGAGTACCAAGTAGTAAATCATTTGAGATACTCTTCATTATCTGTAATGAATATTATTGTTTCATAGAGTATTTGTGATATTGAGTAATGGTTTTTAATGTTTATATTCAATGTATGCATTATACAGGTGTATCTTTGTCGAATTTCGTACCCTTAAGGCAAATCACATATCGCTCTGAAAAGTAGATATAATGTTTGAGCCATATCTTGGTAATCATATAGTCGAACTACCATGACTACAGCGATCTCGACAATATATTCGCTGAGATATTCGATATAAGTAAACGACCTGAAAACCAATTTACATCGTTTATCCTGCACACATTGCCTTTTCTGGTCAAAATTAACAACAACGAAAAAAGCTTTAATAACCAATTTCACTTCGAACTCATTCTAAGAAGTAAATGTCGTGTTATAGACATGTCTTGGCTATCTCATTATCAAAAGGTGGACATTGTCCAGCATTAATCATTCACTGTTAGAATCCGGGTTAGAATGTTTTGAAGGTTATATTATGGTGCTGCTCGACACTCGAAATGCTGTCCGTCCTAAGTTAAGTACTGCACGTGTTATTTTGAGCGCGCCTTATTCCCTGAACAGCGTTGATGATGCGGTTCCTCAGATTAGTTGGTGGTGTCGGAAAGACTTGAGACTTAACCCCAACAGTACAAGTTTAACGATGTAAGTCCGTAGCATGGCGAACAAGAAATTAATGTATGCAGGATGAAGTAACGATGTAATTTGTGTTTTCAAAGCTACTTTGCAGGCATATGATTTGCTGTAAGAGTACTTTACTCGCCAAAAACGTGTAGCCGGTTTTATTTTTAGTTAGTTTAGTTTTATTTCCAAGTACATGAGGCCATCGGCCCAAATACACAAAATATTGCCACAATTGGCATGATTTACAAAATCGATGATGATACACCCTGTATAAATCTGAAACAAATATCGTTCTATATCGTGTCCCAAGAGAGGAGACTCAAGCATGAAATAGATATGGGTGTCAGGCTGACACTTTTGAAGTCTGCAGCAATAGGTGAGGGAAAACGACCACAAATAGCTGCCAGGGTTTCAGAGGTTGTCGTGGTGCCTCAAAAATATTTGTCTTTGGGAACACATTTCTAAAAAGGGGTCTGTGTGGGAGATAAAACGCGCAATTTCAAATGAAAATAGGGACCTTTGAGGGGCTAAGTGTTTTAATTTCATATGGGGTCATTTGGTAATTAATACGTACCCCCAAATCACATGATACTAACCCCTGCCACATCGCGTCAAAACAGTTACGCGTGACCAATAGAATTGCGTTTTCCCCCACATAAAAGAAGAATGTCTGTATTATTGATATGATCTTCTATTCAGAGTAAATTATAAGATTTTGTGGGAAAGCAGTTATATAATTGGACGGACATCAGTGAAAGCAAGAATTTGTTTTTTATATTCATTGTCCCTACTACAGTAAGTCTGCAATTTAACAAAGTCCCAAAACAATAGCAAAATCACCAACCACTGTTTGTGGATTTTGACCGCTCCTTGCTCAATAACGCCCTCCAGTTAAAAGGCATATTATGCGATCTTTTCAATGGGACGCCCTCTATCCTTGAATTGTGTTTGAAAGCAGATTTTCTTGCGGATTTACATTTCCAATCATAAATCATAAAATATTCTGAGTTACAGAGCGATTACGATTCCTAATTACTTCAAAATCATGGTTTTAAGAGTGAAAATAAACTGTCCTGCTATCAGGACAGTTCATTTTAATTCTAATTTCACTCTAGAAGTGTCAGTTAAAATCATGTACATTGTAATTCTAATGTGAAATTGTGTATTGTCATTGGATGGAGGATATATTGAATAAATACATTATCATCACCTTATGCATCAAGTTTTCTGTTTTTATTCAACTGTATCTTAGTATTTCTAATTAGTAGGAGCAAAAAACCCACCTGTATAATGGACCCGACCTACCCATTATTTAGAAATTAATGAAACAAATGTTCACGTGCAAATGGATATATCTACATATTGTTTTCATTTGTTATTGTCATTTTCACGGAATAATAAAGAAGAGCCAAAAAACAAACAACACCAAAACAAACAAAGAACAACAACAACAACAACAAACTGTAAACAGAAAAAAAACCTTTTTTCGTCGCCTTACTACCCTAACCCTAGTTTATTCGTCCTTATGAATCTCTTGAATCAGTTACAGGGATTCTATATTAGGAACGCTGTTAGGATTAGGAATGTCGACAGTATTTAATATTATTATCCGAGGGACATACGTTTATTTTAATTTATTTGAAATGTGAAAATTAAGCGCTGTAATGTCGTTTTTAAATTATAAAAAGCTAACCCAAAGATAATTTTACAAAATTTGAAATAAAAAAAATCAAGCGTGATGTTGGATGTAACGTTATGCCTTTGTTGATAGTTGATATCAATAGTTGAGTTGATATCAATATTTGCAAACAACGAAGTATTCATTTTGGGGCAATTTTACAGACTGCTGTTGTTAACGTTTTTTCACTAATCAAGCACACTTTTTTCCAAGATTTGAACGTAACGTAATTTTAGTCGAATAAATACCTTGATGAGACACGATGATAATGGTTTGACTAAATCAAGAATATATCTCGTTATTTCCGCCACCCGTCCAGTGGCGACCATCACACCCAGCTGTTTCATCGCCCTCTCTTGTTCACAAAACGTCATTCTTTCTTAACCTTCCCATCATGCCTTAGCACAGACAGTGTTGCCGAACTGCGTTAAAAATACCCATTTAAATTAAGGTGTTTAGGCATAGGCAATTTCAAGTATTTCGAATTGTCATTCTTTGCATCTTGCGAGTACCGAAACTGGAGTACTGTGTGTGGCAACCCCTCGGTGGCACTTTTTATACTCATCACCCATGCCATAAAAGGCGTGTACTCCGTGATGCATATTTCTTTTTCACTTCATTCATGTTTCAATAATCGTGAAGCAAGAATCTCACTTTTTAGATTGCCGCCCGATGAATAAAAACCAACTACACACACCCGCCCAATTCTGCCAATCATAACATAGGCCTATACTCATTGGCGGAGCCAGGGGGCCTGGGGGCACGTGCCCCCCGGGTCTCTGGCACCAAAAAAAAAAAAGGAGAAGAAAAAGAAAGAAAAAGGAGAAGAAAAAGGAGAAAAAGGAAGAAAGAAAAGAGAAATAGTAGAGGGTTTAGAGTTCTTTATTTGTTACATAGTAAGTTTCCATGCCCCCACCCCTTATTTTGTACGTTCCCGGCACAGATCCCGGCATATCAAGGTAATAATGGCGTAGCCAGAGGGTTAAGAAGGGGCCGACCGCTCCTTCTCCCCTGTCACCCAATTTTGTCATTGTCGCCTCAATTTTGATAAGAGAAATCATAGTTAAATTATGACGTTCAAATACAAAGATAGCATTTTTCGTTGTATGTGCCCCTTTCCCAAAAAATAAATTCATTGCAAATTAAGAAGATAGTTTGAAGCCAAAATGTACCTCAATCCTAGCAAAACCGGGTAAAATAGCAAAACATTTAACAATAAAAGCAGTGTCATAAGGCCAAAATATATCTCAAATGTGGCAAATAAGTATAAAGAAGCCAGGGGTTTTCGTAAAAAAATAATAATAAAATGTGACATTTTAATAGAAGCAACTCTTGGCAAAATTAATGTAAAGAAGTCAATTTTGAGTGGTTGGTATCTCAATCGCGGCACAATTTATGTAAAATAACCCAAAAAAATTCGCACGTGACATGAACGTTAACTTTAATTTTTAAATCTAATTTTAAGACAAAATGTACCTCGATCATGACAAAATTAGTTAGTGTTGAGAAGCCAATTCGCGCGTTTTGCTCATGTGCCTCGAAATATTTGCTTTAGTTTTTAAGCTTGTATCAGCGAAAATTGGCAAAATATTGGCAACAAATTGCGCGCTACGCACGCACATGCCCCAAACGATAAGACTTGGGACCATGACCAGTCCTTGTGTGACTTCATTTCTTGTTGTCCGTTTCGGGAGAGCCCGAGGGCCGAGCGGGTGGGTGAAGGGTGGGTGGATGTTTTAGAACCTCAAAATATTTACATTTCTTTTTAGAAGCTTGTTATCAGCAAAAAAAAGTCGCTCAATTATGACAAAATTAGTGTAAAATATGCAATTTTGCGCTCTAAGCTCGCATGAACCTTCAAACATTACATTTAGCTTTATAACAAATTAGTATCAAATGTTGTGCGCTACGCGCTAATGTGACTTCAAACATGATTAACTTTATCTATGAAACTTTTATGAAGGCAAGCCTCAATCATTGCAAACTGTAAAATAGCACATTTTTCGCGCGCAACGCGCGCCTGTTAAGGTATCAGGTCACTTTTTTTCTTTACTTTGTCAATTTATAGGTATCTGATTAATAATAATTTCAAAAATATATGATTTTGATTTGCAGCTTTAGTTTTCTTTTAAATTAAGATTTTGATATTCATAAAACGTACAAAAAAGAAGATAGAATTACCCAAAAGAAAATGTTTTTATTGCCAGTAATGTAGCAAATATAAAGAATATATTAGTATATTATGCTCAACCTCTTTCGTGCATTGATAAAAAACAAAATATTTATTAGAAATGAAGAGGTGGCTTTTCGATAAATTTTTGGTCAAAAGTATACACCAGATCGCACCAAATGAGTTCCAAAATTGAAATTTTTCGACTTCTGAGGGGGGAACATCCCCCCTCAGACAACCCCCTGTCCGAGCATAGCTCGGAGGGCAGTGCTGCGCACTGCTTGGATGGTACCTTACCAAATTCAGTTTATGGGGCCTCCCATTAACCCCATCAGAGCCTGAGTGCCCCCCGGATAAAATAATCCTGGCAACGCCTATGATGAGGCTGATCAGTTTGTCACGGACGGACATTTTTAAATGGATTATTAACACAAACTACTTGCACTTATTCAAATGTTTATGTATTATGTTGAAGAGTGTCATCAACTTCTGACAAACTTGAATAAAAGTCAAAACTTGTAGTGGCTCAAAATACCAGACAATATATTCCTGTTTATTATAAGGGATTTTAATGGCAGTGGTGTCACAGTATATGGTTAATAATGAAATTGTTTGCATTACTTACTCAGATTTCAGATGTAATTGACGTTGCATTATTTCAGACAGATTTGTTTACATTTTCAATATTAAACACATCTACATTTACAAATCCTTCATTAATTGTTTAAAAAGTGTTAATTAAGGTATAATATATACGAATCAATAAGTAGCTAGTAGTTAACACCCCTTACAGATGCAATAATGAAATTGAGTGAAATAATGAATAATGAATAATGAAATAGACACCTACGCACTTTTAAAAAATATGAAACGGGAAACTTGGTATCATATTTCACGAGCCTTAGTGTGTAACACTTTATATAAATTACTTGTCGTGCATTGAATTGATCTGAGCAGCGAATACTATACGGGAACGAGAACCTTTTATATTATACACACGCATGAGTGAAGTGGATTCCCTCTATATGAACTTAAAATTGGAAGAAACATGATTTTCTAAATGTCAAGAAAAAACTTCGAGTTGTCTTCTTAGTGTTTATATTTGCCATCGATCCAGTGCATAGCCCCACAAACACTTTAGATTTCAACAAACTCATACTCAGAAGCAATGCGGGCGCTTTACGTGTAACATCTCACCGATAATGTTCAATATCCAGGTTATATTTTATTATGCCCACTACTCTTCCAGTAGTTTACATGAAATATTTGGCAACAGGTGAGGAATACCATGGACCTGTGTGTGTATCCATGAAAATATGAAACACAACTTGTTGCTTTTAGACCGCTTCAGCCATTTTGAATTTGAGAGGAAGGAGTAGGACTAAATGTCTACCTGCACATCCATACTACATACATACAATAAGCTTTTCAGAAGAAATACATTATAATACAATAAGCTTTTACATATATACTGATATGTAGTAGCGTGTCTCCAGGGGTTCAGGGGGGAGGGGAGCAGAGTGCCCCCTAACGGCTTTGACCGGGAAGGCCAGCTCAAACTACCGGGCTAAAAATGGGTGCTTCAAGTACCCATTCAGTGAGATGTTAATTACCAATTCTTTGTCACTCCTTTTAACAATATAGAAAAAAGGATCGCGCTTTCCCCGCTCTTTCCTCGAGCTTTCCTCGAGCTTTCCTCTACTTGTGTTTGGGCAAGAGCCCTTATAGGACTGGTATTTGCCGGTCTTGAAGAAAATGTTGTACACTTTTTAAACAGTATTTTCATATATATTGCAATCAAGTTCAGTCACCGATGGTGTATGACGTTGGGGTGTCTCATTCGAGACAGTCATGGTCCTTCAGAATTAATATACGGTGCGTCACAAAATTGCCTAAGGGTACCGTCATTGTGTTGCAAAGGTCCGTCACATTGGTGACGCAGGAGTGCGTCATGGTACAATGGAAAGTGACGCACCTCGGTAAAGTGCCGCACCATTCCCGGGGGTCGTATAGTGCGTCCTAGTACTGACATGTGCATTATTATAAACACTTACTTCACCCAGTTACTTTTATAACACCTAAACTCTAACCCATTAGCGCGACGGACAATAGCACGTCTTTTGAAATCGATGCTACCGATTTAATGCGTCTGGGAAGGAGAGTGATGTTTTATTTATGGATGTTGAGAAGTCATTTCATGACAGGGCGAAAGGCTAAATTTATGATTTTTGTGTTGATATGCTCAGTGAGTTGAAATATTTACAAACGAGAGAATTCTAAATCAAGTTTGTAACCTTCATGTACCATATCTACACAGAGTAGTCTGTACTTTCTGTCACAAACATCTAATTTTGAAATGACAATCTCCGAAGAAAGACAATTATGTAGATGTCAGAATCACAAGCACGCGGACCAATATAGCAATGGGACACCCTGAATATTATGAAACCATTTGGGTATTTTAATTCCGCAATTGCACATGATTGGGTTAGCCAGAGAGAGAGGGGCGTTGGGTCGGTATCACCCCCCCCCCCCCCCCCATATTTAAGTCCTGACGCGATAGGCACTGTCGGTTGAGCTAACCACTGCCGGTTATCGAGAGCTCGATTTTTCGCGCCGGATTTAGAGAAACGACGTCACATCCCGCCCCGCCACCTGCTCATAAGTTTCTGACTCAGCGGTAATTCTCAAAAGTTGACTTTTATTTGTCGCACTAACCCACCACCACCCCACCCTTCCACCCCCACCCCCATGAAAAACCTAGCTACCTCCCAGTTGCGCATTGTGGATATATATTCCTAAACACTATCTACCGTGCTCATTTCTTTAGATAATTGACAAATAGTATACCTTAATTCCATATACACAAAGTAACATTTGTTATAGTTTGTTTCTGCCTAATTATATCTCAATTTATTTGATACCGATGGATATCCACTCCTTCACTTCAAATTTACCTGGTTCAAATAAAGAAATAAAATAAAAATAAACGTTTATAAATACTGATTACAATTGTAGTTTGTTCCAGTTACGCATCATTAGAACCCATTTTAGTTTTCATTTTAATTATAAAAAAATAAAAAAATAAACGTTTATACTGATTACAATTGTAGTTTGTTTCAGTTACGCATCATTAATTTTCCATTTTAGTTTTCATTTTAATAATAACGAATATACATTTTGCCTCATTGACCCAGGGTCTTTATAAGGACGAAGACGTTCTTTTTATCTCGCGCTAAAGTGATTTGTACCTTGTTAGAAGTGTGTTCGTGGGATCAGACATCACGATGGAAGAAATATTTCTATTCACCCTAATAGCTACGTTAATTGGTGAGTAATCAGTAATCTACAATTGTTTGTTAACTCATTGTGAATTTGCAGTTCATTTATAATTCAAATATGTTACAAGAGCGCCTATCTGTTTAATATTATTTCCTCTGGGCTTGTGTATACTACCCCCCCCCCCCCCTAGGATATTCGACGCTGGTACCAAAATGCAACAGATGATCGCTTTTTCAGTTGCGCTCATTTTGACTAGCAAACATATCAAGGGTTAGGTGAGAAGGTACCAACTTACCGAGGTGGAAGAATCTCACTTTTGGGAGCTTGAAGATGAAAGGAAACAATAGAATATTGCCGACGCTTTGAAACCCGACTGTTTATTTTAACGGAATAAATCGTATTCAAAATTAGGAACCAGCACGATACAGGGGATAACTGTAACTCTCGAGCTGCCGTCAGTCAATTTCTAAGGTAGGCCGTCAAAATCTGAGGGCAGAGGGTTGACACCTTACAATTTGTAAAAATCGCCATTTTGAAAAGAATATATTAATAGTATAATCTTGAATATTATATTATGTTTGAATTTGATATTCCGATATTTGTTACTTTTTTGGCGACAATTTTAATGTTTGCGTATATTTCACTGTACCAACAAAAACACGGCATTTGGATGATGGCCATGTTTATGACAACGTCATGCATGGAATGTTTGTACTTGTTTTGGTATGTATGGAAAAGAGATGACCTCTGACTATACCATGGTACTAAAATAAGCATACTCGGCATCTCTATTTGGATTTACCCCCACTTCCCCCCCCCCCCCCTTAACGAGGCGTAACGAGGCTGTAACTAAATGATGATTTCTGATTTCCCCGATGGACGATTACATAGATTACTCAATGATACATTTAATTGACCATTTATTTATTATAACAAATTTTATATCTATCCACGATGATGCATGCAAAACTGTAGAAATAATTGCAAACAATTAATCAACCAATTAATCAAATTAATTAATTAATTAATTAAATATTTATTTAACATGAAATCAAATAATTAAACGAATACATACATAAATAAATGAATGAACACAATGCCTATGTACGACGTATATATGAATAAATTAATAATTAGATATTATGAATAATTTAATAAATACATTAAAAGTAAATTAAAAAGATGAATACAATAATACTAATACATGCATTATTTAATAAATCAATTGATTATTATTTTAAAAAAATACTAAAGTATATCACCATCATGTTTTAAAAAATAATTAAAAAAGTGAATCTCGGGAATCGAGCCCGTGTTTTACATTTATAAAAGACAGGATCACAGTAGCACGCCACAGAGATTGGACGATAGAATTGGCATCATGTTATTATTAAACTATTCAATCACAAAAAGCCTTTTTATCATGAAAATTGTACCTTGTAATGTATTTGTATGTGCCTCTCAAATAAAAAATGTTTACAATGTAATGATAGTCCTTATTTTCCGGATTCGAAAGTTCGTCATTTTATCTCTCCCGCAGACCAGTTCGATCGTGGTTTATATTTAAATTAATCGTGTTAACATTTGACCCAGGGAGTTATGTTAACTGACGACACATTTGTTATATATGGTAAACATGTCGCATGCGCCAAATATTGTTTAAGTGGGACGATGTCAATTTATATGGATATTAACCTCACTATTACTATTCTGATCTTATTCTCCAGTTTTGCTATCAAAATTACATCGCTAGTAATTTAAGCTGCAGTTAGGGCATAAGTAGTAACGAGGTAGCTTGCCTCTCTAGTAAGTTTTACGCCAATTTGGTGCACTCGGCCGATTATTAGGTGAATGTGATGCAAATTATTGTTAATGCACCTTTAGGTGCTTTGGACGAAAACACTGCCTATGGTTTCTTAGGAATTAGTAACCCTTGGCCTCCATATTTATCGCCCAAAGATATAGTGTTTGACTTGACTTTGACTTATGGCGGATGATTTTTCCGAACCATAATGCCTCTCCAGATCTTCCTTTCCAACATAGCTGTCTTGATTTCTTCCCCTTGCAGTCCTGTATCACGTTTTAGTATGTCAATGTAGGTTAGGGCTGGTCTGCCACGCTTTCTTACTCCATGCTTTGGACCCCCTGAAGCAGTGTCCAGCAAATCTTGCTCTGCGTTCTCTGATCTTGTCTGAGACTTATGGCATGTCCCCATACAGGTCTTTATTCGTCACATGCTGACTCCAGTTGATGTTGAACACAGATCTTAGCTTCCTAGTGTAGCATATAGTGTTTACTGACAGAGTAATTGTGGCAACTGATATTCTATTGGCAGCACGATTCTGAACGTTGTAATGTATACTAATACTTTATCACAGACATCCAGAGGCCTCCCATTAATATCTACACCATGTGGGCAAAGTTTATTTTGAGTTACAGTGATTTTGATGGATGACATACATAAGCACATTTGTTGAAATAGAGCTGGAGGGTATAAAAGGCACTAATGAAATAACCATCAGATTTAAACTGATAAATATATTTTACAGGATCTTAATGTTCACTCCCTGTGATAGTGTTTTTCTAATTGTTTGTAAACTCGAGGCTCGAAATATACTATTATCTGCTGATCCTATTTTGGTATAATAATATATTAACTGTATATTTGCATGTTGACTTTACTTCCACTTTACCTTATTTTCACTTTGCTTTATTTTCACTTTACTTAACTTTACGTTTACTTTACTTTATTTTCACTTAACCTTATTTTCATTTACTTTCACTTAATTTTCACTTAATGTTATTTTCACTTTACGTTATTTTCACTTTACTGTTACTTTACTTTACTTTACTCTACTTTCACTTTTAATACTTTACTTTACTCTACTGTCACTTTTAATACTTTATTTTCACTTAACTTTACGTTTACTTTACTTTATTTTCACTTAACCTTATTTTCATTTACTTTCACTTAATTTTCACTTAATGTTATTTTCACTTTACGTTATTTTCACTTTACTGTTACTTTACTTTACTTTACTCTACTTTCACTTTTAATACTTTACTTTACTCTACTGTCACTTTTAATACTTTATTTTCACTTTACTTTATTTACATTCATCATGGGCTGATTTCCATTCAAATCCATAGTTAGTTAGATACCACAAGGATAGGGCTTGTTCTTGATATGATTGATTGAAATACCAAATTGTATATTAAGGCAACGGCGCACTTTAACGGGTAATGTCATGGCAACGCATCTGAACTGAAAGAGCATTTTCATAACATTCAAGGTTACGTTAAAAATAGTTCTATGAATAAAATGCACTTTAGTCTTAATGATGAAGTAATTATAAAAACAAAATGTATGATTTCAAGCGATGCATACTGTGGTTACATTTATGGTTTGATGGTTTTAATACAAATTCAATGGAGAGTAACCATGATAATGGATACTAATATTTGTATCGGTATAATTACCTTTGCGGGCAAAACGTTTAATCCACATCATTTGTATAAGTAATTGCAGGTAGTGCTGCCATGTATTGAAGCTAAAATCGATTTGTTTTTAAAAGTTAACTCAAAATTAGTTGAAAGACCGCAGCTTATGTCGTGGCTTAGGAAATTGACTTTGCAAATAAGCAACATTGAAAACAACATATTAAAATAAGGGTTCAAAGTAATAGGCTATTTGTTTAAGAGAGCAACCAGGAGTTATTGGTATGAAATTGAAGTAGACCGTTTGTAGTTTACTTGAGCAAAGTCTGCAATATTTGGAATATGAAGAAAAGACACTTTTTGTCCAATTTATAGTCAATTTAACAGATTTTTCTTATAAAATGGATTTTTCCCAATTTGATTATAAAACACCAACGGAAATGGTTGTAATTTATTGGTTTATTGTGAACAAACAGCTCTATTGAAATAATTCGAATTTAGAATATTATTTGACACATATATTACCTAATTTGCAAAATGTATGCACGATAGAGCGGGTTTTGACATTTTGCATCACTTGCCGTGTTAATTCACACGCTTGAATACAAAAAAATTGTCATTTCTATGTTTAATTGGAAGATGTGAATGTTAGCTATCTTCAAGTGAAATCTGAATAGCATTGATAAAGTAATATCGCGTTGACATAGCATTATAAATTGTCATCATTTTACCGCATATTGTGAAATGAAGTCATACAAATTGAATACGACTCAACAAGTACTGCTACGATATACATGTACACTCAGTGCTGTGTCTTTTGTTCAAAAGAAAGAGTTCTATCGATTCGAACTCACGTCGCTCATATGTTGTCTAGTAGCCAGTCGGCATTACCATAATTACCATGAATATAATAATATCGATGTTACCCAAGGTTTACTTTTATGAAATATATATCAAATAAGCTAAATGGATAAACTAGTGGCTTTATCATTTTATTAGGCCTACTAGTACTAGTCAAACAAATAAAAATACAGATATTTTGAAAGTGACGTGAAGCCTGTGAAGTGATGAACCATTTATGGAAGAACCAACACAATTATGTACACAATCTGAAATTTGGATAACGACTTAAGTTGATCCTTGGAGTTATTCTGCATGTATATATAAATACATAGACCTGTGTAGTTGTAATGTCAGATCGTTTAAATTAGAGAGGAAATTGTATACTTTTAGGTACACAGAAAAAAATAAGTGAGTCATTATCGTAAAATGAGTCACTACACGGACAAAATGACTCATTTTGAGCCATAGTGTATCACTACACGGAGTACGCAGGTCATTCAATAGGTATGCAATATTCCACAATTGTAGCTTTGCATCTAAGCTATCTACAAACTTATAGTAGACTGGTCTAAGAACTGGTTGTACTTTTCTGGAGATGCAGTGAAACCCAAACGTCCATTTAGTGCGACGGAAACAGCCACATGTCTCCTAAGTACTATTCATTTGGCCAGTTTTAAGAGACAAAACGTACTTGCTGGTCAATTAAAACCGTTTTAAATTACAAATATCTCTTGAACAAACTCTAAACAATAAAAGCGACCGATTTTTTTCGGAGGATGCCCTCTAATTAGCCAAAATCAGATCATGTTTCTCCACGCACGACGGTCTTAGAGTGACTATCGGTCAGTTTTTTGATCATGCCTTCATTGTCTCCTAGTAAACGTTGTATCATGGAAGTATAGGTCAAATATGATGTGCAAGAATTACCAGATCTCCTTCAACCATGTGTTGTTACGTAGATGGCATACGTTTCAGCAGGCTCTTCATCAGGGAGACTAAGAATATGGCCAAGGAATCTCAGCTGGTAGCGCTTTACATGGTCGATAAGAGGCTTTGTCTTGGTCATGTCATAAATTGTGGTATTTGGGACATGATCCATGCGTTTGATGTTCAGAATTATCCTGTAGCTAGAGGTAGCAAAGGCATTAATCTTGCATTCCATATCTTGAGATATCATCCAGGATTCACATCCATACAGTTTGTGTTGAATGTTTGCGTTCATTTGACATTGTCAAGGGCGGAAATCCCGGGGGGATGGGGGGGATTTATCCCCCCCCCCCCCCCCCCACTTTTTGACCTGGGGGGGATGGTCAATGTAATCATCCCCCCTGATTTTTCATATCTACCAACAACAAAAAAAGGAAAAAGGGGGGGAAAAGGAAAAAAAGAAAGAAAAAAGGGGGAAAAGGAGGAAAAAAGGGGAAAAGAGAGGGAGGGAGGGACATAAGAACGTTTGGAGTTTATTGTACGTTGGTTAGGATACGTACGTTAAGAATCCATCTTTTGGAGGTAACTAATTAACTTCTTTCTGGTATAGGCCTATCTGCCTATTTAAATAGCCAATATTGATCAGAAATATAGTGATTGCTTTTCAATAAAATATTGGTCACATGTATACCAGATCGCACGAAATGAGTTTGAAAATTGAAAAAAAATTCTACTTCTCAGGGGGGCATATCCCCCCACCCGACCCTCAGACGCCCCCTGTTGGAGCTTTTAGACCATCTATACTAAAATCAAGAATATATCAGTATAAAAATGCTCAACTTCTTTTGTTCATTGATAAAAAACAAAATATTTATTGAAAATGAAGGATGGCTTTTCAATACAATATTGGTCAAAAGTATACACCAGATCGCACCAAATGAGTTTGAAAATTGATTTTTTTTCCTACTTCGGAGGGGGGATGTCCCCTCAGACTCCCCCTGTTGGAGCTTTTAAACCATCTATACTAAAATCAAGAATATATCAGTATAAAAAATGCTCAACTTCTTTTGTTCATTGATAAAAAACTAAATATTTATTGAAAATGAAGCGATGACTTTTCAATACAATATTCGTCAAAAGTATACACCAGATCGCACCAAATGAGTTTGAAAATTGAAATTTTTTCTACTTCAGAGGGGGGCACATCCCCCCTCAGACTCCCCCTGTTGGAGCTTTTAAACCATCTATACTAAAATCAAGAATATATCAGTATAAAAAATGCTCAACTTCTTTTGTTCATTGATAAAAAACTAAATATTTATTGAAAATGAAGCGATGACTTTTCAATACAATATTCGTCAAAAGTATACACCAGATCGCACCAAATGAGTTTGAAAATTGAAATTTTTTCTACTTCAGAGGGGGGCATATCCCCCCTCAGACTACCCCCTGTCCGAGCATAGCTCGGAGTGCGGTGCTGCGCACCGCCTGGATGGTACCAACTAAATTAAAGTTTTTAGGGGCAAAACTTATCATCCCCCCCACACCTAACAAGAAATTTCCGCCCCTGGACATTGTGACACCTATTTCAGGGCTCCTCCGGAGGCGTTTTAACTTCCCGAATGCGCACCATGATAATGCCTTGCGTCTTTTAAGATCACTGGCACCCGATACCATTATACTTATAGAGCCAAGCTACCGTCACATAACTGATTGTATCCCCTTAGACTTGAAGTGTTAGGTGAGGATTGCAGTTGGCTCTCATGTACGCTTTAGATACTCTAATGAAGAGGCAAAAGTCCCGGGCCAAGGTCTTCTGTTGCTGCATCAGTTTTAGTTAGCTGCGTCTGTCTGAACTCGTGAAATTGTCTCTAGTAAGGCAATGTTACAGCAAAGTCAAGGTCGTTGAGAACAACGGCAGGACGATGTCTCGAACGACGTGAATGTCACATCTCCTTAGTCAAGATCAGATGTTGCTTTCTTCAATAGGTAGTCTACCAATATCACAAATAGGAATGGTTAAGAACGTCACTCTGTGGCACTCCAGTGGAGACAGCAAAATAATCAGAGATACTGCCATCGACTATCACATCACGTCCCGAGCTGTTGTACAGTACATATAGCGTCGACTAAAGCTTTTGCGATTCCGTAATGTCGCGGTACTGCAAACATAACTGTTCCTGCTTATGGAGTCGACAGTTTTCTTGAAGTCTATGAATGTGTCTGTGAAAGGAAGCTAATGGTCTTTAAACCCTTCTATGATCCTCCTAAGGATTTGGATTTGCTGAGCACAGTCTAGACCAGTCTAGACCAAGACGAATGCCAGCCTGTTTATTCCTCAAAATGAGGTCGACATGATATTTAATTATGTGAGGAGAATCGTGTTGTATACTTTGGCTGCAATTGACAGAAGAGACATTCCTCTATAGTAAGTCATACGAGAGAGGTCCACTTTCTTTGGTACAGGAACAATAACACTGGTGGTCCACTGGTACGGTGGTTTCTCAGGGTGGTGTAACTTCCATGCAGAACATTATTACAACTTGTACCGATGCGCCTGGGAGTGCTTCTGATGCGATAGCACAGTCAAGAACTTCAGCCTCCTTGGACTTTATTTGACGGATGGCTTTTTGGGTTTCCTCACGTTAGGGAGGATTAATTTGATGGGCAGGTCATGGACATCAGGTGATGGTAGATCAGATGTGATTTGACCACTATTATTGCTTAGTAATGAGCTGAAATACTTCCTTCGTTCTGCAAGCAGATCTTTGTCTTTCTTTGAGGTGGTACCATCTATTTTCTAAACCTTGACACTGAACTTCCTGTCTTTCCCAGATGATTTTCCATGTGGTGGAATACTCGTGCTACACCTATATATCTTCTATTAACCCTGTATCATTATATCTTGATATTGATAGAATATGAATTGACATATAATATTCTTTCATATTTCGCATGTGTCCAGGGAGCTTATATAATGGGAGAGGAAATTCGAATCGCAAAACTGAAGCCTCCTATACATGGGCATGTGGGCGTGAGTACGCGCGATGTAACTCTTGGAATGAAGCGTTATCTTGACAACGCTATGATTGACAGCACGAAAGTCCTTATAAGGGACATTGAGACGCGCGATGTACCTCTTGCATAATGAGGGCGCGCAATGTACCTCTTAGAAAGGCTTCAATCTCGGCAATGGGAGTCTGTGTACAGTGACACCGACCTGATGTGTCACAAAGGGGATCCCAACTCAGGGCATATGACATCCCCCCCCCCCAATATTGACGTCGTGTCGGTTGAGATTGGCACTGTCGGTACATTTGACTAGAGGAATCATGGAATTATGATGGTCAAAAGTACACAGATGAAAATGTTCGCGCGCTACGCGCGCACATGTTACCCCAAAATGCAATATTCGCTGGAGCCAAAATGTATCTTAATCGTGCAAAAAAAAAGGTGTAAAGTCGAATATTTTCGCGCGCTACGCGCGCATATCTTGACACTGGTAATAAATATATTTAATGTACGTGCATTTATTTAATTGTATAACATTTCAGTATTCTTCACGTCCATCGCTAATGGCTACGTGTGTATTCTTAAAATACGATGGGATCCGTCTGTCGCCAGGATTCGTTGGTCAATGCCGTCGGATGAGAGGTGTTATTGTCAAGGTGTCGTTGCCCCTGAAGATAGAAGTTATCTCACCTGTCCATTACCAAAAGAGGAATATAAGATATCCGGTGAATTTTGGTACACAGATCATCCAGGACCGCTAACAAAAAGGGAAAACTGGACACCTGATATGCTTAATCGTCTGCTTGAAAGAGTAGAATATTGCTGTGAGTAGACTTGACATAGTCAGCCAAATAACTGCAATAAAATGAGAGTATACGTTATTCGTATGTGGCTTTGAATGTCAACAAGGAATTTGATTGGTTTTTGGCTGATTTTCAGCCGATACGGTCTATGAGACAATGGTATAGTATGGGGCGGGGCTTTTCATTCAAATAATAATACCTTCATTGCGTATGGTCAGCTGTAGCACGATTTAGGGGAATTACAAATGTGAGGTTTTGATTCATCACAATTTTTCATCACAAAAAAATTGTGATGAAATGTTGTGATGTTTCAAAATATTGCCACACTTTTTTTTGTTGAGTTCTTATGTATTTTATTATTTTTGTGATGACAATTTGTGATGTTTCAAAATCTCACTTCGAAATTTCTATTTCTTCTGTATAATATTATATTGTGATGAAATGATGTGATGTTTCAAAATAACGCTTCACTTTTTTGTTAGTTCTTTTGTATTTTATTATTTTTGTGATGAAGATTTGTGATGTTTCAAAATCTCACTTTAAAATTTCTATTTCTTATGTATAATATTATATTGTGATGAAATGATGTGATGTTTCAAAATAACGCTTCACTTTTTTTTAGTTCTTATGTATTTTATTATTTTTGTGATGAAAATGTGTGATGTTTCAAAATCTCACTTCGAAATTTCTATTTCTCATGTATGTGATGAAATGATGTGATGTTTCAAAATATTGCCTCACTTTTGTTGACTTCTTTTGTATTTATTATTTTTGTGATGGAAATTTGTGATGTTTCAAAATCTCACCTCGAATTTTCTATTTCTTATGTATAATAGTATATTGTGATGAAATGATGTGATGTTTCAAAATAACGCTTCACTTTTTTTGTTCTTTTGTATTTTATTATTTTTGTGATGAAAATTTGTGATGTTTCAAAATCTCACTTCGAAATTTTTATTTCATATGTATAAAATTATATTGTGATGAAATGATGTGATGTTTCAAAATAACGCTTCACTTTTTTGACTTCTTTTGTATTTTATTATTTTGTGATGAAAATTTGTGATGTTTCAAAATAACGCTTCACTTTTTTTTAGTTCTTTTGTATTTTATCAATTTTGTGATGAAAATTTGTGATGTTTCAAGATAACGCTTCACTTTTTTTTAGTTCTTTTGTATTTTATTATTTTTGTGATGAAAATTTGTGATGTTTCAAAATCTCACTTCGACATTTTTATTTCATTATGTATAATATTATATTGTGATGAAATTATGTGATGTTTCAAAATAACGCTTCACTTTTTTGAGTTCTTTAATATCTCTCTTTTATTTTATCTCTCTATATCTTTTATTTTATTATTTTATGATGACATTTTGTGAGGATTTAAAAAAAAAAACTTCGACGTTTCTGTCGTTATGAAATTGAGGGATGTTTCAAAAAATTGGTTTGCATATTTTATGTTTTTAGATGAGATGAGATTTTTTTTAACATACACTTTGAATTTGTTTCGATTTGTATATTTTGTGATGTTTCAAGTCCTTGTTTTAAAAGTTCTATTCCTGATGTAAATTGTACGATGTTTTTATTCATGTGAATTCTCGGCAGTCGTCACGATGAATGTGATGAATGAGCGTGATACCTACAAAAAAGGTTCCGAAATTTGTCTCCCCTAAATCGTGCTATTCCTACGTATGGTCATCGCGTTAGCTTGCACTACACAAAGTCGCCGGCGTATGCGTTGTGCGTATAAAGCAGCGTTGGGGTGTGTGCGTGCGCTAAGAACGCGATTAATTCGAAGCAGGAAGTAGGAGGGATTTAACAAATACATTACAAATTAACAAAATGTGTTATTTTATGATAAAAGATAACAATAACCAATAAACTAAATAAGAATGAAAATATATGTGTCGTCGTGTATGGCCCCCGAATATGGTACCGATTACACATTATAAGACCATATAGCAAAACAGCACCGAACTAAAGCAGAAGAAATGTCAGAAACATAGGAAAAGCAAAAATTCGATTTGTAAGTTCAAACCTGACTGATTACCATTTACAAATCAATAAAGGGAACCTGTTAACGATCTTAAGGCAATATCCAACATGAATGATAATGATACTAATTTGCTTACACAGGGTGTCCCAAAATAAACCGTGCACGTGTTTACTCAACTTACTGACCATGAAGTTCTAACATTTTGTGTAACATTGTTATACATCTTGAAAGAATAAACGCTTGGCTTTCAGCACCCGTTTATTTCATCTAATTCGGTTTGTCAATACTGATATACAGTCATCACAATAAGTAACTGACCAGGTAATAAACATGCTGATAACTCTAAAAGTATAACTCTTACATAAACATATTTAATAATAAAGTTGTTGAGAAATTTCTCATCTTGAATTTGAGATATTACACGCTAAGAATGGTTGATTAATGAAGAAGTTACGATCCCAAACGTTAGGGCAAGTCTGATTTTCATTTTAACGTTTTCTTTTCAACACGGGGAGAGTATGATAGGTATAGCGTGTGTGCCGTATTGATCAACCGTAACAATGCCACCGGCCGACTATCCAACAACCAGGCCATCGACGGGTGAATTGGCACTACCACTACCAGTAATCAATAATTTGCCGGTCTGAGTCCCCGTGTTGAAAATGAAAATGTGAAAATGAAAATCAGACTTGCCCTAACGTTTGGGATCGTAACTTCCTCATTAATCAACCATTCTTAGCGTGTAATATCTCAAATTCAAGAAGAGAAGTTTCTCTTCTTGAACATGTTTATATTTCAATATGTTTATGTGGGAGTTATACTTTTAGAGTTATCAGCACATTTATCACCTGGTCAGTTACTTAATGTGATGACTGTATGACCAATTAACTAAAACTACCTAAAATCGTCGTTGTGCCACTTTACAGTTTAAAATGAATAGAAAGGTTTACTCCGGAGATACAAATCTTCCACCTGTTCGAGAGGTCTTAGCAAATGCTATGCAACCAAAACTGTTGTATACTGTCATTGAATAGGTTTAAATAATAAAATTAGGGTTTGTGTAGCAAACAGAACAGATTTTCTTTTTAAATCAGACCGAATGCCACCCCTCCCCCAATGTCTCAAAACGGATTGATGCCGATTGGAAGAACAAGTACGTATCGGTTTGACACTTTTGTTAGCATTATTTCTGTAAAAGTGGCACAGTATCAATTTTAGGTAGCTTTAGTTGATTGGTCATATCTTAGTATTGACAAAACCAAATCAGATGAAATAAACGGCGTCTGAAAGCCAAGCGTTAAGTCTTTCAAGATGTATAAACATGTTACACCACGTTTAAAAAATATTATACGCGTACATTGACGAGGAATCTGATATTTTGGAGGTAACTAGTATAACTATCGATATGCTTTTTTAAACCTAAATTGTTTTCAACATGACAATTTTAATATATAAAGACCTATCAAGATGCGCTAAATAGAGCTGGTCATAAGCACGTTCTCAAATTCAACCCTATCAACAAGAGTAGACATCCCCCTGTCCGCGCTTTTAAACCAGCCATACTTAAAGGGACACGAAGTAGTGTTGAAGATTTGTTTGATTTTTTGATTTACTTCAGAATTCAAGATGAGCATTCAAAATTACCATAATATTGTTGTTTCTACTCACAAAAATACAGCAACACTTGATTAAAACAATACCATCGCTATTTATTGAACATTTTCTTAAACACGCCCTCTATGCAAATATATGGTTCGCGTTATTTATCACGCGTGCTGAAGGGAGACGGTAAAGTGCTGGTAGCGGCTCAACCAGGAGTTTTGTTGTACAAAGAGGGTTGATTTTTCTTAATTCTTATAGGTGTAAACATGTTATACAATTGTAGTTTGTATCATAATTGAGGGCAAAATCCCAGTTTGTATCATAATTGAGGGCGCTAACACATCTCTTCATGCCCCTTTAAATCAAGAAAATATCAGTATATTTAAAAGCTGCGTACATGTAGGTTCGATTTAAAAAATGAAAAACCAATCAATATACACTGGGCATTAAATTCCCTAAATTCTTCTACAAATGGATTCAAACAACCCGTCTAGGTCTAAATCAAACGATTTACATGTTTTTTCAAATATTAATGAAATTGAATAGTACGGTTCGGTGGTCTACAAATGGAGCACGGTAATTATCTTTACAATGGCATAGGATGATTTGTGTATCGATCTGGAAAAAAGGCAGGGACAAATAGTTTTAATTATCATCATCAAACTCATACATACATGACATATGATTGATCGCTTAGAATCATTAACGTAAATTATGGCAACTATTAAAGTATTAGAGAATTTAGAATAAAATATGGACATTTTGTTGCCGGACTATTGTGTGACAATGGATGGGTTTGTCTATATTTTGAGTAGTGTATGTGGGCGCAACTACGATGAAAATATGGACGAACCCATCCATTGTCACACAAAAGTCCGGCAACCAAAACAAAAATGTCCATCTTTTATTCTCTTTCTAATGCATAGTATCATAATTATATCAAATTCCATAATCATTTGATCATGTAAAGTGTATTTTCGTTGACAGCAATCTTACCCATCTTTAAAATAAACGAATCCAGGCTTCTTTTCTTCGCGTTACGGTGCTTTCGGGGCGGGTATTGACTACGCCAAGCAGGCACCCACGGCGCGACCTGGGTGCGGCGCTTTAAAGTGAATCCTGAAAACACTCGTTTGCGCATGATATCGGAATTGACATCCATTAGGGCCTGGTATAAGACATCTACAAAAATTGAAGCGTCCAATCAAATGCCGTATTTGTGATGATTTACATGATATTAAACTACTCCCACTGCATTAGAATGACTAATAGTATCCATAGAGATATAAAATGATAGCGAGACCTATTTGTTATCGATTATTTTGTGTACTAGTATTTTAGCCCTTGCTTGAGGAGGAGGAAGAGAAGGACGAAGAGTAGGAGGAGGAAGGGTAAGAATCATAGACGGCGCAAATGGTGGTATGGGGGAGGGGAAGGGGGGGGGGGTTACGAATGGGCTCCTGAACCCCACGCCGCAAAACTCATCTTCCACCCCTTTTTACGTGTCTTGATGCCACATTATTAATATCTGATGATTTTCACTCAATCCCTAAAAATAAAAAATAAATTTGGGAAATATGCCTTTTGCTTGGTGGGTCCTGTTTGGTCCTTCTTCCTCCCATACCCACTGCCTCCTTGGTTGTCGTGGGGTCCCTCTTGTATCTGTCCCATGTGTGGCGTGTGAAATGGGGTCGGGCGGAGTCGGGGCGGGGTATTTTCCGCGTCACCGCCGTTTGCGGTGAACGGCGGTGACTGAGTCTTGCGTTGCGGGCTCATGGGGAATGTTTTCGCCCCGGCTTCCTCCGGCAGCTCATTTCTGTCATGTCCACGTTGCATACATGTATGTTACGTCTATGTCGTGTTCGTATATCCGGTTAGGCATTCGCTCTTCCATATTGGTAAATGATATAAATTAATGTCTAAATATCATAAGTCGTGGTGAAATTTGATGTGTCTGTCGTCGTCTCGTCACCCATATACATTGGGTATGTTCTACAATAAAACTATTCCAATATGTTCTCAGCCAGTCTTTCAAATTCCTATCTTGTGTTTGTCTTATTGGTGTTTTACAGAGACAGAGAGAGAGAGAGAGAGAGGGGAGAGTGGATCTAAGGGCAATAGTAAGTGTATTTACTGTTCAATTTGAAAGGATCGGAAAGTACTATCATGACTATTCAATTAAAGTTATATTTAGTGATTTTGAGCCATAATGGAGAATGACCATATTAGTAGATTGTAGAAAAAGGATTGTTAAAGAAACGTGTTAAACTATATACGTAGGCCTACCTTCTTTACATTGTGCTCCCTCGAATCCTACCGGGCAGCTACACGTATACATCCCCAGACCGTCGTGACAAGTCCCACCGTTCTGACACGGGTTGGAGTCACATTCGTTGGTAGCTGTAATGTATGACAGTAATATTTAGTAACTCATGTAGTTCTAAACGCATTGATTGGAGGCGTGTATTGAACATGTCATGTTCATGTTCATGTTCAAATACTAAAATATAGCAAATATTATAGTAACATTTCTAGCCAAATTAGTAGACTCTACAAAAAGATTTTTAAAGAAACGTGTTATACTACGTAGGCCTACCTTCTTCACATTGTGAAACATACTCTTTAGTTTGATACTGTAGTTTCAAACGCATTGATTGGAGGCGTGTTAATTTTTCAAATACTAATAAGGTATAATAATAGTAAAATAATAATAAGATCGTTTATATACTGTTCAATTTGAATCTATCAAAAAAGTTGATTTAATAGTGATTTCGAGCCTTAACCCTAACCCCGGTTTAGGATTTTTGACCGGGATCACAATTTTCGAGGAAAAAACACCAACTAAATCTCCGGGAATCTGCCGGGATTCGATCCGGGGACCCTCCGTTCTCAAGCCCCACCTTCCCACCACTAAGCCACGGCCCTCAGCTACACATTCGTGCAGTATACTGCACTCATTATATAGGCTCGGTTGACTACGTCATCGAAAGAGGGACTTTGGATTAGCATTTTTTAGCACTCAGGGGGGTTAGGGTTAATAGAGAATTTGTAGACTATACTATTCTTAAGACGTACCACCAGTACCCATGCCTACCTTTTTCACACTGTGCCCCCTCGAATCCTACCGGACAGCTACACGTATACAACCTAAGGCCGTCTTGACACGTCCCACCGTTTTGACACGGGTTGGAGAAGCATTCGTTTGTAGCTGAAATGTATGAAAACAATCATTAGTTACTTTTATTACTGCGGTTTTAAACGCATTATGTTCATGTTCAATACTAAATTATAATAAGGTATAATAATAATAATAATAATAATAATAATAATAATAATAATAATAATAATAATAATAATAATAATAATAATAATAATAATAATCATCCTAATAGTGGAATAATAATAATAATAATAATACTAATAATTATTATTATTATTATTATAATTTATATAGCGCCTATTCGAAATGGCTCAAAGCGCTGTAATTTTTCTGCTGCTGAATCATCAGAATCAGGTCGCATCAACTAGGGTGCTGCCAATTTCTAGCGCAAACCTATCCGCACTTAGCCACCATTTGTCAAACCTGCGATAGCATGCATGGATCGTGATATACCAAATGCACATAAAGCCTGGTCGTGCACATAATTGAACCCGGATGTCATTGGTGCAAGGCGAGGGAACAACCGCGGCGCCACTGACAAATGAAATAGAGTTAAGATGGAGAAATCTCAACCTTGAGATATTCCCAAAGGATCTGGCTGGTAAGAGTGGACCTAATGATTTAAATATGATATCTTTCACATTCTAACGTTTATTTCAATTGATTGACATATAATTTTCAGAAACCGACGAGTGTGCATCGAATCCTTGTCATAATAATGGGACATGCGTTGATAGCATTGCTGCTTATGCATGCACCTGTCGTCCAGGTTTTACGGGCGATAATTTTCAAATAGGTAGGAGTTGAAAAGGTTTGCTAATATTACATTGGCAAAGATGGCAATGTTAAAATCTTTAGTGTCACTTAAGTACATTTAATAAGTTCATAATAGCGTAGCCATGATTAACCAACATTTATTTGGAATTATTGATTACAAATCCGAGATCTCGTCGTTTAGTTTTCGAAAAAATATTGTAAATGACAAATCATTGCTCCCATTCGTCTCAAACTAAACATCGTCATTTCAAATAAGCCTACACGATTCAAGCAGCCGAGCGTGCAACTTAAATAAAGATAAACATAATAATCATTTAATAAATTGATTGATTGATCAATTAATTGATTGATCAATTGATTGATTGATTGATTAATTGATTGATTATATTAATGTTGTTTAATTGTCCAATTCGGTACATTTCTTTTGACATTTACTTCAGATGTTAACGAGTGTGCATCGAGTCCATGCAAGAATAATGGGACATGCATTGATCATATTGCTGCTTATGCATGCACCTGCCCTACAGGTTTTGGCGGTGATAATTGCCAAATAGGTAAGAGTTGAAAACGGTACACTTTTCACCAACCCTTTTCAAGGTTCTGTATATCCCTTTTACTTAAAATTAATAAAGACCTGTAAGAGAACGCAAGATGTGTAGACTTTAGCGATTATTTAGATTATTTTGACAACATCTTAAGAAGATTTTATTTTATCGTTGATACAGACCAAGAAGCGCCACATTTCCTAGATTGTTCAGCAAACGTAACTGCATCATACAGCTCTAGCAATAGCTTTACATCTATATTAACCTGGTCTAATCCACCAGCAAGTGATAACTACGATCCAAACCCTACAGTCAGTTGTGTGCCAGCATCTGGATCTGACTTTGCCATTGGAATATTTGAGGTTGTGTGTGAAGCCGTTGATGATAGTGGTAACAAAGAAACGTGTGACTTCAGTGTGGCAGGTTGGTGTTGTAAGGGTTAAGAATGAAGGGCAATGGTTATGCTTCGATAAAACTTTAGAGGGTTATTAGTACATGAAAATACATTTTCAATTCCGAAATTGCGAAAGCCTATTTAGAAGGATTGAAATCCCTTATTTTGAACATAACTTGAACGGAAAAGTCATACCTCAGGGGATCAGCGAAATTCCCATACGCCGCGAATTCCGTGTATTCTTGTCCACGCAAATGAACACGCGCCAGTTCGCTTATAAATACGCGACGCTGTCGATTCGAATACATCAATGCGTGCTGCGTTACCTGCCATAGACTACTTAGAGAATGCTTATAACGCATGAAGGTTTGTGTGATCCCTCACTTTATGGTTATATGCTAATGTAGTAATAAAACAATGACCTGTCTATAAATAAACTTAAATCAACGAATTATTTATAATGATCTTATAGTATGCGCGGACCCCCTTGGTATGAAAGACGGAACGATACAAGACAGTCAGATAACAGCGTCAAGTCAGTTGGATAACTACACCCTTCCAAGTTACGCGAGACTAGATCGTCGTCATGAAGGTACCTTGGTCTGGGGCGTGGGCTGCTGAATTGAATGACCTAAACCAATGGATACAGGTGGATCTTAGTGCCGCAAGATATGTTTCTGGGATAGTCTTGCAAGGCAGGTCAGATGCATGGAATTGGGTAACCAGATACAAAGTTCAGTATGGCTATGATGGCGTAACATGGCATTACGTGAAGGATGAAGATCACGTAAATGATATGGTAAGAAAATTTAAAATTGTAAATACTTTAACGCATACGTTAAGGAAAATGCTTTAATGAATACGATAACGAAATAAAACCTGGTATCAATAATAATGTGTTTCTATATGACGCATAATTATTACTGCATGACCCAGGAGCATCTGTCATTTAGTATACATACCAGTCATTAGTCATCCATGGGATAGCTGTTTGACAAGGAATCATAACATGAAGAAGGCGGGTCATCGTTCAGAACCCTTTATGTGATACATAGATGTTTTAAATGTCTGGAAAACGTGACTAAAATTAAGTTTCAATTGCGACTACTCTTTATATGGCATGTTCCAGAAAGAAGCACCTTAACCGATAGTAAGCTTCATGCATGGACGCATACTAATTCCATAATTGTTACAAGCTTTGACTTCCTTCAGAGACTTAAGGCTCAATCAAAATGCTTACACGTAAAAAATGTTCTTCTTCTGTTTGCTATTCAAGGTCTTCACGGGTAACCGGAATAGGGACGCACGTGTTACAAGTATATTCACTGATGCAGTATTGGCGATCTTCATTCGAACTAAACTCTGGAACCTAGTACAAAAAGATGATTACCACAGGATCTTCAATGAACTGAATCAACATTGCAATGGAACACGTAAAGAACTCACACTGAGGAAAGAATGCAAATTCACAAAGGATAAGAAATCAGAATACAATGTTATGGGCACAGGTGTATCGTCAATGCACACAGAGACTCACACTGAATCACATGTGCCCCAGTCCCCCAATAGCCAATCTCAGGCTGCCACACGCACTGACACTCTTCCAACAGACATTAAACACGGCAGGTCAAGGAGGTATAAGAAAAATAAATACACTCATAGACGGAGATACAACTTAACTCAAAACAACAAAATCACCAATGATCATTCTGATATGAAATCAGGTAACCCAGATAACACCACAAATGTAACAGGAAATGCTATTGTGAATCTCTCGAGTCACACGCTTCTTGACGATGAACAAAGTCTTTTAGAAAAAGGTCTTGGCTTCTGTCCTAACCCTCCTGATATCGACCATTTCAAACTCAACAATGATATCAAGGCATTCAACCGACGTATGCGTATCAGAGCCCACTTTGAGTCCAAACGTATCAAGGAGGGCGATACTACATCTCAAACTTGGAGTAAAACACCTAAACTGCAGCCAAACAAAAGTACCTGGAATCCTCCACAAAATTTCCAGCAGCTTGAGCGTTATCTTGAAAAAGTTTCTAATGAGATCCAAAAGATGGCTATATCTTACAAAAAACCACATGACAACCTTACCATTAGTGAAAGACAGGCGTTAAGATCATTGCAACATAAACATGATCTTATAATTAAACCAGCCGACTAAGGAGGCGCGGTTGTACTGATGGACAAGACGGACTATATCGCGGAAGGGCTAAGACAACTTGCTGACACGGACACTTACGTCAAACTTCAAGAGGACATCACAACCGACAATCTACAGAAAGTAGTTACAGCAGTCACTAAAACAAAACTTGACGCTGACACCCAACAAAGGGTAATACCTAAAGAAGTCAACTGCTCTCAGCTATACCTACTTCCCAAAATTCATAAAGGTACATTCCCGGTCCCTGGAAGACCCATCGTTTCAAGCGTCAGTTGTCCTACCACACAGATATCAATTCTTGTCGACTTCTACCTACGTCCATTAACTACGCAGACGTCGTCCTATATAAAGGACACCACCCATTTCCTCCAGAAAATAGCCGAACTCAACCGCAAATACCAACCATTTCCAGAAGGCACATTAGTCTGCACTGCGGATGTAAAATCACTATACACCAACATCGATCATAAGACAGGACTAACAGCATGTAAACAACTCCTGAATCAACGTACAAAGAAATCACCGCCTACAATGGACTTGATCCGACTTCTGGAACTGATCCTCACTCTCAATACATTTGAATTCAATGGTCAACCATATCATCAAATCCGCGGTACTGCAATGGGTACCAATGTGGCCCCTAGCTATGCAATTGCAACTATGGCTCATGTCGAGAATGAGATGCTGAAAAACGCTGCTATCAAACCCCTCATCTGGAAACGATACATCGACGACGTGTTCTTCATCTGGACCAACTCTCCCACGGAACTCGCTCAATTTCAACAATACCTCAACGATTGCCACCATAGTCTCAAATTCACCTTTGAAACATCCCTTAGCGAAACACCCTTCTTGGATGTATTGGTGTCAATGAATAACAGCAAACTAACCACGAAAGTATACAGCAAGCCCACTGACACCCACCAATATCTAACACCGTCATCTTGTCACCCTCCCCACACGTTCAAAAGCATCGTATATAGCCAGGCACTCCGTACAATTAGGATATGCTCAGAACCAGACGAGGCCGTAGTTCAACTTGGTGAACTTAAAGATCAGTTCATCAAACGTAGATATAATGAGCAGATTGTTGATCAACAAATCCACCGGGCAAAACAGCATCGACGTAGCGACCTCATCTCCTACAAAGCAAAGGAACCCAACAAGAGAGTCCCTATGGTCATCACATATGACCCTCGTCTGAAAGCTATC